>JANUYF010000010.1:5951325-7155492 GCA_026167975.1 Phrynosoma blainvillii | reverse complement strand
CTCCAATTATATAATGAATTTTACAGCTGCAGCAGTAATAGATTTCTACATTAACAGGAGGAGACCTGGCTATCTCAGAGAGAAACAGCTGTAGCCCGTGTTTACCCTCTTTGTACACCATTATGACTTTGATGTTCCTTTGTATAAACCATCTTTCATGAATGGAGCATAGGCAGAGTCTGTGAATTCTATGATTCTATGATTCTATGATTCTATGGCAGGAATGATAAAGAAGGTTCCAGGTTGTCCTGATGTCATTGTCATGATGATGATGATATCACCACCAACTTCACTGTCTCATTATTATTTATGTAGCACCATCCAATATAATAAGCTTTTGTATAAGGGACACTTATTTATTATCCCAATGTGTGTGTGTGTGTGTATATATATATGGATACCGAGGGCCCACTGTATATGACTGTGGGTCTAAGTATAATAGGATGCAGAATGAGCATGATCCTGCCTAAGGCTGTTCATATGTAGTCCAGAACTCACCTTCTTTCAGCCATTCTGCCAGCATACTAATGGTATCTTGTGCTGGTGTATTCAAGGCAACCCACTGACATGCGTGTGTGTGTTATGGTTGCCAGTAACTACTTTGGTGTTCTGCTGGTGTAGTGGGGCTGGAGTGGTGGGCCTTTTGGTGATGGATCATTATTACAGGATGTTACCCTAAAATAATAATAATAACACCTATGGGTTCCTAGTTTGTCCATTTATTGAGTCCAGACTGTCTCCTGGGCAAACACTAAACAAAACAAACCAGAAACCAGTCGTATTTAAGTTGTGTTCATAGGAAATGTTGGAAAATCTGTCCGTAATCCTCGGCAAACACTAAGAGAAAAAAAGACAAGGAACTGAGGCTGACATCAAAGCAGAATAGGTTTTGTCCAGGGAGAAAGGAGAAAAAAGCAATATGTTGTCCAAATGCCAGCTTTTCCTGTCTGAAATGTAAGCTGTAGCAGCAAACACTGAATGATGTTGATGGTTCAAGAAGCAGAAGGGGAAAATCCATAGCAAAAATCAGCCCATTTTCAATCTCCATCTCACTCTTTAAGACTTCCATCTGATATGACCCTCAGACTGCCTTTCTGGCTAGGTTTTAGTCATAATAGACTATGGTGAAACATACTGCCCTAAACCCCATGCTTGGCAAAAGAGTGAAAGCAGTATTAATTTTTAAATGTGGATGTCAGTCAAATGCAATGCATTTGTCATTTCTTTATACCCAGAGTAGTCTATTAAGGATTTACTGTGCAGCTTTATTACAGCTACATATTTTTTTTATATATATAAAGAAGCATTTCACTTCCATTTTATACTAACTCAGAGGTAGGATGTTTCAGTGTCTGAAGCTGTCTTGTCCCTGGTAGAATTCAGTTCTCTAAAGATTGTAGTTCTTTCAGCTGCAGATATCAGAGAATTTCAACACACTCTGCAAATCCATACAAGTTGAGTCTTCTTATCTAAATTGGATCCATTTGGATTTTGGAATATTTGCATATACGTAACAAGATATGTTGTAGGTGGGACCCAAGTCTAAACATGAAATCCATTTAAGATTCATATACACCTTATAAATATAGCCTGATGGAAATTTTATACATAATATTTTAATATTTTTGTACATGAAATAAAGTTTGTGCACACTGAACCATCATAAAGCAATGATATCACTATCTCAGCCACCCATGTGGGCAATGTTGGATTTTAGAATAATTTGGATTTCAGAATTCTGGATAAGGAATATTCAACTTGTATAAGGTAATATGGAATTGTACCATGAAAGTGTATGTGTGTGTGTGAGAGACACACACACACACACACAGAGAGAATAGTTAGAACTGAATACCCTAAAATATTTGGTATTACATTTTGTTTCTCACTTGAGTTGCGGGATTGTAGCATTCAGTAACAGATAAAACATATTTTAAGAATATGCTGATATTCTAACTCAGATTATCTTGCCTGATAGCACTTTATTCCATTAGCTGTGAAGGCTGGTGGCTTCAATGTCAGTAGGGCAGTTAATCTGATCTTAGTTGTACTTTTACTCCAAATTTTAAAGTATATTTCTTAGGTGCTAGGCCTATCCCAAAAAATAGATTCAACACTTTGACTAATTCCTTTAAATGCTAGGTTTGCCCATTGGTTATAGCAAACCTTTCCATTCTAACCATTCTAGCTTTGCATATAGCTCCACTGCCCTGTTAAGAAAGAAAATACTTGGCCCAAACTTGAACATCTGGTAGGTTTGTGCTTTTTATGGATGAATCTCAGAGTGGTCTTGATAATGCTATGACATCAGTCTTTTAATTAACCTTAAGTGACTCATCTATGAAATGAATTAGTTGGTTGTGAAGGCTATTGTGTATTTAAGTCAAAGAGCTAACAAGGTCCAGCAGCTAGCATCTGGAGAGAGACATCACAAATATATGAAAATCAGGAGGAACAGTCTGGAGGTGATTCCCACAGTGAATCAAAGAATCAAACCATGGAAATATCGAAGATAATGCTATATAGCAAGCTCCCAAGGATTACCTTGTTTGTAGGCCCAAAGGAAATTTGTGCAACTCACTGTTCCAGTCAGTGGCACAAAGAATAAGGCAATAGTACATCAAACTCAGAGTCCATTTTTTGAATCTCATTATAACCAAAACTACTTTTCTCTGTATCATGTCAGGTAGGGTGTAATAGTTAGGTTCAAGATGCTCTTGAACTAATAGGTGTTCTTTACCCTTGTCCTCATATTTTCTTTATCTATATCTAACTCAAGATTGTTTTTTTTTCCAAACCAGAATCAGAAGTCGTCTTGTTTGCAACTCTTATAACTTACAGCCAACCCAGGGATACCACAGAGAACAATTTCACTTTTTCCCCAGGAGGCAGTCTGGGTTAGCTAATAGGTCATTCTCATCTCTTCTGTCTCAGATGCCCCATTGGCCCCAATTTCTGAGCCATCATCAGACCAATCAGATAGTCTGCTTCTCTAGGCCCCTTCAGTTTTCCATAAACAACTGACCTTATCATTCTTTGTGGGGAGGGCATATATGGGAAAAGCAGATCTTGATCTACATACAGGATTTCCCCATGGGGTTCCATCTGCAACATACAACAATGCTAGTGATCCTATGGCCTAAACAACAGCAGCTCTTCTGAAAGAGTGTTTTTCCCCTCACTGACACTACTGGCTTCTTAGCAGGAGCCAGCTGCAATGCCTCTGAAAGAAATCAGTAGCAGTAGGAGGCTGGAAAGATCTCAAATCACACTTATTTTCTTTTTTCAGGTTTTCAGCTTTCTGGGTAGTTTCAGCATGGGGTTTATATAGCTGAATATAAAAACACATTACTAGAACAATCAGATGGTACAGGGTCCCCCCCCCCCTCCGAGTGTACAATTGTGTCTAAAATGGGGGAGAACTATGTGTTTTAATGCCCTCCCATTTGAAAGCCGATTTTGAGAAAGAGATGGGATACAAATCAAGTCAAAGCAATTCTTTTTTGTACACATAGCAAACCAATGTTCTAGAGCAATGGTTCCCAAACTTTGGTTCTCCATGGGTTTTGGACTTCAATTCCCAGAAGTGTCAGATGGCTTGGCCAAAATTCTGGGAAATGAAGACCAAAATGTCTGAAGGACCAAAGTTTGGGAACCATTGTTCGAGAACAAAGAATTTTGTCTTGGCCTTCTACCTGACTTGTAGGTTCAGAGTGTTTAATATTTAATATCGGGGTTAAATCAGACAGGTTACGTGTACACCTGCCTCTGGACTCTCAGTATTACAACATAGCAAAAGCATCATTTGATAGTTCTATTCACTCACTTATAAAGAGTGGGAAATCAATATGTGAAAAAGGGAGTTGCCTCCTTCAACTCCATCTAGTTCCATCATTCTCCTTGGGAAACCTTAAAGAGAATGGGGGTTCCCAAAGGGGAAACTCCATGTGTACAGGAAGCTCTTCTGTAGAGACACATAGCTCTCTGTGTAATGGGAGACAGTGGTGGTAAACATGGTTAGAGGAAGATTGAAAAGGGCTTATGCTTAATTGAATATTTATTACTGGTGGACAGATTGCATAAATAGCATGGTGGACAGATTGCATAAATAGCTTGGTGGATAGATACATACATTCCTATTTCAGCAGGATAACAACATCACATTGTTGCATCCCAAATGATGCTCTTGTTCTTGTTGCTGGTGCTGCTGCTTGCACTGTTCTTGCTGCTGCTGTTCTGTTTTGAGTAATGTTACAAATGTTCTCCCCCTTCCAACCAGAAAGTTAGCAATTTTGATATCTATGAGAGTCAGCTTTGGATTATGCTACTATGAATTTATTAGTTTCTAAACTGCTGCAAGATTACTTGTTGCTTATGTAGATCTTTTTGGTGACTTTTGTCGACAATGTGAAAGCAGAATTGCTCATTTCTGAAAGAACAGGATTTTGATGAAGATGTTCATGGCTCCAGAAACCCTCTAAATGCAGTAAGGTTGACTTATTGCATTTCTGGAGTAAGTAAAATATAATGAGGATATAAGACCATTACATTCAGACACCAAAATCACTCAGGGCCTTTGAAGACTGCCAGAAATAGTGCAAATTGAGTCCACTTTAAGGGTTAGGGTTAGTGCTAGGGAATCATGGGAATTGTTTTTTTTTTTTTCCTGAGACATTGAGCCTTCTCTGTCACAGAGCTCTGGTGCCACAATAAAATACAGTTCCCATGATTCCCTAACCCTTAAAGTGGACTCAATTTGCACTATTTCTAGCAGTCTGCAAAGGCCCTCAGTGGTACCAAATTCCTCTGGAACCATCACATAAGTATCAGAAAAACTCAGAGCTCTGTCTGAAGACTATCATACAATATATTCTTGTGCAGACCTATGCATTTCATTGGCTGGCACCCCTCTGGTTTCTTATGAATGTGTACATTTCCCTGCCAAAGAGGCTGGACAGTTTTGTTAAGTACAGAATATTCACTTCAGTTCAGTGTTGTGGAAGTGGAGCTGCTCATGCAGTGCCATTGCAAATGCACATTGCACATGAATGTGTATTTCACATTGCACATTTATGTGCATTAGGGCTTTTGAATGGCTATGCATATACATTTTGGTGTGCATTCAATTACACATTTGTTGCCTTGGTTCAGTTTCTCATATTGCATAGCATGATTAATAAGGCCTAAACAGACTGCCAGAAATAATCCAGTTTGAGACCACTTTAACTGCCGTGGCTCAATACTAGGGGCTCATGGGAATTGTAGGTTTTTTTCTGAGACATTGAGTCTTCTCTATTAGAGAGCTCTGGTGCCACAATAAACTACAGTTACCATGATTCCCTAGCACTGAGCCAGGGCACTTAAAGTGGCCTCAAGATGAATTATTTCTAGCAGTCTGTTCAGGCCCTAAATCTGCATGCAGAAAATTTAACCCTGAGGCAGCATGTTAGCCATTATGTCTCACTAGAGAAACCCGCATCGTGCCATTTATTTTAGCCCTCAGTTCAACCACTTCTGTCTCCCCTGCTCCCCACCAGAAACAACTAAGACTAGTGCAGAGTTTGAGTTTTCTATAAGAAGCAAGATTTTCCTTGATGCCCATTCTCCTCTTTCCCACTATACACACAACTGACCACTTCTCTTCTCTATTGGCATCCACCCTTGTGGCCCTTTGTGTCCAGTGATCAGACTTCTCAAACTAAGAAAAAAAGCCTTAATGTGAAGTAAATCCCAGGAACACAAATTGTTTGGACACTGTGAGAAAATTGGTGCTGGATGATCCTCACACAAAGCAGAAAACTTTCATCTCCTGTGGGCAGGGTGGAATTGACTTTTATATTAAGACTTCAGAAGGAGTACTACCCTGGAGTAATTTCACCACTGTCAGGCTATTTTGACATCTACATTAACCTCTATGCAGTGGATTTTACAGCAAAGCTCATTGTGATACTTGGAGTGTGTGTGTGTGTGGAGGGGGAGCTCTTATAAAACCCACTTGAAGAAATGGAAGCTCCATCCTGCCACCCATCCAGAAAGAAAAAGAAAAGTCATAACACGTTGCCCCAGGAGGGTGAAAAGCTGGGCTTGCTGAGAGAAACACAGTTTGCTTAACCAAACATACAAGCTCATCCTCCTTCTTCCCTCCCCTTCTCTTCTTCCTTCTCATCTTCTTTCCTCCTTACGCTTTGATGGACAGTACAAGCAGAAATAGGAGGAAAATAGAATAGGAATAGGTATGCTGTTTGGCAGTTGGACAATCTCAGGGTGACAGTTTTGTCCCTGTACCCAAAAGGCAAGCAATCAAATTTATGGCTATATAACACGTTTATCACCAATGCAATTTCTGCCTCCCCTGACCTGCATGTCCCATGTCATTGGGTTTTTTTTTATTTTTATTTTTATTTATTTATTTATTTATTTATTTATTTGTGATTGAGATCTTTTTTGTTTTTGTGCATTGTATGCATGTGGCTGTCTTGGCTTACTAGTTCATATGTTTTCCCATTCAGAAGCACTGACATCTGTAATCTCTCTTAAGTGGCATAATCTCATTCCACAACAGGGGACAATTGAAATCTAATTCTAAATAACTCTATTAAAGTCAGACTAAAATCCAAAATAGATTGATTGACCCACTGACATGGAAGCCAGCAGCAACCACTGATTCAAACATTTTGATTTGGGGAAAGTTTTTCAAGAAAAGGTTTCTACTAACTCAAACCAATTGAGAATGTTTAGTTTTTCACACTTGTCCATTGCACCATTTCCTGTCACCTTTGGGTGGTTTTCTCTTCTGTGTCTGCTTTCCAGTCAATTAGGGAATGATTGACTGGAATCACTATCTGGAATTAATGTGCTGAAATCATGATGGTACAAGACTGACCAAGTTTTGCTACATGCTGGCATCATTTTGGGCAAGCAGTTCTGCCTGAGGGTAAGGTTGGTTCTTCTTGGATTGAGCATACAGCTGATTTTAGCCAATTAGCAATGTGACTGGAAGACAAATAATTTCACCACAATGGTTCCTTGAATGGGAAATTTGGTCCCCCTTTAGTAATCCCTGGAAACATGTCAAAAGGAGAGACTTGTGTTGTTAATGAAGAGGCTTGTGGAAATTGCCTACTTTCTTGTTTAACTCAACCATAAGTATTATGCACAGTTAACATACTTTTGTAAGAGCTTATGCAATGCATGCACCACTTTCCCTCACAGATCCATTGCTAACATTCACAGGATTGTGGAGGTTTTGTCTGAATTTCTATTTTTATTTTATTTTATTTATTTTTGCTTCAGGAGTGGAAATATACAGTTTGCTAACGTTTGTCACATCAAAAGAGACATGCACATGCTTGGTAATCTGTGACATTCATTCAGCCTGTTGAGATGGCCATGTGGATATTTAAATTGAGAGGTATTGTGGCCTCACTCTGAATGTCCCTCTCGCTATCAGCTCCATGAAATCCCCAACTTTCCTATGTTTGCCAAAGATGTTTGAAGGAGTTTCATGTTAGAAAGCAGAGGAAGAAGAGTCTCAGAGGACGTATTCACACAGGTGGCTCTAAAGCCGCCTAGAAGCCCCCTGGAAGCCATCAGGAGTCATTCCGGCGGCGAAAACAGCAGCCGCCGGAATGACTCCTGATTGCCTCCGGCAGAAGCGCCTGTAATTCCTTTTTAAAAAAGGAATTAAAAAGATGGGGCTAAAGCCGGCTAGCGGCAGGGATGGCGCAGGGATTGCGCAAGATGGGGCGGGGCTTGCTGCGACGTAGTTTGAACACGTCGAGCAAGACCCCGGAGTGAGGTAGGGATGGCGCAGGGATGGCGAAGGATGAGGAGGGGCTTGCTGCGATGTCATGTGAACTTTTCCTGCACAGAGCCGGAGTGGGGCCAGATGGAGGTAGGAACGACTCCCTTTTTTGCTCTGTGTGAAAACGTCCAGACTGTGGTACAAGCCAATGTTATTCCACAGAAAGCAATGGTTTTATCCACAAATATAGTCCTTTTTGAAAACAAAGTCTTAACTAGGATAATGGAGCCCTATCAACTTAACGATTCACAACTCTCCTCCAAAACCTACCTTTTCTGGATATTTTGGAAAATTATGTAATTAAAAAAAGAATAGGCTAATAAGACTAATTTCAAATGTAATTAACACTGCATTTTCTTTAGCTATTCAGCATTTCTTTCCTTGGATTATTGCCACTTTAAAATGTTATTTTATTTTATACAATTTACAAGGTTTAACACTATCACACTATAAAATATTATTTTATGGTAAGAAGTCCTTCTACTCATGTCAGAGTCATTGTAGAGAAGTTGTTTCCAGTGCACTGATACCCATGTGTCTCAGCTATTTTTTTAAAGTTGTTCTTGTTCTTCTTGTGTGCCTTGAAATCATTTCCAAACCTATAATGGAATTTTCTTGGCAAGATTTGGACAGAGAGAGTTTGCCTTTGCCTTCCTGAGGTGAGATAGTATGACATTCCTGAAGTCACTCAGTGGGTTTCCATGATCAAGCAAGGATTTGAACCCTCGTCTCCAGGGTTGTAGTCCAATGCTTAAGCCAGATCTGTTTCTGGGCTCAGCAGTATTTCCAGAAATTCTAATCCTTGAAACATCTCAAAGACTCTTGCATAGATAAATATAAAGACTACATCTCAGATTTAGTTGTATGAATAGACTTATTCCCCCTCTTTTATCATCTCTAAGGCTTCTTGAGATGGACGTGTAGACAGAAACAGAGAAACTTACTATATCCCTGGTTTATGTATACACAAAGTGGAGACATGCATTCCTGAAGTCAACTGTTCCATTTCTCAGGCTGAAGGCAGGCGATTCTATTTTAAAATGCTTCCCGCATGTCAACATACATAAAAATACTCCATTCAAACAAAAGAGAGAGAGTCTAAATGCCAGATCGGTTGGGTGTTGTTGTTGTTTTATTTCATGTGGAGGAAAGTTCAGAAATAAAGTCTGGAGACAGGAAGACAGCAGGACAATCTGTATGAGAACCATCATATTACATGCTTAACATGTTTGCTTTGGCAGTCCATTTCTGAGGTTATGAGAAAATAATGAAGGCATACAAATAACAGTGGGTGAAAAAACTCTGGGCTGAGAAATGAAGGAAGAGATCAAACCACTTGCCTTGCAGTTAGTTGGTTTATTGCTGAGTTTATTTTGTTTTTGTTTGTTTGTTTGCTTGCTTGCTGCAAACATTCATGTTTGATAGTGGTGGCAGAGGCAGGGACAGTGGCAGCCATACTTTTGATGCCTGCCAGCAGATAACTATGATCTTCCTCCCACTTAGCCTTTTCTATATAACCATATTCAAGATGGTTCTGGGCTGGGCGGGCAGGGAAGAATCATTATTCTTTTTTATTTGCTTGCATCATTCTCCTTCCTTCCTTCCTTCCTTCCTTCCTTCCTTCCTCCCTCCCTTCCTTTTTTTTTAAATGGAAAATGTTAAAATGATGCTATGGATTGCTGGACAAATGGTCAGTAGCTTCTTAAAAGAGCACCAGACTGCTACCTTAAAAAAAAAAAAAAAAACACCCAAATCTCCCTCACTTCATTTCAACAGGAACTAGGAGGTGCCTGTGTTGTATTTTATAAGTTTCTTTGTTTTCTCAAGACAATCAAATACAACTCATGGGCCATGCATAATATACAAAGTCACCTATAGTGATCCAAGGAAAGAACACATTTCACACTTGAGGCAAATCGTATGAAAGATGGATCTAATTAATGCAGTTTAGTTTTGGAGAAGCCAAAGCTCCATTATGCTAAACAAACACTTTCATGCGCCAGAAGGTCAATTAGTTGCTAATGGACAACACTACCACATAAACCTGGCAGGTATGCTCAGCAAACTTTGACTTACAAGAATGCTCAACAATGACAAAAAGATATTTCTCACATTTTAAAAATACAAGCCTCACTGAATGGACAAGTAGAATTTTGTTTTGAATATTTTACTTTGTTTTGCCCATGCTACTCGAAGAGTGGCAAAAGCCCATGTGCCCAAACTCAAATACCATGCATTATGGTGATACACATTGCATGAATAAATGAACAATTGAATAACAGCTTGACCAAAAAGGTAGCATAGATTGTCTTTGACTCATCAAAAATATTTAATAATGATAGTAAAGATGCTGCCATGTGGCATGTTCAAGACATTCTAATGCAACTAACACTTTTTAATACTCTCAGGGTCCCAGTTGGCCAACCATATGCACTTTCAAGATACTTCATTCCATGTCTCACCCTCTCTTCTGTTTGCCTCACAACAATCACTATGACCACTAGGTATTAATTCAGCTGTTTTTCCCTTCTCTTATCCCCCTTTGATGATGTGTTTAAACTTCTCCATAACTTGGGTTTCTTCACAACTTGCTAAGACTTCTGTCTTGTGTGTGGGTCAAGCTGTGCAGCCTACTCTTAGGGAATGAGTTTGCTTTAGTATATAGGACAATGGCTTTGCAGCATTTTTTAGTATGGCTTAAATCCTACATTGGGGCGAGGTGGTAAAAATCATTGCATGTGTAGATTGTGTCACATGGCAGTGTTGCATACCTGACTACACACCTAAATGTGCAAACAAATTTACATCCACATGGTTATCAGCATGCACAATGGCAACACTTGCACAACTCTGCTTCTGCAGCTTTGAAATTAATAGACCTTCTGCACAAGACAAGAATATTCAATTACTTCTATAGCAATGTAAGGCACCAAAAAGGATTTAGCCTATGTTTAAGAATCCACTTTTGTGTTTGTAAAAATCTGAAAAAAAGATGTCAATTGTTTTATAAATATAAAACTAGGTATTCTAATCGAACATCTTGTACAATACATGACTTGCATATCTTTTTCAATAATGTAAATCAGCCATGTCCCTGAGACTGTAGGCTAATAGGGTAGGGAACTGTGGAAAACAGTAGGTGTGTGTTGGAGGGAAAGAGAGTTAGTCAGCTCAGAAGCCTATTCTCTTGAAAAACTGTAGTTTTTGCATATCAAGCATGTGGCTTCCAGAGGGCAAAAGAGATATTTGTGAAAACCAAGCAACTAGATTGTTTGGATGACCTGTTTGCACCTGAATTTTCACAGCATAGCAACCACAACTGCAGGGCAATGTTCTGTCTATTACTGAGAAGTCCCCAGCACCAGAGAGATCAGTTCTAGACAGTTTCATTTGTTTATTTGGTTAGTTTTCAGTTCTAATTGATGTAAACATTGTCAGAGGCAAGTTGTCTTGAAGAATCTGCAGGCAATTGCTGTGAGTCTTTTCTCCATCATCCAGGCTTGTTCCTTTCTTGAAATTCAATGCAGGTTCCCAGCATGTTCCTGGGAAGTGTTTCATTGACTGCTGGCATTTTCAGTACCATGGACAGTGATATCCCTAGTTAATTAAATGGAACTAACACTTGCAGCCCAGATTTCTTCTACAAGGGCTCTAGTTGATACAAACTTTGATGGCTTGCTCTTCAAATGTGAATGATTTCTTTAGGGTATGATTTTATGGAGCTAGATCCATAAAATCACTTAGATTAGCTTTCCCCCAATTTAATATCTGCAAGGTATGTTGGAGATATTCTCATCATCATCGGCTGGTGATGGGGTTGTTGTCCAATGTGGATTGAGAGCAAGAAGGTGTGGAAAAGTGATTTAAATGATTTATCTTTTTTTAAAAAAAACAACAACAAAAAACCTCTTTTTTATCAGCATTACTTCCCATGATGTTTCATAAAATATAGCCTGGTATGAATGGGATAGGAGAACCTTTGTGTCTGTGGCAATTGGGACACCAAGCAAATTCTCAGCTAATGTTTACTGAAGAAAGAAACAGAGAGGGACAGCAAAATTGAGTGTGGGGAGCAAGGCAGAGATTAACAGATGAAATTATGACTAAGAAAGGAAGTCAAAGCATTTACCTAGGAATGTAAAAGAGCGAATGGTGGGAACACATTGGATTCATGTGTGCTCATGTTTTTGTAAACAGAGAATACATAACCTGGTGCTAATAGAGAAAGTTGCTTCTGACTATATGTAGAATATGTTTCCTTCCCAGTCTTAGTCATCTAGGATTTCTGGCATCTGAGGTAAAATTTCTGGTCTTTGATGCTCCAGGACTATGTTAGTACTTGGTTAAATTTGGTGTGTTGTGCTGTTTAAACAAATGCACACCACTTTCTTTTAAATTTTGCTAGAAAATCTGAGAAAATCAGGAAATTGCCCTCCACATTTGCAGCACCACAGAAAGTAAGGTTGTTTCTCTCTTATCAGGTCAAATTTAAATGCATTGCACATTGTGGGCTACGCAATGACACTCTGTCCTTGACATGTGTTACACAATGTCATGGAGAGTGGTGGAATCTCCTTTTTTGGAAGTTTTTAAACAGAAGCTGGTTAGCCATCTGTCGGGAGTATTTTGATTGTGTATTCCTGTATGGCAGGATGTTGGACTGTATGAGTCTATCATTCTGTGATACTAAGTCCCAAGTGAACCATGAAACTTACCTCAGGACCTTTGGGGAATTGTGCTCTCTCAACCTAACCTACCCCACAGGGCTGTTATGAGAATAATATGAGGAGGAGAGCCATGCCTGCATCTTTAAGTTCATTGGAGGAAAAGTGATGGTAATAATGGCGTAAAAACTTCAGTACCAGCTTTCTTTTTTCACAGAATATCACCAGTGTACTTCTACAAACTAACCTCAATGCATTGCATTTTAATGTGACTTGGACACACTGTTATGGCCAATTATTTCAGGGCTAGCATCCAGTGGCAGTTTGGTAGTCAGGAGAAGGTAACAACTATCAGCCACCTAGATCTTTAGCAAATACTGTGGATGTATCTACCATACATAGGAGGCCTGGTCCCTTCTCCCAGTTGTAACTTGAGCTTGGTGCCTATTCTGCATGGTTCCTAATAGTTCAGTAGGTAAGCTCAAGGGCATTTGGCCAGTAATTGTAAGCCAAGTTAATGCAAACAAAGAGGCACGTTTGAGCCAAAGCACAAAATGAAGCAGTGTCCATTCGTTATGGACACAACTAGCCAGACTTGTAAACTTTTATAGGAATATATCATTGTTACATGATCTGCTGTGGCCTAAGTTCAAGAAGCATTGAGCAGAGTCTCATTGGTACTCATGTAGGTTTCTTATGGTCCACAAGTCAAACTTCTATCCAAAATCCTTCCCCAATCATGTGTTGATGATCTATTTTAGCAGCTTCTAGCATTCACATTGGTTGTACCATTTGTCAGCCAGTGAAAAAAAAACCTTGCATAAAGAGATATTTACTGCTTGGATACCATTTCACAACATTAAAAAAGTATCTACATTGGTGTAGCCCCTGATTATGTTAGTATAAGCCACCAAGAGGAATCCTAAATTGGGTAGGGATGTGGATTACATAGAGGATGATCTGCTGTTTCCAAATGTCTGACGGCTGGTTAATCTCCGCCCGCCCATACATATACACATGCACATACATAAGTCACATACTCTTAGCCTTAAAAAAACCTCCATGATAGGTTTGCCTTACTGTCACCATATGTCAGAACAACTTAAAGGCATACAGCAACAAATAGATAGGGAATCAGGAAAAGAAATGATTGGACAAATATGGATCACATACTTCTTCTTTTTTTTTTTTAGCTTGTAAATGACAAAATGAATTTGCAAGCTGAAAAAAAAAAACCTAGGTTCTGCTTTTCAACCTTTTTTTTCTGATAAGCCTCCAGTTCCTAACCTGTAAGATATGAGGGGGCTTTCTGTATGGCAAACATAAAGTACTCCTTTCATCATGTGATAGGTAAGCAAAAAGCAGTGACATGGAAGTATTGTTCAAAGGAAGAAAACATTTTTTAATTCTGTAACATTTCAGGATGAATATGTTATGTTGCTGAACCAAGACCAGCAAGTTGTGAGTCAAATCGAGTCAGTGAATCATCTATTGTAGAGTCAAGTCCAAGTTGAGTCATTGAAGTGACTTGAGTCTGATTTGAATCAAGGTCAATCCAGTCAAGTCTGCATCACTGTCTATTATTATTATTATTATTATTATTATTATTATTATTATTTTGTTTGCAATTTTCTTCATGAACCAAATGGAAAGAATTTGAGTTTTTTTTTAAAAAAAAAATAATGAATGGAGAAAAGGAAATTGAAACATTTCTCAGTTCCACTTCAAGTATTGTTTTGTGAGAGATGGCTTCAAGAATTAAAATATTCTGATTTTTCAACATTTAATCAACACATTATTTTAAATTAATGTATATATTATTTATTTAAGGCCCCCTATTATCCCTTGGTGCTTTGCAATACAATTTAAAATCCAAAACAGCAAAAATAAACTACAGTGCTAAAATCAATAATATTCATGAAACAAAATAGTGGAAACTTTCCCCAAAATGTGTTCTTCTTGTCTTTCCATGTTTTAGAGCAATTAAAGCAGTGCTTTAAAATATGAGCTGATTAAAAGGCTTGAGGGGATGAAATTGCCTTAACTAGGTGCCTGAAAGATATTAATTGGGCCACAAGAGAAGCCATTTGGGGGAAAGTGTTCAAAAATTGAGGCCTAACAGATGTACTCTTTGCTACTGCCTCCTCCCAAACTATGACAATCAAGGCAGTGAATGTAGTGCCTCAACAGCAGACATCTTCCCTTTTCCATCTTCACATCTAGCCCATGACTAATTTCATCACTCATGTTCTCTCAGTCCCTCTGCATACTTAGTGTTTTGTTTTGTTTTGTTTATGGGACAGGAACCATCCATTTCTTTGCTGATCTTTCTCTCAAATTTGCACACATCTTCTAAAGTGTATGCAATGCTTAAATCCACTACCCATGACAGATGTGTCTGTATGTTTCAAATGTGTACATTTTTGTTCCACCTGTCCTTGGCAGGAATCTTGGGGTTCGAATGTTGCCCAAGTAGCCATTGCTCACAAGTTTCTTGGTCTTCCAGAAAGATTTTCAGTCCCTTTCCCACCAACTTGGAAGCTCTCAAATCCTAAACAGTTATGCCTCTGCCAGTTCTTAACAAGATTCCAGCCAATGTCAGCCTTCTGGGGTGCCATTTTTGTCCACACTCCAGACTGTTCAGGAAGTGTAGACAAAGGCAAGCCATTGAAATGGTTGAAAATGAGTTCCTCATACATCCCTAGTCAAGTGTACCTTGATTTCAAATGAGGTGTTGTAAAGATGCCTTTTATTGAACCAGGTCACAGGTCCATCTATGCTCCAGCCCTTTTCTGTCTACTTGGAATGATAGTCACTTTCCAAGGTCTTAGAATGCAATGGAATTGTAACTCAAGTTTGTACCTCCCCACAGCTTATATGCAGCCACCATTATCAATATAACATAATCCAGACTAGCACAATTTACCACAGGCACAGGTCACAAAGAATATAGCATGTATTGCCCACAATCAAGGCATTAAGCATGTATAAACTGAGGGCCCTTGCCATCATTAGAATGTCCTGTTTTACAAAAGGAATGCAAACTTTAATTTTCAATTTTCTCAAAAAGTCTATTGTTTTGGCTTTGTTGTTTTAATGTGTCTTTATGTAATTTCTGATTTGTGGTGACCCTAAGGCAAATCTATCAAGAGGTTGTCTTGGCAAGATTTGTTCAGAGGGGGGTTGCCTTTGTCTTCCTCCGAGGTTTAGAAAGTGTGACTTACCCAAATTCATCCAGAGGGTTCTTGGCTGAGTCAGCATTTGAATGATGGTCTCCAGGACCCTAGTCCAACACCAAAATCATCACAACACACTGGCTCTCATTGTTTTTGCTAATCTGATACAAATGTTGGAACCCTAGAATAATAGCATGCTATTATTCTGGAGTTCCGACATTTGGGATGGGTTCATCCTTTTTAATAATGAGGTAGGCAGGGTTCCCAATGCCATCTGATTTTATTCTGTTCTCTGATAGCACCAACATCTGCAAGTGATTTCCTTTTGTGGTTTTTTTTAACATAGCACCATCAAAGTGTGATGTTCTCTCTCCCTTGAGAAAAGTGTCTTTTCAAAATCCCTGTTAAAGTGGCTGGTAATTTCTTGCATGAGCAGATCTCATGTAAATGCCATTTTACATATCTTATTTCTGGAGTATGGCAGGGGATGGGAGAGTGCAGGAATGGACAAATTCCAAGCAGCGTAAATTACACACATTAATTTAGTGCCTAGCAAGCATTGATTGTTCTTGCTATTCTCAGAATGTTGCAGTGCTCACAGGTCTGTTCATCTCCCTACTTGGTAACAGGGCATTCAAGGAATGATGTTAGAGAATGAGGTGCCCCAACCCTCCCTTCAAATTTCCATAGTAAATACATATTTATGGTCATATTACACTGGAACAGAGTGGCATGTATGCAGCTGTTCTAACATGCCTGAGACTGAATGACTGTTACCTTCCCACCATTAGAAAATAGAAAAGTAAATATAAAGACAATTCAGTCCAAACTTCAGTACTTCATTGACTGGAAAGAAGAAAGCATGTACCAACAGTCTTGTCACAAGAGAAGCTTTGTAGAGTTCTCTCTTACTTCATCAGCACTAATTTAACATCCATGTGAAGTGAGCTGATTATGAAGATTGTAGGAAGGAAGCAGAATCTTGTTGCTTTAACTGCAGGATTAAGAGTGTAAAGGAGAAAGGGACCAACTAGTCAGGTTTTTCTATGGGATGGCAAAGGAACTCCAGTCCAGAAAATAAAGGGTCCCACAGGAATCAAGGAGCCATTTATCTGAACTAGCCTTAAAGGTAAAGGTAAAGATATTCCCCATTGACAAGGTTGTCAAGTCATGTCCAACCATAGGGGGCAGTCTCATCTCTGTTACTAAGCTGAAAAGCCGGAGCTGTCAGAGACTACTCTGTGATCCTGTGGCCAGCATGATTGCACAGAACACTGTTTACTTTCCCACAAAAGTGGTACCTATTTATCTACTTGCATTTGCATGCTTTCAAACTGCTAGGCTGGCAGAAGCTGGGACTAGTGACAGGAGCTCACCCCATCATGCACCCTTATGACATATTGAAATCCCTCTGGATGGTGGGCAGAGTGGGGACAATCTAGCCATTGTTAAGCACTTTTCAAATCCCTTTGATATTGATTAGGAATGTTAAGAAGACATTTAAATTCCTCTTTTGAAAGAAGGGGAAGATAAGCACTTTCAGTTGTGGCAGATTAGCTGCCTCTTTGTGTAATTTAGAAAAGAAAGCCACAATTACATGTAGGTTTTTTGTTGTTGTTGTTCTTTTGACCTTGCAGATTCAACTTCATGTTGGAGTATACCGCCTGCTCCATTGTACAAGATACCTTTTGGAATACATCATCTCATGTCTCAAGAAGTGGAATTGTAACAAGCTTTTATTATTATTTCAGTGTGTGTGTGTATAAAAAACACATGCATAAACATATACATGCACATATTCAAGAAAATGTTGTTGGAAAGTGGTTCCCAAAGTTTGGTCCTCCAGATGTTTTGGACTTCAACTCCCTGACTGCTGGTCAAGCTGTCTAGGGCTTCTGGGAGCTGAAATCCAAAAGATGTGGAGGACCATAGTTTGGGAATCATTATGATTCATTCTTGACTTTCATTTGGATTTTTTTCCAAGTCCACACCTGATCTATCTGTTGTTTGCCTTCCTTCAAAAAAATGTCTCTAGGAGACACTAGTCCAAAACACACCGCAGAATTAATCTGGTTTGAGACTGCTTTAACAGCCCTGGTTGAATGCTAGAAAATTCTGGAAACTGTAGTTTTGTGAGACATTTAGCCTTCTGTGTCAGACAGCTCTGGTGCTACAATAAACTACAATTCCCAGGATTCCCTAGCACTGAGCCAGGTCTGCTAAAGCAGTCTCAAACGGAATTATTTCTGCAGTGTATTTTGAACCACCATCTTCTGCTCCAACATAAGATGCATGGCATCCTACAGCACTTTTATCCCTGCCTTTCTCTTTGTGGCTTAACATTTTTTTGAGAGTGAGTGACTGGAGACAACTATTTATGATTTTGTTAACTTACCAGGGTGTTTCTCTCTGTGTATATGTGTGTGTATGATATGTGGTAAGTTGGTTGTCCAGAGTAATCTATTGTTCTAAGGCTCCTGTCCTAGACTTTATGTCAGGGCAGAAGAACAGTAAAATGCATTTAATGCCAGTGCTCATTAAATGAAGGAAAAAGATTCCAGTTGTTCCCTAGAATTTTCAGGTGTGGCTGGGAAGTTTTTACTGTAGACCCTTGGGAGCTATTTATAGATAATACTAAGCTAGATGAACCTGATCTATGTATTGCCTGCTCCATAGCAATACAGATGACTGTCCAACCAAGCACACTGTGATCAAGCTATCACTTTTAAATGTGAGCTGTGTAAACTGAGTTTTGGTTCAGATTCTAGCTAAGCAAATGGACAAATTTCTCACCGTCTAGACTGGGGCCTTCTATGGTAGGAGTGGAAAGGGGACATCAGTTCTGTTCATTCCCTGTCACAGAAAAGTCTTTTCTTCTTGTTGTTATTGTTTTAAGAAACAGAACCAACCAATTCTCCAATTCTTAAAAAGGTGTCAAAAGCTGAGTTATATCTACCCCGCTAAACCAGTTTTCCAAGTCCCCCCCAACCCTCGTCCCCTGAATCTTGAAACAAAAGAGAAAATTATTTTTTAAAAGTAAGGATAATTTATGTTTAATATAAAGGATGATTAAATGGCATCACCAAAGGTCATGTGCCCTATCCATATGTCACATACCTGCTTTGTGCTCCTATCCATTCCCTTTAGCCACAGCATACATGCCCCACAACTCAATGAAAGCCTTGTGCAGAATTGAGATTTACTTGTATGCGTTTTGACACTGGAGAAGAAGGCATAAGGATTCTGCCTCCACCACCATCGAATGAAAATGCCTTGATGAAACAAGTGACTGCTGACTTTAGAAGGCAAACTCATTCCTTGACTTTTCTTTCAAAAGAAGCATTTTCTTCATGTATATGTGTTTGTACATGGACAATGTACATCATTAGACCCTTGCATTTATGTGTACTTCCACGGATGGACATCCCTCTGTCAAGTATAAACATAATGTATGTTAGAGCTGTAAATAATTCTTTGTCATGTGTCTCCTGTCTTCTCATAGTATCATATTCTCAGTGTTATGTTCAATGACACCATTTATTGATTGATGAAACCTGTGTGTAGACCTGTATCCTCCTGACATAGTTTATGTAGATCTCTCTTCTCAAATAAAGTACAAAAAAAGAAACTTTAGCTTTGTAAGATTGGTGTGTGCTTGGTCACTTTCTTGATTCTCATCTGTTAATTTTTGTGATTTGAGGGCAAAATTACAAGATGGCATTGAGTTTGCTGGACACAGTGTCCAAGATCCAATAAAATTGATGGCAGAGCTCAAGAACGTATGTTGTCATCTGGAAATGAAGGCTGCTCCATGTTTCCCATTTCTTCCATTACTTGCAAGAGCAGCTTGCTTCTCTCAAGTACATTTGGCTGTGGAGGTATAGCTGAGTTTATTGCAGCTGCCCTTCTGCACCCAGGAAAAAAGGATCAGCCTTTGTCACCAAAGTCTGATCCTTCTTCCCTGAGGGTGTAAGGATTGTCAGGATATACCTGAAAACACTCCTTCAGTTGACCAGTGACTAAGAGGACAGAGCTGCACTCTGGATTCTGTTGTACACCCAGATAGAGGGTGTTGTAGAAAGAGGTATAAAATACCTTCTTCTCCAATATCCCCCTCCCCCCCAAAAAAGACATGAAGGATTGTATAAGCTTGGTTCACTCTTTGCATTCAAAACAAATTTTTAGGCTCAGAACTGTTCAGATTTCTGCATATTGCTCTGGTTGGTGGATCTGTGATTGCTAGGTTTTGTTTTGTGGTGTTGTTTTTTTAAGTAGATCCAAGAAGCCTGAAGTTTGCTTTCATGTGGCATAGAATACTGACAGAAAAATGTGACTGGATCATCTGAGCTCACTGATAAATATTTGTATATATTAATGGGGGCCAGGAGCCATATGGCATACTAGGATGGGCTTAACATAACATTCTCTACTTTTCCTATGAAGACACTCAATGCACTCAAACTTATATTCATACAGTGTATCTAGGGTAGCTGTGTTGGCCATGTAGTAAAGCACTATAATTACTGGTTGGCCCAACTGAAGTATCACTGTTTTTATATCCATACAGTTAAGAGCCAGCATGGTGGAATGGTTTGAATGTTGGATTATGACACTGGAGCATAGAAACCCACTGGGTGACCTTAGGCAAGCCACACTCTCTCATCCTCAGAGGATGGCAATGGCAAAGCCCCTCTGAAGAAACTTGCCAAGAAAACCCTATAATAGGTTCTCCTTAGGATCCCTGTAAATAAAAAATGACTTGGAAGCACACAAAAACAACAACAACAATAAGTTGTACTACTTCTCCAGCCACTAGTGGGCCTTTGGTACACTATAGCAATAGAAATAAACGCTTTTAGACCAGTAACCTCCTTGCTACTCTTGATGTTTTTCTATTCTAGCAAACACAGCCCAGGAGTGTTTCTTCTAAAGCTCTTTCTTTTGACATCTGAATTGCTACTAATAGCAGCAAAGAGCTGTCACAATTTGAAACGTGACAAGCTACACAAAGGGACCAAAAAAGAAAAGAAAAGAAAAGAAAAGCACCACTAAGATAGCAAATTTACTCTCTAAAGAGATAGCAGGGGAGAGAAGTGCAAAGCCCCCACTCATTCTTAACTATCTGATAACTCCCAGGGAAGTTTTCCATTCTCTTTTGGGCTGCACCTCCTCAGGGCATCCTCACTTCAAAGAGGAAGGAGCTGGCCCCCTATGCAGTGCTGAAGGTAACTCTGCCAATGATAAGGACTAAACCTTACATAAGAAAGCTGCCATTCTCTATTGCATTGCTCTAAGGTGTGTTTGGTGGTTTTCTTGTTCTGTTCTCTGCAGTATTCTGTTGGGTGCCTAATTATGGCTCTGAGTATGGCACAGTACGAAAGGGGTAAGTAATAAAAGGTCCAGCCAGGCCTACAATGTATGAGATGAAGCTGGGGAACTGTGCAAGAAGTAACCATCAGGTGTCCCTCGGGTACATTGTACATATGAACCATCACTCCCTCCACTGTAAGTGTTTATTCAAAATATTCCAGCTTTCTTTGCAGCACTCCAGTAGCCTGCATAAGGAAGGCTTTTGTTGTAGTTAACTGCCATCAAGTTGATGTCAATTCACAGCAACTCTGTAGATGAGACATCTCCAAGATCTTCTATCCCCCACTGCTCTGCTCAGATCGTGTAAATTCATACCTACTTTCAACCTGCATCTCATATTGTTTTTTAAAACAATCTAAGTGCAGAGATTTATAAAGATATGGATATTTGTTTACTGCCTCTGATGTTGGAAATAATATATATCCACCATAACAAGTAGTCACTGATAACCTTAATCTTCAGAAATTTATCCAGTCCTACCTAAAGCCACTAATACATTTTATGGCAGCAATTTTCCAGTTTAATTATTCATTGTTGTTGTTAACCATCTTTGAGTTGGTCCTGACCCATGGCAAGCCTGTGGATGAGATGTCTCCAAGACTCCCTATCCCCCCAATTCTCTGCTTAGGTCCTGCAAATTCATACCTGTGACCTCCTTAAAGAGTCCATCCATCTAGCATGAGGTCTTCCTCTCTTTCTAAACCCCTCCACCTTTTTTTTAGCATTATTGTCTTTTCCAATGAGAGAAAATGCCTTCTCCAATGAGCTTCCTTCTCATGATATGACCAAAATACAACCACCTCAATTTAGTCATCTTGGCTTCCAGTGAGATTGCAGACCTGATCTTTTCTAGGATCCATTTGTTTGTATTTTTTTATTTTTTATTTTTTTTAATTTAATTTTATTTTTTGCTATCCAAACCACTCTTTTCCAGCATCACATCTCAAAAGAATTGATTTTCTTCCTATCTGTCCTGCTCACTGTCCAGCTATCACATCCAAACATACTAACAGGAAATACAATAGATTGTATGGTGTCTTTATATACAACTTAAAATTTAAAGAGGAAGGTACCACATGAATAACACTGGAAAAAGCAAACAATTAATTTGCTATATCATGTTGAATTTCTGCAGGGCATTAAATTCTTGCTGAAACAAAATGAAGTTCTCAGAAAGGAGAAGAAGCCTTAGCAATTTTTGAAAGAAAATTGCACACAATGTAGAGCTAACCACCATGGTCCAAAACACACTGCAGAATCCAGTTTGAGACCACTTTAACTGTCCTGGCTCAATACTAGGGAATTCTGGGAACTGTAGTTTTGTGAGACATTTAGCCTTCTCTTACAGAGAGATCTGGTGCTAAAATAAACTATAATTCCCAGGATTCCCTAGCACTGAGCCAGGGTAGTTAAAGCAGTCTCATGTTTGATTATTTCTGCAATGTGTTTTGGACCACTAAGTGCATTACTGGTTATTCCATCTGATATTACTTCATTGGGATACAGGATTCATGGTAGGATGGATTCCCACACACACACCCCACCCCATTTTTTCCCTGGTCTTTTGTGGAATGGGTGGAAGAAACAGTGTCCCTGAAGCAGAGATGTAAATCTTCAATCACCTCATTCTTGTGTTTAAGAATAGAATATTTCAATTGCAATTTTTTTCTTGCCACTAAATAGGATTATGAGGGGGTTTGCATGAGAGAGAGAGAGAGAGAGATTTTGCTCTGCAATTTTCATGACTGAGGGGGGTTGCAGACTGCCAGAAATAGTGCAAATTGAATCCACTTTTAGGGTTAGGGTTAGTGCTAGGGCATCATGGGATTTTTTTTTCCTGAGACATTGAGCCTTCTCTGTCAGAGAGCTCTGGTGCCACAATAAAATGCAGTTCCCATGATTCCCTAACCCTAACCCTATCCCTAAAAGTGGACTCAATTTGCACTATTTCTGGTAGTCTGCAACCCCCCTGAGTTTTGTGCAATGACATTTTTGGTGCTAACTACTATTGCTGTGGCCCTCATCATGGAGTTTTGTAAAATATAAGTATTGGGTAAATTGTTTACCTTTTCATCATAAATAATTCTCTTCTTTTGTGCTTAATACTTATGCTTTGTTTAACAAAGAGGGGAAGAGACTAGTATTGTTTCCTCATTCTTTTTATTTCATTCTTGTACTATTTTAAACTTTGCACAAGGAACGAAAAATCTTGCTGCAATTATCAGGGGTTTTTTTTCTATAGGGTGTCTCAATGTGTTGATACTCATTCAGGATGGGGAATTTGTAACCATTCTTTATCCTAAAGATTGAGATCAGGAGATGGAACAAGATGGCAGAACAGAAGATGGTACTTTAACATGCTTCAAGAAAATCACCTTAACTTCTCAAACAACAAGAGAAAATTAATCAGTTTTCTCTTATTAAGCTCAAAAATACAAACAAGGAATAGCTCAAGGATATACCAATATAAAAGACAGATCAATAAACTCAATTCCAGAAGGGGGAAATATTTGTGAAATGTGGTTAAGATCTTGAAGCAATGGGAAAAAGAAAGGGAAAAGAAAGAAACAAGGAAAAAAAGAGCATTCTTAAAACAACAGAGGAAATGAAAATAACTAGAGCAAATTAAACAACTGAGGCAAGGTTTTGTAACAGAAGAAAATCACTCACAGAAAAAGGTAGAATCCATTATTACTTCCTTTGAAATTATAAAAACTACAAACAAAGCATTGAAATTAAGCACCAAGTAACAACAATAGATAAAAATTTTGGCATGCTACTGAGTCAAATTAGATTAGAATTCTTGGGAAACTAAAGAAGGAGGCTCAACATAAAAATTAGAGCTCATAAAGGAAACTTTGAGGGGGGAGAACAGCAAAAACTTTTACAATTAAATTATTCAAGGATGTACTTCTAGATATGGAAATTGGGGAAGACAACATCATGACTACTTACAGATTTACCAAACGATCTCTTCTCCCAGATGATAAGTCCCCAAAACATTATGGATAACTTTAAGAGCAAAGGGATAAGAGATACAATCATGGATGTTGCTAAAACTAAAGAAATGCTAATTTAAAAAGTTGATCCTGTACAATTTATGCAAGATTTATTTTCCCAAACATTGCAAAATTGCATTTTTCAAAAATCCACTCACAGATATACTGCACAAAGCTAACATGTCTACAAATAGGTTTGTTTCCCTGGTCCAAAACACCATGCAGAAATAATCCAGTTTAAGACCACTTTAACTGTCCTGGGTCAATGCTAGGCAATTCTGGTAACTGTAGTTTTGTAAGACATTTTTCCTTCTCTATCACAGAGCTCTGGTGCCACAAGCAATTCCCAGGATTCCCTAGCACTGAGCCAGAGCAGTCAAAATCTCAACTCTGCCTATTGTGATAAAACTCAAATCACATTATCATAGAATCTTAGATTTGGAATAGACCACAAGGGCCACTGAGTCCATCCCCGGCCATGCAGGATATGCACTCCTGAAAAATCCAGGTTTAATATCATGCCAATCACATTGCTTTTAATAATTCAGCTTCATTTTTCCTTGTTTTCCCATAATTGCAAAAGCTCGCTCCAGATGAAATGTGCTGTGGAACTGAATGAATTCCTCAAGAATTCTACAGATTCCTTGGATCCCAGAATTAGATGGAAAATGCTAAGATTTTTTGACTCCAAGAACTACCTCAAGCCTGATGATATCCATTGCTATTTTGCTGGCCAGTTGTTCAGAGAAGCAATGCTGTTCAGCAAAATCCCAAAACAGTGGAGACAGAATCCAACCCTTAGGTAACCTAAAGTGTTATTACTCCTATTCAAATTGAGTTTCTCCACTTTTTGTTTTTTTGTGGCCTCAAGGATGTTCCGTTGAAGACTCTGAGTCTAACCATATTATTTACCATTACAATCTACAGTTGTTAGACTTGCCAGGCAAAGCTATAAAGGTAATTTGTGGTATAACATTAATATATCATTCCTTCCACCAAACCCCAACTGTCAAGAATTTGACTGACAATTCCTTTTTATTTATATCTGCTTATATAATATTAGGCTTAATGGTATAAATTATTTTGAGTGGATTTTCATAGTGTCTGCTTGGATATTTATTGACTGTAAAATAACCAAGGCAACCAGAGCAAAGGAGAATTGACACCAGTTAATTCATTTGGCGGGCCATAGGTATCCAGACAATGAGGGTTGGCAAATGAGAAGAGAAAGGTTTCCATGAAGGGTGATATAATGGAAAGAATTTATAAGAGTTTATAAAAGGTTTACTACGTCTTTCTGAATGACTTTCTGAAGTTGTGTAACATACTATGAAAGAGATTACATTGCGGAGATGGAATGTAACTTGAACAATGCTGCCTTACTAGTAAATTACAAGGTTGCATGACAAGATGTGCATCCACATATACAATGAAAAGATCACATTTGCATATACATAGACATAACATATGCATTTGTGTGCACAACGTGCACCCACATGCACAATATACAGTGCACAATGTCATGCTCAATAACACTGGAACCACAGCTCTGCTTTCACAATTTTCAGGTGAAGGCAGACATTGTTGTTGTTGTGTACCTTCAAGTTGTTTCTGACTTATGGTGACCATAAGGAGACCCTATCATGGGGTTTTTTTTCTTTGCAGGCTCTTCAGAAGGAGGTTTGTCATTGACATCCTCTGAAGCTGAGGGAGAGTGATTTGCCCAAGGCCATCCAGTGAGTTTACATGGCTGAGCTAGGATCTGAACCCTGGTCTTTGGTATCATAATCCAACATTTATTGTACATTGCACAAAATTCTCTAATGGGTTCTATGGTTTCTTATGGGTTACAGATGAAATTCTATCCTAGAACAGGGATGAGGGGGGCCCATGGCCCTCTACATCCTTTTTGAGTGCAATCCCCATCATCCATAGCCAGCACAGAGAATGGTGACTGATAATGGAAGTTGCAGTCCAACAACATTTGGAAGACCATATGTTCCCCAGCCCTTCACAAATGACTGTTTTATGTGGGACACTATGTTGCAGCTCTGTTCATCTTGATAGTGGCAATGTTTAGGAATAGGACAACATACAACATGATCCCAGCTTCTTTTACATGCTAAACATTTATGCTTTTGGTAAAGTAGAAATCTTCTCTGGAAAACACTTTGCACAAATTCTTTTTTTCTGTCCCACTGGGGTCTATCTTTTCTCTGACTCAAGCTGCTTTGTTGCCTTTTCCCCATAGCATCTGCTCCTTTTCTTTCTTGGATTAGAAATAATTGTAGGGGAAGACAGCCAATTTGGATTCAAAGAAACCTTGAACACACTAGGGACAGGCATATTTGCCAGTTTTGCTTTCTTTCACACTCTGTTATTGATGGTGTTAAAAACAGGCTCAGGTTCTTTCAATAGAAATTTGTGAATTTGAAAAAAAATTGTTATGACAAAAATGAACGCAAATTCTCAATCATCTGCAGTCACTTGCCAAATTCAGTGAATACAGTTACTCTTAAGTTGGAGGAGATACCTTTGTGCTTGCCTGACATACGATGTGGTTTTTAAAAACCAAGTGGTGTTTAAGTGATTTCATCTTTTTAAATTGTTTTCTGTTTTTAAACAAATGATCTGTTTTACTATTGTAATAGTTTAACTCCATTTTAATTGTCACTTTTATAGGTTTTTAATTGCATTTTGTTTTTAGACTGTAAGTTGTTTTGAATCCCAGTTTGGGGGAGAAAGAGGGGTATAAAGGAGGAGGAGCAGGAGGAGGAGGAGAAGGTGGTTAGAGATGAGGAACTTCTCAGAAAAGAAACATTAGTCCTAAATAATGCACCATGAAGCTGAATTAATAGGGATTAAAGACATAGCAAATACTCACTTCTAGGGGTATCCACACTTGTTTCAACCTTGCATGTGTGAATTCTCCCCCCTGTAATGCCTACCTGTAGATAATAAACAAAGTAAAGACTTCAGTTGTCTACATAGATTGAAAACACAAGAGTGCGTAGTCAATCATCTGGCAAGCTACAATGAAGGTTGCTTTGACTCTTTTCATGGGTGAACATGAATATGAACAGGGCATATCTGGATCAACTGCCTTTAGTAGTCTCATCCTACTTAGCTACTGTTTATTAGCTGTCCTTTCCCCAACACTTTCACAGCAGCCTCATTAGTTATCCCTTCAGCCAGCACATGACTCTGTGATCACATCATCTCTCATTGGCAAATACTCTCAGGGTAGCATGAAGACTGGAAGTAGAGAAAAACAATATGCCAGGGTTGTGTTTTCTGTGTTCAGTCTCCAAAGGCCTTTGCTTAAAAATGCACCTTTAGCAGGGACTGGGTGAGTCAATATACTCTAGGTTTTAATATGAAATTTAGAGGAGCTATCTGAGAGCTGGACAGTGAAGAAAGCAAATATTGTGGATGGCTAAAAAGACAAAGAAATAGGTCCTAGAACAGAACAAGTCTGAAATACCCTTGGAAGCCAAGATGATCAAGCTGAGGCTGTCATTCTTTTTCACATCATGAGAAGGCAAGATTCATTAGAAAAGACAATAATGCTGGGAAAGGTTGAGTGTAGTAGATAGAGAGGATGACAGCATGCTAGATGGCTAGACTCAGTTAGGGAGGTCACAGACATGAATCTACAAAAATTAAGCAGAGCAGAGGAAGACACCGAATCTTAGGGATGTCTCATCCACAGGGTCACCATGAGTCAAAGTTGACTTAAGGGCAGTTAACAACAATCCAATGTTTGGGGTGGGGGCAGGATTCAGAAACATGGATAGCTCTTTTAAGTTATGGATTTCCTTGACATGAAAGCCACCAGATCACACTGTTAACAGGCAAAGTAAATCAGATATGTGTTCTGCCATTGCATTATGATGATTCTACATTAGAGTGTATCACCTACCTTGGATTGATAGCCATAGCCTTACACTAAAGGGTGGGATCACCATCCTGAGTAGACAGTTTTCACTGATCAGTTTCATTACCATTGTCTTCCTTATCTGGCTCCACCCTTTATATATAACCCTACATAGGGATGGAATAAAAAATAAATCACATTTTAATGTAAACCTACCTAATTTGCACTTTCTGAACCAATAAGTAGATTATTATCCTTTGCTATCTGCACTTCTAATCATTTTGCAAAGTAGTTCTCCAAGATTTCTTTGTTTTGTTTTTTAGTGCATGCCAAAATGTGTATGTAAAGAGAAAGTGAACACAGATGTGTGTCTATTAATGAAGATACTGTACAAAATGCATCCTATTAGAGAAATGGCTTGAAAAAAATGTGAATATTAGGAGAAATTCATATAAAACTAATGTATTAGAAGAAATTGTCCCAAGTATACATTTAAAAAATATTTTTTAAGATGTAGTGATGTAGAAAGAAGATAAACAAGATGAAATCCTGAAGAAGGGGTATGAAAGACTGAGATAACTAAAACAGACAGATTGCACATCCTTACCTGCAGCCTAGGCAAAAGATATTTCAGTTGGTCAGCTCATATTATGCCTCATGCTGTAAGAGTCTCCTGTAAGTCATATACTGGCCTGAAGGAGGCATAAGATGTTTCTGTAGGGTAGCCAGTCATATATAGATAATAGTGCATTGTGTGCCATATGAAACTGGACCCTGCCATTGCATTATATAAAATGCTGATCTGGATGACAGTCACTGAAAATAGGCACAAAATGCATTTGATAACCTTTTCAAGGTCCATAAATCCCTTTACTGATTACCCTTCAAAAGCTAGCATTCCATTTTATCTGTGGAGGCAGAGGGGAAAACAGGGGCTGTGTTCTCAGGTTCAGAAAGAAAGGTTAGTTTTAATGCATTATGCATTGCTGGACCCATGAGGGCAGACTATGAGATGGAACCCAATACACTTTATCTTAGAATCAAACAATGGCCACAACAGGAGGGGAGAAGGAGATCCACCTCCTTGCTATCACCACTAGTCAGTTTTTTTCATATCAGTCAAATAAAGGAACCAGTCACCTTAATGTGTTAAATATGTTGCAGCCATAAAGTATCTTGAAATGTTATTGTATTTGATCACAATAACACAGGACAAATATATCATGGCCTCCCAAAAGAGAATGGTCAGTGGAGGAATGATGGTAGTTGTTAATATTGACTGTATTAATGAATTTGACTTGTAAAGATCAATATGGAGGTCAAGCATATGTTATATCATAAAACAGCTTAAAATAGATGATCACCTTCTTTTTCGGGTATCTTCCCATAAGGAATAATTCATTTATTACTGATATTATATATCAGAATGCAATATATGAATTGTTGTTGTTCATTTATGGTGACCCTAAGGCAAACCTATCATGGGTTTTCTTGGCAGGTTTCTTCACAGGGTTTTTTCCATTGCCATCCTCTGAGGCTGAGAAAGTCTGACTTGCCCAAGATCACCCAGGGAGTTTCCATTACTGAGTGGGGTTTTAAATCCTTTTCTCTGGGGTCATAGTCCAATGACTATACCACACTGGTTCTCCAATATATGATTACCCTTTCTCAAATGTATCTATTTATTATTTTCTAGTAAGTATTTGATAGCCAGGGTGGCTCAGAGGATTAAGCGTTGGATTATGATGCTGGAGAGCAGGGTTTGACTGCCAGTTCAGTCATGAAATCCACTAGGTGACATTGGGCTAATCACATGCTCTCAGCCTCAAGGAAGGCCATGGCAAACCTCCTTTGAACAAATCTTGCCAAGAAAATGCCATAATAGGGTTGCCAGAAGCCAGAAATGACTTGAAGGCACACTTCAAGTTGGAGAAACCTGGAAATGAAGCTCTGGAAAGCTAGGCCAATGAGAAGTTGCAACCTATCAATACTTGTCTCCCTTGACATTCATATTGACTTGTTCCACTTACCTTGAAAAGGATTAAACCTGCATTTGCATTGCAGAAATAATGCAGTTTGACATTGCTTTAATTGCCATGGCTCAACGCAATAGAATCCTGGGTTTTATAGTTCTGTGAGATATTTAGCCTTCACTGTCAAAGAGCCCTGGTGTCACAACAAACTTCAGATCCCAGGATTCCATAAGATGGAGCCATGATAATTAAAGTGATGTTAAGGTGTGTTAATCATGCAGTGTGGCAGTAACCAGTGTTTCTCAGTTATGGAAGACATGTACTTAGTTTGACTCATTGCAGGTTTAGTTTAAAAGAAAGAAAGAAAGAAAGAAAGAAAGAAAGAAAAGAAAAGAAAAGAAAAGAAAAGATGTGACCAGTTTGAATCCAAGTGGATATCTTGCATCTTCACTTGGGATGATGAACTGGGGTAAACTATTTCATTTTCATATAGACAAGGAGGGGAAAATGTGCAAGAATAACACAACCAAGGATTAATATCTTACTATAGGTCCCAGATAAGCACTCTAATAGAACTGAGCATCCAGAACCAACATGTCATCAACTACTGATGTGTAAGGCTATTTCCATGCAAAGCTCACAAGTACATCATTGGGAATAGAGTACTGCTGAGCTAAAATATTCTCCCAAACCTTTGCCACCTTCGCTGGGAAAATGAGGAACCTTTCAGTATTTCTCAATTGTGCCCTTTTTATTTCGTTGTCCATTACTGAGACACATTACCTTCTGACCCTTTAGTCACTGTGAAGCCAACTGCTTCATGGTCAGAAAGGATTATGTAGACGTTTAAACAATCTAGAGTCAGATCTTGCCCACAGGCTTGTTGTGTAGGAGACTGGACACACAAGAGATTAAGGAGAGTATGGGATGAAGCCAAAAAGAAAGGTAAATGTTAAATGGGAAAAGGGCAAGCTTTTAATCAGTGTTTGAATGGGGAAACATAAAAGGCCACCTGAAGGTCAGGAGGTGAAGCATTCCAGGGAAAGAGAAAGAGTGCAGAAAGGAAATTGAGAATAAAATTTGGCTTTTAGGATTAAAGAGAGGGAAGACAGAAGGAGTAGACATAGGCAGGAAGGAACATAAAAAGAGAGCTGGAGGGGAGAGAAGAAGATGACATTTGGAAGACCTCATGGGTTCCCAGAGGTCACTGGATTATTTTGAAGAGGTCACATGATAGACTACATCTCTGTTCTTCCTCCAAATATTCTGTGAGTGCTCTCTTTCAATCAGAGTTCTAGTAGTTAAGGAATAAGGGAGATGCTTTGGAATTCAATTAGCCAAACAGTTGCCACAGCAACAACAACAATATACATGTGGACTTAAATGATTTATACCACCAGAAATCCACTTCAAATAGGAATAAATTTAATACAGCACCTGGGAATGAAATGCTTTGTACAGGAAGAAAATTGTATTTCCCTCCCTCCTCGCTCTCTCCAGTGATCGACGTCAAGGTTGTAATGCAATATAGATGAAGGGAGAGAAATAGATATTTGGGTAGAAGTAAAATAGATTGTGTTGCAGGTACAATGCCAGCTCAGAGGGTGTGATGTATAATGAATGTGGGCACCTAAAAAAGTTCTCAGATTTGACCCATGCAATGGCTGAAAATAAGAGATGAGTATGACATAGGGCAATTGGTTGATTGTGTTTCTTGCTGAAATATCATCTGGAAGATATGGATGATATCCTCCAGCATCCTATTAAGCCCATGCTGCTTTCTTAGTGGGGTTTATGCTACCCTCTATTACCAGAGTTCATAGGCAAGTGCTGATCCTTATGTAGTCAAAATGGTAATGCCCATGGTAAAAGAAGGCAATATCAGCAAGTTTTGGGAATCACACAGTTTTCAGAAATGGGGGGAGGAAATAGGAAGGGGGAAGGAAAATCTCCCAAATGTGGACTGAAAGGGGCTTCTGGCCACATAATGCTAATTGATTTGCAGAGGGATAGTGTTTTAGATGAGCCAGTTTGGCATAATGGCTTGAGTGTTGGACTAGAGCTCTGGAGACCAGTGTTTGATTCCCTGCTTGGCCATGAAACCCACATGCTCTCAGACTGAAGGGACAGCAATGGCAAACCTCATCTGAACAAATCTTGCCAAGTCCCTGCCAAAGATGCTATTGTCCTTCTGTAATTGTGATTTACTGCCTTGTATGATAAGGTCCTAAGTAGCTTATACATTCATTCATTCATTTATTGCTTTTGGGTGGGACATGTATCATTAGGATAGACTTACCAGCATTGTGGTTCCTATCCATAAGAAAGTAAATAAATATGTTCCAGGCAATATATGATTAGATTTATGCATATTGCCCCTTAGCTGTATGTGTGTGTGTGTGTGTGTGTATGATATCTTCTCTAAAATCTGAAAGTCTGGGAAAGAGAAACAAATAAGCTTATCTCACTGTGTTCTTGTAACATAATGGGTACTGTATGCAATGTGAATGTAACGTAACACATTTTATCACATGGTATGATCCTCACTGAGTTCCCGTTCCGTGCTCTGACAGTCCCTAGCCTGTTCCAGCAAGAGAATTGTAAAAATGCATCCTCAGCCAGCAAGAACGCTTACAAACTGTTCCATATGATGTGTGTGCAATAATCCTACCTGTCTCAATCTGTCCTCGTGTTCTGATTGGCTAAGACAACCTCCTCCCCTCCCATCCTCGAACGTCCACAAACTCAACTCAACTCTTCCAGTGTTGATGCAAGGAAGGTGCCACAGGCAATTTTATTTTTTTAAATTATTTTTGTAGATTGAATTGTGTTGTGTTTACGAGAAAAAACAATGAATGCTCTCTACCTAAACCTCTCAGTAGCATTCTTTTCAATGCAGACATAGGGGTTTTCGCAACAGTGAGCATACACCAATGAGGGACGGCTGAGGAACTACTTTAGTGCCGGTACCAGTACAACAGTAAATACAGTGTGATAATATGTATTCTCATAACGTTACTATCCCATTATCAATAGTCTAATGCAGTAACACCCGTTCCCATATTGTTATGTTCCAAGGACCCCATGGGAACATTACAGGTACTGATGCAATAAGCTTACAAAATAAATAGGGAGCAGGTAGGTTTTTGCAAGGATCACTCAGCAATAGATCATTGCTTCATTTTGCATCAGATTATTACAACATCTATTAGGGGACCTATAAAGAAGCTTTATGCAGCTTTTGTGTATCTCTCAGCTGGATTTGATTGGGTTAATCAGCAGTGTCTTTGGGACAAATTATATAGAACAAACATAGATAAGGGTTTATTTTTAGTTAATAGAGAAATTACGTAGCCAAAACATTTATGCATATTAGAGAGGAGTGTAATGAAGCCACACAAATAAACTAAGATATGTAACAGTTAAATAAGAGTGCTTTTCACTCTCTTTGAAATTTAATTTTATGTTAATGGCATTGAGCAGATTTTATCTGGCATTACCTTTCATTCACGAATAATTGCAGCCAGACAATTAGCCATATTGATTTATGTTAGTATTCCTTTCATGGTTACAGACCAGCCTTGGAGGAATGTTACTAAGATGTAGCCAAGTCTCTAAACAAGAACATTTAAAACAAACTATCTGAACACTAACTTGCACCAGTGGCATGTAGACTGAATGGAGAGGATAGCTCTCTCACCATTTAGGGAAGAGTGTTGAATCCCTGGTCAGTCTCAAGAGAATACACTGCCAAGCTGTATTTGATAGGAAGAGTAAGGTTCATAACAGGACAATGGATGATCAAAATATCTAACTTTTTCTTCATCAAGGGCAGCAAATTAGTAGCTACCAAAGAATCAGAGGAAAAATGAAATTGTGCTATAGCAGAAAAGACCAGTTGAACTTGCTGGAAATTGTATATATTTAAAATCTTGGCACAGATACAAGATGATGCTGAAAAGTTATTACCCCAACCAATAAGGGACTGACTTAGAGCAGTGGTTCCCAAACAGTGGGCCAGGACCCCAAAGAAGGGTGGAAGAGCTATTCAAGGGGAGCACAAGACTTGGATGTCACCAGGAAAAGGGACATCAGGGTAGTAACCACAGGACTATTGCATTAATATGAACATAGTGGTTTGGGTATGTGCATAGCTGGATCAGACCTAATTCAGGCTGAGCCAGTTGTCCACTCACCAAGAGCTACAGCATCCCACTTCCCCATGCTGAGCAGTGCAGCGAAAGGGATGGTCTGTCCACAGAGATGTTGCAGTGGCTTCCTCACTGGCAGGAACTTCATGGAAAGGCTGTAGCATGGTGCCACTTTTCCTGAGGGTAGAACAGGTGCCCGGGTGATAGAATGAGAAGAGACGGTAAAGGTACCCCCAGTCATATGGCTGGATACATCCTGGAGATATCACAGCCAGATGTTCAGCCATGGGATTGGAGGGGATTCATTTACCCCAATGGCAGTCAATCGGGTGTCCAGGTGATATAATGAGAGGATGGCAGTTGATCCATGAACAGGGAAAGGGCTAGTGGTGGCGCAGTGGTTAAATGCCTGTACTGCAGCCACTCACTCATAGACCACAAGGTTGCGAGTTCAATACCAGCCAGGGCTGAGGCTCGACTCAGACCTGCATCCTTCCGAGGTCGCTAAAATGAGTACCCAGCTTGTTGGGGGGCAATCTGCTCACAATTGTAAACCGCTTAGACATCCCATAGTGCGATATGAAGCGGTATATAAATGAAGCTGCTAGTAGAACAGATGTGATGTCAGCCCAGCTGGCCCTTGTTGCACTGCTGCAGTGTTGCACTAGATTCAGCCTAGTGTGTGTGTGGCCATCATCCAATCCTGAGCATAATGCTCAACCACTGCATATAAGCCCAAAGTCTCCACATGACCAAGAGAGGCATGGCCTTTGACTACATTGAGATTCTTCCAACTGAAGTACAGCAGAGACAACATCTATACAAAATATAGGCCCATGATTCCAACACCATCACTTTTCTTCCTTCTGTGACACACACACACATACACAGCTTTCACCTGCTGAAGAAGCCAGTGGAGCTTGAAAGGAGATTATCACATTAACTTCACTGTCAGGATAGAACTGGGATGTAACTTTCTTAAGGCAGATCTTATTGCAATCACCCATTGCAGGGCAGTATGCAACCCATATGCAATCCGGGCTTCTCTGGGCTTGTCCTGCATCTTTTCAAGAATGGGAAAACCATGCTCTTGAAATGCTGCAAAAGAAGCCCAGGTAGCATACAGATTGCATATTGCCCGGCGATGGATGAATGCAATAAGATCTGCCTTAAGAAAGTTACATCCCAAGTCTATCCAAGCAGTGAAGCTAATGCAATAATCTCCAAAATCTTGTATTGTGTATTGTGTGCATTTTGGTTGGCCAATAAAGATATCACTCCTTTATGGATTTTGGATTTTGTACCATATTAAAGTCATTTTCTTTAATCCTAAATTGACATATTCCATAATAGGAAGATATTTTCTATTATCTTTTTGCAAGACTTCTTGCAAACATTTTGGCCTCTAGATTTAGTAAAGAAATTGATCAATAAGACTGTGGATTATTTTATTTGCTTTTAAACTGGCTTTCATGTTTGCGCTAGACCAAGATGCAGTCAGCTTTTGAAAGTGTATTGGTTCATTAGTCATTGTTGTATGTTTTTGAATTATTGTATCTGAAAAGTCTTTAAAAATTGACAGGTCAAACCATGTGGTCCAGGGGTTTTATTATTCTTCAGATTTAATATAGACACACTAACATCATATTTAGATATGGGTGCTTTTGACAAAGATATGTCTGACAAATATTCAATCTTTTTATATTGGCAAATTCTTGCTCAATGTCACACCTTGTTGGATTTTGTGAGGTGTATGCCTCTTGATAGAATTTTCAAAACTGTAGAGCTTTCTCCATTGATGTTTTAGCCATTTTCTTGTTGAAAATGAGAGCTGGAACCAATGTTTGTATTGGCTTCCTTCTTAAATATTTTGACAGTAATTTAAATTGCTTGTTACTAGATGCAAACCATTTCTGCTCAGCTGCATTGGTATTTTTTCTAATTTATTACGCTTTTGTTGATATAGCCTTCTTACTTTATTTAAGTAAGAATGTTCAGATTTTTATGATTGTAGTCCATTTCCAATGTTTTTAATGCTCATTCTTTATCTTTTTGAGCATATATTTTTCAATTCTATTGTTGTTGAGGGGAGTTTTATGAATATCACCCTTATATAGTCTTTTGCATAGTTCCAAATAACTGGCCATGTGACATCTAATGTAATTTTCTGCTCTAGAAATAGCTTTTCTTTACATTCATATTTTGCAATCTACTAGTGTTTAATCTCTATGGTTTATCACCAGAAACATGCTTAGTTAATTCCAAAGATAACAAAAACATGAACAGCACAAATCACTTGAAGATTTGATATCTCTTTTGTGTGATTAATCTTTGATCCAAAAAGGAAAAAAAATCTTGAATAAGTATTATGAACATAGTTTAAATTAAATTAATCTGTCCCAAACAATGCCTGGTGTCACCTATTCCTCAGGACACACCCTGGAACTGGGGTTATCTGCTGGGAGGGATAATGGTTATCTGGGTGTGGATAAAATTTCCATAATCCTGTTGTCAAGAACAGATCACTACTTGGTCTGACTCAGTGGAACTCAAAACCTGTGCAAGGGAGGGAGAATTATTAAGTCTACCCCAGGAAGCCTATGAATGGATTTGTGATGGTTCTTGGGGAGTTTCCTTTTCGTGTGGTAGGTGTTTCTGTCAAAACCCTAACTGATCTCTGAAAGAGAGAAATCAACAGGGTATTATGCAGAATCATAGAATGGAGCCAAAGAACCCACCTAATTTTACTACCAAGCTGGTGGTGATGAAACAAGTGGAACAGAGACTACAGCAGAATAAGAACCATGGAACAAATACAAGAATACACATTTCTCTGAAGAAAATAAAGAAAATTGTTTTAATGTTTGTTAACTTGCATCACTTCCAGTAGTGGTAAGACATTCTATTGGACTCACCATTTTTCAGACTTGAAAAAAAAAAAAATAGAAAGTAACCCTTCCTGCTCTTTTACCACTGGTGGTTGAAGACCTTTTTGATCCAGAAGGCCTGTGAATATTGATTGCTTAGAGGAAACAGGCCCTGCATAATGTGTTGGATTTCCTATTTGTTGTTTTCTTTTAGTGGTTTATGTTTTAAACTGGTTTTAATTTTTGAAATAGTTTAATTACATTTTTTAAAAAAAGATTGGATGCTGGAAATTTTTCACTATGTAGTTTATCACACAGGAGGCAAAGCACCCAAATCCCATGGATAAATGGAGTTTAAATCCCAGTATATCCCGCAAGAGTGGTATTGTTTTTAGATGACATCAGTGACATCGTCATTGTCCCAAACTTAACCCATGAATAAAGCAGCCAAAACAAACTGCTTTTTACTTTTAGGATTTTCCTGAAAATGAAAAGGGGCCAAAAGGGGCTAAATTGTGCACTTTAATTTGCAGGTTAAGTACGGGATAATGGCGACATCATGCAATGTCATCTGAAAACAATCCCGCTCTTACGGGATATTCCTGGATTTAATCTCCATTTATCCATGGGATTTTGGCACTTCCCCTCCATTTGTTTCAACTGTTGCAAACCACCTTGAATTCTAAACTGGGAAAAGGTGTAATAATAATAATAATAATAATCATAATCATTATCATCAGTATTTTATATCAGCTTCTTGGTTAGGAGCCAGAAGCCCCTTAATCTTTATTCATCCATGCTTCAATCACTGACAGAATGGACTTTCTTCCCCCTAGGCAGTTGAAAGCTAAAAAAGTAGATTGTCAGGGCATTGTGATTGTGGCAATAGCATCACAATTGTGACTAGTGATTGTGAGTATGGAATAGTATATTTATTTTTATTTCATTTTTATCATGCCTTCCTCCCAAAAAGAGACCCAAGGCAGCACACAACATAAAACCACATAAAAACAAATCAAAACACATCAAAACAACATTTTTAAAAATAATTAAAATAGCCTATTCAAAACAGTTGAGTACAACAGTTGAGTTACAGTTGAGTAAATCTAAGTAACTGTTCCATACTCAAAATACTCATTTAAGTATATTCAGCTAAGGAGCTGATACAGAATACTGGACAAAAATAATAATATAGCAGGTCTCACAACTCAAAATGAAATAAAGACAGGGGGGAAAAAGCAGGAGAGAATTAGAGAAACTGAACTGAATGGAGACAGGGAAGTTCACATTCCTAATCTCTTCCCCAAAATTGGTACCAATATTTTCTCATACTCCTTCCTGTGTTGAAACAGACATAAGACACGGGACAACCTTGGCCTTTCTAATAGCTTTTAAATGGCTACAGGTGTGGAATAATAATAGCAATTATCAAAAGAACCATTATTCTTCATTATTTTCTCTGGCTTTTCTAATAAAAGCCTCTGGAGATCAAGGCTAACAACTTTGACATAGCCAGAGTCTGGTTGCCTGCCTCTGGGATACTTTGGAGGCTGTATAGTCAGTCAAATGGGCAGCCCCCCTTCAATTCTGGAAATGGCAGAAATGTCTGCTCCACTTTATTTTACAGTGGTTTTGAAGCCTTTTTGGAGTTTTTGGCATTTGGGTATTCTGTGTCCCCCAATGATTATTCTTCCTGTTCTTTAGGAACATAGAACATAGGGAGAGCAGAGCAAAGAAGTATAGACTGAGGGAGCATAATGAGAGAGTACAGATATTGTTGCTTTGGGGGATATATTCCCTTGGGGAGGAATACAGACTTCTCAGTCTAGGCACATTCTTATTCTTTAGATGTCTAGGTTTACACTTCTTATCATAGACATTGGATAGTCTAGGCAACTTGCTTCAACAGACATTACATGTCTTTGGCTGAAATGTGCATGCTATCTCTTATAATGAACATTTCTCAAACTCATAAGGCATATGGTACTCATAGTACAGTGCACTGTAAGGGGGCAACATCTTACATAATATCAAATCTTGTATTCTTCAGTGGAAGACATTGCACAGATCAAACAGATATTGTCAGTATATTTCATTACCTAAGCCCAGCTACTGTTACAGAGAGTTAAACTCTATCTGTTATAACAGTATAGGGGAGACATTTATCTCATTCATTGTGCATAACATATAGACATATAGCCTTGTGGCTTCTGCATTCTTTCACAGACTGTCTCTTCAGAGACTAGCCCCATTTTGCTGTTTTTTCTCTCTTTTATAGAGCTCACAAGGTTTTGTTTACACTATCTCAACCCTTAATCATGAAATATCAGCAGCTACTGAGCCACAAATCTTGGCACTTTGCCTTCAAGCATGACAAAGTGCTCTGTTTGGGTCCTCCCCTTCTTTCACTGCCATTTTCTACTGGGGTTTTATCAAGGTCACTACTCTATGGATTTGGCTATGTCACTTCACAGCTGGACAGTTCTCTTATCAGTTAGCTGGCTAAATGCCCAGAACCAGATTTCATGCCCTTAGTTTTAATATTCTTCTGTCACATAGGCATGCAGTTTTTTGTGGTGGTGGTGGTGGGGGGTTAACCCATTTTTAAAAACATATTTTAGTCAAACCACAGGCCCTGAAACTGGAAAAAATATTTCATCCAGCCTATAACAGAATGTAGAATGTCACAGGCATGAGAAAGAGCTCATCAAAACACACTTTGCTGGTGCCCATTGTCTTTGCTGGCATTAAAGGGTGAAAGTACATATTCCCTCAATGTTTCTGACAGATAATAGCTATACTAAATTTATGTTGCTGCTACAGGAAGAAGGGTTTGATTTTCCCCACCTAATTAGACTGAAAAATTGCAATAAATAAATGACTAAATAAAAATATCCCTTTAATACAAATAATATACTCTGTGAAACAAGACACTGCCACATCTGTAGTCAGATGAGTTTTCCATACTGTAGTTCCCATTCTCATGCTGATGAGAAAAAGTAAGTGGATTTCCTGCGGCTTGCTTGCATCCTTCAGCTCTTATAATATCCATAGAGAAGTCTTTAAATAGTTTAATACTGAGCAACTTTGTTAGTCACATGCTCTCAACCTTAGGGGAAGGCAATGGCAAACCTCTTTTGAACCAATCTTGCCAAGAAAACCAATGATAGATTTGCCTTAGGGTTGCCATAGGTTGGACATAACACAACAACATTGATAGTAATAATTTCCTGTTACAAATTCTTCCATTTAAATTTGGAGTACCATCACCATTTGGGAGGGATGTGCTGGCTAATGGTTAAGACACTGACTCTGACATTTCCAAGGTAAGCAGATTGACAGTTCAAGACCCAAGTGTCATGTGATGGAGTGAGCTTCCATCACTGATCCCAGCTTCTGCCAACCTACTAGTTTGAAAGCATGTAAAAGTGCAAGTAGATAAATAGGTACCACTTTGGTGGGAAGGTAACACTGTTCTGGTGCAGTTGACCATGGAGTCATCTTTGACAACACTCGCTCCTTTGACTTAGTAACTGAGATGAGCACCACCTCCTACAGTTGAACACAACTAGACAATCTTGTCAAAGGGGACACTTTTATTGTTTTATGGCCATTTGAAGAGGGGGAAATAAGGAATGGAATATTTTAAACATCTGGAATGTGCATGACCATCCTATCAATTAAAAAATGACTAGATGTGATTTTTTTTTTTCTGAGGCTCTGTCTACTTGGGTCAAATATAACAATGCTCCAGAGACTGTGCTAGTGTAAAGCTGGGTCATCTATAGGAATCAAATACTCCCCCTCTTTCTGGAGGGCATTTAATTTCTTTGTATATAATAGCAGCTAGGCTTTTGGTTATTTTGAATCAAGCAATAACAATGACATGTGATAATTAACAAACAGATTCTCTTAATGAAGTTATTTTTTTACATAGGCAGAAAGAAAGCTCAATTGCCTGGAGAGTACTAGGCTTGACAAGTGTAAATACATCTGCAAATAAGTCCACTTGACATGTTGCCAAATTTGTTCAACCATGGATACCACTTTAGCACTAAAGTGCCCCCATAGGAAAAGAAGCAGGAAAGCATCTAGAAAGGTCAATGGGCAGAAGATAAAGCTCAATCAAATTATTATGCAAACAAGCATTGGTTGTTGTAAATGGGACAGATTTTGTTCCAGCTGGATATGATGCAACAAATACATGAATGGTTGACATTACAAACCTGAAGGTAACTTTCTCAGAAGCACTTGGGCATTCACTGATGATCAAGAGGAGACACTGATTCTACCAATGGGAAGTTGAGAAGTGATTTGTGTTCATGTTCCACTGCTACATCCCTTTTTAAAATCATGTTCTATTTGTTACAAAACATCATATCACCCTGCCTCAAAGAGAGAGAGAGAGAGAGAAATATCAGTAGTGATAATACCCTGGTTTGAGTGGGTAGGGAAATTACTTTTCTTGCCAAGTTTGTGTTGACCAAGTAAGTGTGCTACAATTCTGCAATCCAAAGCAACATTGATATGAGTTCTCAGAATAGAAATGGCTCTTCTCTTGCTCTCTCTCAATGCCCCTTGTGCTCATCGTGTACATGTCCTAGGCCCTGTCTGCACTGGCATGGGGCAGCCCAGAGTATCTTCCCTCTGGGGCTGCCCTGACCCTCCCCAGTTGCAAAGCCCAAGTTCTGAGGCTAGGTATCTGACAACACATGTATCCTGCTGAGCCTCCTGGCATGTCAGCCACCACTGTGGATTTCTTCATTCTGAGGTGCCCAGTTATGGAACACATACATTCCATCTTCCACCCTGCTGATCCTTCCTCCCATCATTCACTCACTCACTCATGTGAAGATCTCATGCACTCCCACTCCCACCCCCAATCTCCTACATACATACATAGCAGATCTCCACACAAGCAAGCAAGTGAATGATCAGTTGGAGGGGGGGGGGGCAGAAGAAGGAAGTGCATTGGATCTTTGCATGATCAAGCAAGAAAATGATGGAGGGGGTCAGGAAGAGAGAGAGCATGAGATCTCTGCAAGAGAAAGCAACTGAAAGATGTGAGGAGGATTGGAGGAAGGGAAGAAGGAATGTGTGTGCTCCATTCACTCAAGTAAAAACAAAGACAACACAATGCTGATCAGGTAGGGAGGAGGATAAAGGGAAGAGTAACAATTCAAACAAATGCAACACTTGGATGCAGGGAGGAAGAGGTAGGGGTAGCCCAATTTAACCTCTCACCACTGATCTCACAGTTGAACATTTTCATAAATAAAAGTTGAATAAAATACAATTATATAGTTTTCTTTCTCTATCGTGTGTGTGTGTGTGTGTGTGTGTGTGCGTGCGCTTAAAATTCCCTTACTCACTCACAGGGGCAAAGGGGGAATGGGGATTGTATGGGAACACATTTAATCAGAGTGGATCCAATAGACTGACAGGCAAACAATAAAAGCTCTTGACTGATAGGTTGATGGGTTCTAGGAAGCAGGGGGAATTGGGTTCAGCAGGGAAAATGTGTGGCCACCTAGGCTGATGTCACCTTGTTGTGAGTATGTGATATTAACAGGGCCACTGTGGGGTCACTGTGGTCCTGAAAAAAGCAAGGTGAGGCCAAATTTTTCATCACTGTAGACACACCCCTGAACAGTGATCTGACTTTGCTTCCATGTTGGGCACAGTTCTTTGCTTGAATAGCAGTAAGACTCTGATTGCATCAATTTTATTCACAGAATTTCTCCTTATTAGCCTAGACTATTCCAAATAGAGGATGTCCTTTGCAAAGTAGATGATATAACCACCCTGGCCCCAACCCTAGCCCACATTCCTCCTTTGCAATTCAACTGGTCTTTGCCAGATGTAATACAATGCATGGTAACTCTTTGTCAGAACCATCTTCTTGATTCTAATGAAATAAACCCATTTCCCTAGCAACACTAGGCAAGAAAGATATGCTGCCAAGCTATTAGGGGTGATGCTGTCTTAAACAGAAGGAATTTCCATTACAGGGAGCAATGCTCACTTGCTAATGCTTTTCAATAAGGCATTGTTACAGAGAAATGATCGGCAGCTTCATTTTAATTAGCCACTGCAATTCCAGTCCCATGGAATTGAAAAACTGCTGATAGTCTTTCCATACCAAAATAACCCAGACACCAATTTGCAAGGGCAAAGATATTCCAGGTGAGGCACTGGTTCATGTCTGGCACATGAGTGCACTGTTGTCATGCTTTTACCATCTAAATTTCATTCTGTTTGGCAAATAATAAGAGCTTTTTGGTGACAGAACTTCTCATTCTGGTGCAAAGACTGCACCCAGTCTTGGGGGCAAAGGGACTCCCAGTACTGGGCTATTTTCCAGCAGTGCTTTAGTTGTGCATTCAGGTGTGTGTGGGCTTTGGAGTTTGGTTAGGTGTAAGAACTCTCTGGCTGAGAAATCAAAATACCCCTATCTAAATTGCAAATCCCAGAATTCTACAAAAAGCAGGCATTGCAATAAAAGTGGAATAATAGCACTATAACAGTGTAGTGTGATACTGGAATCTATTGCATACAAAGAATATAAAATGGATTGGGAGTATAGCAGCTTCCTCTGTGCTGATCCACATGACATCATAGGATTTCCATTCTCTTCCTCGGGGGAGGCAGTCATTAAAGTGTCTTTTGCCAAATGGGAAAAATCTGAAATGACTGTCTCCCCTCAGGAAAAGAAGAGTGTCAAACAACATGTGGAGCAGCATGGAGAAAGCCCAATCCATTTCACCTTTCTTTTTGCATGTGGTAAAGTCCATTGTCCTTTGTCTCATATACACAGTTGCTGCAAAATGAATTCACACTTGAGCAAAAGCAAATTGCTGCAGTCTCTCTTAGCTTATGCTTCCCCTCCCCATTAACAACTTTTGCTATCTTGTTCTGATGTTGCTTGGCCACAAGTGTCCTGGTTTTGATCTGTGAAAGCTGGAGGAGATGAACCACATACAGCTAATGAGAGCATTCAGTTGAGGTCTAAATAGATCAAAAATCCAACTTGGTATAAATTCATGGGCAGGAGGTAAAAATGTTAAAACAAAACAGTGTCTGCAGTATAAAGGTCTTTTGAAATGATAAGTCAGTGTATGCCAAATATATAAATATATAAATCTTTAGTTGCTCCTTCCTCAATGGATACTTTGATAAACACCTGGAGCACTTTGACTACTGCCAAAGCTTCATCCTTCTTAAAAAGGAGAGACCTTTTCAGCAAACCAAAGTTAACCTTCTGATGCTCTCTGCCCTTGGGCATGCATTTTGCTTTATTTAAAATAAGTCCTTGGTTTCTAAATCTGCAGCAGTGTGGGATTGTTTCCTTTTATTAACTCCTCTGTGGCTTATTTATTTTGATTGAGTATTTTTATGTTGGCCCTGGATCATTTGTGAGGAATTTTCCTTTGACTGACCTGTATTACTGTTAATACGCCAAACTCCATCAGCCTGGTTTGTCTTGGATAGATGCATGCTGAACGAGTATTTAAACAATTGAGGAACAGTACTAGCTTAGATGGGGGTCATTTACAGTTGAACTGGTGGTAACAAAATAGAAATAGATCTGTAATTTTAGACAGCTAAATCTTCTGTCTTGAACCACCTTGGACAAAAGAGTTTGAAGGGGTGCCATATTGTAATATTAAGGGTAAAACAAACTTGTTTTCTACTGCTCCAGAGGCTAGGATACGGAGCAATGGATTCAAGCTACAGGAAACGAGATTCCACCTAAACATTAGGAAGAACTTCCCGATGGTTAGAGGTGTTCACTCTGGAACACCTCTGCCTTGGAGTGTGGTGGAGTCTCCTTCTTTGGAGGTTTTTTCAAAACCAAATTGACTTGCCTGTTTATATCCTTCCAAAATGTAGCTCCGAAACACATGCATTAACAAAGCATGAGCAGTATTACATCTCCAGCAATTTGCTGATTTAGAAAGCCCTTTCTCAAATAGATGTTGCAGTGACCAATATACTTGAAAGAGCAATTTCTGCTGTGTAAGATACTATAGCCATACTTTATTTAAAAAACAAACAAACAAACAAACAACAATAATTAAGTTCCAAGAACTTTGCAAAAGACCTGCTGTTGGTTGAGAGTGAAATTAATAGAACTACTTTTGTTAATGTTGATCAACCCAGATGTCTGTTTTGGGGATCTTGACCTCAAAGGGGTGGGATATAAATAAATATTTATTATTATTATTATTATTATTATTATTATTATTATTATTATTATTATTATTTTCTCATTGGAGTGGTTATGGGAACTGTCATGCTTCAAATATTCCAATATACCAGTGAATACAGAAGAACAGGGGAATTTAGTTGGATGTGCAGGACTGACTTTGGCTGTGCAGGTCTGAATTAAATAAATCAACTTTGTATATTCCTGCATGGCAGGAGGCTGAACTTGATGACCTTTGAGGTCTTTTCCAGTTCTATGATTCTATGATCTGTAACTGCAATACTGTATGCCAGCCATTGCCTTTAAGCCCTATCTTTGAAGCCATAGGCAACCAGGACTTCATGCAAGTGTGTGAGAATGGAATCACTTGCAGGCAACTGAAAGGTGTGGCTAATCAAAGTCCAGAACACACTGCAAAAATAATCCAATTTGAGACTGCTTTAACTGCCCTGCCTCAGTGCTAGAGAGTCTTGGGAATTGTAATTTATGTGGCACCAGAGCTTTCTGACAGAGAAGGCTAAAGGTCTCACAAAACTCCAGTTCCCAGCGTTCCCTAGCACTGAGCCAGAGCAGTTAAAGCGGTATCAAACTGGATTATTTCTGCAATGTGTTTTGTACCCAAAAGAACATTCCTGGTGCTCGTATGCAACAGCATGACATCTGAGTAGGCAACTGAAGAAGGAAATCCAGCATATAAATGCAGCTCTTTATCTTTCCTCTTACTGGCCAAGGGCACATCCCTTGTCAGAGGCAATGGCATTTACATGACTGAAATAAATAATCAGCATCAACCCTAGCATTTATAGTACTGGCATTGCTCATTCCACACTAAGCAGCCTCTACATATTTTGCTTCGGTTTTGACTGATTTAGTAACTCCCCTCTCCGTTTCTAGAAATTTTAGGACCCATCAAGGGCCTTCGTTTTAAAGCCTTTGCTAAGCAAAACAGCTATCTCAAGAGCTTTAGCATTTATTTATTTTCATTTATTTATTATTTTAGCCGTTCCACTCCTTTTCGCTTTTTGGAGGCTCACACAGTATTTTACTGACATAAAAACTCAGTGGTTTAACTTTCTGGAGAAATATAGCAGAAAGATAAACATTATGCATGGGAGGGAGGAAGCAAGGAACCTATCAAGAAAGCAAAAGTCTTCTTCCCTTGTTGTCTAAGATTGTTGGATAAATCTGTCTCTCCGGCAAACTGCAGAAAGCAACCCACTGTTTGGAGAATTTGGGAGAATACACACTCTTGGAGGAAACAAAGGATTGGGAAATCCTACTGACTGTTTGAAAAGCATCTGAAAAGGAAAATCACATCTAGGGATGGAAGACTCCATCAGTTTCACTAATACCCACATAGGCATTTTTCTAATATCACGTTCTTTGCATCTGAGACCTACAGAAGTGGGTGAAGTTTTGTAAATTCATTCAGACTCAACTCAGATGAAATGCTCCTCTGCATTCCCTCTGCCCAATTTTCTCCACTGTGAGCATTAGCATTAGGCTTAGGAGAGGGGATTCTAGGGCTTAGAAATGAGAGCTTGGAAATAACTACTTACAAAAAACAAGTTGCTAGTATTTATTTATTTGAATTTTTTTTTTTTTTTGCAATAAGCTGCTGCCATACTGCATAATAAATACTGTTTAAGACCACTTTAACTATAAGGTTCCATTCTATGCAATCCTGGAAGTTGTAGTTTATTGTGGCACCAGAGAGCTCTCTGACAGAGAAGGCTAAATATCTCACAAAACTAAAAATCACAGCATTGATGCATAACAGTTAAAGTGGTATCAAATTGCATTAATTCTGCTATGCAGATGCAGCCTAAGGCACAATTTAAGAACTATTCCACACTGCAGAAATAAAGCAGATTGGCACCACTTTAACTGTCATGGCTCCATCCTGTGGAATCCTGGGATTTGTAGTCTGGCAAATTATTCAGCCTGATCTGCTTCTCCAAACTACAAATCTAAGAATTTTGTAGGATAAAGTCGTGGACATTAAAGTGATGTCAAACTGCTTTATTTCTGCAGTGTGGATACACCCTAAATTACATTGCAACTATCATTTAACATGGGATAATTTACCAAGGCTGCATCTGCACTGCAGTACTAGTAATATTAGTATCAATAATCCAGTTTGACATGATTTTAATTGCCATGGGTGAATACTATGGAATTCTGGGATTTGTAGTTCCATGAGAGATTAAGCCTTTTGTCAGAGAGCTCTAGTGCCATAACAAACTACAGTTCCCAGGATTGCATAGCATTCAGTCATGGCAGTTAAAGTGATGTTAAATGAGATTATTTCTGCAGAGCAGATACAGCCCTTGAATCAGCCAGTCAAGAGTGATAGAAAAGGAAAATGATTTCCAGATGGGACTTGCTAGACATTACTCTTCATACTTACTAGCATTTAACACCTTGCAAGTTTAAAGATCTCTCAAAAGATTGATTGATTAATTTCCTCTGGTCATCAGTCTCATCCTCAGGGTTGAGGTGACACATCAAATAATGTTAACTCCTTCCTATCATTGAACCAGTTCTGTACTGTAGGACTGTTTTAAACTAGCTAGCCAGCCATGATCACTGCTGCATTTTTCCAAAGCCACTCTACCTGTTCCTCCCATCTTTCTTTCCCATTGGGTTGTGTGAGACTTTATTCTTAAGTCTCCAATGGAAATCCATATATATATATATATATATATACTTCCCAGAATGTGCTTTTCAAGGCCATCCTCCTCCCCTTTGAATTAGATTTGTTTGCAGATTTCCTTCATTGATTGAAATGTTTTTGTGTGCATTTTTCAAAGATACAGGGCTTTTCAGTATATCAATATTTCAATATTTCAAAGGGGTGGGGGTAGAATTAGATGGCCGTGATGGCACCCAGAGGTGGAAAACTGGATTATATCCATTTGCTTTCATTAAAAGCCTCACAGAGCATGCATCTGGAAAAAAAATTGGAAACCAAACAAAATTCAACCCCACTAAATGCAAACTGCTATGACAATGTCACACCAAAACCTTGCTATTAGCTGATGTGGTGTCATGGTTATATTGGAACTTCAGATATCCAGATAATCACATGAAGAATACATGAAGATTATGGAATGACCTTGGGCCAGTCATTCTCTCCCAATCTGATTTACCTCATAGTGCTATTGTGAAGATAAAGGGAAAGAGGAGAAGAGCAATATACAGTTGGCCTCCATATCTCTGATTCTGCATCCACAGATTCAACCATCCACAGCTTGAAAATATATTTACAAACAATTCCCAGAAGTAAACTTTGGTTTTGCCATTTTTATATAAGGGACACCATATTACTACCCCACTGTATATAATGGGACTTCAGCATTCACGGATTTTGAGAGGCATGGGACCAAATCCCAGTGGATACCAAGGGTCCACTGTATACCATTTCAAGCTCATCAGAGGAAAGCCAGAATAAAATAAAATAAAATGAATCAGCAGACTTTACCAACAGTGAAAGGAAGGAATAGGAGGAGATGAATTCGGTTTCATCAGCATCAGTAACATCACTATTGTAATGCCAGTTTTCCAACCTACTCCACCAGATTGAGTTTGGACACAGACATTGTTTTTCTTTTCCTGAGATATTGTATGCTTTCACATGCCTCAAAATTACCCTTCCAAAGCCCTTCCCACCCTATGCCCCAAAATACTTGGTTTGCTAAATGCTTCCATTGGCAGGATTTGATCCCCAAATTGGGCTGATTGACTGACAAGCTGAGAAAATGCAGGGCTGCCATTGATTGCTGGCTTTCCCCAACTGAAAAATTGCATGTTTCTCTAAACACCATGTAAAGGTTATCATCTTCTCCTGGGTTGTCTCTTTGCAGAGGGAGGGGAGAGAATGGGTGGCATTTTACAATGCACTTAGACTGTGGAACACTGCCATCCTTGCAGAAATAGCATTTGGATTTCTTTCTCTGAATCAAAGAAAGAATAGTTAAGAATTGGGAAAGAAAACTCAAAAACAAATACCAGTAAAAACTACTGATTAATATTTTTGTTTTGAAACAATGTCTTACCATCATATCTTCTGGAATATGGAAAGAACATAGACTGATGGTGAATTCAATCTATAATTGTGAATATTTCAAATAAGAGGGAGAGATTTGCTTTAAAAAAATTAGAGGGTTACATTTGGGCACATTCTGATAATTTTTCTTTTCTTTTTCCTTTTAGTGGAAGAAATATAACAAAATTCAAAACTTTGCGTAAGGTTTTTTTGGTGTCTTACACATTGAAAATTTCACTCTGTTCAGAGCAGAATGACTGAGTTTAGTTCAAGACTGCAGAAGCAGAATTATGCACACAGTGCCATTTGGCATGCAATATAATGCAGTGCACCCAGGCACATTACATGCATGCATGTGCTTGAGAATGCACATGGACATCTATTTGTTCATTTATCTGCACAAGTTGTCCTGCTCGCATGCTGCAACAGAATGCAGAGTGTCAAAAGTACAGTACCCCCCCCCCCCAAAAAAAAAGTGGTATCAGATAACTAACAGTCCGGAGTTAGGAGCTGTAAATCAAATCAGAGAGGTAGCAAGATATTGAAGTCATGAAACAATCCAGGGCCATATCTCACAGTAGACACAGGCTGAGAGGGAAACCAGGTTTGTTTCCCACAGAGAAAATGAAGAAAGTACCCTGACTTATGAAGCTTGCCAACCCTGCCCCACTCAATTTGCAGACTGTATTTCAAGACAGTGTTCCCACACTGCATGCACATAGACTCTCACTTTTCCTGTGGGTGGAGGGACTGAGTTTGTGCTAAATGCAGAAGCCTTCACCTTTCCTAAGGACTTGGAGCTTTATCTCCTACCTCTTCCTCCTCTTTTTCATCTTCTGTCACCAAATGCTCAGGAAGGGGGATGACGCAAAGGTTGTTAATTTCAATCAGTGAGTAACTTCATATATGGGGATTTATGCTATGCAAATCTGATGTAGGATCTCACCCAAAAAGTGACTTTGAGTAGTCTTCAGTTGACATTTCATGATGAGTTCAGTTCATATTTTGTAGTCTCTCAGTAGAACTGGAGATGATGTGCAAAAACATTATTTCATGATGTGAAACCATTTAGAGTAGTGACAATTTTAGTTCAGTAACTGAGGAAAAAATCCATATCGTGACAAGGGGACAATGACCTCTTGGTAGTCCCAACTGAAACAGAGCCATTGAATCATTTCTTAAATAGTGATTTAAGACTTGCTATATATCAATATAACATCAATATGATAATAGCATATTATGGATACAAGGTCTGGATCTGCTGGATCTGAAACCTTGTCATTCCACCTTGAGCCCCAGCTTTGGAAAAAAGGCTGATGTAAAAGTAAAACAGTTCAACCCAGTAGAATTCCACAGAGTGGCTCCAGGATCAAGGGGCTAGTCTACACATAAGTGTATTCTCCAAACTGCTGCAGATTTTCACAGATTCACATTAATGGTTAACTGTCTTCACTTTCCTGCAGAAAGTTGCAGCTGTTCTCATCCTAACATGTTCCCATCCTAACATATTTATGGAGCCTATTGCATTATTTAAAAAGCATTTTCCTTGGCTTCAATATTCTTCCAGAATACACCTGGACATTATCACATGTAAGTTGCTACTGATTTTGCCACAATGCTGTTGGTGAAATTCAGCTCAGGTCAGATGCAGGCTGAAGCCACATTCAGCCAGCAAATTTTAGAAGTTGGAACCTTCCTATTTCTAAAATTTGCCAGCTGAACCTAGCTTTGGCCCGTGTCTGATCCAGGCTGAATTTCTCTGGCGGCATTGCGGCAAAATCAGCAGCGATTTATGTGTGATAACATCGGGGTGTATCCTGGAAGAAGACTGAAGCCGGGGAAAGGTAAAACACTTTTTTAATAATGTGATAAACTACTATATTAAGGAGGGAAGCCTTAAAATGCATAGTTCCAGCAAAATTTCATGAAAATGGAATCTGTGTGTGGCTTAATTGCACTGTTTTTGTATGTTTTAATTATTAATTTTCTTGTAAAAAAATGAACAAAACACGCCAATGAGGAGTCACGTATAAAACTAATACAGGCCAGAAATAGGCCAATGTGTCCATTCTTAAATACTTGGAGGTAAAAATACTTGAAAAGGCAGGCAATTCCTAGTATGCTTTAATGAACTTGCCTACTAGAATGCATAGGGAAATAGCCACTTGAACTCTTCTTACCTCTGCCCATTGGATCTCTGCATATACACATTTACTTTATAAAGTGCTTTGATGACCTCCTGAATAGAAGGCCTCAAATTAAATTATTACATTGCTGATAATCAGCAGACCAAGAGATTCAAACTGATTGGGGTTCTGCCTGACCAGCCTTAGCTTTCATTATATTTTAACTACTATGTTGTCCTTCACATGGATGAAATTCCCTCCCCCCTCACTTTCCCTGCTTAGCAATAAAAGGAGCCTTGGATCCCCCCTCCCTCCTCTACCCATAGTCAAAGCAATGCATTTTGATGCCATTTAAAATTCTGATCCTTTCAAGGCCCGGAAATACTGAGGGTTTTGCTTCAGCTCTGTCTTTCTAACATCTGCAGTTCTAAAGGGGGGAGGGGGGGGGAGAGAGAGAGTGTTGGACATTTACATGAGGATTCAGTTTGATGAATGCGAAAACACTAAAGATCAAGGACATGACTACAGATTGTCTGAAAGGTTATTGTCTATCCCTGTGAAATGCGGCAAATAGCCCTTTCTTTGGCTTGGTCCCCCAGCCGTCTTCTGTATGAGTGTGTGTGTTTGTGTGTAAATTTCCTAATAGTTGGCCTAAATGAGCTCTTACCACCATCAGATAACCTAGGACAACAGACTAATCCTTCTAATAGGATTACAGCAGAAGCTAAAAAGAGACTGTGTGCCTTTTATGTTCTGAATTGTAATGCATAGCCATTCTCTCAATTCATCCCTCTCCCTCAGTACACACATGAGATGGATGCCATAGCCCAGCTGGTTATTGGGGATGATGTTGGAATATTTCCCTGATGTTGCCCTTTCCTTGGGAAATCAACCATATTTCACAGTGTTTGTGTCTTTTCCACACACAAACGCCCACCACCACAACTGCTACCACAGGTTGTAGAACAGGTTGTGGAGGTTTCTGAAAATCCAGTCTCATCAAGATTAACAGTGAAAATACATGATCAAAACAGTCATAGAGGCAGCTATTGTTTCCAAGTTTTGATGTGTTGAATGATGCAGTCTTGCTGGAAAGTCAAAAAGATACAACAGGGATCCTTTGTTGTTTTATTTTTTAAAAAATAAAAATTAAAATTAAGTTCTACTGACATGGAAGCCACCATCTACCACTGTACTTCTTGCTAACTGCTGTCAAGTTGTCTTTGATTTGTGACAAGCCTATGAATGAGTTAGCTCAGCTTTTGCAAAATGAGTTTGTGCTTCCTTGATATGAATCTGTCAACCTGGAATGCACTTTTCCTCTTTTCCTACTGCCTTTCACCTTGTGAGGCATTATTGTTTTTTATAGTGAACATCTTCTCATGATGTCCAAAGTACAACCGTCTCACTGCAATCTTCTTGCCTTTCTGGGAATGTTCAGGCTTGATTTGCTTTAGCACCCATTTATTTGTCTTTTTGGCAGTCAAGGGTGTGCACAAAATTCTCCTCCAGCACCACAAAGCCCCAACTTCAGCATCTTGCCAGACCATGGGAGATGTGCTGGCTGGACATCCATGGCACGGCACCCATTTGGGTGAATCTCAGACCCACACAGAGTGGATGATTGACAACATTTCAAGTACCCCCGGTGCAACTACTTGGAACTACTTGTAAGCTGGAGGTATCACCCCAAGCCCACCCCGGCCAACTATAGCTTGCATATGTGTTTGTGTGTGAATCTGCCATCTCACCTGCAACCACTTGGCCCACCAATGCTTCAGGATGGGCAATGACATCAGCTGGTGCAGACATCTAGACTTCCAGAGTTGTAAGACTGTCACTCCCATCAGCTCTCACCTTTGGCTATGATATTTAGGGATGGCCATAAGTTGTTCATGCCTTTTCTGCTGACCTTCACCATATATAGTTAAAATATATGATGCATGGGAGAACACAATCTTATCAGATGTATGATTTTTTTTTAATCTATATTTCTGTCTTGCTCTTTGGGGGGTATATTTACTGCATATATACAGATAATTTAGCTTCTAGCTGTTCTGTGCCATCAAGTCATTTCTGACCTATGATATCCCTATGGTTAACATTTCCTGGATTTTTTGGGTAGAAAGGTTTGTTCAGAGTGGGTTTGCCACTGCCTTCCTCTGAGGCTCTGTGACTTGCCAAATGTCACCCAGGGGTTTCCATGGCTGAAGAGGGATTCAAACACTGGTCTCCAGAGTCATAGTCCAATGCTCATATCAACACACCATGCTGGCTCTCTGTAAGTTAGATAGTTATGTATATGTCACATATGGTTATGTTTTGGAGTGTTTTGATCCTGCACTGTTAGATACTAGGATGCGTTTTCTTTAAATGGAAAGGTGTGCTATAAAAGTGTTTGTCATTATTTTTTTTTCCAAAATAAAGGAATGAATTAAAAATCAGTCAATTAAGAATCAATATTATGTCAGCATTCACTGAAGGAAAAGGTGGAGTAAGTGTGTAGAAGTGTGGAGTAAGTGAAAGGGATGTATGGGAAACAAAATGTTAAAATATAGACCTTAAGAATAATAAATCATATTTAGTTGGGGGAAAAGTCAACAAATGGCTCACCTAATTGTTTTGGGAATCAGTCCCCAGCTGGCAGACTATTTCAAGGCAAAAAGGCTATGCAGTACACTCCCTAGGCTATTGTATTAAAGTGCCTTGAAGGTCTTTCTTTACATTTAGAAACATAAACACCTTTTGAATTCTCAGAAAGCCACCTGATGGAAACAGGTGCACCTATTGTTCAAGCAAACTAAGAGGCAAATGGAAGACTCTTCCATTTGCAACCTCTTGCCATAAGTCAAGCAATTCACATGGTTTGTGAAGTTCTCAGAACTCCAGTGGATCAAAATGGACAGAGAGCACAAAATGCATTTTGATAAAACCCAGCATTGAAATCGACCTGCTTGATCCATGATGACCCACTCAGAAGAATCTAGTGCCCAAAGCTCTGGAAAATAACCAATACTCTGTGTATGTTTTGTTCCCATATTTACACTGCTGCATTGAAGCATTTGCTAAACTGCATGTTAGAACAGAAATATATAAGAAAACTGGGTATTCTTAATCCTGCAGGGCATTCAGATATCAATTTTTTGATAACATTTTGACATTTTTTTCAGGGTAAAACAGCATTGATGTTTTAATATTTCATATTTAATTTAATTTTAATACTAATTTTTAAATCATGTACCTTGTTTTAACTCACATGTGAGTTGCCTTCAGTCCCATCTGGGAGAAAAATGAGATTATGATGATGATTGATGATGATGATAATAGCCAGAAAACTCCATCATGGCATGCATTATGTAACTTTATGCATACTTAACTACATATCAGAGGGGCTAAGAAACTCTGATATTAAATTGCAAAGATTCATAATGGGGCATTGGCAAGAGTGTCTTGACATACTTCAGTCTCTGATGTGCAAGATTGATGGGTGTACAATTCCTATGTGTCATATTGGCCACTTTGCTGGATACAGATGTTATGGAACTGTGAAGTTCTAATTCCTTCAGATGTAAGTCCACTTATGAAGACCTAAGTCTCCAAAAGGATAATGGCCAATAATAGTAGGTTTTAATAATAATAATAATAATAATAATAATGAAATGTCTATGAATTCCCATCTGGGAAGGAAAAAACAACAACAAAGTAACAGATTAAGAACCCCTCAGGGAAAAAAATGGGGTGTCTACCCTGATTTAACACTAATGGTTTGAGACATATATTATGAAGAGCTAAGCACTTCTGCTTGGATGGCTGAGTCTTTGCATTTTGGTTTCACCAATGTATGATGGTCTTTGATCTCAATTTCTTTCATCCCAATTATGAAGAACTCCATGGATTTGGGGAAATGCTCATCCAAAACAAATTGAAATGAAATTTTCATCCATGACTATATGTATTAACAGCATCTTAATAAGACATCATCAAAGGGGGGGGGGGGAATAGAGACCATGATTGAAAAGAGGCCAAAACGAGAAAGTAGGACACATCCATGGACAAGGGATGTTATTAACAAATTGTGCTTTCCTTCTCTGAATGTGCCCCCACACTTTGTCAGAAAATGAACATAATAACACCGATCAGTGATGGCCTGGAAGCAGGTAACTTATAAATATTTTAACGGAAGAGAGAGGACTCTCAGCTGATGAAGGCACATGGCAAGATGAAAGATATTATCTCATCTCAGTTGAAACACGCCAGCACTGTGGGAATGTACAGCTTCTTTCATCTGTGTAGTGAGATGCCACCTGCTTGCATCAGAAGAAGGGACAGCTAGGAACCCAAAGCTCCCTTGTGATGGAAAGATTAGCAGGGAAATAAGATCCTAATTTTCAGCATATCCTTCTTGGGGGGGGAAATTGTATTAGATTTCAAATGATAACATAGCAATGTATTGTATAAACAATCCTCCTGTCTTTATAGCACAAATTCAGCTCAAAGAGAAACACTAATAAGGACAGATATTGGCACTCTAAAACTTGACAAAGTAACTCCATCATCCTATTATTTTTCTTTGTCAATCATATAATTATTTCTAGCTTATACATGTATGCATCAGCTGTATCATTATAGTTATACTGTCTATTCTTAAATAAGAAGAAGCAAAGAAGGAGGGATTTTGTTTTTGTCAAAATGAAGCAATTGTGATTTTGACTCTTTTCCATGAATTTTTAAAAGTAATTAAGAACAATCCTTTTTAAATAGCTCTATCTCATATATAAAAATAATCAAGGAGACTTGGACACTTTACAAGGAGCCTGTTGGGACACCCAGCATAGATATGTCCAGCTGACCAAGCCAAATAATCTACATTAATTTTTATTTAATTTATTTAATCATGGAACAGTGAATGAGCCTGATAATAATAAGCACAAAATATTATTGGTAGGAAGTGAGGAACTGATGATGATGAAGATGATGATGATGATGATGATGATGATGGAGATGGACCACCAGGACAATATAGATCAATAGCTCAATATTGAAAGAGTATTCAAAGAGGTGATATATTCCATAGGCAGAAATGTCAGTTTGTATTCTACACTAGACAAACTGGAGAGTCTCTATATCAGATTTGTAAATGGACACAAATCTGACATTAGAAATGGGAATATCCCAAAACCAGTAGCAGAACATTTCAACATTCCTGGACTTCTGTTTTGGGGCTTCAATAGAGATTCTGGAACAACAGAGAAAGAAAGAAAGAAAGAAAGAAAGAAAGAAAGAAAGAAAGAGAAAGGGAGGAGGAGGAGGAGGAGGAAGAGAAGGAAGGAAGAATTGAAAGAAAAACAGGTGAACTGGTGTATATTCACAAATTCCCATGCATTAGCAGTTGTCTGAACAGATGGATTGTTTTTTCAATAAGCAGGATACAAATTATTATTATTAATCAATGGTTTTCTGGCACACTACATATATTAAAATCATGGCCGTTAAAGTGGTATCAAACTGCTTTAATTCTGCAGTGTGGCTACACCCCATGTCTCTGTTACGTATTCAGCTGCCATAAGAATGCCATGCCATTCAGGTTTCCACTGGATGCTCTATATATCCAATCTTATTGATCAGATGTAGCAGTGTGGAAGCAACTTTCTATGAATGGCAGCAGGCACCTCTTCCATCATATGCTATCCTTGATAGCCAAAAATGTAAACTTCTACCTGAAGAGCAGCTCATACATAAAACAGATAAAATTTAAAAACTCTGAGAATGTGTATAATGCAATTTATCATGGAGATGTGCTCTGCATTTAAACACACAGACTGGTTTGGAAAGGGAAAGAAAAATAAAAAGGTCTCTTACCCTATCATCTAACTCAACAACTATGATACTGTGATAGACACCAGCAGTTTTGTCACATTTTTTATCAGTATAATTACATCAGGAACACAGGAACTGTCTGGGAAAGATAAGATGAACTGGAGCAGTTGTTAGTTTTGCTATTCGTGTTTCTGAGATTTATAGAATGGCTGCTTTTTTGGACACTGCTTCCAACTACTTTCCTTTAGTTCTGAACCTCTCCAGTCCCTTGAATGGTGCAATCAAAGGGCATTCAGCACGGCTTCTATTTCATAAGAAATGGAATCAGATTATCCTTTTAAAAGCCTGGACTCGGTGTTAGATTGGGTGTTACTGTCAAACTGCATCAATTCTGCGGTGTATATGCAGCCCCTGTGTTCTGGTTCAGAGGACAAGATTTTGGTCACCTTAGGGTCACCGTAAGTCAGAAACAACTTGAAGGTGCCCAACAGCAGCAGCAGCAGCAGCAGCAGCAGCAGCAATGTGATTAAGACCTATTATATTTGCAAAAGACCTGCTCTTGATCAGGACAAAAATTGCTATAACAATTTTCTTCAAGGCAGCTGTAGCATTTTTGCCTCTCCATGGGGATGCAGTTAAGGAGATTGTCATGAGGAGATCTCTTCCGACAGGCCTTTCTGAGTAGATAACCGGCCTCTAAAAATAGTTATTCCTGTCCCTGATTTTAATTTATGGCTATTTTAATTTATTTGTCATTTATTGCAATTTATTGCAGTTCATTATGTTTAAGTCTGTTTTTAATTTTTGATTGTTTCATTGCATTTTTTGGGGGGGGGGAGCTATTCTGGGATGGGATTGTTTGTTTTATCCTGTAAACTACCCAGGTTGATTGATCTACAGAGAGGAGGGATGATGATGATGATGATGATGATGATTTCACAACAACAGTTACTGCTTACTCCCCACAAAACTGTAGAAAAGACCATGCAATATAAGAGAAAATGATACAGGTAGAATCAATTTTCATAATGCACACTGCTGAAAGGATTCAGGCATTTGTGTCCTGAAATGTGGATTGGCTCAAAGGAAAATTCACTCAGTAAACACAAGCCTGTTGATAGCCATCACCTTCTGAAGTTTCCATCCAAAAAGGAGCACAGATGTTAAGAGTCTGTCCCCCAAATGCAACCCGAGAATCATGCAAAGCTTGTATCATTATGCAGAAGTGTTTTGTTCAATGCACTCATTCTTTCTTTCCTTTTATAGAAGGAAGCCAAGAAGACTCAGCTTGAGATGAAAAATGGCAAAGGAATTCCCTCAGGGAATTATGACTTTTTATAACTGTGATTCCAGCATTCCTTCAATAATGTTCATTGAATAAAACCTGAATCACATCATAGATATGGCAGAGGTGGGCAACCTGTAACCCTCCAAATTGTTTGAACTACAATTACGATGACCCACAAGCATTAGTTACATGGGCTAAGGTATTTGGGAGTTATAGACTTCCTGTCTAGAAGGCAACTGGTAGCCTATGCCTTGTATTATGGTAATCAAACCAGTCACAGAAGTCTGATGATGGAATGTGTAGAATATGGACAGATTTGTGCTGATTTTATTTCTTTATTGGAGAAGGATGAATCATTCAAAAAGACAATAATGCTAGGTAAGGTAGATGGCAACAGAAAGAGAGGATGACTGTATGCCAGATGGATAGACTCAATCAGTGAGATCAAGTGGATGAATCCACAGGACGTAAGCAGAGCAGTGGAGGATAGCGGGTCTTGGAGATGTGTCATCCACAGGGTTGCCATGAGTTGGGGTTGACCTAATCAATAAGAAACACATAAAAGTGCAATGCAGAGAAGAGCATCAACTGATCTAGACCTTGGAAAAATGCCCTTTTATTCATCCAAAGCTGTTCTTGAAAGATACACCAAGATCATGGGGTGTCAGCTAAGACTTGCATACTCTAACTCCTTTCCACCAACAGAGGTACAATCTCAATATGTTCATTGTTTGATCAGAGGCATCGCTAGGAAGGTGCAGTGGGTGTTGATCATATTGGTTTATAGCCCCGAGAGGGGTGTCACCTGGTAGGGCAGTACACCCAGAGAGACTGGTGCAGCTACAGGGTGAGTGAGGAAGGGCATAGTTTCCATTGCTTGCTCATCCAGCAGCAGAAGCAGACAGTAACCAGGCCCTCCAGAGGCTGAAGTAGTGCCCCCCTCAGCAGTGGTGGCTGTTGTGGGGGTGCTTTCAGGATCCAACATGGTTGCTCAGAGAATGGGTGCCCCAGAGGCCACAGCACCAATCAGTAGCAATCTGGTGGGTGGGTGGCTGGGGGGAAGGAGGGCAAGGCAGTTCACCCTCCCACACTAGGTGAGACCAACCTCATTGGCACCTCTGCCTCTGATCATATCTTTACGAAATAGCTGCATTCATTCACCCAGAATTATCCTCCCCAAAGATGTTGGTTTGCTTACCATCTGTGTTTAATACTGCTCTACCACAAAGCAGCAAGCATTAAAAATGCTTGAGAAATCTATGTTTTGAAGGAGATCCACAGATAAGCAAGGAGGCAACTGACATATGCCAGACAGAGAGGGTGCAACAGAAGATAGCCCCATCCAGTTTTTCCAACATTGTTTACTGTTGCCTCCTGTAAAGGCATCAAATGAAATATCCTCTTGTCTGAAGCTTCCAGCCACCGCACAGTTAAGGATTATCCGTCATGCCGCAGAGCTTTATCATGGTAATTACATCAAGAACAAGTTTACTGTTTGAAAAAGAAGCAAGATTACATGAAGCAATCCACCAAACAGGCAGCAGCAGTGCAGCAAAGAGATATGCAATGAAGAAAAGGAAAGAATATGTTACATGAAGCTGGTGGTGATTAGATTTATTTAGCTCTGTAGATGCTACTGTAGCAATAGTCCAAGAACTACTCTTCTGAAACTTCATCCAACGGTGATGCTAAATCATTTGAAGAAGAAATGGAAGAGAACTGTTTTAGTTTGTTTTTATATGAATTCACTTACACTCAAAAATTCCTTCATAGGCAGAATGAAAAAAGGGAGATTGCTTTTTTTAAAAAAAAGAAAAAGAAAATATGAATGAACCAAATATGAACCAAAACTCACAGATTTGTCCATCTAAGCCCAGAAGGAGTATTTGCAGAAGAAGAGAGGAAGAAAATTGTAGCTGAATAACAGTCAGAGGGCTGTGTAGCCCACATTCCTACAATACAGGCTGCAAGGTTGGATTCATTTGACACAGTTCTCCTCCATGCTCCCTCATGTAGAGAGCTAGCACTTTAGGGGAAAATTTTAGTTCAGCTTACTAGTGTTATACCCTGGTTCTAGTGCTGAATGTTCCTGACATTGTCTGCAATGTTAACACCAGAACTGGGGTTTGGGCTGTGCATCATTTGAACAGAATGCTGCCAGAAATGGGGTGGGGTGGGCCTTTTGGCCTGTGCGGATGGGGCCTTTGAGTTGGAAACTTTTGCTTGCCTATACTCACTAACTACTAATTTACATTATAGCGACTTCCTGTTTGTTGCTTTTGCCATCTTCATTCTCTACCTGTATCACTCTAACCCATTTTCTCTTCCTTTTTTCTCCTTCACCATATCATGGATTTGATAATGTGCAAGTGTTATAAATTAATCTACAAAGAAGATTGCTTCTCTCTGCTAGACCTTGTGGATGGGCAGGTGGGCATGGGACTGGTTGTGGTTCACCTTCTGCCTTGCCAGCATTATTACTCCACTAATATCTCTCAGAGTCCAATAAGTATAACATGCAGCTGGGCTATTGGTTGCACTGCCAGAAACCTCTGAAATAGCATGATAACTTCTCCCTTCATTTGTGACACTGATGTCTGTAAGGGCTCCAGCCTTTGCTCTTATCCACTTCGGAACAGTATGAGAGATTAACATTTTCAATGTTTCTTGGCCTGAAGTTTTTTCCAAAATAGTTTCTGTCTCTATCATCTACTGGCTGATTTTAGCTCAGAAATCTTAACTTCAATGTAAAACAGCAAGCTTTATTCAGAAACCAAAACAGTTCACAGTATGGTGATATTGTTAGGACTAAAGCAATTTCTTTTACACAGTACATTAAAAGCACAAAGCATTTCAGACTGTTGCATGCACTCAAACCCAATTCATTCCTAAACCAAAACATCCCTCTTCCCAGAACAGCTTTGTTGCTTCTCTTTGTACCCAGCACTCCCACAGAACTGACCTTGACAGATCCTTGTGCCTATTACCCCTCTTGAGAAGGAGGAGAAGAAGTGCTTTTTTTTAACAATACAAAGTGAGCAATGTCTTTTTAAAAAAGGTCTCTTCTGGGCCCAAAATGCCCCAGGAGGGGTTATGTCAGATGGACCTTTGTGCCCTTTAAAGGGCATTTGGGGAAATATTTTTAAAAAAAAATCCAGGGGGGAACTAGGGGCTACAAAAATAGTCGTGGGTCAGTATGCAACCCACGGGTCATATTTTGCCCACCCCTACTTTAAAGATAGAGATAGCCAGAGAACTTAGAGATCAAGAGTGGCAGAGAGCTCTTGTCAAGGATTATCTGAATCTTTGCAGATTACATAGGTTTAAAATTAGGTTAAATGTCATGAAGTGGACAAAATTATCAAAACCCTTGCTGGGGAAAAAAAGAAGAAGAAAAAAAGGCAAATCACTTCAAAGCATTCTACCATACAGCTTCTTAATGCTACAAATGAAGATGCAGGGGATCATATTGCCTGTTTCAGCAGTACTAGGGGTCCATCCAAAGGCAGCTCACTGACAGGAGCATTAGTTCATAAATCATCATCAATCAACCTGGTATCTACAGCTCAACAAACCACAATGCAGCTACTTCATTCTAGTCATTCTGACACTGGAGCTCCAGAGGGAACAGGCCTATTTGAAAAAGAAATGCATATTCTGGCTCCGAGAAATGAGGCAGGTCAATGAAACCCTTGATCTTGGAGACCGCAGACTTCAAGATATCAAAAACCTTGTCAGGCTTGTGTTGGCAAGGCAGAAGTGGAGAAAATGCCATTCACCCCTTTGCTTTCCTCCCTTCCATTCCCTGCTATTGATTTTTTTAAAAAACAAAAACAAATCACACACCCCCATACACACAGACACCATGGTATTACCTGTTATTACCTACTATTACTATCATCTACCATTATCATCTGACAAATCTAATTTGAATTCAAAACCTCAAAAAAAGAATCAATTTCTCAACTATCTCTAGGCATATGTCTTTTCATTCCTGACACATTGATTATGGAATTCCTCCTCATGTAGCTGTAGGAAACACCAATTTTGTGTACATCTAGGAAACAAAAAAGAGGCCTCTGAATTTTTCACTGTCTTTTAGCGGGTGTGTTGATTTTATTGGTTTGTTTTCACACCAGCCCCAATGATTTCAGCTGTACCTTGTTGCATCTGCTGCTGTTTAAGTTGTTTTATTTGTAAAGGATTTGAATATGCATATTGCTCTGGGATATTTTAATAGTAAATTAATATTTCAATATTTTATTCTGCAATGCAGTAATTATTGCATAAGAGCCTATAGCAACAAGCTGTGTGGGACTAATTGTGCATAGCCACAAAATTGTCACCACTGATAACAGCTGGGTTTAGCATCACAGTTTGTGTGCCATATTTCCCATAAATGCATTGTGCTCAAAACAGTTCATGGAAAAGTGACAATTTGAGTACCATAATGCAATACATAATTGCCCAATAGCCGTAAGATATAATATAAACTATAACACATCTGCAACATAGCACTGGCAGTTTAACAATTAGCTGTTCATTTAAAACATACCATAAGTACAAATGAGTATCAAACACACCAATAGGTCAATTAACAATAATTCTGTACTAATAATGTCAAGACTATATCCATTCAGCAATTTCTTTAAAGAGACCTTTAAAAAAAGATACCCAGTTCAACCGTACAAGAAGATAAACAGTACAAGGATAAAATGAACTGCTCTTTAAAGGCAGCCTCCAAGCACCCCAGACCCAGTATATTATATCCCTAAAGATAAAGTGGGATATATGATATCCCTAAACATAGAGTGAGAGCCACAGAGAAAGCTTTATCTTGGTCCCACCAAGATCACAGTTTTGCCTGGTGAGGACATGAGAGTGAGTCTTCTTGGTGGCTGCTCTCACCCCTTGGAATGCCCTTCCATGGGAGGCTAGACTGGCTCCCTCCCTGCTGGCCTTTTGCTGCAGGTAAAGACATTCCTATGCAGGCAGGCTTTTTGAAGTCATGCAAACCTGGTTTTATTTGGTGTGTGTGTGTTTTAGATTATGTTTCTAACTTTTGTATATTTTGTGTGATTTTATATTGGATATGTTAATTGTTTTGAATTTAATTGCTATTTTAAATGTTTTATCTGTGAGTCGTCTTCAGTCCCTCCAGGGAGAAAGGCGGCATATAAATAAATAAATAAATAAACACACACACACACACACACACACACACACATTTTCTGCTTGGAGAACATTAGCTAATTTTGAAAAGTTTTACTACCAAAAGATTGCAGTTCATGTTAATAATAATAATAATAATAAAATTTATTTATATCCCGCCCTCTGGAAATCCAATCTGGGCGGCTTAGAACAATAAAATATACAATCCCCATAAAACCTATATACAATACAACAGACCCCTCCCCCCTTAAAACAGTATTAAATCAAAATAATTAAAATAACATTCATTAATTATAATAAAACAAAACTAAGCCCAATAAAATGCTCAGCAATACTGATCCACACCATCCTCAGATGGGGCCACGAAGGATCGCACAATGTTCAAGAAGGGTGAATCTAACAGATCAAAATATGAATTGTACTTTATTTTAGGACATTGTGGTGAAAAGTGTCACATGCAGAGAAATAGTTTTCATATTTTCATTTTATTATGAACAATGCTTTTGTTCAAATAAATGTTTTCAGGGGCGGGGTAGTCATTTAAAAAAAAGCGCCAACAAATGTGGTTGCATGAGATACCTACTGACATTTTAAAATTAATGTTTTGAAAGGGACATGATCATAACCTATTTAAAATATCTTTCAGTTATAATGATGGCTATTTGGTATTTCCCTAAGTATTGAGAAATTTGGACAAACAACATTCATGAACTGCTGTCTGGAGTGACTAGAATTTGGATCACTATCTGTGTTGTCTTCATCATTAGTTTGGTTTGTGTGGGTGGAAGGAATAAGTCATTGACTCTGTGACATGTTGCCATTTTGACTAAACAAGACATCCACTTATTGCAAAAAGTGAAATGTCACCCCTAATGACTGCATTAGCAGCTCACAATCTCTGCTTTCCATCAGATGACTGAACAATGGGTAGCTCAATATTTCCAATGAAAGGCAACTCGGCAAACAGCTCCTGAACAAGTCAGGTATGTCTCTAAGCTGATAAGAGAAGCTTTGCACTACTTCTTAACAGCTGATGCAGAGAAAAGCTGGGGATTCCCTCCCAGTGTACCTATTTGACCAGCACCTTTCTTTTTCTTCCTTTGAAACTTAGCTTGAAAAAAAGGTCAAGAAGGAGCATGGGGAAAAATTTGTGTGGGTAGGGGGAATTTACTATTTACTATTTGTAAAATGTCTTTCCCAAATGCTGATTCAATGCAAAATACAGTTGGCCCTCCCTGTCCACACATTCTGCACTCATAGATTCAAAAGCAAAGTTTGATTTGCCCTTTTATATAAGGGATGCCATTTGATTATGCCATTGTACATAATGAGCCTTGAGCATCTGTGAATTTTGGTAAAAATGGTGTCCATGTATACAATGAAGTAATATTCTTTCTGCATGAAGCTTGAATTTCCAATAAAATAAATGGGGTTGAACTATCTGACTTTCAGATGAAGCAGATGTAATCCTATTGACCAAATTTCTACTTTCAGATGAACTGGTCTTGCAGGAGTCATAATTTTCAGCCATAACTGTGCCTACCACTCATCCTAATAAAGGGAAGGCTTAATAGCTGCTTCATTTGGAAGGCCTAATCATATAGACATCATGCCAGTCTCATGAAATCCACATAACCTATAGATTGCATTCTGCAGTAAATGCAGAACCTTCCATGGCTATGCCTTCACCATGACTCTTTGATGTATAAGAAACCCTGGCAACCAGGTTCCTTACATCTTTTTTTGCACACACTTTCATTTCCCCCACTTTTTTTCTCTTTATACATACATTCAACCTTATGGAATTATAGGTTAAACATATCCACATACCAGTCCCTTTTGATATGAGCTTCTTGGTGGCAGGAAGAAGATTGTGTTTCAATAGGAGTTACTGATGCCCGTAAAGGTATGTTGGAGGGGAACAGAGTTATAGCCTCCTGTAGGGGTGTAATTATTCACTATGTTTCTTCCTGCAGGTAGCAATAAGTAATTTCAATTATTTTCTTCCTATTGTGAGAAAGTATTTGAAAGCTATGCAGTTTTTGAAGGTTATTCACAATTCTGGACCTATTCTGTAAAAAATTCCCATATGGTTGTTTTGCATAGAAATCAGCCTTTTCTGTACAGGAAACAGCATTTGCTGCCTAGAAAACAATATTTCAATGAGAAATATTCATTCCTGTGTAGAAGATGTTGTTTACTGTAAGAATATGCTGCAATTGTGAATTTCTTCTGCATAAATTTTACACAATTGATTTGCATAGAAAACAGTGTTCACTGCACAGAAAGCAGTATTTTCTGCAGAGGAATCAATATGTCTGCATTGGAATATTATTTCTCCTGCAGAAAACATTGTGTTCTGTATGGAAAATGTTGATTTCTGAACAAAATGTCCACATGTGAATTTTGTGCAGAATAAGTCGCAAATTTTGAAGATTTTCATCAGTCCAGGATTTTTCTTATCACAGTTTCTCAACACTTGAAAAAGTGTAGGGTTTTTTTTTTTTTTTTGACAAATGTTTGACTATTTTTGAAGATTCTCTCTGTTCATAGCCTTCTAGTACATATGTGCAACTAAATTCAATGAGATATTTAAAAGCTTTGCTAGAGAGGATCCTCTCTAGCAAAGCTTTGAAATATCTCATTGAATTTAGTTGCACATCATCTGTGGATCATCTGGGGTTACAATGCCCTAAGACTTTTTGGAAGGAAATAATACAGTGGTTGAGTTCAATATGTAACCTAACCATCCATTTGAGGGATACATTACTACTCTTCTCCATCTTTGATGGTCACAATGAAAATATTTTGCATAAAAATCTTATGTTTTTACTGCTTAGAGCAGCCTGGATGGAAACTGTAAAGTTTTGGAAAACTTTGTGAAATCTCTCATTAATGGACTGGCTATGTAGTCTGGTCTACTCTTCTATCTCAAGCATTAACTTACAGTCAATGACAGGGAAGAGATAAAGGGAGATGACTTCATAGAAATCTAGTCATCATTTCTTTTCTACAAAACAGATCTGACACCAACATATGGACCACCAATAAATCAATTTGAATTTTGGAATAGTACTTTTGACACAATGATTTATAATGGAAACAAGACCAATGAACTATGTCTGGACTTGATGTGAACACACCTAGTTGAAGATTGTATTAATTTAGCTTTCTTAGGGGGGTTGCAGACTGCCAGAAATAGTGTGAATTCAGTCCACTTTTAGGGTTAGGGTTAGAGTTAGGGAACCATGGGAACTGTATTTTATTGTGGCATCAGAGTTGTCTGACAGAGAAGGCTCAATGTCTCAGAAAAATAACAGTTCCCATGATTCCCTAGCACTAACCCTAACCCTAAAAGTGGACTGAATTCACACTATTTCTGGCAGTCTGCAACCCCCCTTAGTTGATTGTATTAATTTAGCTTTCTTAGTGGAGGAAGAGTGCATTGTTGTTTGCAAATGTACTTAAAATCTACATTAAAAAATGGAATTTGGGATGTGGGTCATCCAAACAGCACGATATCAGAACAAAGTGTGAGATAATGGGCCTTTCATATACACCTTGAGTTACTGGGATTGCAGAAACTACATCCATGTTTGCAGATACATAAATGGTTGCATAAGCTTGGTATTCAAGTGAAGACTGTCATAGTGTAATTGCCACTTAAACGTGTGACTGTAGAAATTGTAAGTTCTATTGAGCTCAACGAAACTTATAGAAGTTTCTAAGAAGAGTGGGCAACATGTAGCCAAAGGACATATACAGACAAAACTGTACCAGTGAAACTCAGCAGCAAATCCAGGAGCTGAAATTTGTAGTTCAACTAAGCAAACCCCTTCTCCTTTTTGCAATTTCCTCTCAAATCTCAGCAGGTGGTGAGGGTAGTGGTGTATTCTCTGAGAGGCGCTCCACATCAGGAATTGCTGAAGTTGCCCACACCTAGTGTGTTTCGGATTGTAGTTATCAATGTTTATTATTTATTTATATCCTGCACTTCTGTCACAAAGGCAGCTTACAGATTTTTAATTTGATGGTTCCCTGCCATCAGGCTTACAATCCAAACAAGAAATGACACACAAGGAAAAGACAATAACAGTGAGGCAGGGGATTAAGTCAGGCAGATATTGTGTCTTCTTCTCTCCCTCTGAGGCCAGGACATAACAGTTGGGAAGGAGGGAGGACCCTTCATCTGCTTCTGGCCTTCAACATGGTGGAGCTGTGTCACTCTCTTCTTCTCTCCCTCCAAGGCCAGAGCAGTGATCGTTGGGAAAGGGAGGGGGGCTTCATCTTCTTCTGGGCTTAGGCATGATGGAACCATGCCTCCCCCTTTCCCTCTCTCTAAGGCCAGGGCAGTTGAGGTGGAGGGAGAACATTTCATCTGCTTCTGGGCCTAGATATGGTGGAGCTGTGTATGCCTCTTCTTTTCTCCCTTGGAGGTCAGAGCAGTGGCAGATGAGATGTTGCGAACTTTCACATAAATTTGGTTGGATCCTCAGAGAAATCTTCAGCAAGGTAGTGCTTGTTGCATTTAATTTCCTTTTCCTTTTAATCTTTTATTTTCCCATCCATCAATGTTAAAGTATCTCTCCAAAGAACTTATTAAAAGAAACCTATCTTTTCATAGTCTCTTGAAGAGAGCCCTGAGAGTTTACAAATGGAAGTTATGTATGTTTCAGTGTGTGATTATAACATTACTTTTCACTGTACTGGTGCAGTATTATTATTATTTTTAAAAGCAATATATACTTAGAGTTAAAGCTGCCTCCTTCCCTGAAAAACCTGGTTTGCTTGAAAGGCAGCCATCTTACTATAATTCTAAAAGGGCAATAAAATAAAGCTATTGTGGAAATAAGGGAAAATCTCTTCCACTTGGCTGTCCTGCTTTTTATTGTCATAGGACAAAACAAGGTTTTTTAAAAGTGTTCAGGTCATTTATCAGCCAAGCATTTCACTACATCATTTAGTTCAAATGGAAACATCTGGAGCTAAGAATCAATTGCCCAGAACCAGCAGTTTTGCTAATGAAAATTAACTTTAAATTGCAGTTCTGTCAAGGTGCCCCTCCCTTTCTTGACAGCCAATCTTTTGTGACCAAAGAGAGAAACTATTGAGGAGGATTTAGATACAATTAAGCATGGAGAAATGTCAGTGATTTATGGAAGAGTTAGGTATATTGGTCAAAATTCTGCTTCAGAGGTTATGATGCATAACTTTTATAATGATTGAGTTACTTGGTTGACAGGTTACACAACCAGTGCTAGTGAGCTGCAATGTGGGTACTGTGATAAATGTCCCATTGTACAAGGTTGGCTCCCATTGCACAATGTGCCCTTATTCAGCATTGGGGAACACTGTATATTTGAACCCATTGCATAATGAGCACAACTGCTGGCTCCATTTGCACAATGGTCCCAGAGACATAACTACAGCTCTCCTGCCTTCCTGAAAATAGGAAAGTTGCACAACATAGAAATTCACCTTTATGTGATTATAAGTCAGGTTACAATGATATAAATAAGTAACAGGATGCCGACTACCATTATTTTGAGGATGATAGTGGTGATGATAATTTTCCAAGGTATCAATAATTAATACATACATATCTCTAACAAGAAAATTGTAGAAAAGAACATATGAGAGAATATGGGTGAACAACATCTTGAAAATGTCAAAGATTAATAAACAAACATATATTTTCTTTAAATCCGTTAGGTAATGAATGAGATCCCACATCAAGGAGCCAGAAATAATTTTACACTTATGTTATGCGCAATACCACCTTGTTCCTGAATTGTGATTTTGCAGAGCCAGTGTGGTGTAATGGTTTGGGCATAGCATACAAAGGTCAAACTAGAGGTCAGGGTTTGATTCCCCACTTGTCCATTGAAACTTGCTGAGTGACCTTGAGAAAAATCACACTCTCTCAGCCCCAGAAAACCCCATGATAGATTTGCCTTAGTGTTGCTATAAATTGGAAATGACTTGTAGGCACTCATCATCATCATCAATAACAACAACAACAACCACAACAAGCATATGTGCAGACAAATGTTCATATCCATTTGTATGCACAGTGTGCAATGAACAACTCTGTCTCTGGAACCTTGAAGTGAATTCAGATAGTCCTCCTTGGATAAAACCTTCCTTTTAATTTCTGGCTCCTTGATGTGGGATCTCATTCATTGCCTAACAGATGAATTTATTCAAGTGTAAGACACTCAAAAGATTCCAGTTCATGTCTTTATTTATCCAGCTTTTAGCATGCAAGTTGGGTTAAATGTACTGTGACCCCTACCCACTCATACCAATTTGAGCTATAGGGACTGGAAAAATTTCAACTCACAGCCAAATAACTCGTCTTGTAGCAATTAACAAACAGGTCATCAATTCTAGATTTTGGAAATAAACAAAATCATAATCTCTATTATATTAAACATTTACTATAATCTTTATATTATAATATATTAACAAAACATTTACTATAATCTCTATTATATTACTATAATCTTTATTATATTCAATTTTAGGAAATGAACAAATCAGATCATGGTCCTGTGATCATTTGTGCTCAGGATGAGGCATCTATCAGGAAAAAATAGTGGTAATCCTAACTCAGCATCACCAATGTGGTTGAACAGACAGGGATTTGAACTCAGAGTTTTCTGAAATGAGCATTTGAAGCCACCGGACTTTTTAGACATTCCATCCAGTTTCACTTTGCCTGCACCAGAGGTTCTCTAATTTCAAGTTGCATCCATCACATTCATGATGAAATTTTCAAATTTTGTACATTACAATGCAGAAAATGAACTATTTATTTATTTATTTTGCCCATGCCTAATTATAACTGGCAGAACACCGTGGGAATAAATTTAAGATTTTTGTTCTCCTGGGAGAATCCCAACCCCCCCCCTCCCCCATTAGTTATCTGTCCATATCCAGATATGCATGCAGAGAGACCTCAGAACATGGAAACATTTCTTTTTGGTCTGCAGTTCCCTGAATCCCCTAGCCAGCATGGCCAGTAGCTATGTCTGGGGGATTCTGGGAATTATAGTTGGAGGGGGAAAACTTGCCCAGGTATGGAGATTTTATGACAACCTCAGTGAGCTGACATGGAACCTGCAAATTTGCATTAAAATGTCACTTTGGATATAATCCTGCAGGAATATCCCTGTTGTTTAACCTTTCTCCTGTGCAGAACAACCTATGATAGATTAAAGAAGATGGCTGGAGATAGGATATGCCATCTGGCTGCACATTAAAAATCTAAATAAATTCCTTGTTAATATCTATTCCACCTAGAGATTATATGGCCTTCCCAGATATAATTTCATTGTTACTATGTTTGCCATTACTCTTCCCAGTTTTGCGGCTGGTGAACTTCTCATGGAGGACCAAGCTAGGCTGGCTTGTAGTTAAAGAAAGCAGAACTGCATGTAGCCAAGTACCCATTGAGTTCATAAGATGGAACAGAATGGCAGAGCATCAAAGAAAGACTTGTTGCATTTTTTTCATCTTTCAGTCTATTGTTGCTCATCTTTCTTTTCTAAGCCTTGATTAGGAAGACAAAGAACCAGTTCATTATGCTTTTGCTTACACAGCTCCCTTCCTTCAGTTGCGAGAACGTGCCCCAACTGACCTCCCTACAAGCATCCTACCTCATTTGGCTTCTGGACAATATTTGCTCAAACCTAGATTCATCATATTCACCACAGGAGGGTGAAGAAACAGGAACCTAGAATTTCACACCTTCACCCAACCTTATCTGACCCATTCGATTTAAATAGACTTCATTGGGCCTGGGAGGAATTTGAAGCAGCAAAATTAGGAAAGCTATAACTTTCAAATTTACACCTTGGAAGAGCGTGGCGAATCCAAAGAGAAGAGACAAGCAGTGGTTTCTGTGTAAATATCACAAGAACGGAGCTGAAAACTCTCTGCTCCTCCAAAGAAGGCTATTTTTGTAGGATTTCCCCCGAATATGCTCCACTGTTGTTTTTTTTGTTGTTTTTTTTGTGGCAGCTGCTATTCCCCCCCCCCCCCCCAATGGAGGACCTCATTATGTAGGATGCAAAATGGTACCTGCACAGTTACCATGGTGACAAAAACAAACACAAAACAATGAAACGGGAAGAGGAAAGGAAACATCCAATAGATGTGAAATGCAAAAGAGACAAAGGCTCAGGATGTTGAAAATAGAGATGATTTTATTGTTGAAAATAGCCCAAGGTGTTTCATCTTGGAAATATTTTTATGACCTTCTTTGGCGACTGTTAAAAGAAAAAGAGACAATACATAGGTAACATTAATTATAATAAGAGACTCAATTTGCAAAATCAGTTACATGTGCATGCATCTTACATCCTTCTTTGGAAGTGTTTAAATACAGGATGGATGGCCATCTGTCAGCTGTGCTTTGATTGTGTCTTCCTGCATGGCAGAAGGTAATTCAACTGGATGGCGCTTGTGCTCTTTCAACTCTATGAATCTGTCATTCTATGATCAGATAACACATAAATTGTATCAGTTTTAAAAATCTGTATTAAGCACAACACACTTGTACAGGTACAAAATAAGACTTCCTTCCTTGAATAGAACAGACCACATTTAAGGGATGCTTCTCCCTCTTTTAAGTCCCTATGTTTATGTTTTTATGTTATAGATTTAAGTTTTAGATTCATTTTATATCACTGGTGTGAATTCGCCAGTTATTTTAAATAGATGTACTATTATATGTAATTTTAAGGGGGGTAAATTGTTCTTATGTTATTACTGTTTACTACAGATTTGTTTATTTTATGTGCAACTGTTGTGAGCCGCCTAAGGGCAAAAGGTGGCGTATAAAAATAAAGTTGTTGTTGTTGTTGTTGTTGTTGTTATTAGACTTACATTAGGACTTTAAAACCAACCTGCAGGGATTCTAAAAAGAGTTCTCCAAAGCTAATACCTAGCAACTGCTAGTTTACAAAGCTTGTGGTAGAGCCAATACCCCATGGTTTAAATGTGGACTTAGAATATACCCATTTGCTTAAAAACTTGAGTTTTCACACAGCCCCTAAGCTTCCATTATATTGTAGAGTTATATGCTACTCATAGATAGCAACCAAATGCTGTACGTCGAACTGAACGTTTACTACTTTCACCACAGGAAATATTAATGCACTAAGGGGGGAAGCAGACGGGCGGCCCTGGGCCGCCCCGGGAAGCTGCGCCACGGGGCCGAGGTATCCCCACATAAAGGTGAATTTCTAAAATAGCGCTCTTTCCACAAGTCGCCGAAGGTGCACCACAAAAGGCTGGTGGCACACCTTCGGCAACTCTTCCGCCGCAGGGTGTGAGGATGCTGCGGTGGGAAGGCATCGTTGGAGCGCTGGCCATGCGGAGGGGCCGGCACACCAACAATGCCTTCGGAAAGGGGTTGGGGCACCCACCGTGTGGCTGCCCCTTCCCTTCCTTGCCCCGAAAATGGCCCTTTGCGCCGTCTGCTTCTCCCCTAAGTCCCTTGGTTTCTGACATTTCTCCACTGTTATATTGCCTCCTGCTAGGCTCTTATATGGTAAAAGTTTATCATTTGTTGTAAAGGATTTTTTTTTTGTCATTAGGTAATCTGCTCAAACTGTAATTTTTGATAAGTTGTTGGCAAAATGGATGGTTCTTCAAATTTACATGGTTGGAGGAAACCAACAGGTGGCCAACTGAAGGTCAGAAGCAGTTCTCTGCAACAATTTATGTTCCTCTTTTTTATTCCCCTGAATGTCATTTCCTTTTCAAGAATGTATTTACAAACTGGGGAAGGAAATTATCTAGAAAGCCTCTTTTTACAAAGTGTAAAAGATCTGCCAGTCTTAAGATTCTCCCACCACACTTCTTTTTCCCCTAGTCTTATTAATGATACCTTAGTGACTCAGAACTGAAAAATCCTATACGGAATCATCAAAGGGCTAAGCTAAGGAATATACAGTGCACTCAGTTGATTTATTATATTTTTATCATACTTTTCAGTCAAAAATGGCTCCCTAAGTAATTCACAACAGGCAAGATCCAATGCAAGAGAAAATTATAATTCAACACAACATAGCATGTTGATGATAAATTAGCGACATAGTATGAGGCAAGGGACCAAGGTATTAAAACTTTATCAAAAAACTACCTTGTTCAGTTAGCTCTTATTCCTTAGAATTAGCCAGGCTGAACAAATAGGGCCTGTAACAGAATATTTTGTAGTATAGAATGCTTTGTCAAGGATTCCAGACATCTCATTATTCTCCTTCTACTGATTTTTCACTTTTCACCACCAAGAACTCTTCATCGTTCTTGATATCTTGAATCTGTTCTTTAACCCAAATCTAATGTTTGATCTACTTAAGGATTCAGTATGTGTGTGTGTGTACACACAAACACACACACTCACCTCAGGTCAGCATTTCCATATACAACAGCAACAATTAAAAGACTGTAGACTCAAGACCCCCATGCCAAAGAAAAGAAGAACAGAGATGCAAAATTCTTTGTAATATAGGACTTCAGTGGGGGAAATTCAGATTCAGATGCGCACACACACACACACACACACACACACAAGAGGTGAACTAAGAGGTGATGCAGACGGGCGGCCATGGGCTGCCCTGGGAAGCGGGGGGTTGGGGCCAAGGCTGCCCCATGCTTTGGCTGCAATCCTCCCTTCTGCCGACCCTGAAAGGAGCGCTAAAATGCCCCTCCTTTCAGAGCTGGCAGAAGGGATGCATCAAGAGCCACAACATGGCTCTTCTGCATCTCTTCCAGTGCAGCACATCAAGACGCTGTGCCAGAAGGACGTCTGACAGCGTGTTCAACTTGTGGTCCACTAGGACTCCTAGATCCCTTTCACACATAGTCCCTTTTATGCATAGTCTCATTAAGCCAGGTGTCCCCCATCTTATATCTATGTATTTCATTTTTATTTTATTTTTTGCCCTAAGTGCAATACCTTACATTTCTCTGTGTTGAAATTCATTTTGTTAGCTTTGGCTCAGCTTTCTAATCTATTAAGATCATCTTGAATTTTCATCCTGTCCTCTGGGGTATTAGCTATTCCTCCTAATTTGGTGTCATCTGCAAGTTTGAGAAGCATGCCCCCTATTCCTTCATCCAAATTGTTGATAAAGATGTTGAAGAGCACTGGGCCCAGGACAGAACCCCACTGGACACCCCACTGGTCATTTCTCTCCCAGATGAAGAGGAGCCATTGCTGAGCATCCTTTGGGTTCAGTCAGTCAACCAGTTACTAATCCACCTAACAGTTGTATTGTTTAGCCCACATTTTACTATCTTGTTTGCAATAATATCATGGGGAACCTTGTCAAAAGCCCTACTGAAATCAAGATATGCTATGTCTACCACATTCCCTTCATCTACCAAGCTGGTAATTTTATCAAAAAAAGAGATCAGATTAGTCTGGCATGACTTGTTTTTGAGAAACCCATGTTGACGTTTAGTGATTATGGCATTCCCTTCTAAATGTTCACAGACTCTCTGTTTAATGAACTGTTCTATAATCTTTCCTGGTATTGATGTCAGATTAACTAGGTGATAGTTGTTAGGATCCAATTTTTCCCCCCTTTTGAAGATGGGGATGATATTTGCCCTCCTCCAGTATCCTGGGACTTCTCTTGTTCTCCAGGAGTTCTCAAAGTTTATTGCCAGTGGCTCTGAGATTACATTTGCCAGTTCTTTTAATATCCTTGTATGTAGTGCATCTGGTCTTGGAGACTTAAATTCATTTAGGTTAACTTACCAGTATATCTTTTTATGGCATATGGAGAAAAATAGGTGAAATTACTTGTTCTTGGACACAGGAATGAAATGAGGAAATATTTATATCCCTAATAAGATACAGCACTTGGGAGAGCCAAAATCACTAGCATATACCTTTGTAAAATTATGTGCTGATAAAAGCCCAGTTGTGCAATATGCATGGATTAAGAAAACAAGAAAAGACTTAATGGATGACTGCAAATGGCCACTTAAGTTTCTTTCCTGTTTCCCCAATGTTCATCCAGTTGCTTCTGGGACATGTGCAAGCCAAGCAAAAAAGTAATCATTCTCTTGTATTGTTGCCTTTAGAACCTGGTTTGCTTAGGTAAACTGTTGTGGTCTGGAATAAAGATGTACCCTTCATATGAGATACACAATTATAGCACTATGGTTCCATTTTAACTGCCATGATCCCATCCCATAGGATCCTGGAATTTGCAGTTTAGAAAGAAGCATTTAGAATTCTTATGAAAAGAGATGTGGTGTCTCGCCAAATTACAATACAGGAATCCATGGGATAAAGCCATTGTGGTTCAAGGGGAATTTTGATGCTATAATTCTGAAGTGTGAAAGAGCCTCAGTTTGATATTACTTTAACTCCCATAGCTGCATTCTAGGGGACCCTGGAAATTGTAGTTTCATGGAACACTTTGAATTCTTTGCTAAAGAGCTCTAGAACACTCCCCTGAACTACAATTCTCAAGGTAGATTGATTAAAGCAGTGTATTTTTGTAGTGTATACAGGCACCACATGCCTATAGAGTTATATTTGTTAAAGTTTTGAATCCTTTTCTCAGATCTCTTTGCTAAAACTCACTAACAAAATATTCTAAATAGGTGATCGAACTAAAAAAAACCCACAATTTGTTAATGATAGATTCACTAAAGCACAAATCCCAGGATTCCTTATGATGGAGCCAAGTGTAAGCAACAATGTCACTTGTTAAAAAAGATATCAAACTGATTGAATCTTGTAATGCAGTACATTTTAGCCATATTTCAACATGCTAAATCAAATGGGAGTTAAATGCAGCAATAATAAATTATGTTTTTTATTCTAAGTATGACTGAAAGTGTATTTATACTAAACAGATTTTAGAGTTTATCATTGTATACTACATGTCCTAGCTAACTCACATTTCCATACATAATCTGCCTGGAATAACTGGATTTATGTAGCAGAAAATACTAAACACCTTGCAAACTCTAAATTCACAGATTCTGTAAGATGGAGCCACATTATATTTAAAGTGATCGGAAACTGCTATAATGGTGTGATACCTTCTCAGTCTAGATACAGCCAGAAAAAAAAATGTATTGATCTAAATGGATTTCTGACCTCACTGTCACTCCCTTATAAACTACCTTTATATGCTGTTTTAGCCATTATTTCATTGGTTTATGCCCTGTTTTACAATATTTCTCCCAGCTAAGTTGTTGCCACTAGTTTGTCCATATTTTGTTTGCCAGAGACATTTCGAGAAGACTTAGCTTTCATAATAGTGAATGCTGTAAGCTAATTTTGTGTTGCATGAAAATCTGTCTTATGTCTGCCATGGAACCATTAATAGTTATTTGGAGGGATTTTCCCCAACCTTCAATATAGTGATCAAAACAGCTATTGTGAAAGTGGGTGGGTGGAGATTTCTTTCTCTTTAGCCCCACTCAACCCAAACCATTCTCAGTGTTATCAAACCACTAGAATGGGAGGCGTTTGCTGCATATTGTTTGTCAAGACAGTCTGTCGCCAGCATGTCTAGGGTGTAATTTGTCATCATTATAATGCTTTGATGCAAGCATAACATTAGGAAAGGAGTCAGGTTATTAGCTTCTGTGATTTGATGCATGCTAAGCAGTTCACTGAACTGATACAACTTCTCCATTTGGTCTTTTCTCCATGTCACATTTTATTTGAGAATTATGAGATTTTGCAGGCAAATACATAATTGTTGACCTGCTTTTTTGAAATCCTGAAATCCCAGTGAAATCAATTTGATACCATATTCCCACCTTTTAGTTGTTCTGCTCAAATTAGCAAGAGTTGGTACTGGACTCCCATCTGAGGACCATTTGTTGTTGCTGCTGCTGTGTGTCTTCAAGTAACTTCTTACTTATGGTGACTCTAAGCTGACCCTAACACAAAGTTTTCTTGGAAAGATTTGTTCAAAGAGGGTTTGCCCTTGCCTTCCTCTGAGGTTGAGAGTGTGTGACTTGCCTATGGCCATCCAATGCAGTTCCATGACTGAGTGGGAATTTGTGGCTTGGTCTTCTGGAGTCCTAGTCCAACTTCAAATCATTATATCATGCTGGCTGTTGTGGTACTGAAGATTGCACCAAGCTCCAAACATAGTGTCGGCACTTGAATCAAAGTTGGAAAGAATCACAAGGGGTTCTGTTGACCAGGAGGTAATGTTCCTGGGAATTAGTCAAAAGATTGGTTCTAGCATTATATGAGTCATATGCTGGGTGCATCATTCTGACCTCAGAACGGGCAACCCATGGCAGTGGCAGATTCACTGGATGGCCCAGTGCAAGGACTGAGGGCTCTGGATCTTCCCAGAAGAAATAGAGCAACAGGTAAGATGGTTGTTATTTTTTACTTTGTTCTAACCATGTAAACCTTCATGCAAGACATGCCAGACATGGTCCAGATTGCACACACCAGGACCAGGGTCTTGGCCATGCCCCAAACAGGATGATACCAGAATAGGCGAGGATGGGCCTTTTGGTCTGAGCAGACAAGGTCTTAGTTACAAATGCATAGGTAAGTAGATAACATAGGTTCTTAGCCCAGGTTTTTAAGCTTAGCTTGTCTTAACCATTTGTAAGCTGCCTTGAGTCCCAGGCCAGGAGATAGGTATCATAAAAATAAAATATAACTGTCAAGATTATTGGTTGGTGAAGAACCTCAGGTTTCCTTGTCCCCTGCAATGAACTGTGATAGTTCTTGTCATGGCAATTGCCACAATAATCAATCCACCTTAAATGAAATGAATTTTCTTGAATTTTCTTAAACCGTAGAGTTTTGGAAAAGAACCTTTCTGCAAAAACATATAACCCCTATGGCCATCCCATCTGTTGCTGGCACTGATGATATATGTTTCCAATGTGAAGTTTAGATATAAGTTCTAAGAAACATGAATTTTCCTCCTCCTCCTGCAAAAGTTAAACAATGGCACAGAAATAATGGCAAGATTCTTGGAGGTCTGCGGTAATTTATAAAAAGGTCCATTAAATAACAAAAGCTCCTTCACAGCTGCTGAGGAACATATCCAATATGTTCCTGCTGTAGCGAAATGGCCTCTGAGGTCATCTTGACACTTACATTATGCTACAAAGAAACTGTTTTAATTACAGCATCTTGTGTGAGTTGAATACCAGCCATTAACACCAAAGCCTCCAAGTACTCAGTGGCAAGAGATCAGAGTGGGAGTGAAGAGAAGGAAGCCAGTGCACATAGTTGGAGGAATATAAATCAAATGCAGACATGATAATTATATGACTTATATTACTTTACTGATTATGGTGGTGGTGGTCGCATTGAAAACTGAGCCAGAACTACTCAGAGCAAAACACTGCAACCTAGTGATTACTTTTGAATTTTTTTATTTACTTTACTCAATGCATTTATCTATTGCATTCAGCACACTATGGCCCCTGAGGTGATGTACAAGAGACAGGACTTTTAAAACATTAAATATACATGAATAAAACCTTTTTAAAAATGCTCTTTTAAAAATAATTTAAAACCACTGAGGGTTTAAACAGCCAGAGTAGATGCTCTTGATTTTAAGAATGGAAGGCACTGCAAAGGCCAGAAGATCAAATGGAATGGATCCAGCCTGACTTCCCTTGTGAGAGAATTCTTCAGACTGAGTCCGGCTACAAAGACATCTCTTTTAAATGAACACACCAATCTTGACTTGCAAGATGGTGAAATGGACAACAGGGCTTCTGCTGAGAATCTCAAATGTTGGGCAGTGTCATATATTTTTGGTGGCCTTTTAAATGTCCTGGCCCCAGATGTTCAGGGATTTTTAGATCAAACTAGCCTCTTGACTTGAGCTTGGAAATGAATTGGAAGCCAGCACTTGCAAGACTGATACCGTAAGGTCTTTAAAATACACACTCAACAACAGTCTAGCTGATGCATTTTAGACTCATTTTCCCTCGTTCAGATCTTGTCCTACTCAGGTGACACACAGCCCAAACCTCAGTTTACTGCAGGCAGTCTGGATGGTGTCTGGCACATTCAGCACCAGAACTGGGGCAAAACAAGGTTAAACCACCTTTTTAAAAATGTACCTGTTGCTCTGGATCTTTCAGAAAGACCTAGACTTTCCATTCCCACAGCATGGTAGCTGTTTTGCATGGGTGTCCCACTGGGCTTCCCAATATATCCACCACTGCTGTGGGTCTCTCATTTTGAGGTAAGAACAAGGCATCCTATATGTGACCATCACTTGGCACCTCATTCTTATGTCAAAGGCCAGCAATACACCAGGCAACCCAGGAGAAATGGAGGGCAAGGTAATGCCATTAGAACAGGGCAGCTGCTGAGCCAGGATACTCTGGGAAACCCCTGGAGTATCCTGGGCAATGCAAACAAAGCCTTATAATGCCTGTTGCTCTGGATCTTTCTGAAAGACCTAGACTTTCCATTCCCACAGCATGGTAGTTGTTTTGCAGGAGACTACCAGGGCATTGTGTTGTATTTGTGTCTTTTTTTTCTTCTTCTTCTTTTTTTTTAGATTATGTTTTTAAATTGTGTTTTAATTGTTATGATATTTAATTCTGTTTTAAGGGGGGGAGGTTTGGTACGGGGACATTTTTTACTGTTTTAATTGTAAGCCTCTTAGATTGATTTATCATATAAGCGGGATATAAATTATTATTATTATTATTATTATTATTATTATTATTATTCTAACTGTAGTTTCTGAATACTTTGCAAGGGCAGTCTCAGACAGAGGGTATTCCAGTAGTTTCATCAGGAGATAATTACAACATAAACCATTGGGACCACATCTGCCCTCTCTAGGAAAAAGCTCAGTTGGTACACCACATGTGATTGGGCAAAGGTAGTCCTGGCCACCTGCCCTTCTAAGTACCTGGGGAAGTATTTTTTTTTTAATTTACTTACTTGCCCTCACTTTCTCAATTGATTTCAATCATTTTTAGTGAAATCATGGGCCATGCGAAATAGGATGACATCACCATAGTATATAGTCATTAGATTTGATGATTTGGTGTCCCAGTCAAACCAGTCTGGCTACATATTCATGTGATATCCTCCATGCTTTATTACACCCATGTCGACATATAGAAACAAGGCACATTTGGGGAGGGGGGCATAGTGTGAACAGCTAGGAGAAACAGTAGCTCCAGATGACAGTGAATAAGTGTCTGAAGGAGAAATGATTGTATGCCACTGAATTTGCTTATAATCTATTCTACCATTGAGACTACAATTTACTAAACACAATACCAAAGATTATTAGGGTGTCATAGCATAAACCAGGGTTGTTGGAAGTCTCCTTCTGGGAAATGATGAAAACTGTATGTGATGGAGCAAATCTGAGTCTATTTTTGGATCAAAGCAGCATATATTTTTAAAAAACTTTTTATGACCCTCATTTATGCAGGCCTATGTTTTTAACATTTGTATGTTGTGAATTTTATCTATGCTTGTTTTAACTGATGGGAGTTCAAGACTATGGGGAAGCAACTACTGAGAAGACCATGCATAGCCAATCTATTTGAATCTTTCCTTCTGTCCTCAAAAAAGGAATGGTGACATGTGCACATGCTAATTTGGAACAATATCACCCTCCACACTGATACCAATATAGTATAGAAACATTTAGAAAAAAGGATCCAGTGAACTGAATCTCCTGATGTGGATACTTGAGAAGCCCAATAGTTCATATAGAAAATTCTACATCACCTGAAATGGAAAAAAAAAAAGTTCTTTTACTGCCATAACTTTAAGCCAAGGCTGACACAAACATCAACAACATACCTAGTTTTTCCCCTTGTGGGGAGGGGGAAATATTTTGATGTGTTTGTTTGTTTGTTTTTGTTAGATGAGAAATAATTAATCGCTTTGCAAGTTTATTTTAGTACACAGCTGTTGTTATTACCATGCATGATATATATTGAATCTGGAGCCATTTTTCTTTAGCCTGCGAGCCGCTATTGCTGATTTCCCTTGCTACCTGTATAGATTCAGTTCATAATAAAAATCATTTTTTAAGGGAAGTGTGGAAAGCATTTTGACATCTTCCCACAGCTGTGATTTCCAGTGCCAAGATTTCCAATTGGCTCAAAGGAGGCTGGAAGCCAGGCCCTTAATGTCAGGAATTCAACTCACTCTGCCATCCAAGGCTGGTCTGAGCAATTTAGGACATCTTTAGGTCAGACAACTAGCCTAATACTGTCTACTCCTCTGGCTCACAGTGGCTGTCTAGGACAGGGGTAGGCAACCTTTCCCCTTTAAGGGCCGAGGGACTTCAGCTCCCAGAAGCCTCAGCCATGTTGGCCAATAGTCCCATGTTGGCCAATAGCTCCTGGGATTCTGGGAGCTGAAGTCCTTCGGCCCTTAAAGGGGAAAGGTTGCCTACCCCTGGTCTAGGATCTCAGATGGAGGCTTTTTCTGTACCATGTTACCTAATCCTTTCAGCTTCATCTGGCATTTAACACAGGACCTTTTGCAAGCAAACAGGCACTCTGTGACTGAGCTATATACTTTTCTTCCCTTTATAATGCCTCTGAAGCAATTATTAAAATCAAACTATGTTGCACACATGGTTCAAGCCAACTATTGTTCACTTCACAAGGGCATTTCATAAAAAGCCATAGAATTAAGCCCCTAAGTACTGTTCAATGTTTTTTATATTTATAAAAGAATCGTCAGTGCATTTAATATTTACAAAGATCCTTTACAATTTATATGATGCAAGAGGTAAAGGATGTGAGGACAGAACAGGAAAACAAGCAAATTCAAACTACTACAATGTTGAGAGGATGAAGGAATCAAATGTTACCTTCTTTTATACCAGCTAATGGGTGGATAATGCTCCCTCATGTTCCCTCTTCCGGAGATAGAGATGCTTGAAGAGTCTGATCTTTGTCAAATCTAAGATGAACTAACCTGGTATAAATCTCCAAACCTCCCAAAGCAATGTACAAATTGACATTCATCTGTCCTTCAGATTCTGCAGTCCTTTAACATTCTAATCCTGTTTTCAGCTCAAAGATACTGCAATGAGTTTTTAAATGCATATTTTATATTAATGGTCACCTTTCCCCAAGGTGCTGGAGAGGCTGCTAAGTGGGCACAATGTTACAAATATGTATTTCCTATACAAGAGGATAATGTATGTTGTGGAGAAAACACTGTTTCCTCTAAAAGAAAACATATTTTGTGCTCAGAAAAGTCATTTGTATTTTATCCCAAATCAGACTTGAATCAGAAACTGTGCAGAAAACATTGTGTTTTTATCCAGTAGGAAGAAAATGGGAATACTTATCTGTTCTTGGCTGAAATCCCATTGGCTTCTTCCAGCTAGAGTAGGTCTATTATATCCATTGTTGAACACACGTGTTGAAGTCAAGATGTCTTGTATTTTATGCACTTAATCCGCCTTGCTTGCCTTTGAGAAGTGTATACCTGAGACTTTAATGTACACATTGTGGCAAATGATGTAAGTCTCTACACCTATAGTACTGGACACATATAGAGATTAGGTCTATCTCCTTTCTCCAAACACAAAAAGTGTCATTATGCAGGACTTCTGCACATAGTAAATGGAAACACCAATGGAGACTAGGAAAGGGAATACACTGGTGGTTTTTTTATTCAATCATGGTGACAGTGTAATTGATTATACAGTAATTTAGGCCATTATGGGGCAGTTGTCCATCTTAAGGTTGCCAACTACACAGAAAGTGACTTTATATCATTATTCATGATATTGGCAAATACAATAGATAACAATGTGCACTTAAAATCTCAGTTCATTTCTAATAATAATCTAGGTATTAAAGATAACAAGGGAATAAAATGGGCTCTTAGAGTGCACTCAGAGGATTTCAGTATTTTATGAATACTGAAATTGCAGAATGGTGTAATTCTCCCAGAAAATTGCACACTAAAGTTATAAAGTTATTTTGAGATCTGAGTAATAGATTGCAAGTATACTTAAAATCAAATGCTAATCTGGATGTAGAAATATATGTGAAACAATAGGTTGGATTGCAAAGAGCCAAAAGGCAGATGAATAGAATTTACTGGAAGTTTTGAAACGCTCATTTCTATACCTAGTTAGAAGAGTATATAACATGCAGGCAAAAGTATAAAGCTCTGATTAAGGAGGGAAAGTGGCAAGATGTAACAAGTGCTTGGCAAAATTGGTGAAAGCTTCTCAAAAAGTCATCTTTTCAAAAAGTCGGACGGCAGCATTGGTGGCATTTTGCATGTGATAATACCAGACTGTATCCCATAATAGACTTCAACATGGCAGGGATAAGTCAGGTTTTTCTGTAATGCAATTAACTCCTTTGTCAGAAATACAAACAGATTCAGACAATACAAATCAACTATAGATCAATGTTTGATTTTGAACCATCTTATTGATAAATATGTAAAAATTATGTAAAAAAATATATAACAGACAATAACAGTTCCTCTGTAAACATGCACAAAATGTGCACTTGCAAGAGTCACAAAGCAAGGGTGTATCCACACTGCAAATTTAGAAAAATTTGATACCACTGTAATTGCCATTGCTCCATCCTTCAAAATTCTGGGATTTGCAGTTTGGAGAAAGATTTAAAATGTTCTCTAGTGTGTTCCTTGAACTATAGCAGTCTGGATGAGAATTCTATGTATCTCAAATATTAAAAGCAGCAAATCTGCTGAAAATCTAGTGATGAACCTTGCAGCAGAGGGCTCCATCCCCTGTAGAACACTTAGCCTTCCCTGATGTCTAAATTGAGCAGAAAAATGAATGCAAATACGTTAAAATGGAAAAATATATTGTGCAGAGCCAGAGAAACCTTATGCATTTGCTCACTTAACAGAATGCATCCAGGTTATTTAATTTAGTTTCTGTGCATAGCATTCAGAGTGTCCAGTTATAGAATTAGAGTGGTTTGTTATTATTGCTATTGTCAGTATTTGAGGACAGAAATGAGACGTACACAAAGAGCAGATTTCAATTTTACTAGTGGCTGTAATGTTGGCAACATTAAAACACTGGAAATAGCTGAAGCAACTTAGCATTAGAGAACAGAAAATCAGAATAAAGCAAATGGAATTAGTAGAAAAATTTTCTGGGACTAAAATGAATTAACAACAGAAAATACTTTGCAATTTGATATCACTTTATTAACTTTGCCATCAGACTTGAGATAACATATAGACCTCCAAGATGCATGATGAATTTCTGGAGAAATTCCTTCTAAATATGGACTGGTGGTTACATTCAACTGTAATATTATAATGAAATGTTTGTAAATAATGAATTTATTACAGTTGGATTTTTAGAATTGAAAATTAAAATGATACTAATACTACTACTAATAATAATAACTTGACTATAACATTGCCATTCAAGAAAAATGAGGACACAAAATGTGCACATACTTAGGATCCTGGCCTTGGCAAGGCTATCTAATCTGACCTCTATAATTTACTGAGCACAAACAAGAGAATAAGTAAAAAAATGAACTGTGCTTGAGATTAAGACCAAAATCTTATCTAGTTCCAATGTGTAGCCAGAGCCCCCTGCTTGTATTCCTATAAGATGGTATAGTGCTCTAACAGACATCTTGACTAGTAGACAGCAATTCTTTGTCCTCCATGAATTTGCCTAATCTCCCTTTAAAACTTGTTGCAGTTAATTCCATAATGAACCATGCAGTGTGTGAAAAAATGTTTCCTTCTGAATCTGCATTAGATGACCCTAGGAGAGGGAGGAAAAAAAATAACTATCTACTTTCTCTGCATAATACACAGTTTGACACATTTTTCTCTTATCACCCTCACCTGCTATTTTCTGAGCTAAGAAATTCCATATGTAAAAACCTTTTCCAAAAGCAAGGGGACTCCAGCACCGCCATCATTTGAGTCATTGTTTGCTGCACCTTTGCATCTACTCTACAATGGAAGTATGATTATTATATTTATTTATATCCCACCCTTCTCCCAGGACTGGGACTCAGGGCAGCTTACAACATTATAAACAAACAAACAAACAAAAACAATACAATTAAAACATACAAAAATAATACATAACACAGAATTAAACTACTACAATAAAATAAAAAAGGTTAAAATGTTTAAAATTCATTTAAAATAATATAGTATCCCATGCCATTCATTAGAAGTTTTCTGTTTTGAATGCCTGTCTGAAAAGGAAGTTTTTTGTCTGTCGGTGGAAGCCCATCAAGGAAGGGGCCATTCGGGTCTCCCAGGGCAGGGAGTTCCTGAGTCCAGGGGCAACCACAGAAAAGACCTTCTCTCATGTCCTCAGTAACTGTGCTTGTGATGTTGTTGGGATGGAAAGAAGGCCCTCCTCTGAGGATCTCAGAGCCTCGGCTGGCTCATAGAGGGAGACACAGTGTTCCAAATAGCCTGGACTTGAGCCATATGGGGCTTCATAGGTCATCACTAGCACTTTGAATTGTGCCCAGAAATAAACTGGCAGCCAGTGGAGCTATTTCAACAGGGGTGTTGCATGATCTCTTAACCTACTCCTGTTAGCAGCCTGGCTGCAGGTCTTTGGACCAGCTGAAGTTTCAGAACACTCTTCAAGGCAGCCCCAAGTAGAGTGCAATACAGTAGTCCAAACAGGATGTAACCAAGGCATGTACAACTGAGGCTAGATCTGGCATCTCAAGGAATGGGTGCAGTTGGCATACAAGTTTTAAATGTGCAAAAGCACTCCTGGTCACTGCAGAGACCTGGGCCTCCAAGTTCAAAACTGAGTCCAGGAGTATCTCTAAACTGCGAACCTGTGTCTTCAGGGGGAATGTGACCCCATCTAACACAGACTGGATCCCTATTACCTGATCTTCCTTCCAACTGACCAGGAACACCTCTGTCTTATCTGGATTAAGTTTCAACTTGTTTGCCCTCATCCAGTCCATTACTGATGACAATCACTGGTTTAAGACTAGGGCAGCCTCCTTGGATTGGGGTGGAAAGGAGTAGTAGAGTTTGAGTGTCATCGGCATATTGATGACACCACACCCCAGAACTCCGGAAAACCTCTCCCAGTGGCTTCATGTATATGTTAAATAGCATAGGGGACAACACAGAACCCTTAGGGACCCCATAGGCCAATGGCCAGGGGGTTGAGCAGGAGTCCCCTAGCACCACCTTCTGAGTTTGCCCCTACAGAACCACTGTAAAACCTTACCTCCAAGTCACATCCCAGAGAGGGAAGAATGTCAATGAGAATTGAACTTGGTATTTCAAATGTAGTTTCACCATAACATTGGAGAAGACAAGAGATTTGAATTTGGAACTAAAAGTAAAGAAGCAAAAAAAGAATGGGTTGTATGAAACCAAATCTCAGTTGAATCTTAAATATTCTACATTCATAACCACCACTGATTTTAAGAAGAGTGGGGGGTCAGTGTTTCAGCTCACCTCAGGCTTCTCTTTCATTTTCAAGTAGGTGTTTTATGTGCAGCGCCGTTTGTTTTTACTGTGTAAATGCAGCTAAAGCAGTGAAGGTGATTAAACATTTGTTTGCACACCTAGACAGTAAAGTCATATGCAAACACAACTCCAATGCTTTGCATATGTGTGTATGGGGGGGGGGGGAGGGCAAGGTCTGCTGAGTAAGAACCATCCCATGGCACTTTGCTGAATAAGCAAGAAAATGCAAACTGCATTCTTATCAAGGAAAGCTGAGAATTAGGCAAGGATGACCTCTTTGTAGTCCAGCTGGTGTCCAACCTTTGGCCTGCCAGATGTTTTGGACTTCAGCTCCCATTGCCTCAAGCAGTATGGCTAATGATGAGGGATTATGGGAATTGTGTTGCAAAGCATCTAGTGAGTACAAGGTTAGCTGTCATACCTTATGATATGGAATTTGAGGCATCTGACTTAGAGGAGTCAGGCATGAAAGGGACATTGACTCCAAATGGTGATTTCCTAGAATCAGAGAAGCAAGCAGCAGATACAGCTGATAATGAACTGGACATACAAGACACTCCCCTCCCATCATTTGTGGCATGTCAAAGGAAGAAAGAGCAGCATCACAAGGCCACTTGTAGAAATTTAAATTAAAAAAAAAAATCAAACATTTAACCACCTGACTTTTCAATGTCAGGTGACTATAAATCTCCCAGCAGCTACTAAGAGTTCTTGTTAATTACAACAGTTTGTTCATTCTGGCTTTCAGTATTCTTTGTGTTCATGGATTTATTTTGATTTTTGAATTCTTGACCTATCGACCAGCATTTACATCATCATGCCCTTTTTGCTTGGGTCATCATGATTTTTGATTTCTTGTGATGGATTCTAGAGACATGGCTTCTGCATCTCCCTTCAACATCAGTTAACTCCTTTGATTATGTGTATGACGTGGACTGGCTTGGCTCACTGGTAACCATTTCTCCCTACTATAGCTTGTTTTCTGAATAGAAATCTGTGGCTCTCTCTATACAAGAATACAAGTTCTCCAGTTTTGTTGAGCTCATCTCCAGGCAAAAAGAAAGGGCTGAGTTTAAATCTCTAGCATGGCTAGTAGATCAGTAGCTTGCAATAATTTCAAAGGCTTCAGTTCCTGCAAATTGCAAAGGTTTGTGTGCATCTGTGTCTGTATTAATGTTTTTGTATCTATTTAGCAATCTTCCCTCTTCCCTCCAGTTGTTGTGGCATGAGGGCTCACTCTCCACTTTGCTCTGCATCTAGCATGCGGTTAGATGAAGAACACATCTAGTAACTAGACTAGATGTTTCTTAAACCTATCAAAAATAATGGGGTCACCATAAATTGACAGGTGACTTAAAGGCACATAAACATACATCCCTAAGTAGCAAGAAAAAAATCCCTCATTTGTCCTTGATCTGGGAACAGCCCCTTTACTTAGGACTCCTGCCTTATCTACCAAACAGGACATGATGGTCCAAAACACACTGCAGAAATAATCCAGTCTGAGACCACTTTAACTGCCCTGGCTCAATGGTAGGGAATTCTGAAAACTGTAGTTTTGTGAGACATTTAGCCTTCTCTGTCAGAGAGCTCTGGTGCCACAATAAACTACAATTCCCAGGATTCCCTAGCACTGAGCTAGGGCAGTTAAAGTGGTCTCAGACTGAATTATTTCTGCAGTGTGTTTTGGACAATAGTCTCTTTATGTATGTTTGAATGGCAAGCCAGTGTGGTGTAATGGTTTAAGCATTGGACTAATGACTCTGGCAATCAGGGCTTGATTCCCCAGTAGAAACTCACTGGGTGACCCTGGATGAGTCACACACTCTCAGCCCCAGACAACCACACAATAGGCTTGCTTTAGTGTCCCATAACTCAAGACCAACTTGAAGGCACACAACAATAACAATGTTTGAATGGCAAGCTGTAAGCAAGCGTGGTGGATACTTAAAACACAATGTTTAATGACATGACCAGAAGCCATCTCAGGTTTTGGTCTAGAAATCTCAGGGCCTGGGATCATTCTGAACTAGGAACCCTAGTAGATAGGTCTGGGAGAAATGTTATAAATGCTATACAAAAGCCCACAAATGTATGTAAAGAGTTAAACTGAGCTCTTTGTTTGGCAACTCACTCATTCACCTCTAATTCTATATTATTCACACCTCAACAAATCTTATTTCATTATAGAATGTTTTTCCCCCATCCCTGGAACCATAAGGGTAATTTTAATAATTAACTTTAAATTGGCGATAACGCATTGACATGCATTAACATAATGTCAAAACAATTTCTTACAATTATAATTTAACCTTGGTCAAACCATTTCAAAACCCTTTTCTCCCCCTCCTACCATCCTCTTTTCTTTAGAGTCATTCCCCAACAAACTCTTATTAATAGTAACTAGACACACTAGAACTCTGGGCTTTCCATTTAAGAGCGATTATACAAGATCACTTACCAGATGTGATTCTTACAAGCCAGAAATGGATCAGAGTGTGTGGGGGGAAAATAACAAAAATAACATACATTCCCATGAATACAGCTGAGGCTATCCTGTGGGGACATAAGACCTTTTGTGGTGTCCTTAGCAGTGTTTCTTTTAAGAAAAAGAAAAGGAAAGAAGAGGTCTGATGCAAAAACTGAGATGAAAATCAAAGACATTTATAAAGGCAAATATGGGGGGGTTGCAGACTGTCAGAAATAGTGTGAATTCAGTCCACTTTTAGGGTTAGGGTTAAGGTTAGGGAATCATGGGGACTGTATTTTATTGTGGAACTAGAGTTCTCTGACAAAGAAGGTTCAATGTCTCAGAAAAATAACAATTCCCATGATTCCCTAGCACTAACCCTAACCCTAAAAGTGGACTGAATTCACACTATTTTTGACAGTCTGCAACCCCCCATGGTCACTGCTTGGGAGAACAATTTAAGTTATGGGTTGGGACCCAATTTTGTGACATCTGAAGCTCCCAGGTTTTGGTACACTAAAACCATACCAAATGTATGAATACAGAGAAAATGTGCATTTAAGTCACCTGGAGACCCTATAATTGCCACACGGTTAAAGCAAGGAAGTTATTGTTCTGTTCCTTTTACTCATTTCTGACTTATGGCAACCCTAAGGAAAATGGTGCTACACACTCATCTTCAACATTGTTTTTCCTCACAAGGAATATGTCTGCTACTTGGCTTACCATTACCCCTACACCTACTCTGCTATGATGGTAAACACATTTTCCTGATGACATTCTGGAAAGGTTTGAAATGAATGAATTCATAGGTTTTTGTTAAGTAATTTTGAGGTGACTATTAATATTCTCATCCATGCTCAAGTTATTGGAATGTGTGAGGATGAGAGGTTCATAAAGAAATGTTTAAAGAAGCTATATCACTTGACTTCTCACAATGATGCCCCATGTCCCTGACTCTCCTGATAATATACGCCCTTGCATGACATGGTGGTGACATTTTCCAAACCTGCTACAAGGTTTTCTTGACAAGATTTGGGAGTTTGCTTTTGGCTTCCTCTGAGGCAAGTTTGCCAAAGGTCTCAAGGGTCATAGTCCAATGCTCAAAACCTACACCAAGTTGGTCCACATATGAAACCACACACCAAAACCAATCCCTCAAATGTCCCAAGAAACTCCTCCTTGAGATACCTCCTTGTTTACTCATATCTTGGACAAAATGGTGGCCGGAAGGGGAATCACTTCCTGTCATCATTTTTGCCAATATATGCCTGGAGGAGGAAGGATTTCCACATGTCATTTTGGTGAAGTGTGGCTTCTAGGCAGCCAGGGGAAATTGACCTCTATTTCTGACAGACCCCCTAAGCAGATGGCTTAAAGGGCCGTCTTGGGGGCAGGGAAGGGGAGGGGCAGCCGCACGATCGGTGCCCCAACCCCTTCCCCAGGTTGTCCTCGGAGCAGACGGCCCTCCGCACGGCCGGCACTCTGAGGAGGACCTCCCGCCGCAGCATTTGCACGCACTGCGGCGGAAGAGTCGGAAGCTGCACTGTGTGTGGTGGGGTGCACAGCATGATGGCGGCATTGGAGCAGCTTGTGTGAGGTTGACCCACCCTATCTCCACCTCCAGGCTGGCCCTTGTGGCCAGTCTGTACACACCCTTACTAGCTTGGCAGATGAATCTTACTGCAGCTGTTCCTAAGACACTAAGGCGGTAGATTTGGTTAGAGTGCAAAGAACAAAGCATGTGGCAGAAACAGCCTTATCTCTCAAAGTCTTGCTTTTATATGAAGCTACTACTTCCCCCTAACTAAGTGATAGGCTGGCCATGTGGGAGAAGATCCATCTAGCTCAGTATTTTATTTCTAGTGATGATGATTGTTTCTGGAATCTCAGAAATGAAACCATTTGCCCTTCCCAAATGAAACATACAATCAGGTTTAATACCAGACAATTTAACACCAGATAGGTTATTGAAAATGTACAAGAATAGTTCAAACAAATGTCAGAAAAGTAAACAGAAGACAGAATCTTTTCCCCCCATACGTGGTGGATCTGTGATAAATCATAGAAATATTGGACTCAGATTCATTTAATGTTGGAAGATATTCTTAAAGTAAAGATACAGTTGAAAGCAGAAACTATTTTTGCTAGGAATGCTGACTGATCAAATTGAGAAGAAATATGGAAAGACTTTACAATATATGATCAGAGGGGCAAGAATATAATATGCTCAGAGATAGAATGACACTGATACTCCAATGCAAGAAGCCTGGCTGACAAAGATTATTGAACTTTTTTCAAATAATGAACAAATTGACAACATTGATCAAATCTTTGAGAATTTTAAGAAAGATTAGGAATTGTTTATTACATAGTTGTAGTTTCATCAGTGATATGAATCAACTTTAGGTTTTGTAAAATAAACAGAGTTTGTACATTGAAGAGGCATAAATATAGCATTACCTATAAGGAAGTATAGCAATAGTTATATATATCCATCAATTTGGGGGGAATCAGTAGTGTATGTTTGTCTTTGTTTAGTTTTGTTATTGTGGTTTGTGTGTCTGTGTGTTAGGTACATGCATAAAATTTGCTAGTAGTTGTGTTCAGATTTAATAAAAACTTTTTTAATTTTTTTAAAAAAGGAACACAGAACCAGCAGTTTCACATGGTATACCAAATATTACATTGTCCTACTTTGGATTGGCTATGAATTATAAACTTTCCCTTGTGTAAGAAAACAAAATGAAAACAAGTCTCTCCTTTGACATTCCCTGCCTACTCTCTGAAATGGTCCAGCCAGGTCAAGGTGGGACAACATGATTCTACCGTTCTATATTTCCATTCTCAGCTTCTGTAAAAGAAAAATCCACAGGGAATATGAGTCTACAGCTTCATCCAGATTGTGATGACTCACCACTGCAGGGAACTTAGATCTTTAGTCAACTGAGAGAACAATAGTCAATTTTACTAATGAGCACTTAGATGTCTTCTTCCTTTTTGGCCATACACTTTGCCCTCATTAAAGCTATGTTATGCCTGCTGTAATGAAGGGAAGGGTGGACTATATCTGTGTTTTAATGAGAGATACCACCTGGATGGCTAACCTTGGAATGCTTAACCTTAAAATCCTTTGACCCTCCATGGAGCCTGATGTGTTCCTTCAAGGTGTTTTCAACTTATGGCTACTCTAAGGTGATTCTGTCACAGGGTTTTTGGGGGGCTGAGAGTGTATGACTCATCCATGGTTACCCAGTGGATTTTCATGGCCAGCCAGGGAATTGAACTCTGATTACTCCTTTGAAATTACACTTGTCCCTTCACATTTGCCAGGGTTAGGGGCACAGGAGCCCCATGAATGTGGAAAAGACACAAATAACAAAAACAGTATGTTTTTACCTGAGAGAACACCTCTCTCTGGGAATCTCTAGGTCCTCCAGTGCACCTCTGTGGTCAACAACATCTGCCAGACATTGGCCAAAGAATTACTCTGGAGGAGCTACAAATGCCTAGTGGAGTGTTCTCTCTAGGAATCTTTAGGTCCTTCAGTATGACTTTTGTTTAAAGTTAACCATAGAGTTGTGCTGGGGGACCTAGATATTCCTAGAGAGAACATATTAATAAAATATGTGAATAATCAAATGCGCAAAGTCAAAGCCACAAATGTGGAGGGACAAGTGTATGCATATTGAAGACTCTAATAATAAGTATTATCATTTTATCAGTGCAAATTAAAAATGATCAGTCACAAATATAAATAAAGGTTATTTAAGAACAATTTAACAATCCAGAGAGTTAAAAATAATTTAAAATATATTAAAAGGCAACATTAATGAAGCAGCACAGTTAGTTCCTAAAGAGCCTGATGGAATATCATTCCTTCCCAGCAGGGGAGAACAAAGAGAAACAGGTAAGTTTTTCTAGGGAATCCCAGAGTCTGGGGCAGCCATCGAGAAGGCACTCTTTCCATCTTCTTATTAAATGATCCAGAGTGGGATTAAGAGAAAGGCTCCTCCTGTTGATCTTAGAATACAGACACAGATAGAGAGAAACAGTCTTTCAAATAGCCTTGACCTGGGCCCAATATATATATATATATATATATATATATATATATATATATATATATATGGTACATCCATAGCTCAGATTTTAGGATAATTTAGTGGCCTAGGACACAGAGGTTTGAAAAAATGGCTTGATGTCTTCTACTATCTTTTGATGGTTTTTTTCTAGCAATTATCCTTTCTTATCTTGACCTTTATGATGCTGCTTTTGGGAGCCCTCCAGCAATGCAATAATTGGCATGACTAACCTCTGTCACATGTAGTTTGTTCTTTCTAGGACTGTGTCCCACACACATGGTCTTGACTCATGTCAGCCTGAGGGCTTTGGCTTGAGCTTGGGACTGTCAATTCGGCCAGCATGCTTCCTTCAAATAAGTGTAACTACCATTGGTTGCCTTTCTTTACCATTGTGCTTAAGTAACTAACCCAACATGTTGTTTTGTATCAGTTGAGATGTCACATCAGATCTGAACCATACCAGGAGATGACTAGTTAGTAGCTGTCATATGCTTGGTTGGGTCGCTTGGCTTGTCCTGAGAGATGGATTGTTGGTAGCATGCTGACTTCTGAGTTTAGCTGCATGAAGTGTGCTATTTTGCACAATATGTGATGGACTGATTCAGCATCTTCCTGCAGCCCACAGAAAGGGGGGGAGACAATTAACATTGCCAACATGCCCTTCAAAGAGAGTGTTCTAGCACCATCAAATTGATGCCATGGTAACTGCTGACTTTGCTTCATTACTGGAGAGTTGGTGCAGCATAGTGATGAAGCAGCTACAGCATGAGCTAGGAAATACTACTGGGGTATCTGTCCAATTCTTCTGCTCACAGAAGATCTGAAGTTATTGTGAGGGGAGAACACATTCTCCCTTCTTCATTACAGATGCCTGAGTATCCCAAATTGTTCCAGGAGGCTTCAAAGCTGGAGTGAGGTTTGGGTCAGTACCAAAGTCTGGAGTAGAAGGTGACTAAAAGCCTCAGTGGTACTAAGAGTCACACTGGATCCAGATTCAGCTCTATCGCAAACTTACAGTACAACTACATCAATAATATGGCACTAGGGATTGTTGATATTCAGTTCTATATATATTTTTCTTGGTTCCAGAAAATTCTTTAATAGACTCACTTGAGCTACACCAACATGTCAGCTATGTTCCCAGTTGATGCTAGGCAGATGACATTTGCCAACTATGGTTTGTTTAAACATCTAACCCTATGCTTGTCAACAGACTGTGGTATGTGGTTTACTAGCAAAACATAATTAGAAGGCTTGGTTTGTTGTTGCCTTGTGAATTCTACCTTTATTTTAAGTAACTTGTTACCTTCTAACCCAGAAGACATGATAAAGTTTTCGCACTTCGGCAAAGAAGCTTCATGACTTGAAAAACCCTCCAGAATGAACATTTCACAATGATGTCAAGCAAAAAAACAAAATTGGAAAACTAGCAGGTTTACACTTCATGTGGGTCTTTTAAAAAAAAATGAAACCACTAAAATTGGTTTTCTATATTTTTAAAATGGATAAATGCTTCCCTTTAATTCTGTAAATGTATCTTCAGTTTGCGTCTAGTCCCAAAAGTGATTTAAGAAAGTAAATATGAATGGGGACATATGATTGCTCATTAGCTCTTTGTTCTTCTTCACTGTCTGTTGTACCTGCAGATTGCTATGAAAAAGTATCTCTTACAAACACTTATTTCAGACTTAATAAGCTATATGAAAAATGTAACAACCCTTGTTTTTATATTTAACATACAAATGCCTGCCTGCCCAGGGAATTGAAGGCCTACAGAGTGATACCTCGGTAGAATTTGAGAAGCAATACAACCACAACTGTGAGGATTTGTGTATCCATCAGTTAAGGGATGTTTTCACAAGCACTTTTGTCAACAAAGAGAGAGAGAGAGAGAGGTAGAAAACAACAGCATATTGTTTGCACCCAAAGGAACTCAGAAAGGAAATTTGTTTCAAATGCTATTTGAATACTGAATTCTTAGTAAAGGTTAGGAACAGGTTTCGAACAGAATCTTGCATTTGCTTACTCAATCAGAAGTAAGTAAGTTCTGCAATCCTAAACACATTTAGGATTTAGAAAACAAATTTCTAGCAAGTAAGTTTTGTGGAACACAGTGGGATTTGCTGCTGAATAAAAATGTTCTGTTTGTTCTGCATATAAGTTTGTGCAGTTGTAAGAAGTTTATTCATCTTCTCCCCTCTGTTTCTTTGCAAAGTACAAACATTTATTTTGTATCTCTGCAGATACTTTTCCCTGCTACAGAATGTCCACCTCAGTGAAGAGTGGAGAAGAGTCACAAATGGATTGACACTGTCCCATAAAATCACCATTAGATCTCAGAGCCCTATACATCCTTGTATGATGGACATGTTAGGCTAGGAAGATGGACCTCTCAGAGTACCAAGTCCAGCTCCAAAGAAAACCAATGCTTAACTCATTCATTTGATAAGGATGTCTCTGGCTTTCCCCATTCCCTTGTCAGAAAAGCTGAGTCTCCTCTTCTTAAGGAGAGAAACCTGTTTCCCAGACTGAATTTTTCATGACAGTTATAACAAGAGGCTGAATCCTATATAAGATTTTAGCTGAAGTATATTCCTTTGTTTTCTCTCTGAGGGAAAGAATACAGTGATCTGCGTGCCCAGGGAATTGGAGGCCTGCAGAGGGCTGTCTTGATAGATTCTGGGAAGCAACACAGCCACAACTGGGAGGATTTGTGAATCCACCAGTTAAGGAATGTGTAAGCCCCCTTTTGCATTTGCCATTGTAGTCTGCATTCATATTCCAACCATGTAATCTGGATGTTGTTGTTTTTTCACATGAGTAGCTTTATTTCATTTTCAGAACTGTGGTTTTAATGGGCACCTCATTGGATGAGGCCCTCAAGAGACCAAATAGTTCACTATTTCTAATGGAAGTTTTTTAGCAGTCACAAAAACATTTCCATATGAGTGAGGACTCTTTACAACAATATTCACACAGACCACCCTCTCTTCTCAATTGTCCTCAGTTGTTTTCAACCGTATGCAAGTATAGTTTTGAACTAGTGATGGACTAGCCCTAGCGCTAGCCTAAAAAGGTGATGAAGCAATTCACAAAGGCATTAATCAAAATTGAGGGAACCTCCTTTTCCAATCATTTGGGGGTTGTGATTGTGGAAGGGCTGTGAAAATTATTTAACTGGCTAGTTAGAATTGTCCGTGTTTCCTATGGGGGAAAACAATCTGCACAGGTTTCATCTGTCCTGATATCGACACACATCAGCAAAGAATCCAATGTATTTGGCTGCATAAAAAAAGTTATGGCATCACATAACAAACTACCCAGTATATGTTCCCTTATACTACCATTCAAGGAAGAATAAAAATATAATAAATATCCCCCGGAACAATATCATAGGGTACCAATTGCTTCAAAAAGCACAGAACAGCCATAATAGAATGCAAGTTTAAGGTTTTCTTTAGGAGGGATTTGTTCTCCTCCCAGTATCACCACCATTCTGTTAACCCCCCCCCCAAAGAAAAAACCAAGACAGTTTTTAGCTCATCTCAAGTCTGATTTACACTACAGATTTAATGCAGTTTGACAGTATTTTAACTGACATGGCACAATGCTATGGAATTCTAGGATTTGTAGTTTTGTGAGCTATTTAGCCTTCTCTGTCAGAGAACTCTGGTGCGATAACAAACTACAAATCCCAGAAGTTCATACCATTGAACCATGTCAGGTAAAACAGTGTGAAACTGCATTATTTCTACAGTGAAGATTAGACCCTAGCTTGGTTTCAAACTTTAACAGTTTTGTCACTCCAGCTTTTAAGAAGGCATTAATAACTGTTAGTCCTCCTGTTGTCTCCATGCAGTGTCTTCATTTTGTTGTTATGGAACAGAAGCAAACAATCATAGCTACCATTACTGGATGGGTACAAAAAGATGTGTCCCTTTTAATTAGTTTGTGTCAACATGCAATGCTGTATGCCAGATGCTTTTTGTTAACAACAGTGGGAAATTCAAAGAGAAAAACAACAGTACACAGATGTTCATTAAGCTACAGGAGAAGAGAAAGTCAAAGTTATCCCTAAGACCTGTTCTTTTTAAGGATAACTAGAGATTAATCACACTAAGATGTGTTTCCAGATATGGCATGTTGTTTTTCCTGCCTAGATCCACAAAAGTGAGAGCAGTTGGAAGGGACTTCTCTTGGATATGTTGTGACAAGCTGCCTATTCCCAGCCATGTAACCCCCCTTTTTTTTTTTTCACCCTGAGATCTGGGGAAATCTCTTTTTTCCTCCAATGGGAAGCATTACATTGTTTGGAGAGGTCCTCTGAATGTTGTCTAAGGCCATCAGAAAGGATGAATACACACTTTGGACAGAATATCCCATACTGAAGCCTTAGCATACCAGCTTAAAAAAAAAATTGAGGTAAGGTAATAGAGAAGTTCTTTGTCTGAGTCCAAGGGAGGACATTTTGACATTGTTACTAAACTGTTCGTTCTATGATGCAAAGGGATAATGACAGAAGTTTCTCCATTGCATACAATTCACACAGTCTGGAAAAGTGCATCTCCCTACATATGCCTACTTGAATTCTAAGATCTGTAGGAGAAGGCTTTCTCTTAATCCCACCACCAGGCATATTTGGTGAGGATATGGGAGAGAGTTTTCACTTCTCACAGGAGGATTAATTGGCTCTTCTCTGTTCTCTTTCTGTGAGAAGGCAAAGACCTTTTTTATTTTGGCAAGGCTTTGGGTTTTAACTCATAGGACAAAGAGCTTGTCTCTACCGGGTGTCTAAAAGACATGAACAGATGTCCATCAGGACATATAACTATTACTTAATATCTTGGCAGGCACCGGGTTGGATCCACTATAAAGTAACTCTCTTTCTTTCTTATTTAGGATACTGAGCACACCATTTCAGTGCAATCAACATGGCAGATATGTGCAAGGAGCCTTAAGACTGGTTTTCTGACCAAGTCACATGGCTTACAAGGATGATGAAGAACCACCAGGTGTTGATGTCTGCAAGACTCCCTCCCCCCATTTGCACTGTAAAATTTGAGGATAGGAATGGGGAGACCCACATTTAAATCCCCACCCAAGAAGTAAAGCTTACCACATGACAATGGATCAGTACTCTTTCTTTCTCAAAATAACCTACCTGATAGGGCTGTTGTGAGGACAGAATGGAGTGAGGAGACTATATATATATTTCCTTGAGTTCTTCCATGACAATAAAAACCATCATAATAGTAATAGAGGAAGAGGAGGAGGAAAATGAAGACCCAGATTGCATGATTTCCCCCATGCTGGCCTTTTCTATTCTACTGAAACATAAAAGAAGTCCATAACTTGGAAACTTTTAAGTGAAGCTTATGGGCTGAGGGCTGAATTTACATCTGAATCATACCATGCAGCTTTTGCCTAAAAATCATACCATGCATTCTGAGTGATGTGAAAGGGACCAGGAGTCAATAATGGTTTCGAATTGACTATATTTAGGCTAATTTTAGACTGAATTTCTATAGAGAATGGCTTGGGGATCATGAGAGGACATATAGTCTATCCATTCTGTTTTGATAGCCAACATGGTGTAGTGTTGCACTTTGACTCTAGAGATCAGTGTTCAGATCCCTCTTCAGCCATGGAAACCTACTGGATGACCTTGGGGAAGTCACATTCTCACACTGGAGGCTTTGGTATGTCCTGCAGAGCTTGAGATCCATAAATATTGGTTGAGTTGCTTCTCCCAAACAGTAATGTAGAATGATATGTTTCAATGATTTTGGCCCTTCCTTGTTAACCTAAATTTGTCTGGGACTATTTTCCTCTCAAAGGGGTGTATATTACATGCCATCCTTTCTTCTGCCCATTAACATATCTAAAAAAGGATATAAGTTCTTATCATGTGTCTTAGATAGTTTGGGACCCCCACCTCAGATACTGAGATTCCTAGTTGAAACACATGATACCTTTCTATATGCTTTCAGGGTTGGTTGTCTTTTGATATTTTTAAAGACAATGTTACCAATATTTATGTATCAATTTTTGACAAATTTGATTGCTTCAGTTTTCTCCTCCTTCAGCTCCTAAATTTGATAGTATGCATAAATGTGTGTGTGTGTGCATATACAATTTTAACCTGGAGAACTCGCTGGAGAGTTCTCCCATTCAGAGTGAGGACTGTTATGTAACTTGCTACTAACTCTGCTCATCTCTCCATCCATCTGGAAGAGAGAGAGAGAGAGAGAAACTTCTAGTGATTGGGGAATAAGCAGCATCAATCTTAGTTTTATATATATATATATATAAATTGCCTATGTGTTTGAAAAAGATCTGTCTGGACAATGCCAAAGCCAAACTTGTAGCATGCCACATGGCAACAGACTAATCTCTTTAGCAGCTGGCTGCACGGTCTTGTCCCCCCTCTAGGGAAGTTTTGCAGCAATTGTCAGGTATATTTTAGATGACAGGACACCAAGCTTCATTACATGGCAAATGGGCCCAATGGGAAATAGAATGATATAAATTATAAGGAAGAGAGATTTCCACTGGGGGTGTAACAGTGCATGGGTGTGTGGTTTGTTGGTTTTGATGAGTGAGACAGCTAAAAGGGATCTAAATTCAACTTTGTTATTATCTTAAAGTTGTTTGGGATGCTAATGAACTCCTTTGGCACATTCTGGGACCAGCCCTTAACACAAATGTCTGATTCTTCCAGGTAATGACACCTCATTGAGAGTAGCTGTCCCAACGGCACTCTGTGCTATGCCTGCCAAGTTATTTCTGTGATCAGCTAGCTGAAGATGCAACATTTACCTTAAACATTGCTGGAGGAGGAGACAAAAAGTCATAGTAACAATATGATAAAGTACTGAAGTAAGATTCATTTGGCAATCCAGACTGCTTCTTTATGCAAAATGAGAGAGGGTGCTGTCATGCTCTTAGCCCCAGAGAGTGCAATGTCTTGGAGCATGCTGCAAGGAACCCTCCCAAGGCTCCAGCATCCTATGTTAGTGTCTGACCATCTTATACAGGGTCAGATTATTTGTCCATCTAAACTGGTAGTTGGCCCTATGTTTGTGCTAGCTGCTTGCTTGTTTGAGCGATGAACCTGGGATTTTCAGACCATGAAGGCTATAATGATAATGTACATTATGGTACTAGATGTATGGGGTGGGATGAGGATCTCAGAAAAGCCCTCATGAGGCAACACATAGGATATAGATTGACATTGGGAGCATGGGATAGTTAAGGGGAAGGAGGTCAGATCACAGCATTAGAAGCCACCTACAATATATTTGGATCTCTCTGGAGGTCATCTGTAAATAGTTTATCAAGTCTGGTCCAAATTTACCAAAATCCTTGTGTCTTTTGCCTCTTTCTTCTGAATGGGTCTACAATGTGTCTGACTGAACAGATCTGGCTGTCTACAGCTCTTCAGCCTCTGGAGAACATTGTTAACACTATTTTTAAATGGTGATAAGGATTGAACCTGGAACCTTCAGGTTGCAAAACAGCTGTAATCTTGTATCACTTATGCAAGCTTTGTAAATTGTAACTATGAGGTCCTGCAATGCAGGACTACCAATGTTCCCAGCTTCTTGCTTCTAAATTTAATATTTTAGCTGGCCTCTTATTGTTTTTAGTAGAGCTATGTTCTTTTTCAAGAAGTCTGAATTGTACATTAAGAGTGATCTCTTTGTACACACTAGAATCTGAACATTTGGGATCTGGCTCCTACAAGAATTTGAGATTGAATACATATCATTTTCCTGTTCAGGATATTTTGCCTATAGTATGATATAAGGAACAGGAGCAAACAGCCCCTGTCATCCCCCAAAAGTGATGCTTTAGACCCAAATGAGAGGGGAAAATGCAGTGGATTCTGCTTACTCCCTAGGAGATATCTAATGGATTTTGTGGAGTAGGACAACAGCCTGCACTGTCTGGAGGATGGGTTATTGTATCAGGCCCCCGGAATATGGTACTAAAAAATCCCCCTCTTGCCATGGCTTTTAACACACACTTGAACTAAAGCTATTAGCCCCCTGCAGTTTGTATGGGCTGCTCAGAGACTCCAATGTATGAGTCTTTCCCCCACTGTCTCCAAGCACGAACCTCTGTCTTCTTACCCTCCTCATAACTCTCAAGATGTGTGGTTATCTCAGCAGGCATGCGAGACTGACTATAGCTTGGTTGCTTATTATCTGTATAGGGCTATTGAGAGCTGCTTTAAAATGCCCATGATTAAGTTTGGACCAGGGGGTAATTTACCAGCAGGGATGGGGTGGAGAGATAATGCCTTGCACTCTGCATGTCTGGAGGCTGGTATATAAGAGGCTGACTCGATGGATGAGTGATTCAAGCCAGCATGCACTTTTGCTGCCCCCTCTCTCTGCCCTTGTTTGCAACCTTTCCCCTTGCCTCAACTCCCACCTTCTTGGTGTTACAGAGAAAATAACTCAAGATTGACTTTTTTCCATGATTTCTTTCTTTATTTATTTCATGTATATTAGTTGTTTTTGTTATCATCTTCATTTATTTATTTTTTCTGCTGAGGTGAATCACAAAATCAAAAACAAATAAAGACTCCAGTGATGTTCTCAATCACAAGGTGGCAACCAGAAATAGAATGGCCCACCTGAGAAATTATTACAGTGCTCCAAATGGTGGGATTATTTATGATGATTTCATCAGAAGGGTGATTTTACAGAAGCATTTTAGGCTTTAGGACAACTTTACAATATCTCTCAGATTCCTGTAGACTGTATCTACAGGGGTGGGCAACTGTGGGAGGTTAGAGGGCTACATTATCACCCCAGGAGGCCTTAGAAGGTTGCAACACCACCACCACCCCACACACACACACATCAAAGCCCCCTGCACATTATTTTTCTCCCCAAATGCCCTCTGGGTTTATGGGAAATATTTCCATTGTGTTTCCGTTGAGATAGGTTATACCTAGGAGAGGCCATTTTAAATAACAGGAAGGGAGTAGAAGTCACTTCAATTTTTAAAAAGGCTACCCTGGGCCTAAAACAGCCAAGAAGGGGCTAAAGTCAAGTTGACTTCAACCTATGGTGATCCTATGAAAGAGATCTCCAACTCCCTCTATCATCAACCACCCTAGTCAGATCTTCCAAACTCAGGAATGTGGCTTCCTTGATTGAGGGCCTCGGCAGATGGCTAATAAAGCCATCCTGGAGGCAGGGAAGAGGAGGGGCAGCCGCACGCTCAGCGCCCCTTCCTCCTCCCGAGGTTGCCCTCGGAGCCGCCGGCTCTCCGCACAGCTGGCGCTCTGAGGGCAACCTCCCACCGCAGCGTCCGGACACACTGCGGCGGAAAAGTCAGCGAAAGTGCGCTGCAAGCTTTTGCGGCGCACTTTCGCTGACTTGTGAAAGAAGTGCTATTTTAGCACTCCTTTTAGGGCTGCCGTGGGAAGGTGCGCTGCAGGATCGAGGCGTGGGGATGCCTCGGTCCCACAGCACACCTTCCCACGATGGCCCTGTGCCACCAGTCTGCTTAGGCCCTGAGTCTATCCACCTGGGATGGAGATTTCCTCTTTTCCTGCTGCCTTCTATCTTCCATTATTGTCTTTTCTAGTGTATCATGTCTTCTCATGATATGACCAAAGTATGACAGCCTCAGTTTAGTTATATTTGCTTCTAGGGACATTGACCATCTGGCTATGGAGACATGCTTTTTAATCCTGCTCACTTTGTATGAGACATGGAATTCAGAGGCTTTATGCTAAGTCTGAGGGAGAGGCTTTGGATGTTGTAGAGGGAGGGAAAGAATGTCAATCTCTGCAGCTCCCAAAAGGTACATGCACAAATTTAAAGGAATCATATAACATAGTGGTTAAGATACCAGTTCTGATTGTCAGAAGGTTGGCAGTTAGAGGCCCAAGTGCTGGATGACGTAGTGAGGTCCCATCATTAGTCCTAGCTTCTGCCAATCTAGCAGTTTGAAAGCATGCAAATGCAAGTAGCTAAATAAGTACCACTCCAGTTGGAAGGTAACAGTGTTCTGTGTAGTCATGCTGTTCACATGACCACCAGAGCCATCTTCGGACAATGCCAATCCCTCAGCTTGGTAACAGAGATGAGCACTGCCCCCTACAGTCAGTTGCTACTAGACATTCATGTCAAGGGGAAACCCTTACCTTTACCTTTATGCTTGTGCACGTCACTATCATCATTTATGCTTGTGCATATCAAACATTGTCATTCAGATAGTCCTAACCTAAGCCATGTAGGCTTTTAGATGTCAGAACTAGCACTTTGACATGTGCCTTAAAAAGGATTGATAGCCAGTATTGTTTCAATAAGGGACTTACATGTTCCTTAGAACTAATCCTGGTCAGCTGTCTAGCTGTAGCATGTTGGATCTAGTGGAATTTGAGTTTCCAAATATGGTGTCATGGGGAATGCATTACAGTAATATAAACAGGATGTAATCAAAGCATGTGTCACAATGGTCAGATCTCCAGGAATTGATTCAACTGGATTTAAATATGCAAATGCTCTACTGGCAGCACCCCAAAATATCTGATGGTTGTCATCACCAGAACATCCTGTGAAATAGCAGAGGCTTCCATTGGGTACTGAAGTGCATCTTAAGTCATGCTGATATGGTGGACTGGAGGTGTCTTTTCCCAATGTGCCAGGCACTAGCCCCTTATTTATGCCCATTGGTCATCAATGTTCCTTTCTTTCCTGGAAAGTTGCTGTGGACTACCAGTGAATGGCATGCAGTCAATCAAAGTCTTTGGACAACCACTTTGAGTAGCACTGATGTACAATATATTTTAACTAGTGTCTCTGAAAGCCTCTCAACAGGAAAAAGAAAAGAAAAATTAGTTCCAAGAGAAATTCATTGTAACTCTCTTTTCAAAACCCATGACTTTCTGCATAGTTGAAACTGATGAAAGATATGGGATGGTTACTTGAAGAAAGCTGAGTGAAGAAAGTTGAGCAAACAGAACACTTTGCCAATAAAATGGCTCATCTGTTCAGACTTGGATTCAACATTCATTACCGATTTTGTTCTAGATGTATCCAAGTTGCCAGTTTGTCATGTTTCTATGGATACTTTTCACTTTGTGTAGGCTGGGAATGTGAACAAGGTTTCTGAAGAGGTGATGCCTACCACACTTGACCCTGTCCCTTGTGACTGATTAAAGCAACTGGAGGAATTTGACTGGGTGGATATAGGAGGTTTCAAGTATTCATTAATAGCTGGTATAGTGCCAGTTATTTTAAACACTGCTGTAGTTTTCACTGAAGAAACCTGCATTAGATGCCACAGTGGCATCTAATTATTATGCAGCAACAAAAAAATATTATATTTGGGAAGTCATTTTTAGAGTGTGTGGTACCACTGTTCTCACAGGGATCCTTAAATAGTACTGAGCTTCTGTAAATATTTTAGTGAATTTCACAACATGATTTGGGGGACAAGAAACCTTTATCACCATGATGGAGAGTTATTACCAAGAAATGGGCAGGAAGGATCTTTACATTACAGGCATTCCTGGATCTATGATACCTTTCTCTATACTGTCAAGGAGCATATATTTCCCTACTACATGGTAAGAATGGATTTTGGAACCATTACTTAGCAGGGTTGGTTTTTTGTTTTTACATTCCTGGAAAAGTGTAAAGGGTTGTAGAATGTGGTACTGAGGGACTGCTTCTTTTTTCTCACATGGTTTTCATTGGGATACATCTTATTCCCCAAACTAGGTTGGGAGAGGTGACCAGGGCAGTTAAAGCAGTGTCAAGCTGCATTATTTCTTCAGTGCAGACAGCATCTAAGTAGGCAATACAAAATTGAAGTGATTTATTATTGTGATGATTGATAGCTTTATTGTTTGCTCTAAATTATGTCTGCTGGCTGTTTTGCATGCTATTTTTTAGTAGAAAGGTGTGATACAAACACATACTCTGGAAATTAGGTTCATGTAATCTATAATATGTGAAGGATATCAATCTCTATCTCCCATCTGGGTAGTTCTATAGTTCTGAGTATGGTCTTGAATGATAGATGAAGGGGCAAGACACATGAAAACATGACAAAAGCTGCATTTGCACTTCACAAATAATCCAGGTTGACACCATTTTAACTGCCATTGCTCAATGCTGTGGAATTCTGGGAACGGTAGTTTTGGGAGACATTTGGCATTCTCTGTCAGAGAGCTCTGGTGCCCCAACAAACTACAGCTCCCAGAATTCAATACCATTGAGCCATGGCAGTTAAAGTGGTGCCAATCTCAAATATTAATCTCCTCTCAAATGCCATTTTTACAGGTAAGGTATTGTTATTGTTGGTTATGATATGGGCAGGCATTTGAACATGCAGGGCACAAGTCAATCTGGGAGAATAGAGCCCTCCATGCAAGGCACAGTTAGAAGTTTTTGGGAGGCTAGAATTATATAGCTTCCCATGGGGAAACAGCTACAACAACTGTGAGAGGAATGGACTTAACAAAATGGTTACAAGTATCGCAAAAGCCCTCCGGGAATCTAGCAATCGCTCTGAGTTTCACTTTTAAACCTCTTTTCTTAACAAGAATCCAAGTGAGCATACTGGAAATCAAGAGGAACTTATACACTAATGAAATACTCAGCCAGAGTAAACACAATTTTGTAACAAAGATAGCAGGAGGGAATTGGAAGTCTTTCTTTTTTCACATACAATCCTTATTACTGTTTCTAGTGAAAAGAGTATGGATTGAAGTGTCAGTCCTAAAAACGATTGCCTGAAAGTAGATCCCACTGAACCCAACAAGGTTTCGCTCTGGATACACACACATAAGATTGTATTGGAAGCAAACAGACTCATAAGAATATCAGGACCTCAATTCTATGAAAGACATTTTAATTGATATCATAGTTGTTGTTGTTGTTTTAAAAATCCCCAAATGATTAAAAGAATATAGACACATAGATCTAGTCAAGATGATGAAAAAATAGTGTTTTTATTTTTAAGCGCCTTTTAATGCTGTTTTTAACTTGTTTCTTTGCTTTTAAAATAGAAATTTAGTTTAACTGTGGTTTAACTTCTTCTATAAAGTGAAATATCATCCAATTGAGCAGGTTTTTCAGATAAGCAATAAATGAATCAAAATTTGTGAAGTCGTAGGCTTTCATGGCCGGCATCCATAGTTTTTTGTGGGTTTTTCGGGCTGTGTGGCCATGTCTCTTCTAGAACATGGCCACACAGCCTGAAAAACCCACAAAAAACTATGAATCAAAATTGTCTGTCTGCTCCACATAGGTGAAGGATTAGTTAACCCAGCTTTCAGAAAATGTCTATCCAAATTGATGTATGCATCTTTGGTGTCTTCACGTCATTTCTGACTCATGCAATTTTCTTAGCAAGATTTATTCAGAAGGGATTTGTCCTTGCATTCCCCTGAGGCCAAGCAAATGTAACTTTCTCAAGGTCATCCTCTAGGTTTCCATGGCTGATCAGGGATTCAAACTCTGATCTCCAGAGTCACAGTCCAGTGCTCAAACTACTACACTATGGGCCTTTGCAGACTGCCAGAAATAGTGCACATTAAATTGAGGCACTGCCCTGGCTCAGTGCTAGGGAATCATGGGAACTGTAATTTATTGTGGCACCAGAGCTCTCTGACAGAGAAGGCTCAATGTCTCAGAAAAAAATACAATTCCCATGACTCCCTAGCACTGAGCCAGGGCAGTGCCTCAATTTAATGTGCACTATTTCTGGCAGTCTGCAAAGGCCCTTTGTTGACTTTTGAGTGTGAAACCTTGTTGAAAATGCAAGGTGTAGATCCAAGATTTGAATCAATCAATAAACAAGAGAAATGTTACTTTAAAATAATTACAGCAATCTAAAATGGAATAGCCTCATTAAAACCAAGCCTGGGTAGAAATGTCCACTGGACCTTGGTGAGACCATTGAAGAAAATTTAATATAAAATTATAGGCTTATAGAACTGTAGAGTTGGAAAGGATCCTGGGAGTCATTTTGCTTAGCCTCTTCATGATGCAGAAGATTATCTATGGCATCCTGAAAAGGTGGCCATCCAACCTCTGTTTAACAACCTCCCTCCAAAAGGAAAACCTCCTCAATTTATGAAGTATTCATTGATATGTTCTCAGCACATTTTTATAGTTTTTATACAGATTCTTGTTTTAATAGTTGCTCACAGTCCAAATGTAGTCTTCTTCTGCAGCCCTTGTCCCCACCATATCATGTGCCAAAGAGAGTGCCAACTTTGTAACTTCCTTTGACGAAATATAGGGCTTTTGGAAAATAGAAGTGGACTTGTCACTGCTTCTGCTTTGGAGGAAAGGTGCTGAATTAATGTGCTGAATTTGCTCACCATTGTTTTACTGTTTCTTAATATGGTACTAACTGATCCTTTTTTTCTTTTTTCTTTTTTTACAAATATAGAAAAGGGATCAAACTTTTATGCATGAGCATAGCAAAAATGGACTGGCCCATCCATCCTTAGGCAAAAAATAAATAAAAAATAAAAAATAAAAAAATGTTTATACCCTTTGTTCAATGTGTGACTTTCACCTTTGGAATCACAATTCCACACTCTGCCATTCTGCATCATACTCAGTTTTCCTAATACAGGGGTAGGCAACCTTTCCCCTTTAAGGGCCGAAGGACTTCAGCTCCCAGAATCCCAGGAGCTATTGGCCAACATGGTACTATTGGCCAACATGGCTGAGGCTTCTGGGAGCTGAAGTCCCTCAGCTCTTAAAGGGGAAAGGTTGCCTACCCCTGTCCTAATAAATTCTCAGTATGGCCCTAAGTATTTTATATCTCATACCATTTCTAGAGCACACAAAGATTCTGTGCCCAAACAGAAACTATTGATCTTGTAATGAAACGTGGACCAGGGAAGTTCTTAATATTATTCTTATTCTTAGCAACCCAATTGGCTGTTGTCCATGCATCTTTGGTCAGGTGCCTTCTTTCTGCTGTTTGGCTGCTCACCGGAACTCAACAAAACCACTCACTTTTCTTGAGTGTGGCCTCTAAAAGTAAAAGAAATACAGAGACAAAGATACCGGGTAGGACAAGATTGATGGGCTAATAATGTGTGTCCATCTCTTTCACTAAAACTATCAGCATCAATTATAGTGGCAGCTGTAATTGTTTTGCCTCCTAGGAGGGGAAAGTATGACACCACTATAGCTCTAACAAGTCAAAAGGCACTAAAGTTTGGTAAATCACAGTTTAATAGTTTGATAGGAAAGGGTGGAATACCTTCTTGAAAACTATTTGTGTGTGCGTGTATAAGCTGGGGCTGGGTAGAGCTTGTGCCAATGAAAACATGCCATAATTAGTTGTAGCAAAATAATTAGCAACAGAAATCAGCTCCAGGCAAGAATTAGGAACTGCTCCTGCTATTTCTATGAAGGTAGATTGACCTCACTTAGTGCCTATTATCAAGCATTTTCCAGGTGTCTTATTAAATTCTATATTGCCAAGATCTCTGGTGCTTGGCATAGTTATATTCTTCTGTTTTACCCAGGCAACAGCAGTGCAATAGCAATTGCTTAGGAGATTAATTAACTTGTCAAATAATTAAGAAGACAGTGCTGTAATCGAGGTTTCGGTTTCATAATTGATTTATCACTTCTGTAGGACTGAAGTCCCTTCTTGGTAGAGGGATTTTAAAAATATTAAATATCAAGCATCCTCAGACTGAAAGGCAATGTCTTCTTCATTTCAGAGATTCCCCCTTAGGTTGCTTCTGGTGGTGGCGAGGAAGTGGGATATATGATTGTTTGATAAGCAAATAAGATGGGTCATGAATTGCATTTAGAGGTAAGGAATTCATCAAAAGTTGCCTTATAGAAAGTCAAGACACTGGTGGTAGTAGGGGGTGCAGCTCCTGTCAAAAAGTGATTTATGGCTTTTTGATACATGCCAAAAATTGATTAATGGCTTTTAATGACCTGTCAAGAATGACTGAGGTCAGTCAAAATGGTTGACATATCTCTTCCACACAAAAACACTAGGGTGGGACATCCAGAATGGGTCATATGACCCCTCCCAGAAATTGCCTCACCACCCCTGCCCATGAGGAACTAGTTTCAGACTCATATGGACCAATCATGGTAGATTTCCAATGCACAGTCCAGTTGGTCCCAATAGGGCCATGTGACCCCTCTTGGAACTCGCCTCACCACCCTTGACCAATAGGAAATGGTTTCAGATGACTCAGAATCACTTGGTCAAAACCATCCAATAGGAAGGCAGCCTGCAGATAGATATATTCCAGAGAGAGAAGCAGCCATTTTGCAAAGACAATATGGAGGTGTTGAGCAATAGTCAGCAGTTTACATGATTTTTTCCTCTCCCAGGAAAAATAAAACCAAGAAAGGTAAAGATATGATGGTACTGTGAGCTTTTCTATGCCTCTCATACCTTTTAATATTCAGTCTAGAAAGGAATTGCTGCATAAAGATTCTGAAAATGCATTCACAATACCCAGGATTATGAATTCCATTGATGAGAACTGAGATATGGACACACATTCTAATAAAAGAGAATTGTGCACCAGGTATTATTATTATTATTATTATTATTATTATTATTATTATTGTCAAATTTTAGGGTTTGGGCTGTATGGTGTATATGGTTGTTTTTATAACCAAGGTTGGACAATTTTACCCATATTCTATTGTGGGAGGGCTTTGAGGTACTTCAGGGTACTCTGGAAGACAGAAGAAAGCCTCTTGGACTCACTGAGATTTGGTTGTTGTTGTGTGCCTTCGAGTTGTTTCTAGCTTATTGGCAACCTATCATGGGGTTTTCTTGGAGCCTTATGGTGGAGTACCCCCTTTTTTGGAGGTTTTTGTTACAACTCACCTTCTGGATGACTCTGAATCAGACAAAGATCAGGAAAACATCATAACATACCTGCTGGATGATGAGGAAGAAAGGGCAGAGTATCAAGAATCTGATGATAATGCTTTCTCAGAGTTTGTGGAGTTGGCAGAAGTCACAGACATAGAAAATAGAACACACCATCCATCAGTGAATGTAGAAGAGAGAGATGCCATGCACAGCTCAGATTAAATACCAAATACTAAACTAGTTAGCCACTAATGAAGCACAGGTTACCTTGAAGGAACTGCCCATAAATATTTCAGCTGTTCTCCCTTCCAGTCTTTGTTCTGATTTATCTGCTGGCACTACCCTCTGACTTCCTGTCTTGCCTTGATTTCGGACTGACTATGTTTGGACTATTACTCTATTCACTCCTTGTTGGTTTGCATACTTGGAATTTTGGATTTTTAAAACTGATATGTGTTCTATTTTAATCTGTTGCTATTCCCCACATTGATCCATGGGGAGATGTGGGTAAGAAATATGGGTGGTCCATGACGTCTAAGTATTTTAAGAGCAGTTTCTTATAAATGTATTAGAATTGGGAAAAGAGGGGGGTGCTTTTCAATTTAATGTAGGTTTGGTAATCTATCCAGCTGGAAAGAATTCATATTCATTGTTTGAATGGCATGCTCTGAACAACTATATTTCAGGCTTATCATGCTTCATGACATCACCGGGAGCTGTCCTTATGTCCCAGGCTTTAGCCCAAAATCTCAGGGTCCAAATGTTGCTAATCTCATGATCCTAGCCTTAGAAGAGAGGGACAACTGGGAGACAGAATGGGAAGAACAGAGAGGCACACAGGGTCAAAAGCTGCACAGCTACGGAGTCAAGTCTTGATTGGAAAGAACTAACCAAATATTAGACTACTGACCATAAGCATTCAGCCAGTGATAAAATATCAAACCTTGCAAACTCTCAGCATCATAATATGTGGCAAACTTTCCTTTCCATCCCCTGCTCTAGAACAGCAAACAATTTGTGCAGCTAATAAAAGCAAAAACAAGTAGAGAAAGGGAGAGATTGTAATCAACTTGACAGTGTCCTTTGTTTTCTCTCTTGACCTTTATTTTGCTTGGTTTGGATATTCTCCATGGGACATATCACATATGAAGTCAGCGATGCATGTGGCTATTTTTAAGTTGCTTCTTTCCCAGTGCAGACCCTCAGCATCTCATTTGTAGTTGTTGGCTGTCAAAGCTGATCTCTTTAATGACTTAAGGGAAAGAACCCTTTAATTAGGCTCGTTGAAGTGGCAATGATGGAACATGCTAGCCCTCATCTTACTCTGTTTGCATTTCCTGACATGTATATATGGAGTTTCTTTAAATCCCCCCCCCCCCCCAGTATCTTGACATTTCCTTTTAAAAAAAATCTACCTTTTGCAAAGGTTAGTTGCTTAATTCACAACCAAGAGATGGGAAGGAAGATTCCCCCACCTGCTATTTTTTTCCACTGAAACTTTCCATTTCACACTACCCACACCTTGTGGTGGAGAAAAACATAGATTTGGCAACCCTAAATAGCACCTAATAAAATTTATGACAACTGCAGATTAACCTATGCAGATTAGGCTCCTCCCTCCTGTAAATTAGCACATGACTGGTTAAGTTTGTACAGAATCAGAGAAGAGGGACAGATGAAGAGTCACTACAGAGGAAAGGAGTGGGGATTAAATGAGTCTTAGCTCTGCTTCATACATTTGGTACAACTCCATGGAGAGTCACTTTTATATCTCCTTCTTTTACAGGGTATTGGCCTGCTGCCTACTCCACCCTACCGCCCCCCTCCCCGGCTTTCCACATACTCTCTCACAATGGAGACTAAGGAAGTCCCATCACAAAACAGTTAAAGACCATACCCCCACCCCACCCCAGGCTGTGTCCCTATTCACCTTTCCTGTCTGAATATTGTGGGTTGTCTCGCAGCCTATCAATGTTTTGTCACTTTGGAGTTAGAGCCATCAGTCATTCTGGCTCCTTTTGTTAATTCCATGGGAAACTCATCAAGCCTTTGTTAGACCATTGAATGGCATCAAGTACCCCTCTAGGCTATGTAATCAGATATAAATATCATCCCCAGACACAGCCATCTTGTTCTCACAATTGCTTACAGTTTGCTCAAAACTCTTTGTGCACATAAAGCTCCTCTCGCTTACTCGGTCACCCTCAAACTCTGTCTGAGCCACTCTTCATCTTCCCTGAACCACTCTTCAGGACTGATAATTATCACTCCTTTGAATTAAATATCTCATTATCCAGCCTTTCACACCTTTTTTTCTGTTATCCTTGTATGGTTCTTAAGATTGCATTGGCCTTTCCACATTTCTAATAATAAATTATCTTATTCATCAAAACTGGAATCTTGCTTCAGTGAATACTGGTATACATAGATTAAAAGATCCCATAAAGTTACTCACCTCTCACAGACCTCTTTTTGAGCTAATAATTTCCCAAATTATCAAGGAGCCACTGATGCTGTTAGTGAGGACCTCAAGTCCCTGTACCTTTTAGGGTGACAGACCCTACTCTCTCTGCCTACCCTAACTTTAAGGGTTGTTGGTATGTGGATAAGAATGGTGGTGGGAAAAACACACACATTTATGCTGCTCTTTTGAAAGACCAGATAAAAATATAATTACAATTAAGTATTATAATTGGGAGTTTCTAAGTGTGATCTAGTACATCCCTGGTTTATTTTCTGTACAACTACCAATGACAAAGCTGCAGGGGGAAGCAAGCTGTGGAATGATGGTCTTTAAGAATGAGATACCACTGGATGGCTTTTGGAAAGGTACATTTTTCTGCCTAATTTACAAAGCAGATGCTTTGAAAATAAAATAAACCCCTTCACTGCTCCTCTATTTCACTCAGCAGGACTGGCATTTACTCATGAATGCCGCTTCAAAGACAAATGAATCGACTCTGGCACTTACTTATAAATAGTATCCCATTAAATGCTTGCCAGTAACAACTATGGAAGACAATGGGCCCTGGGTGACTCTCTCAAATGCTGAGTTCATGGGCTTCACTCTAATTATCCCCAAAGATAATTGTAAAGATAACGCTGTTTAAAATATCTAATGTTTTATTCAATATTGTGGTGAGTTTCAATTACTCCCAATTATCATTCAACAGCTTTCTATTTAAAACAATTATTGTCCTTTACAATATGTTTGAAGTCAAATAAAATGCTCACCATTATTCATCATTGTCTTTTTTGTTCCTTGGGACCCCCATCTTCCCTCTTTCCTTTGTGTTTCCTTCTTCTTCTTTCTTTTGTTGCTCATTAAATGTGTACATTTTTTCATTAACCCACAAGGCAACCTCTAAATAGACAACATCATACTCCTTTGAAAAACAGATTTTTCTAGAAAGTCCCCAGATGATCAAAATCAATCCATCTCATTAAAAATCAATATGTTTCAGTGGAGGGTATACAAATCTGCTTTTATATAATGATTCAGCAGCATCTCAAGCTTTTAACCACCAGCATGCAACTATACATAAAGCCAGCCTAGGGATGTATACCATCAGTAGTTTTATTTTCATATGCAAGAACATAAACCAAAATATATTTTCTCTTCACCTGTTGTTGTTGTGTTTCTTCAAGTCATTTCTAACTTATGTTAACCCTAAAGTGGACCTATTATGGGGCTTTCTTGACAAGTTTCTTCAAAGAGAGTTTGTCATTGCCATCCTCTGATGCTGAGAGTGTGTGACTTGCCTAAGGTCACCCAGTGGGTTTAAATGGCTGGGCTGAGATATGAACCCTGGTCTCCAGAGTCAGTCTGACACTCAAATCATTACACTACAGTGGATCTCGTGCCTAAGAGATGACAAAATAGTTTCTGTGAGTCTTGAAATAGTCTACACATTTCTGAGATTGTGTCTCTGTGTATAAATTGTGAAGTTAAACTATAATGGTCTATGGTGTCTGGCAGGGATTTTTAAAAATGAGAAGCATTAGATGAGTTGTTTGCTTTTTTTTTTTTTTTTTTTGTCAATCCCTGCTTTGCTTCACAAAGGGAAAAGACACTAGATTTTGCAGAGACCTTTTCTGCAAATAGCAAAAACTTTGGCAGAAGAAGGTACAACTTGTTCTCATGTGAGAAAAAATACATCTTGTGTGGTTTAATGAACTGTCAAGCAATTTAGTGAGTTTTCTTCACATATCTAACCTGAAGCCACAGATTTCACTTTTTTCTCTCTCCCAGAAAATTTGGAAGAAAACTATGTGCCCCCCCCCCCATAAGAGTTGTCTGAAAATTTAGAAACTCATTAAGAATCAAAGGGACAAAAATGCCATCACTTTCCTGTTTGGTCATGGAGGTACAGATGAAAAAGATAGGAAGGGTTAAGGCAGCTAACTAATTTAAAACAGATGCTGTTAAACACACACACACCAGTAATATCATCAAAACAGATTAAAATATAATTAAAGTGCCTATAGAGATAACAATTTAAATCATTCCTTTACAAGACAAGAAATAAAAATGGGTGTGCATACTATTAAAAGCCCCTTTCTTATAAGAAGGCAGTTGTGAATGCTTGTAAAATCATCTAACTGAAAAGTTTTAAGGTACAACCTAGATCCCAGAAGAACTATATAAAAAAGAAGGCAATTTAATACTATTTATTAAAATGACTGAAAACAGATGTTTATAAAACACATCACATGTGTATTGGCTTCTGGCTTTTCTGGACATATCCATTGGTACTGCATAGTTTCCCATTCAATAGTTTGTATAAAACTCTTTGGGTCTAAGAATGAAATTCAATGGACAGTGCTGGAGGTAACAATGTTTTTATGTTCCAAATTAAGCCCATATGGCATCAAGGTATCAAGGTTGTAGAAAAAGAAATTTTCTCTTTTCTCAAGAATGGGGTTCACTTCACTTCTTCACTTCACTTCACGTCCCCAGGCCAGTGCAGGGATTGGGGGGGTGTTAACATGCCCACTTGCCACTGCACCATGGACCTCCTACCACCTGTTTGCCCCCTACCTTCCTCTACCATCACCACTACTGAGAAGAACTCTGTCACCATACCTGAAATAGAAATGGGGGATGTGGTAACAGAGGTCTTCTCAGTAGAGGTGATGGCGGAGGAAGCTAAGGGGCATGTGGGGCTGTCTGGTTTGCTAGGTGTTGCCACAGAGTTTCTGAGGTTAATAGCAATAGCAAGTATATTTCTATACCACTTATCAGTGAACTAGCACTCTCTAAATGGTTTACAATATGTAAGCCAATTGCCCCCCAAAAGCTGGCTACTCATTTTACTGACCTACAAAAGGGTGGAAGGCTGAGTGGACCTTGGAGCCCTCCTCTAGGATTGAACTTACAATGTTGTGGCAGCAGTACCAGCATTTAACCACTGAGCCACCAGGGCTCCTTTGCACAGGGATTGGACCAGGACCACTGGATCAGTATCCAGTACTGGCCCAGAGGTATTGACCTGTGTCATCTCAGCAGGATCACATGAAGTCAGGGGGAACATGGGCCTTTTGGCCCATGCAGACAGCCCCTTAGTGATTAACTGTATCCTTCTAGGCTCCAAATCAAATTTTTCACATGTGCTGTTTTCAAACCATCCACATGCACATATGTATCTATGTATGTGAACACATATACACACATTGTGCATTGCATGTAATAAAGAATAGCACAGTAGTTAGTTCCTGAACATGTTTGCCTTCCCAGGTTAGATGGAGGAGGTAATGATGATGGAGGAATTTGTTCTTGAGGAACTAATACAAACATGTTTTGCACATCTTGGATTCATGTGTTGACTCATGTAAACCGAGCCTAGTTATGCACCAGGTGTCCAGTGATACCACCCCCTGATTCTGGCTCTGAGATTATAAGAGTAACAATAGGAATCACAAGAATACCAATGTGACCTTCACATTTCTTTCTCATCTAGAGATGTCTGATTTTTTCAATACAATCCCTTTAAACCAGTATCCTAAGAGGTGGACAAAAGCAGTTGAGTCACATTTCAGCATGCTTATAATTTGGGAAAAAAAAGTCATTAACATAATCTCCTCCTAGCCTTCCCTCATTTACCATTCTGGAAATTTAATTCCCGGCATCAGGTATTTAGGATTTGAATAAAGTAGTATATTTTCTAGAACCATGTTATATTCATGCTGAAGACTGAGATTTTGCTTTGAAAAAAATGCACATTTTTCTGTGCATTTCTCCTAATACATGCTCTTATGCTATTTTGCCTAACCAATATATTTTTGCAGGTGTTTTTTCTTCTTCTATAGCTTCCCCCCCCCAAAAAAATGTGGCACATTGTGGTAAACATTTTATTATGTGTGCATTTTACATGCATTATTTGTTTGAAAAACTGAACTGAAAAATTATTCACTAGAGTGTTAATTTTAAAGGCTAATTTTGATTTAAAGATGTGGAATTAGGAACATTTACATTGAAATGTGAATTGTGAATGCCTAGCCATACAATAGGGCTTCAACAGTAACAGTGCAGAGAACACAGAATGGTGCCTACATGATTAACTTGAGTCTACATGATTGCCAGCTTGCACTAAAATTAATCTTTCTCCAACCCTCTCCATCAACCCTAAAAACCTCTCCAAATGATTGTTCAGCCTCCAGACCAGATTTCTGGGGCTCACAAGGGCTACAAGAGGGAGGGGATTGACATTTCTGGCAGAAGTAGTAAGATTCAATTGCATCCTGCCCTTTTGTCTCCAAATAGTATGGGGGAGATTGGTCTAGTTTGCAGAAGGAGGATGCTCAGAAACAAAAGAGAATGCTCAAAAAAGTCAAAATGCTATAGTACTCTTTATTGTGTTTGTGCATACAGTCTAAGATATACCTCTTTTTCTCTGTCTCTCTGTCTTTGAATGACTGTGTGCAAAAGGAAATTCTCAGAAGAAATATTATGAGAAATATATGGCATTAATAGGAAATTGATTGATTATAATACAGAAGTAGGCAGAATGGTCTCTTAAGTCATCCTTCAGTTGCTTAAGAGAGTCTTTGGGGGGGAATTGTCAGTGTTCTGGGGAGCTTCAAATTCTTGATTTATCCACTTGTTAAATTTTGCAGGCAGCATGCTCTTCTGAACAGCATTTAATGAAATTGATCCTTGGGCATCAATTTAGAGAAGAAAGACCTTCAGGAAATACTTTGTTTCCCTTTGGGTAGGCTATGACAGGCACTATGGACAGGCAGATTAGGAAGTCTTGGGCAAATATGGAAACTTTTTTTTTCTTTTTTTGGTTGGACTTGACAATCTTGACAAAAGATTGCATTCTTGCACCTCCTGAGGCTGGTTTCAGGAACATGTGCAATGCTCCTTGAGTGTCAGTACATTTGCAAGATTTATAGGGCATTTCTGAGAAATGAAGTGTGCAACAAAAATGTTCATATTTGAAAATTCACCAACCACAAAAGCTTCTTCTATCAGTCTGCCTTGGAAGATCTTGGTCTTCTTCAGAGACAGCAACAGAATGTACAGAACCAGTGGCACAATGCTTATCCAGCAGCATGAAATCTCCCTATTCTCTGCTTGTGAAGAGGAATCCAGATTCTACAAAGGGTCTGGATCACAAGCCCTCCAGCATATTGTAGATGAAAAACAGGACATGTCTGGCCAAGCAACATCAGTGTTTGGACAAGATGACAATGGCTATTATTGAGGAAGAATACACTAGAATACACTATTCACCTTCCTCTCCTCTCCTTAAAGCTGGGTGAATTCAATGCAAACTACTATTGTACATTGAATTCATTTTGCAGTAAATGAAGCAAGCTGAAGACAAACAGGGTAAGTGGGAGGAGGAAAGTGAAACTGGGACAATTTAAAAACAGTTTAAAAGCAGTCCCAGTTGAAAAACTGGGCCAACAGATCATTAATCAGGACTGTCCCTGTCAAATCAGGACAGTTGGAGGGTATAGATTCATTGCTCAGATTAACTAGGTATAAAGTTGATCAGCTGAAACCTGGACGTTGATAGATATCTTACCTTCTGTCTTTGTGTGTCCCTTTCTATGGTAGATATGGTGCATTCCATCTTCCACAGATGATATCAACAAAGACATTTAAGGTATGTAGAGGTCCAAAGTATTTGTACTTCGGCATAAAAAAAAGTTGAGTTCTTTGAGAAAAATTCTGCAGTTACCACTGGGAAACTGTTGAAAATAGTTGGATTGAAAAACACAAAACACAATTGGTGAATTCCTCTTTTCAGGAGAGAAATTAATTGATTTCTCTGCCCACATGTACAGTGGAGAATATTAAGAGCCGGAAAATTGAAACACTGTACTGAGAAGAAGAAATATGAGCTTGAAACTAGTGATGGTAGGAACATGAACATTCTTCATATTTTCTTACTGATACAGAGATGGCTAGGGATATCATTCATAGAGTAACCAAGTAACTTTCCTTTAAAATTTGGACTGAACGAATTTCCATTTTGTCATGCCTGGCAACAAGGTATGGCATCATTGTGGGTTCTTAGGCTCTGCCATGCCATGCTCTGTTTTATTGAGGTATCTGACCATTTCCTGACTCATGACTCCAAGCCAGTGGAGCTTATACCATCAGGTCAGTGAATCCACTCTGTGGTTTAGTCTTAAATTTAAAATTAGTTTCAACACATTGAATAGGTCATGAGTTTAAACTAAAGATCAGAACTGGTTATCTGATCTGATTAAATCAGAGCCACCAGCCTCCGCTCTGCACCTGCGCAGAAGTGTTTACCTTTTTCTTATGGAAAAGTGGAGGTCTCTACTCATCCTCCAGTCAATAAAAAACACAAGAATTGTGATGCTGGAGGATACATTATAGGCCACCAAGAATCAACACACACACACACACACACACACACACACACACACACACAATTGTCTTCATCCTCTGCTGAAAGATATACAGCCATGGAGACCTCAACTACTGGAGAATTGATTTCAGTGTCAAATAGATCTCACAATTTTATCCTGTTAAACTATATTCCTGAAAGTCTATCTGCTCCACCATGTGCTCTGGAACAGTGGAAAACAAAGCTTTCTCTTCTTATATATGATCATTTGTCAAAAAACTAGGGAGGCAAAAAGACTCCATTCCTGACTAAGAAGTCTCCATTTATGAATAACCCCTTAGATCATGACATGGTGCCCTCCTGATGTTTCAGAGTACATACCCCATAATTTCTGGTAACAGCCATATTGGCTGGGGCTGATGAGAGTTTTAGTCCAACAAACTCTGGAGAGCATCTGCGCCACCTTGGGTAATCTGTATCCAAAATAGTTTCAACAGTTTCATTTTTTTTTCCTAGCAAAAGAAGACATTTTGGTAACTTCTAACAGATTTTAAAGTGTTGACCTGAGGAACTGAATCCACTGAGGGAAATTAAAACAACAACAACCCTATTCTTTTGGCTTTTTAATCTATCTCACTTTTTTCTAGTGACTATCAGAACTAGAGACTAAAAATAATAACTTAAAAATAAATCATTTAATAAAAAAAAGTACTTCTTCCTGTTTGCTTTCAAATCCCATTCCATTTTTTCCTGTTTCTTTTCTGTCTCATATTAAATCTGGACACACATACACCCTTTCTCTACACTTCCCCTCCCCCCAAAAAAAATTACAACAGAAGCCAACAACCACAATACTTTAGCTGTCTATTCAACAAGCATTACAGTTATAATTAAGTTTTCTTCACTTCCTGCTCATTTCACAGGTGATGGAACTAGAGCATTAAAAGAGTTGACATTTGCATGAACAGAAAGACTGCATTGCATACAGATTTTACTTCAAGCAGGTTACCTGGCCATTTGGCAATGCACTAAACCACAGCAGCAGCACAAGAATCTAGAACTGAATTTAAAACCAAGTCTGCTTTGCCAAATTTTCTCAACAGCAACTTGTATAGTTTGAAATGTCCCAAGCTACAATAAATTCTTATATTTTAAAGGACAGTGGCCAAGATCCTACCCACTTTATTTTTCTTGTTGTAATTTGCCATCAAGTTGACTTTGATTTATGGAATTTCTATGATGAGAAACCTCTAGGAGGCTAGGTTATAAACTGCCCTTCTCAGATCTTGCATTTTTAGGTTCGTGGCTTCCTTGATTGAATCAGTCCACCCCTCGTGCTGCCTATCTATTCTTTCACCCTGCTTGTTCAACTTGTACATAGAAAACATCATACATAGAGCAGCTGTAGACTCAGGGAGGGAGAGGGGTGAAGATCAGAGGAAGAAATATCAACAATCTAAGATATGCAGACATGCCATACTACTAGCTGACAACAACAAAAACTTGGAACAATTACTAAAGAAAGTCAAAGAGGAAAGTGTTAAGGCAGGCTTAACAATGAACATGAAGAAAAAGTTGGATGGGTATTTTTGAGAAGGGTTTGTCTTTCCCGCATAACAGAAGTTGAACTAGCTGGCCCCTATGATCCCTTCCAAGTCTAAGATTCAAATTTTTGTTAAAAATAAAATGTGATAGGAGAGGAGGGACAATTTGTCAAATATTTTCTTGGACAAAGAAAAAAACCTAGCCACAATTACTTCCCTTCTTCTTTAAAAAAATATAAAGCTATGCAGATGTTTTAACACTGTGATTATGGTCTCCTGTATTAATCTTTCTTTCTTACTCCCCACTTTTGGCCCAAGGCAATACCTGAATGAAGTCCTCCATGGAGTAACAAAATAGATTATTTATGTCTTAGGTACTCAGATACATGCATTACAGAGAGAAAATAATATCTAGCACCTGATAATGATATTCTGAGCCACTGGGGTTTCAGTCGCATGACTTGCTTGTTGTTTAATGAAAAACCCTTCCAGGGATTGGAAGTGTTCAGCAAAGAGGGTGGGAAATGTATAACAGTAATTTCAATATTGAATATAAGAGTGAAGTACAAACAGAGAATTTGCACAGGCTGCAAAATCAGATTGAAGGTTTTCCAAAGGCCCACTTTATTCTAGGTGGAAATGAGAAACTGGGCCAACAATATTAGGCTCTGTATTAACAGAGACAAATTAGTAATGGGGATACTTTTGTTTGATCTGTATGTTAAAGCAAACTGTCCTAATTCATACTCCCCAGACTAATATCCACATCAGGATACAAGTCATGTGTCTTCAACATTTGGAGCACTTCTCTGAGTTTTGCTATGTAGTGCTTGGCTTAAAAGAGTTTGTTGTTGTATGCCTTCAAGTTATTTTTGACTAAGGAAAATCTATCAAGGTTTTTTCTTGGCAAGGTTTATTCATAGGGGGTTTGTCTTTGTCTTCCTCTGACAAAAGTGTTACTTGTCCAAGGTCACTCAATGTATTACCATGGCCAAACAGGGATTAAAACCCTGATCTCCAGAGTGGTAGTTGAAAAATCTTACCATTATACCATTCTGGCTCTCATCTTAAAACTGATCCAAACACATACAAAAATGCTAACCAAAGTATTTATTTACAGACTCTGAAAACTATGCAATAATAATATACAAATTGGGTGACATTGCAATCAGCAATACATATTTTGAAAGATGTATTTCTATATTGCCAAATTGGGCAAACTGCATAAGAACTAAATGTCACTTTTTAAAATGTCAGTTTTGGAAAAAGAGACCAGCATAATGATATGGCATTTGGATAGAAGTGACTTTTAACTGAATGGATGCAAACTCATGTAGACTAATATAGATTGATCTGTTTATCCCAAACTACACTTACATCTTGCTGTTAGATACTACTGAGTCTAAACTAGAATATATATATATATATATATATATATATATATCAGAAAGTATACTTTCTGATTCTTTTGTTCTCCTTTGCCTCTCACATACCTTTATAGATTTCCCTCTCAACAGTCATCTCAATTCCTTATTCTCCATCTATCTTGATTTGGCAGGGACAGTCCCAATTAATCCTCTTCTGTACCACTTTTTCAGCTGCTTTTAAAATGTCCCAGTTTCTCTCTCTTCCTCCCAATTTCCTTCTTTGTCCTCAACTTACTTAAATTGCTGCAAGCTGAGGTCAGAGTGTTCTCTCTCATTAATGGTGATGTTGTTTGGCCAAATATACCCAAGTTTTCATCTGCAAAATGTTGGAGGTTATACATTTCATCATAATTTTTGACTGCACCCTCCATTCTGAGAACCAAGATATAGAAAATCTGGACTGGAATTGGAATTTGAAAACTTTTTCAATGTCTTCACCATCCACTTTTATATTATGTAAATCACCTGTGCTCATTATTCTTTTTTTCTTAATATTCAGCTGTAAACTTGCCTTTTCACTTTCTTCTAGACTTTCTTCAGTAATAATTCCAAGTCTTTGCTGTTTTCCACCAGTAGTATGGTGTTATCTGCATACCTGAAATTGTTGGTGTTTCTTCCTCCAATTTTCATGACTCCTTGCTTCATGTCTAATCATATTTTATGTATGGTATGTTCAGTGTACAAGTTAAATAGACAGGGTGATAAAAACCATTCTATTTCTCCATATATCATCCTGTTTGTAGCCTTTTTCCTTGAGTACAGATTACACATAAGGATAATCAAATGTTGTGCCAGGGCCATTTCTTTAAGCGCAATCCATATTTTTTATGATCTACAAAATCAAAGGCTTTGCTATAGTCTATAAAGCACAGGGTGATTCTTTTCTGAAATTCTTTGGTGCACTCTATTATCGAATGCATGCTTGCAATATAATGCTTGCTGCTTCTTTCTTTCAGGAACCCAGCTTGGACTTCTGGCATTTCTTGTTTCATATATAGTAAAAGTTGCTGTTGTAGTATTTTGAGCATTACTTTGTTTGCATGGGAAATTAATGCAGTGGTCCTAAGGTTTCTGCAATCTCTGGCATTCCTTTGCTTAGGGACTGGAATGTATATTGAGTGTTGAGACCTCCCATGACTTCCACATTATTTTGAGAAAAAAAAGTAATTTTTTTCACTCAACATGCCTCCCTTTCCTACCTGTAAATCATGAGAACAATTTTGGAAATTTTACAAGCCTCCTGTTTTTGTACAACCTGAAGTAAAACAGCTGAAGGGGATGTCAGAACTGTGGCTCACATTGCTTAGAATGTACAGGAAGCACTTTTTTTTATCAGTTCTTCAGAGAAATCAAATATGGAGTGGAATGCATAGCCATCAGCAGTTTGGTAAAGGGAATGTGAAGTTCCTGGACTTTGTATATTGGTATACCACTGTCGAAGGAGACATTAGACCTCAGTTTTAGCTTAGAGAAAAGAAGACTGAGAGGTGACATGATGACTTGAAATAAGTGAAGGGATTTCATGTAGAAGAAAGGGCAAGATTACTTTCTGTGCCCCAGAAACTACAACATGAAGCAATAGATTTAAATTATAAGAAAAAGATATTCAACCTAAGCGTTAGGAAGAGCTTTCAGTGGTATTTTAGTTGCATATTCCTGCATGGCAGAAGGTTAGACTAGATAGTGGTCCCTTCCAACTCTATGATTCTGACTTTTCTTTTAATTTCTTTTCTGTTTTTACTGCTCCACCACCTGCCTTCACACTTGTGTGAACTTCAGAACTTTACAACCCTTGTATGTACATTTGTGCTACCTATGAATACTGACATTTCAAATGAGTGAGGATTCTAATATGCACTTTAAGCAGCCTGCACAAAAGACAATCAACAGATGGTTCATAATAGAGCCAGAACTAGTTATCATTCCCAAAATACTTTCCCATTAAAAAAATAAACATATTTTTTAATATTTAAAATGAACATAACCTTTGAAACATATACACAATAATGTTACATTCTATGATAGGAATGAACATATTTTTAAAATAAATAATTATTAATTATTAATAACCAGAAATTCAGATGGGAAATGCAGGAAACATATTTGCTATTCAAATCTAAAAAATTTGCTCAGAAATGGAGTTTCGAAGTGACACATCATATATCCCTAATGTTCCACTTAGCTATCATGGAAAATAGAGCCAGTGTGATATAATAGTTTGAATCCTAGAGATCAGGGTTCAAATTCCCAGTTGGCCATGGAAGCCCATTGGGCCACCTTAGATAAGTCGCACTCTTTCAACCTTAGAAGAATGCAAAGCCCCCCCCCCCCACAAAAAAAAACTTTGCAAAGAAAAACCCATGATAGGTTTCCCTTGGGATGGCCATAAATTGGGAACTACTTGAAAGCACACAGCACAGCAAAAGGCTATTGACAGAACTATCTGTCCTCCATGATTACCTACTCATTCTCTCTTTCTTTCTCGCTCTTTGTTTAGTAGCACATAAGACCAGCATTTGTTTTGTTTAAATTTTTAATAGTACATAGGTTAAGAAAGGATCTTCAGGTTGAAAAGAAAATTGCATGGGTTGTACAGTCTCCCAGCAGCAATAGCAGGAGATATATCCAGAATGGGGACATTACACAGTGGCTTAGAAATCCAAATGCAAAGAGCTTCTAGGAAAACAGTTTAGGACCTCAATAGAAGACCGAACTTTGGAGCTTCCATGATCCATGAATGGGGTTGCTTGCATTTCATTCTGCCCACTTTTTATTCTTTTTGCTTCCCCCATAAGCTACAATTTCTGTCTGGTAGTGGAATTATTTCAGTCAGATAGTCTCTATGGACATTAGAAGTTCATTAATTAGCATTCTTTTAAATGCTTGGATAATATTCTTCCATTCTGAGCAATTTCCCCAAGCCCTAATTTTAATAAAGTTAGTGCTCATGAACATTTCAATATTAAAGCCCTTGGTTACAGGAATATGAAAGATGCATTTTAAAAGAAGACAGATCAAGGATGACTAAAATGGCTAGTGCATTTCCTCCTTCCTCCCCTCCCCCCGGTATCTACTATATTTTCCAGATAAAATGTTGTTCTGTCAACTGATTCTTGTGTTAACATTTATATGTCCAGAATCAGGTTCACAGAGGCAGCCATGCTTATTTGGGAGATGAAAGACCTCTGGGAAATATAAATGGGAGCACCATTCCATGTACTGTATGTCATTAAAATAATTAAGTTTAACATTAATTAAAGTTTGTTGAGGTGAGTGGGTACTTCTTCCATGTCTCTGCATTGGGAACGACTTAGTCTTTGTTGTTGCTATGTGTCTTCAAGTCATCTTTGACTTATAGTGACACTAAGGTGAACCTATCATGGGGTTTTCTTAACAGAATTTGTTCAGAATGGCAAAGGGGAGAAAAGATGGGGGAAGAAAAAGGAAGATGATTTAAAGGAGAGTAGATAGAGTGGTAAAATGGGAAGAAAAGGGGGAAGGAAACAGGGGACTTAAAGAAGGCTCTATCATAGGGCCATTACTCTAACATTTTTACAAAGGAATTAGATGATAGGGTGGAAGGAGTCCTTATCAGATTTGTAGATGATATAAACTGGGAAGGGTGCCTAATATACAGGAAGATAAGAACATAATTCAAAAGGAAACTGATTAACTAGAAAACTGGGCTGAAATTAATAAAATGAAATTTAAGAGAGAGAAATCAAAATTCTACATTTAGGACACAAAACCCAAATGCACAGATATACTTGGCTGAGCAGTAATGCATGAAACAAGGACCTTAGACTTATTGTTGATCATAAGTTGAACATGAGCCAGCAATGTGATGTTGAAGCAAAGAAGGCAAATGCTTAGTCTGCATTAATAGAAAGATAGCTTCCAAGTTGAAAAAGTAATAGCCCCCTTATATATTGTACTAGTCTGGAGTACTGTGCTCAATCCTGGGTGTTCATTTTAAGTTTAGAGTTTAGTGTAGGGCAATGAGGATAATAAGAGGTAGGGAGAACAAAACATGTGAGTAGAGATTGAAAGAGGTGAGCATGTTCAGCTTGGTAAAGACTGGCATAATCTCACTCTTTAAATACCTCAAGGGATGACACAAAGAGGAAGGTGAAGTCATGTTCTCTGCTGCCTCAGAGGTAGAACTAAGGCTAATGGTTTCAAATTACAGGAGGGTAGATTTCAATTGAATGTTAGAAGGAACTTATTGTTAGAGCAGTTTGGCAAAGGAATCAATTGCCTAGAGAGGTGGTGGGATCTTTTTCTCTGGATGTCTTCAAAAGGGAGCTGAACAGTCATATTCTGGGGATACTCTAGATGGAGCTCCTGCATTGACCTGCATTTTCAGCTCTATGATTCTAAGAGTCTTGGGGATGAGGTCCTAGCAGTTGGCATCAATAACTTGTGGCACTGCCAATGGTGACACACGTGGGTGAAATGTAGATAATTGAAAGATTGGAGGGGAAAGCAGCACATTCACATTCACATAGCAGATGCTTTCAGGAGGTGGTTGGCAGCCATGATCTCCTATTCCCCACTTCTTCCTGAAAGGCAGTGTTTGGCAGTGCAGAAAACAGATCATACAACCATGGATCTCCAACATGCTATCATGGGGGAAAGTATGATAATAAATGATGCCAAACCAGTATATTTCCATTTTAAAACTAGTGTGATTGTGGTGGGACATAAGGCTGTTGTGATAAAACCTTTAGAGTCAAGTGTATGTCACTCCACAATGCTCTGAGAAATGAAGAAGCGGGTGGGAAGCCCAGTGGGTTCAAAACTGCATCCAAGGTAATCCTAAGGTTCTGTGAAAAACTTGAATTTGTCAACAACATCAGACACTTTAATGGAAGTGAAATGTCCAGGAATGACAGCTCACCTAGCACACACAAAGCCAATTCTCTACCATAAGATGCAAAAGGCAGAGGGGAACGATAGATGAGAGACACAAGATTTGATTTCACAATGCTTTTATCTGTTTTGCAACTTCTTGCATCAGACATCACAAATGGAAATAATATGATGGAAAATAAGTAGTGGCATTTTTTTAAAAAAAATAAAATGCTTCAAGTTAAATATTTGCGTCTGAGTATCTTATTTTTCTAACATCAAAAAAGGGTAATTGTATTTAGGTGGGTAGACCCATTCTATATGAGTAGGCAGTAGGGAGGGGGACATATTTTTATTCTGGCAATTACATCATGGATGAAAGACATCATTACAGTTGCAAAAACAGCTTTGGGCCTTCAAAGCCAGGGATAAAAACATCTTTCTTTCTGATTCCACCATGCACATAGGAAAGCAATACCTCCACTTTACTCCTCCATAATTACATTTTCAGTCACAACTGGCTGTTTACTGCTATGCTTTCCACAGGTAGGGAAATTGGATTCTGTTGTAGGGATGTTGTGGTCATTCACAGCTGACTCTTTTTTTCTACCAGCTGTCAGTTAGTCAAGAAATGAACTAAGATTGTTTCCTGGAACATTCTTTGTCTCCAACAACTCTGTACAAAAAAGCAAGAAATCATTTTGGACATGTGGGGAAAACAGAAAGTCCCTCTAGATTCCTCAAGGAAATTATATTTACTCAGGAAAATAGTTGAAAACTGTGTTAAAAAAAATGGAAAGGAATCTATTTTAAAAATAAAATTTTCAGATTATTAACAAGTGAGTGATTGTGCTGATTGTGGCACAGATTATGAACTAACACAGATCATTTCAAAAAGAAAAGTAAAACTCAAAACCAGAACAAAACCAGCCATCATACCAAAATACAATTTAAACATTTCCATAGAATTCATTGACAATATAAGGAACAGATTTGCAGTACTAAGTATAATAGATTGTGAACTGGAAGAGCTTTGGTCTGAAACCAGCGACATAATAAAAAAAGAATGCATAAAGTCTCTCCCAACAGACAAAAGGAAAGTGAAGAAACCATGAATTACAGATGCAATGCTACAAGCAATAAAGAAAAAAAGAGAAACAAAACAAAAAGGAGATAGGAATAAACTAAGAACCACGAATGCAACAGTACAATGGCTAGTGTGCAAAGATACGAAAAATTCCTACAATGACAAATGTAGAGAAATAGAAGAGAACAACAAAAAGGAAAGAATGAGAGGCATATTCGAGAAATCAAGGGAAAGTTCAAATCAAGGATTGGGATGCTCTATGACAATAAAAATAACATAATTCAAGACCAGGAAGGAATAAAAAGATGAAGGATACAATACACAAAGAGTTATATAAAAGAGATGACAACATGAAAGACACATGGAACAGAGAGCCATATGAAGATGAACCCCAAATTCTAAAAACTTAGGTGGAAGCTGCAATAAAGAAAATGGCAAAAAACAAGACTCCGGGAATATTATTTCCAGATTTTCAGTTTGACTGTTGTTGCCTTCTTTATAGCACTCCAATCAATTTGCATTCCCACTGGATTTTCTGGGTTTGTCCCCATTATCATATGGTGGAGAGCGAGCATGATGTAGTGGTTTTAGCTTTGGACTGTGACTCTGGAGGCCAGAGTTCAAATCCCAGGGTCGCTGTGTAAATGTACAGTGTGACCTAAGGTGACAGCCACAAAGGATGGCAACGGCAACCCCCCTCTGAAGGAACCTGCCAAGAAAACCCCATGATAGGTTCACCTTAGGGTAACCATAAGTTGGAAACAACTTGAAGACACACAACAGCAACAACAACAAGCATATGGTGACTACTAAATTGAATGTCTCTTCCTGCATGAGAAGGAGTTGGTTTGGATGGCCTTTGTAGTCTCTTCCAACTCTTATGATTCTATGCTTATAATCATTCTTAGTCCTATTTGCCATTTTTGATAGTCCTTTTCATCTTAGGATTTTCCACTTGCAAAATTTTTGAAATGTCTGAAAGCCTTGGGGCATCTTAAAGGAGATTCCATCATCCTATGATGCCAAAAGAAACTCAAGAGCATATGTATATTATACAGTTATACTTGTTTAATACCACTTTACCTGTTATTGATCCATTCTAAGGAATCCTGGGATATTTGTAACTTTGGTGACTTATTTTGAATCTTTTGCCAGGACTACAGCACTAGCAGACTGTTGTAATGGTGTTGTAGCCATACATTCTCAGACCACCAGCCAGCCATGAACAGCTGACCATCAGAACTAAATCCATCCCACCTTCAGGTTTTGTTCCCTGCTTGGCTGGAAAAGGAAGTGGTTTGTCAAGAACCACAATTTGTTTTTTTAAGATTCAGCCTGGTGGATCATACCATGTATATCTGAACTGAACAATAGCAAAGAAAACCATATTTTGGATGACTGGTCAGGTGCCTGATTCTGGAGGAAAAAGACATTACACAACTATCCATACTATGCTAACAGATAATACTCTAAATAAGAAGATGGACCTTTGATACAATAATGTATTTTTAAAATGATGTGAGTACACACACCACTAGTCTAGTAGGATTCGACTAGTGAGACCAGGATTAACAGCTGTTCATACTGTTCATATTAGTACTATGGAATCCTTTCCCTAAAACGAAGCTCATTAATATATTATAACAAATAATATATTTATAAGCTCTAAATCTTCTTCCCTTTCCTCTTTGAACCTTTTCTCTTCTCAGTCTAAAGATACTGCCAGTTGCCACAGGGAGTACAATGTGTGATGTCAAAGCTATGACTTTACAACATTGCAGTAGTCTTGGAGTAGACTTAATTATTTATTAATTAACTTCTTTCTCCTCTGCCCACCCCCTTTTTAAAAAGAGCAAACATCAGAGATTAAACATCTTACTACCGAGGCTGGGGGGGAAAGCAGCAGCAAGAAATTAAGGTGGAAGCAGGAGGAAAAAGGCTTGCCTCTGCAATCACAAATAATTAATTAGAATCACTCTAGACAAGCTGACAAACATGTAATAGCATCAGCAGTTTTCCATACAAGTGCCTAGAGGTCAATGAGTTGATAAATGTTACAAATAGCAACTGGATGAACAGATACTTCCAAGTTGGTTTACAAGTGAACTCTTAAACTGTGGGCACATCCAGATTTATTGAAAGTCCCAAATTTTATTCTTGTTCTTTCCGATTTTATAGTGGGATAAAATAAGCCAGCCTGAGAAGCTGGTATAAAAAAACTCCGATCATAGCAAGAGCTGATAGGGGAAAAAAATGCAGATGAACCAAATGTGTATGGATCTCCAAGATAAAATCAGAAAGAACAGGAGCAAAATCTTGGACTTTGTGGTCCTTTTAATCAGTCTGGATGCACCCACTATGAGTTTTCTTGGATGTAATGAAACATACATTCATGGAAAAAGGTGTAAGAATGTGATTTACATGAACTACAGTGGGAATGTAGAACTTCTAGATTATGCATTATGACTGGCATCCTGTTGGACAGTTACAATGTTGTAAGCTAGGGTAATGACTCCATAACTGTTTAGTATTCACGTCTACAATGTGGCAGCCTTGCCATGACTACATATGCCCACCAAGCCCATCTTAAAAACCAAGCAGCAGTATTAAGGGCAGAACACTGTGGTACTGGTAACCAAGACACAGAAGAACGTTGTGTCCAGCCCTCTCCATCCTTCAAGCCATTGTGTGACAAGAAGTTGCAACAGGACCCCTACATGGGTCCTTGCTTCTATAGAGGGATGGGGCTGGATTCATCATCCTTCAGCAAGACTTTCTTCAACAAGCACCACAGAGCCCCTTCTCTTAGTATGGCTGCCTTGATGTTAAGGTGGGCTGGGGGGGGGGGCGGTCAGATCAGGAGTTGAAGCATCACCATGACATTATGGTTATGTGTTTGATGTAGGATCTTGGTCTATATTTTCAATCCCTAGTCTACCACCCTGAGTTAAGTGCCCTCTTGTTAGTGCATCTTCCATGCTGGCCTAAGAAATTTTCTGGTTGTAACTATCGTAAAGTGGCACCCTCATATTTGTTAGGACCAACATTGATAAGGCCTTGAGGCACCACTCTGAAACAAATTCCTAACTACTTCTGGTGATGTTTGAAGCAAGTTGCTTCTCCCTCTTCTAAGACTAGGATGGTTGAGCACTGTCTTTCTTGGTGGATTCTTTCAAGGAACAGGAACAGCACTAACACTCTACTTTGATCAATGGAAGATGTGGGGGTCTTGCTGCAGTATGTTTTCTCCAACATCACCATGTTAAGCCTCAGTCTTTAGTTGTAAGCAAGGTAAACTCATTAAACTATTAAACATAAGTGCTGATTTATGAAATTTGTTGTTGTTGTCATGTGCCTTCAAGACTTATGGTGACCCAAAGGTGAACATATCACAGGGTTCTGGGGTTGAGAGCATGTGACTCTTCCAAGGCCACCCAGTGACTTTCCACAGCCGAGCAGGGAACTGAATCCTAATGTTTAGAGTTGTAGTCCAATGCTCAAACCACTACATTATACTGGCTCTCTTATCAAATTACCATTAATTAAACAGGTCAAGTTCCTAAGAAGGAATGATAATATTTATGCCTTAATTGTTTGGAGCTGAGCCCCTTAAAAACTGAAGATTTTCTACTCTCTCCTCTCTTCCATGACCCATGAAAACCAGAGATTTGGGGCCAAGTCCTGAGGTCTTGCAACCTTATCCAGGACAGATGACAGTGGTATCTTTTGCTGCAGTGTTCAGGAAATTGCCTGAGGATGCAGCATAGAAACAGCTTTTGAAGACAATGGCAATGAAGTGCTAATCTTCTGCTTCCATCACATTGTGGAATTCAATTTTTCCATTGCCAGGGGTTCTGTTTTTATGAAAGGGCATAGAAATAAAATTTACAGTGTTCCAGATATATATCGGGCTCTGTGTAACTATAAGAAACTATGGAACCAAGAGGGAACAAAACCTATTTTACAATACATCAACTGGCAGTAGTGGGAAAATACTTCAAAAGAAGAGTAAGGGAGAAATTGCTTCAACCTTGAAACTCAATTCCGAGCAGGGTTTCCAAGTGAGTTCTCACAGCACAAAGCCAAGGAAATCTAAGAAGGAAATCTAACAAACAATGAAGAGTAACAACCCTGACCAAAACACAACCATTAAATGTTAAACGCTGCACTAGTAAGTGTCAACACTAACAACTTTAGAGGGCTGTCTTGCCAGCATGTTCATGGGCATGTCGGGAATTGCTATGCTTTAAAAAATAGAAGGGGAGTGAATTTTGATTTTATTTTCATCTCCCCCCTCTTTTTAATGGCATCTAGAGATGAGGTCAGAATAGAAAGAAACCATAATTTAAAACTGTGAGAAAGGCAGCTAGAGCAAGTCCAACCCAATAGACAATAAGAGCAAATGCTTGAAACACTGGGATTTAGTAGATCCTGGCGTACTTTGTGCAAGCTGGTTAGGGGGCCACATTTATCCCAGACCAACAAGTTCTGAAGCAGATCTATCCAGGACCTGTTCTGCATGGGCCAAAAAGCCCATCCCCTTCCCCCTTTTTGGTGATGTACTGTCTGGATAACACATGGCCCAAATCCTGGTTCTGGTGTGAACGGTTGGGACTATGTTGGGCACATTCAGCATCAGAACTGGGATATAACAGCCTTAACATGAATTTTAAAAACTTACCTTTTACTTTGGATCTTCAGGGAAGATCTGTAGCCCTCCATTCCTCTTCAGGGGTTGCTGTCTGCATGGGTGTCCCACTGAGCTGCCCGCTGCATCCACCACTGTTACCAGTCACTTGGTCTAAGGTCAGAATGAGGCACCCAGTTGTGTGATCATCTGTGGGTACCTTGTTCTGCCCTCAGAAGTGAGCGACCCATATCAGCCATGGATGTGCTGGGCAGCTCAGCGGGATGCCCATCCATACAGCCACCTGGCATGGAAAAGGAGGGCCAAGTAATGGGGGAGGTTGGGGAATGCCCTAAAGTATCCTGGTCTGTGCAGACAGGGCCAACTGTTCTGGGATCACAGGCAAAATGGCACCACTGTCACAAAAGAGGAGGTTATGCTTGTGGGAATGCCACAGTTTGCAAAATAAAAAGAAGTGGAGAGGAAAGGAAAACCCTCTGAAATAACTGATAGTCCAGTGATGACTGAACTTGCTAACCCATTGTAGGAAGAGAGAGGAGAGTGAAGATCCCAGTGAAGATCCTCCTACTTACTAAGGTGTGGACAAAAAGACTGCAGTCCAAAAGGGGAAAAAAAAAAACCAAACAAAAAAAGAAAAAGAAAAAAGAAAAAAAAGAAAAAAAAGAAAAGGTTGAACAAGAAGTCTGTATCAGTTGTTCATGTAGAATAAGGGTGCAGGGGAGCAAACTTGTGTTTTTTTATAAAAAAAAAAAAAGTTTAAGCAATAAAGCTTGAATTGGCCCAGGAAACATCTTATAGGACTGTACAATGGAATGAGAAATTGCTAAATGGACATACGCTCTATATGTTTGTTCTAGAGAAGTGCAGGTCAAAGTTAATTCTTTCTTTCTTGGGCTTCTTTCTGTGACATTCAGCCCTTTACTGATGGATTCCAAGCTGAAGACAAAACTATATCAGAGATGCACTGGAAGATTTTGAGATGTTACCATCTTCCTGGAGTCCTAAAAGAAGGATGAGTGCTGTTCTTCTGGACAGGTTTCACTTTTGATATTCCTTGAAGCCCACATGATTAGATATATAAGAGACCAGCACCCTATACATCTAAAGAACCAACATTGGTAGTTTTCTTTTTATCTATCTGCCTAGAAATGCTTCTCATGATCCACAAGTGAGTATGTAACTATCTGGAAGCCTACTTTCCCTGGTTAAGAAGAATGGCAAACCCATTGGCTTCTAGTTTTCCTTTTGCTGTTAGCACTGATGCTTCATGAACATCTTGATTTTAATTGTCTTTTAAATTTATATTGTAAAGTTCTTATATGGTTTTACTTGTGAGCCATCTTGGGACCCTTTCTGGGAGAAAGGCGGCATAGAAATGAAATGAAATGAAATAAATCCAAATAAATAATAAGTACGGTACGCATCTGCCAACCATCCCCTGGCAGCTCTTGATCATCTTCTGGCGAATCACATCTAGAACAGCCTGATTTAGCCTGTCATTAGAAATATATTTGTTCCTTAATTTTCACTTATTTCTTAAATGCAAGCTGAGCCCCCAGAGTCTTTGCTTGCGACTTTACTGCAAAGCCCCTGGCAAATGATGGTGGGAGCTTATTATTTGCAGAAGAGGAACCCCTAATTGGAAAATGTAACAGGGAAAAAAATAGCAAATTCCTAGTAATCTCCTTACAAAATGATAATGCACACAGCTTAATGAATATTAATGTACCATATTTATAAAATGAGGATGTTTTAAATGTGCAAGATAACATTGTTTTCTACATATATAGCAGTTATTCATATAGCTACTGGAAGATGCTCTAATGGACAGACATCATAGACTCAGGGGGGTTGCAGACTGCCAGAAATAGTGTGAATTCAGTCCACTTTTAGGGTTAGGGTTAGTGCTAGGGAATCATGGGAACTGTTATTTTTCTGAGACATTGAGCCTTCTCTGTCAGACAACTCTGATGCCACAATAAAATACAGTTCCCATGGTTCCCTAACTCTAACCCTAACCCTAAAAGTGGACTGAATTCACACTATTTCTGGCAGTCTGCAACCCCCCTCAGTCTCATATATGCACACATCTTGCTCTCCAGTGCTTGACCCTGGAACTAAAGCCCAAACACTATTGCATTTTCAAAATTCACCCCGAATACTTTGCATTGCCAATTTGGGCTACTTCTTTTTGCAAGCAAATTAAAAGCATGTGTTCAGGCAGAGCAGCATGGAAAGAAATGCAGATGTTGCAGAATGATCTGTAGAGAATGGCTTACATTTAGCGTGATAAGTTCAAATGACTCAGATGGATAATTTTGTATAAGCATACCCTCCAACATTTCACAGGTGAAAACTGGGACACATGTGTCCAAGCAACATCAGAGTGTGGTCAATGAATTTTTAATGAGGAAACATACAAGCTAAGAATGGTTGCAGCAGTTTGCTTTTGCCCAAACCTACTGAAAAGGGCAAGATTCTGCACCTTCCTCTTCTCTCCTCCATGTTAACTGAGTATAAACTACATTTTAACATTGAACTCCTCAAGGCAAACTCTTTCCCTGATGCCTGCTATCTCAACTTTTCTAACTGGGAGTGCATGTGCTCTACCATTAAACTATACTTGTGATCATTCTTAACATGGAATGCATAACTAAACTGCAGATGTTCTGTCTGCCAGCAATTCACTATAGCAAAGGAGGTGGAACAGGTGAAGAACTGGATTCAAAAGGAATAAAGTGCATCACAGTGGGGGTTACTGATATTTATCTATTCAAAATTTCCCTTGAAATGAGCAACAGCATCACCTATAGGTCTTAAGATCCTTTTTAAAACAACTTTCTGAGTGGTAACTACTGTGCAAGAGCCTTTCAAAGGAAATTACCTGCTTCTTAAGTATAGTCATTACCTCTTCCTGCTGATTTCTCCGTAATTTAGCTCAACTTTTTTTTAAAATAATAATTACTGAGGAATCTGCATGGAAGCTTAATGGTGGAAGATAATCATGTATTTACTTGATCTTTACATTGTTAATGCCATGCTGTTGTGCACTTAACTTGACATTCAGTGGTTTGGAATGGTAATACAGTGGTTACACTTGGTATTAATTGAGATGGAGGATAAAGGACAATTTCAGACATCCTTCTACCCTTTCATAATAAAATGTCATTTTTCAGGTTGTACTTGAAGCTGCCTGACTCAGGAAATAGAATAGTATAGATCTAAGGTTGCCAAGTCCATTCTAGAGATCTCAACTCTCTGGAGACATTAAGTTTGATAGAGATACTTCCTGATTAATCCTCTGGTGCCACAAAAAACTTTAGACCAGGGGTAGGCAACCTTTCCCCTTTAAGGGCCGAGGGACTTCAGCTCCCAGAATCCCAGGAGCTATTAGCCAACACGGAACTATTGGCCAACATGGCTGAGGCTTCTGGGAGCTGAAGTCCCTCGGCCCTTAAAGGGGAAAGGTTGCCTACCCCTGCTTTAGACTCTTCTTTAGATTTACTCTTTTTAAAAAAACATATTAGCAGTTCATGGCTCATGTCACAATTTGTAAAGCCTTGAATCAGAACTTGAATTAAAAAGCTTGCAAGTTGAGCTGTGTGGTTCAGGTATGACATCTATGGGTGCACCTACACTGTAGAAAAAATGTATTTTGACACCACTTTAACTGTCATGGCTACAACCTAGAGAGTCCTGGGATTTATAGTTTTGTGAGTCACCAATATTCTTTGGCAGAGAAGGTTAAGGGAGGCAGACTATAAATACTTATTATTATTATTATTATTATTATTGACCTTGCAAAACTACAAATTTCAGGATTCCATAGTATGGAGCTGCAGCACTCAATGTGGTGTCAAAGTGCATTACTTCTACAGTGTAGATGCACCCTAGACTGCTGTATCACCCCTTTCCCATGACTAAACATGCTATGAACTATCTCCAAGGCCAATTCCTGTTCTATATAATGCTCTAGATCAAGCATGAGTTAAAAAAATGCACATAGCCCTCCAGATTCTTTGGATTCTACCTCTACAATTAGGCCTAGTCAGCATATTGAGTGGTAAGAGATGAAGAGTTGTGACCTCACAACATCGGTTTCCCTCATCTTCACATAGATGCTGAATTTGTTCCCTCAAACTGAGCCAGAGGATCTCAATCTGGATCTACACTGCAGAATTAATGCAGTTTGACAAGAGTTTAACTGTCATGCCTCAAAGCTAAGGAATTCTGGGATTTGTAGTTTTGTGAGATATTTAGCCTTTTCTGCCAAGAGTTCTCTGGTGCCACAACAAACTTTAGATTCTTCTTTAGTTTTACTCTTTTTTAAAATATATTAGCAGTTCATGGTTCATGTCACGATCTGCTCCTGGACTTGTTTTTGCAGAGAGACTGAAGGTTCTCCATCTTATGCTTCCAATTATGTAGTCTATTTGACTACTGTATTGGTCATCAATTGTTGTCCATTTATTATGTCTTCTTGGGTTGTTTGAAGAGGTGTTTGCAACGAACAAACGGTTAGCCTCACATTCAATGATTCAGCATCTTACTTACTAATTAGTATTTTCTATTTGTAACATAGGGCCTCTGCAGACTAGCCCAAAGGGCTGGCCTAGAGGCACAGTTGAGGCAGGGCAGCTGCATGCCAGCTGCCCCAACCCCACGCCAATACTGTCCTGATGTAGCGTGCTGTTATACATGGCGTGTGGCATCAGGACACTCTCTCGGCACAGCATTCTGATGCACTAGGCCGGAAAGGGTGAGGAAGAGCTGCGCACCAGCTCTTAGGGCAGCCCTTTGCAACCCCTAAAAGGAGCAGCATATTGCCGCTTTTTGGGGGGCAGCAAAAGGGAGAATTGGGACTGCAGCATGGGGTAGCCGTGGCCTCGATCTGCTGCTTCCTGGGGCGGCCAAGAGCTACCCATCTGCACACCCACATAGTTCAGTAATAAGAATGAATATTAATGAAATAAGAAGAGGTGGGGAATTTGAAGAACAATGGAAAGAGGAATAAAGAAGAAAGCTGGAAAAGAGAAAATCCAACAATATTGTATAAAGATACTGAAGGTGGAGAGGGGGAAAGAAGAAAATCAAACAATGTAATAGAGAAAATTCAGTGATTCACTCTCCTGCTTCATTTCTTGATCCTAGGCCAAATTCTCCTACAATGTTTGATTCCACTCTGTTTCCTACTTTTGCATGCCAACCATAATTATCAACATGTCCTGTTTTGGCATGTGGTCAATTTCCTCCTGGAGTCCTCACAAAATCTTATAGTTTCCTCTTCTTCTTCCTGTGTAGTTAGAATATAAACTTACATTATGGTTTTCTTGATGGGTTTTCCCTGACGTTTTATTGACATGATTCAGTCAAACTTGTCTTAATATCCTTTGACTGATTTTGTTATAACTCTGGGAGGAAAGGTAATGCCATAGGCTGGAAAGAAAATCAATGCATGCAATAAAAATTGTATGCAAACTTTTGTTTGTATATGTTTATATACAAGAAATTGAATGCAAACTTTTGTATCTATATATTTATGCTTTTTCAGGGAGGGGTCTATCATTTTTATCAGAAGCTCTTGACCTCAGAATGATTAAGAAACACTGGACAAAGCAATGTGTCATCAGTCTAAGCAAAACTCCAGCTTCCTTATCCTGTACTATGCCTTTGGAACAGAAACTCTTACCCTACTACTAAATTACACTACCTGATTCTGGCTCTTTCACAATTGTTTGGCATCTCTGGACTTTTGTGCCTACAGCCCTACATATTTCCTGCCTACAGCCCTACTGCAAGCTGACAGTTAAATTGTCAAGCTTTCCCTTTCATTTCCTCCTTAGACTCCCTTCCTCAACACTCAGAGGACTGAAATGCCTTGGTTGTTTGCTAGGCTGTCCATCACAGGTAGGGCTTTAGGTTGTGATATGACCTGGAAACCATAACAAGATTGGTCATGAGAGGTTAAAAAAGAAATAGAAACATGCTGGAAGGATAAAGGAGATACATTTATCTACACTAAAAGCTGGATGCACACAATCTCAGCAACCATACCCTACAATAAAAATCTAAATCTGACGAAGATGAATTGAAACACACACACACACACACACACACACACACACACTATGAAAGAAGACTATCAGCAAAAACTATTTCCTTATTGTCACTTGAAATATTTTTGAGAAAATGCCAATGGTTATACTACAAAACATCTGCCGCTTCCCTGTTAGTAAATGTGGTGTCAAACTGCATTATTTCTGCAGGTGCAGATGCAACCCTATTTTGCTTTCTGTAACAAGTTGCAGAAGAGTCCGGGCTACCTCTGATTTGAGGGCATATATTACTTTAACAAGTTTGGATTTTATTTTTATTTTATTTTTATGACCTTTGTATTATTTCCCTGATGTAAGCACATCTGGCCAAAATTTGGTCCTGAAAGACAAAATATACATTTCCAAAAAATAAAAAAATATATTAAAAAATCCCCATTCATGATAGGCTGTGATAAATCACCTAGATTGGTTCTCCACTGGGGCGGTATACAAATAAAATATTATTATTATTATTATTATTATTATTATTATTATTATTACTATTAACAAACAGGTCCAGCCAGTCTTCTCTGTTTTCCTCTCCCACTAATATGGCTCTCCAGAACTGTGGCATCAGGTTTAATGGCTCTAATCCATTTAAAATTGCTAATGATCAAATCCCATAGATACCTAATGTCAGAGCTGATGCCAGTACTGAGTATCTTCAGGCATCTGCTGAGGCCAATATCATCAGCAAGACCTATCATGGATGCTGATCCTGGAACCCTCTTTGCCAGGCATCTATGATTCCCTGAATGCTACAGAGTACAAGCTATAGCACCATTTGGGAGAAAAAAAAGAGAAATTTAAACTGATGTCTGATGTACCACCAAAACAGGAGGGGTCCGTCTTGACAAGGCCCACAAACATTGAGCCAATTTGGCAAACGTCTAATGTTTGTGTATTTTTCTCTGCATCACTGCAGGTCTAATAACAGGAGCTTGGGAAGCTGGTTTTGATCAGGAAAATGAAATGGTGGGAAAACCATAACCTTTTCCTGCAAACAGTCCCACACTGCTACACTGATTGAGTTGGGACCTTCTGCATCTGCTTCAGAGTAAAATTTCATGAGTCCTAATCATGAATTTCCTGCTTCATATGTAGTTTTTATCTCTTCTGTGAAAATTTAAGGTCCTTTCAATGATACTTAGGCATGATTATTTTTGGCAGGAAAAAAAAGTTTTACAGTAGAAGGCCTATACCTCTAGTGGAGATTACCACTCTGTTCCATTTTCAGATGAAGAAACCATGATTCTTCCCCCGCTCCATTCCTATAGAGTTGAAAGGATAATAATAATAATAATAATAATAAAGTGCTTAGTTTAACAAACTCTCTTGCACCTCTCCCTCAATTTGATTGTCTATGACCTATCACAGAGGGCCTTTAAGATCACATTACAAATTCCTTTATCCAACAGACATGGGGGACCTGGCTTCCTGTCAGATGAAGTGGGCTTGGTTGATGGAGAGAAATGCAGACAGCTGTCAGCTGCAATCTTTCAATGAACTGCCCTTTGGTGTACCATAAAGTGTGTGTTTACTAAACAAGAGCACTGATTCAAAGACAGAGTCATAATTATTCTTAAAATGTCTAATACAGTCACTAGGATGCTGTTTCAGAAGAGTCACTCATGGATAGGATGGGAGTGGAAAGAGAAGAGTTCCCAGTGAATGGAAGCAAATTGCTCAAAAGAAGTGCTGATAGATTATGAAGGTAAAGGTAAAGGTAGTTCCTTGACATGAATGTCTAGTCATAACCAACTATAGTGGGTGATGCTCATTTCCATTACTAAACCGAAGAGCCAGCGTTGTCCAAAGACTACTCCGGTGGTCATGTGGCCAGCATGACTGCACCGAATGCTGTTACCTTTGCAGCAAAGTGGTACCTATTTATCTACTTGTATATGCATGCTTTCAAATTGGTAGGTTGGCAAAAGCTGGGACTAGTGATAGATCACCCCATCATGCAGCACTCATGCCTCAAACTGCCAACTTCCAATCTTCTGATCATCAGAATTGACATCTTAACCACTAAGCCACCACATCCCCCTATATTACTAAAAATCGGGTGTTTTAACAGGGATAGTTTGTATTCAGCAAGGCTGGTGGTGAGATGAAGTGTAAGTTTGTACTGCATTTCATTCATCCATCCTCCTTTGAATTATCACCTATAATGGCAGCTGAGAAATCCAATATAGGGGCCACATGATGGCAGGTTTTTTTCCTTCCACTGCTACACTGGACTAAAGTATGGGTGCATCTGTTATGTAGAAATAATCAGGGGATGCAGACTGGTGGCCCTGGGCTGCCCTGGAAAGCAAAGGATCAAAGCCGAGGCTGCCGAACAGTGAGGCCTTGATCCTCCCTGTTGTCGGCCTGGAAAAGAGTGGCAAAATGCTCCTCCTTTCAGAGCCGACAAAAAGGACGCCCAAAGAGCCACCATAAGGCTCTTCTGCTCCCTTTCCAGCATTGCACGTCAAGATGCTGCACCAGGAGGACATTATGACGCTATGTGCCATGCGTAATGGTTCATGGCATCAGGACGTCCTCGGAGAGGGGTTGCGGTGGCTGGTATGCAGCTGCCCAGTCCCATCCCTGCCTTGAGGACTCTGCAGAGGCCCAATGTATTTTGATGTTACTTCAAGTGTTGTTGCTTCATCCTATGGAAACCTGGGATTTGTAACCTTACAAAGTCTTTAGTTTTTGTTGCCAAAGAGTGCTGGTGCCTCATAAAACTACAAATTGCAGGATTTCTGTAGGATGGAACCATGGCAGTTAAAGTGGTGTCAAACTACATTATTTCTACAGTGTAGATCAGCCTATGGTAAAGCCAGCATGGTAAAGCAGTTTGAGTATTGAGTATTGGACTATTACTCCAGGATACCAGGTTTCGGATCCCTGCTTGGCCATGGAAACCACACTTGTTTGCGCAAATCACTGTCTCAGGCTCAGAGCAAGGCAATGGCGATGACAATGGCAACCCCTTCTGAATAAATCTTGCCAATGAAGCCCCACAATATGATTGCCTTATGGTTGCTATAAATCAGAAATGACTTGAAGGCATGTAGCAGCAGCAGCCACAGCAGCAACAAAAACAACAGAAGTATGGTGATGCTCATTTTTCATATTGAGAGACCGATATGGGTGGACACATTTCTCAGTCTCATTTTTGCTCATCCCTCCCCCCATTTTTTCTAATCACTACCTCAGCTTGTAAAAAAGTTGATAATGCCTTTTTGAATACATTTTAAAAATAAAATTATTATTTTTTATTTATTTATTGCCAACCACTGTTACTTAGCTGAATTTCATGTTTGGGATTCATTTGATGTTTTAAGAATGTATTAGCACACTCAAGGATTTAGGTTGTTCATATTGGAAATGCAATGTGGGAAAGCTTTTCGCCCCCTCAAGGCATGAGACAATGTTGGCTGACAGAGGTCCATCCTACAAAAATATGGGATTTGTAGTTTGATGAAGTACTTAACATTCTCGGTTAGAAAGTGCTAATGCTGTCATGTGCACTAGATGTCACCTGCAGAGAATGCTAAGTACTCCACCAACCTACAAATCCCTGAATTTTGTAGGATGGAGCCATAACAGTCTACATGGTATCATGCTTCTACAATTGTACAAGTTTAGTTACAACCTCAGCCTTCCTGGGTAGAAGTTGTTACAGTGTGACCACCTGCAATCCTCTTATAGTCTGGTAAACTGAATCTAGTACTTTCTACCTTCATAGTATCTATTCTAGCACTGAGCCACTGAGCCACATGTCTACTCCAACAATTCCCCTTAGGATTCTCTTACTGGATCTTTGATCCTAAGAGGAATTATTGGAGTAGACACAGGGCCTTTGCAGACTGCTAGAAATAGTGCAAATTGAGTCCACTTTAAGAGTTAGGGTTAGGGAATCATGGGAACTGTATTTTATTGTGGCACCAGAGCTCTCTGACAGAGAAGGCTCAATGTCTCAGGAGGAAAAAAAAAACAATTCCCAGGATTCCCTAGCACTAACCCTAACCCTTAAAGTGGACTCAATTTGCACTATTTCTGGTAGTCTGCAAACAGTAGGGTAGTGGAAAGCAGGGAGATCATACAGGGAACAGTTACCAGGTTCCTGTCCATACTAGGCTTTTGCTGCCCTTCTACTCTATAATGTTGGTAATGGCCAACTGCTTATTGATGGTAGAGCTCAAGTGGTGATGACCACTGGTTGGAGGTAAGTTCCAACTGGTGATTGTCTCCTCAGACAAGGGAAGAGAGTGGTGATCACCCACAAGGGTCTAAGAGACCCTCACCAAGCTTGTGGTGACTATAGCAGTTGATCAGGAGCAAAGTATATTTGGGGGGGGGGGATGTGGGATAATTCCATCTGCTCATCCTGTTGCATGCAAACCTTTATGAAAACTGCCAGCAACCATATTTTTTAGAAAATCTAATTCTGTAATAATAACTAGATTTATTGGACAAAAAGAAACCTTCAATACAGTGGTGTCATCAAAGCCTAGGTGAGTTTACTGCCTTTTATATTAATGTGAGAGATTTTGAGAATTATTCCCATGAGGTTTTAAGACTGAAGATTGAAATCAGAAAGTTAATAAACATTGTGTAAAAAGGTCAAATTCATATGAAACAATGAACTAAAATTTAAAGCTGGAAGATTGGTTGCTTTTGTGAGCACTTTGCACGTAAAAATGGATGAAAGAAAGAGACTGGTTTGCTTAGAGAAAGGGGTGTTTTTTGGGAGTCTTTTGTATGGGAGAGGTATTTCAGTGAAAGCAATCTGAACAACAAGAAAATTTAAATGCCTAGTTACTACATTGTGACAGAGGAGTTGCTGTGAAGATGAAATGTTAACTCTTTGTAGGCCAAGATCTGGTTTAATGGAAGAATGGCAAAAACACAACCCTGGAAAATGCATCTTAGCAATGTGGAAAGAGATGCTGGAGGAATATAGATAGAGGAAAAATAACTTTAAGAACTTTAGATTGAACTTTAGATTGATAGATGATGTGACTGAAGTTGGGGAACTGCACGACATAGAGGAAGAATTGGAGGAAGCATCAAGATTGGATTGGAAGATCAGGACCAAGGAGAGTTTGAAGTGTGAAGAGATAAATTATAGATGGAGGTTTGTAGCTACACCAGGAAGAATTTGGAGAACTGGAGGTGATCCTGGAGGAGCCATGGAAGAATGTTGGTTGCATTGGAGACAATGTAGAATGGAGCAGCAGCATTGAGCGTGGAGAAGGTGGTGACATATGGATGGTGGTTAGAGGGACAATGCTGATATTTAATTTGCTATTTGGAAAGAAGAGGGAAAATGAGAATAAAAAGATCAAGAAGAATGTGGCTTATAGAAGGAGGTTCACCTCCAAGGTGTTACGTTGTTTGAGGATAGGCGTTTGTCCAACTGCAAAGATTTGGCAAAAAAGAAAAAAAAAAGAGGTTAAATTCAAGTAAGAAGGAATATAGAAATATGGATTGGTTCTTCTGGATTTAAGTTGTTAATATGGATCTTGGTATCTGGTGTTGATTTAGTGTAAACTGAATAGATCATAACACAGAGGCTGTTGATTTAAGAAATTTTCAAAAAGCTTATTAAGATAAGTTTGTATGGGTTTTGGTGGCTTGGATGTCTAGAAAGAATATAAATATGAGTATGTGGTGTACAGAGAAATAGTTAAGAAAAGCTAAAAATGAAAATAAAATAAAATGAGTTTACATTTAAAATGAAGGGAAGAATGTAACTTTTTTTCTGTGGAGGTTAGGAAATACAGCTGATGTTATGACAGATGGATGTTAATTGGGAAATTGAGGGGGTAATTCAGAAGTATTTATATCTTAGAGGCAAGGCAATGTAATTTTGCTTAACTCAACTTAGGGGAGGAATAATATCAATAGGCAATAAAGATTATTAATACTTATAAATATATATTAATAATTGATTAACTTACTGTAGGGAACATATTCATGATTGTGTAAATTTGGTTTTGATTATTAACATTTTACCTTATAGAAAGGAGGTTGATGATTTATTGTATGGGAGAGATATTGATTGATATTATAATTTAATATAGTTTAATAAATGCTGAAGAGAAGATTGGAAGTCACTTTTATCTCACCCTTTTTCCCCTTTTTTAAAATTTGGTTTTACTTTTTTTCTCTTTCTTGCCTTTGTTCTATTTTTTCCCTGTTCTATATATAGTTATTGCTCTATTTTATATATTTAGAAAATCTTTATTTTCTTTTTTAAGTCAACCCAGTCAGAACGATGAGCATGCATATATATGTTCATGGTCATAAAAGAGGAGAAAACCTTTGTCTTACACATGAACTTGAAATAGTCTAATAATTAAGCATCACTGTTTTTAAAAACCACAAAATAAACTTAAAGATGATTAATGTGGCACATTTGTGGCTTGCTTTTTGTCAAATGACAGCCAATTTAAAAGCTTCTGTGTTATAAATTAGTTTCATTTTGTTTTTAAACATCCCCCAGATTTTGCCTAAAACATTAATTTAATCATTCTCTTTAACATGTTATGTTAGCTCTAAAAACACAAAATAAAAACATAGAAAAATAAAAGAAGCTCTAGGGAAGTTGTGACAGATGTGGGCATTGATAAATTAGAAACACACATCACAGTTTGTGAGATGCAAAAGTGAGCTGTTGCCATTGAAAGCCAAATAATAATAGGATCTTATTTTATGTTAAGGTGTTTGTTTGTTGACCAGCACTACTAGGAGTTAGGTACCATCAACTAGGGTTAGAATTAAAGATTCAAGTCACACAAGAAGGTAATTCACATTGCATCTAATTAAACAAGGGGAGTTATTTCCACAAAATGTAGTGATAGGTGCTAACTTGGATAGCTTTAAAGAATAAGTCATAAGACTTTACATTGGTAATAATGTCAATACTAGTTTCTGGGAAACCCAAGGAAAATGTTTCTACTATGCTCATTATAAACATATGACCTTCCCATAGATATCAAGTTGACCTCTTTTAGGACAAGATACACATTTCTGATGATCTGACACAGTTCCTCTAATGTTCTTATCAAGTCCAACAAATGTGCATTCAACTTGGAGGATGAATTGGTTACATATCCAACTTCATTAGAGACTACAGGAAATAGGAACATGGAGAAAAAAGCTTATGCAGAGCAAAACTGAGTAGAATCTATACCGATATCTAGACCTAGATGAAGAGCTAGACTAGGGATAGAATCTAAACCTAGATCTAGATCTATGTGCCTCTCCACCACCTCCACAATTTTGGGATGAAGCATCTTACAGCTTCATCCATATGTTCTCACAGATGCAGGACACCTAGAATTAAGTCTTTTCACTGTTATCTTGGCAGCATGGGACTGCTAAATGAAGCTACATTATCCATGCAAAAGCCTTTGAGAAAAAGAAGGCAAAGTATATATTTTGTCATAGTTCCTCTTGGCTTAGACAAGGATGCAAAATGTAAAGGAACCACAACCTACATAAATGGTGTGATGTCTTTCAGGACTACACACACACACACACACACACACACACACAATGTTTTTGGAGGAAGGCACACCTTTGTGATTGCTTTATCTCAACCTTATCACTGAATTTTAATAGTTAGGTACCTGCAGACCTTTTCTATTAAATTTTACATCATTTTTATGAGCCATTATTGCACATAATGTCTGAGTCCACCAACTTTTCTCTTTGTCCTCCCTGGTGTGGGATGAAATCAAGTTCATAGCAGGAGTATAATGGATGCTTTTGGAGTAAACTGCAAGACATAGGCGAGTGTATTAGGTGAGGGTTATCAGCTAATTATTGCAGGCTTGAGAAAATGTTGACTTTTATGTCTCTGAATAAAACCTGCATTAACTTTTTGCAGAAAGCCAAAATATGTTTAAATGAAGGTGGGGGTAGGTCTCTGATTTGTTGTGCCAAATGCACTCTACTTCGATTCAACACATATATTACACTTCCTCCTTCTTCCTGAAACCATAAAAGGATGGTCCCAGACTTCTGTGCTCTTTTATTACCTACATCAGGATCTCATTTTAAAAACAAATCTGAAGAAGTTCCTTCCACTCATGAAAGGGACTTGGAAAAGGGATTTTGGCATATTTTATCATGACTTTGTGGTATGTTGAGGTAACCTGCCATCAACTTGCACCTGTCTCACATTTAAAGAATATGTGAGGGAAGTGATTGTGGATCTCTGTTTGTAAGCAGCCCAGGAACCATTAAAGTGATAGCTAATGGATCCCTAAAAGAGTTTTTGGCATTGAGATGTTGATACTTGATACCTCTTTTGCTCTAAGCTAAGAATTGCACTGAAACCCAGTTGCAGAACATCAGTTTTATTTTTCTCAGGTGGGGATTTTCTTTTTAAAGCCAGCAGACATTTCTCACTGCAATTGACCAGATGTATTGGAACATCCATTTTTGCTACTTCACTGTCTATAAAAAGAAGAAGAGAGATATATGTGGGGATGATGTCAATTGGCAGCTGTCAGTGCTAAGATGGATCCTCCACAGTAAGGAGTGGGATCCTGCCAAATATAAGGCATTGGGGGAAACACAGTTATGAAAGGCAGTTGTATTCATGCATTGCTGAAGGTGGACTGTTTGTAAACAAGATGGGGCTAAGCATGTGTGAAAATCTGAACTTGAAATGGGTTGAGCCATTGTGGATGTTCCAAGCAAAACCCTTGGATTCTGTTAGCATTCACTTGCACACTTGCTGCTGTCTTCTCATCTGTCCAAATGCCCAGAAAACTATTCTGGGGGCCCTTTTTGCATATATAATTATAGTGCTATGCTCCCACTTTAACTGCCATGGTTCTACCTTATGGAGTACAAAGACTTGCAGTTTAGAGAGAAGTATTTATATTTCACAGACGTTTTTCATTCATGACAACCCTATCTCAGGGTTTTCTTGGCAAGTTTCTTCAGATGGGGTTTACCATTGTCACCCTCTGAGCTGAGAGAGTGTGACTTTCCCAAGATCATCCAGTGTTTTTTGTTTGTTTGTTTTTTATGCTTGACTGGGGAATCAAAACATAATCTCCAGAGTCATAGTCCAGCACTCAAACCACTAAACTATGCTGGCTCACAATAGTCAAGCACAAAAAAAACCACCGGATGATCTTGGGAAAGTCACACTCTTTCAGCTCAAAGTACAAAAAGAATGTACTAAAACCAAGTACAAAAAGTACTCAGCTCCAATTACAAAAAGAATGTGATATATATATATATTAAAAACAGTATAATGTGATGATTTCTAATTGTGTCTATTTTTTAAATTTCATTCCTAAATATTATTTGTTAATTTTTAATACAGTCTTTTTGTACTTAGGTCCCACTCTGGGAGATAGGTGGCATAGAAATAAATAAAGAAATAAAACAGTTAATAGGTTTCCCTGATCTTGGAAGCTAAGCAGGGTCAGCACTGGTTAGCACTTGGATAGGAGACCGCCAATAGATATGTGGTGGCTATATTTCAGCAGAAATGACTGGCATACCACCTCTGAATATTCCTTGTCAAAGCAATAGCAATAGCAATAGCAATAGCAAGTACATTTTTATACCTCTTATCAGTGAACTAGCACACCCTAAGTGGCTAGTGTGGTGTCATAGTTTGAACATTGGACTATGACTCTGGAGATGAGGAATGAATCCCCGCTTGGTCATGAAACCTACTGGTTTACCTTGGCCAAGTTACACTAAGTTACACTTAGGGGAAGGCAATGGCAAACCTCTTCTGAACAATTTTTCCCAAGAAACTCCCATGGCCTTAGGGTTTCCATAAATCAGAAACAGTTTGAAGGCCCAGAATACAGACAAGAAATCCCTATGAAATTCATGCGATCACTATAAGTTGACACATGAAGGCATATACACAGACACACACACACACCATCCACTAAGCTAAACTAATTAGTCCCATGGAATTGCATAAGAACATGAATAGCATGCATCGAACGCATGCATACACAGAGACAGGCAATGTGTTTTGTTATTCTTAAATGTGTATTATTTCTAGATATCAGATATAATGGCATGATCATACAGTGCCCACTTTCCCCCATCCCTCCCCCAGGTTGACTCTTAGCCTATGTGACTTTTTACTATAGCTGCATGTAGAGTTTCTACTTTGATAGATGTAAAGATGCCTGCAAGCACATGGAAAGAAAAAAAAAAAAAAAGAGCACTCAGCAACAAAGAGGGAGAACAGAATGTCAATGTATACACCTTTATATAGTGTATACGGTCACTGATCTCTCTCATGAGGCCATGAAACACCATAGGGTTGATGAAGAACCTAAAATACAACAGGAACTGTAGTGAAACAACAAAAGATCATAAACCTTTTTTTGGCACCAAAATCAATGCTTCTAAAGAGAGTGCTGGAAATATGCCAACAAATGAATCCCTCTGTCAGCAGCTAGAATCACCCCCCACCAGCCTGCCTCATTTCTTGCTACTGCTTCACAAGCTTGGTGTTCCTGAATCCAGACATACATGGAGAATCAAACAGGGGTGAGGGTGGGAATGCTCTAGTGGCAAGAGCTGGAATCCTGTTGGTGACATAATGCCCTCCAATTTCCTGATTTGTCAGGCTTGTGTGTGTTGTGTATGTTGTGTTCCTTCAAGTAAATTCCATCTTGTGGCAACCCTAAGGCAACCCTATCATGGGATTTTCTTGGCAAGATTTGTTCAGAGGAAGTTTGCTGTTGCCTTCCCCTGAGGCTGAAACAGTGTGACTTGCCCATGATCACTTAGTGGGTTTCATGGCCAAGCAAGAAATTGAATCCTGGTCTCCAGGGTCATAGTCCAACCCTCAAACCACAATACCATGCTGGATCTCTAGTCCCAACTGATCCTCTGCTGTCTCTCTTTTTCAGCTGCTTTTAAAATGCAGGAGAAAGGGTAGAATTTTATTCTTCCAGGTAGGCTCAACAAAAGTAAACTGTTGTACCCTCTTCTAGCTTGTGCATTCCTCATCATTAATAATTTTGGCCATATTGACCACATTAATGATGTTGCTTGGCCACACATGTCCTGGTTTTCACCTGGAAAATGCTGGAAGGTATATAACCTACACAAATCTCTCTTATTATTCTGGGGCTCTTTTTAGGAATTATATACTTCCTCTTTGGAGATTTACCCAAGCAGCTTTAAATAGCTTGGACCCATTGCCATGGCCATTAATTGGCAGGGGTAGGGGAGGTGATGGAAGTTAAGACCTAGGCAGCACCCAGCCTGGCTATAGCTTTGCAGGTGGGAGAAGAAGGCTAATAGATTTCCAGTGAACCATTAGAGATCTAGGAGGATGATTTCTGATGTGTTTCACCTCCCCCAAACTGCACCTGGGTGTAGACTGGTTATTCTCTCACTTCTCGTCACCAGTAAATGGGAGCAGACTCTGATTCTTTAAAACTCTCTTTCAGCGATGGGGACAATATGGAACAGATGTCAGTGGTGTCATTAGGCTTGGTATCACCAACTGCAGTCACTCATGGTGTCACTCCTATGGACCTTCTGGATGGGGCTGTGGATGGAAAGAAGGGTCTTACCCAGGGGAACCCAGCATCCTTCCACTGTTGCCCCTCCACCTAGTTCAGACAGCAAAGGTGGGACACCACCCTGAGCAAGAACAGTGTTGTTGTTGTTGTTGTTGTTGTTGTTGTTGTTATTGTCATTGTTCCAAACATTTCCACCCTCAAGGAAAGAGGAAGTCACAGAAAACAGAGGATAACAGTGACAAGGAGCCAAACAATGTGGGAGGGGAAATGGCAGAAGAGGAAAGCAGAGATAAGTGGCTTCAATCCCCTCCTCACACATCCTGGTGGAGCAGCACAGCAAGAAGATTTTCTTTCTTTCTAAGAGATGGGCCATGGAACACCTCACTGCTGCCCAGTGTCATCTCTCTGATGGTGCCACTCAGAGTGGAGTTGCACCCCCTGCACCTCCAATGACACCACTGACAGATGTAGGATCATGGCCAAGGTCTGCAGTTTCCTTGAAGATGACATAGCAGTGAAAGCTAGGGATGTAAAGAAGGAATGGGTCACTCCCAAGCAGTGGGAGTGTATACTCAACCTACCAGTAGTGGTGTGACCTGGCAGTAGTATGACCATGCTACAACTGGATCACACCACTGCTGGTAGAAATCAGCAGTCACTGCCTGCACTCATTGCAGGTCTGCTGAGACTGTGTGATACAGCAGTCCTCCATGGTGCATGAGTGCATCAGAATGCCCTCCCAACATTTGTGTGTAGTCAAGTGAAAATGAATTGCATTCCAAAGAAAAGGACTCTTGTTCATTTGCAGCTTAGAAAAGTAGGGCTACAACTTCCACTCCCATCATATCATCTCCAGCCAGCATAGCCATTGGCTCTGCTATACGTGAAGTCTTAGGAGCTATGGACCAAATAGTATTTTTTTTTTCTAAACTCTGAGTTCATAGTGGCACTCATGCATCAGCATGTCTTTGTTTGACTGACAGCTGTGTAGCACCACCAGCTTCTAACCCCTCATTTCACTGCTGTTTTTATATAGATCATTGCTAAAAAATGCTTTGTAATTAACATCACTTATTTAGATTGCCCTGTTTAATGTAGGTGTCAGTGTATGTGTGCGTGTCTGTTTCCCTGTAGCTAAGAAAATGTTCTTTTCTCACTGTTAATTGCTGTCACACAGAGTGTCTAAATAATATGAAGGTTGCATCTGGTAGAAAACTGACATAAGCTTGGAAAATTCAAAAAGATGAAGATTTCTTTCCTGGAGGGTATCAATAATGTGGAAATAAGAAAGCTAAGAGCAGAGATGACTTCACAAGAAGTGACTAGCTCACAGTCACTTTTGTTAGTCTGCCCACCCACAGATTCTCCAGGGTGGTGGGCTAAAAATTTTATACCCAATCACTAGGTATAAGTCTATTTTAACTCAGTATAAAACTGAATGTAACTCTGTGTAAAAGTGGAAAGAACAGAGTCTGAAACTTTTCAATCAATCTGGATGCACCCTCAGTCTCACACAACACCATCTCAGGCCACACCACTACTAGCTGTGTCATTAATATTAAAGAGGAAACCTATATAAAAAGGGGAAAGTGGGGGGCGGGGGAAGGGTAATTTTCCTGGCTATAGAATATTCCCTTTTCAGCAATTGATGGTCATTTGCTCTCAGCATCAGAGGAAGGCAAAGAAAAACACCCTTTGAATAATACTGCCTCAACAAATCCATAATAGGTTTGCTATGGATCACTATATGTCGGAAATGACTTGAAGGCACACAAGAACAACAAGAGCAAGAACAACACTCTATGCAGCAAAGAGAAAATCATATTGTGTGGTAAATAGTGAGGGAATCAAGATTTAATGTCTGTTGTTTTTTTTTTAAAAAAATAAATAAACAGAAAAGGAGAAAAAGTATATTTTTCCTGTTTGAAGACTACTCCTTTTTTAGTTATGGTTGAGGGATGTAATTTTTGGTGTCCATCACAGAGTGGCTTCTTACTAGACTAGTCTATTGGAATATTATCTTCAGTCCCTGAAGATCTGAATTTTGGAGTAAAATAACCTGTTCTGCAGAAAGACAGCATGGTGTAGTAGTTTGAGTGTTAGACTAGGACACTGGGAAACCAGGATTTGAATCCTTGCTTTTCCATGGAAACCCACTGGGTGGCCTTGGGCAAGTCATACCCTCTCAGCCTCAGTGGGAGGCAAAGGCAAACCCCCTTGAACAAATTATGTCAAGGAAACCCTGTGATAGGTTCACCTTACAGTTCTCACAAGTCAGAAATAAGCTTAAGGCACTCAACAACATGAAGGCTGTTCTGCCATGCAACAAAGAAGAAATCACATTCTGTTGTAAAGGATAGGGGAAATCAAGACTTACTGTTTGAACCTGCAGGATGACTTTTCAAAGTGTTGACTGGCCTAGGTTTTCTGCTTGGGCTCAACACTGAACCTGTTAAATTTGGCAGGCTATAATTTTTTTCCTTGGAAATTAAATGTAGCTAGAGAGCCAGTGTGACATAGTGTTTTGAGTGTTGGAGTACAACTCTGGAGACCAGGGTTTGTTGGTTTGGATCCCCGCTCAGCCATGGAAACCCACTGGATGACCTTGGGCAAGTCACACACTCTCAGCCCCCAGAAAAACATGTGCTAGGTTTGCCTTAGGGCCGCCATAAGTCAGAAATGACCTGAAAGAATACAACAACATCAGATAGTCATTTCTCACCACTTTGGGCAATATTTTTTCCCTTTTCTGTTTCTAGATCATTGTTTTTTCTGGCCACTTCTTACTTTCTCTATGTCTTGTCAAATGGATGATCTCACCCAATGAACAATTGCACAGTCAGTAGGGTATCATCACAGTCAAATTTAGCTATATCATGTTATCCCACTTGGAAACTGAGTGTACGGTAACTTACATAACCATGGACAAGTGAGAGTAAACTGCAGTACATGAATGAACATTTCATCCTCCCCACAAAATATACTGGAAAATTACTAAGAAGTGAAACTTTTTTCAGCACCATCTTTAAAAAAAAAAAATCTGCAAAAACTGCTCTGTTAATATTCTGATCTTGTAGAACTCTTATGTCAGATTATGAATATAAATATGCAATGTAATCTGTAACCTAAAGTGCATGTTGATTTTACGTATGAACAGCTAAAGATCAATCTTCATTTCATATATAAATGACTCATGAAAGGTGCAGGATCTCAGCAGAATTTCAAGATGTAAAATATATAAATTGATCCACCCACAATGGATGGAAGGTGGATGTGTGAATTAAATAAGACTTGCAAAATGTGCAATGATGGTATGAGTTTTCACCAAAGAATCTACGGGGGGAGGGGGGAGTCAATTTACTCACAGAGTTCCAAATCTTCTGACAATATTGTATAGCCTTGAGTGCCCAGCTATTCCACAATACCAAAGTGTGGATCATCAGAATTATAAATCTTTAGTTGCAGAATAAACAATATCATATTGGTTGGAGGTGGAGGCAGCATTAAAGATGTGAATATATGTAAGAAGGAATTTTCTGGAAATTAAAGGAGAAAGCTAGTTCAACAGGTGTTCACAGTGTTCTTTGTGGATGAGGTCTCTTGTTTTTCCTTTTTTTTTTTTTATGTCACCTTCTATTTCTCTGCATTGATCATTATAATAGTTCTCCTTGTCCCTGCACAGAAGTCATTGAACACTTACATTTAAATTTCTGATTCTATTTCTGTCACCATTTACTTTTGCTTCCCATCTGTCCTCAACTGATTGAAGAATTTCAACTGCCAGCCATTGAAGCTTCACTTTCTTTTTGTTGTAGATAGTGTCTTTTTGCATCCCACCCTGTCAATTTCCCTGGCTTCAATCCAGAGTTCCTCTGTTCCTGGTCAAATAGGCTTAATAGTACAAAGCTTTTTAAAAAAACAACAAAAAACAAAACAAAACACCATCTTTAAATTCTACAAGGAGGGTCTTCTGGTTGTATTTTTGGCATGATGATCGGTTTGGTGTTCATTAGCTTTAGTCTATTTTTTTTTAAAAAATATATATTAACAGTTCATGGCATTTGCCACAATCTGCTCCTGGTCTTATTTTTCAGAAAGAATGGAGGTTATTCATCTTCTCCTTCTAGTTATGTAGTCTATTAGATTCCTATATCGGCCATGTATATAGTCGCTTCTTGAGTTGCTTGAAGAATGTGTTTATGACTAACAAATTGCTGACCTCACAACATCCAATGAGCTCACAACTCTCCTGCTTCATTTCTTGATGTTTGGCCAAATTCTCCTACAATCTTTGATTCTATTCTGTTTCCTACTTTTGCATTCCATCTGCTTGTGATTATCAACATGTCCTGTTTGATGTATGATCACTTTTCAAGTCGCTGACATAGAATATTTCTGTTTCTTCTTCTTCTGTCTCTGTAGTTGGAACATAAACTTGGATTATGGTTATATTGATGGGTTTTCCCTGAGGTCTTCCTTTGTATTATATCCTTTGACAGCATTTGCTACATGTCCCCTCACTATAAAGGTTACCCCATTTCTTCTTAGATTTTCATTCCAGAGTAAAACACTGTGTAATTATCTCACTCAAAATGTCCCATTCATGTCCACTTTAGCTCCCTTACTCCAAGTATTTTAATGTTCATATATTCCATATCTTGTTGTACTATATCTAGCTTTCCTGATTCATGTTTCTCACATTCCATGTTCCTATAATATGGGTTGTGAAGCTTTGAACTTTGCTTTAGCCTCTGAGCACATTGACAGTTGAATGTCACTTTGGCTAGAATCCAGTTTTGTCATTAGCTGCAGCACTACTCATAGTTGTCCTCTGGACTCCTTCAGTGCCTCATTCAGTGCCATCCAACCTGGGAGTCTCATCTTCTAGCTCTATCTCCTGTATCATTTTGGATTGTATTATCATAGGTGTTTTTGTACTAAAAGGTCTTAAAAAGTACTGTGCCTCCCTCTGTGCAGTAGTAACAAGACATAGTAGTAAATCTATGATTCTATGATTTTATGTAGGGTGTGGTGTTCATCTCCGTTACTAAGCCAAAGAGCCAGCCTTGTTCGAAGATGACTCTGGTGGTCATGTGGTCAGCATGACTGCACCAAATGCTGTTACCTTCTTACTGAAGTGGTACCTATTTATCTTGCATTTGTGTGCTTTCAAACTGCTAGGTTGGCAGAAGCTGGGACTAGTGACAGGAGCTCACCCATCATGAAACACTCGGGCCTTGAACTGCCAACCTTCCAATCTTACATTCATCAGAATTGGCCTCTTCACCATTAAGCCACCACATCTACAATGTTAAAAGAAGTGTTTAAAAACTGCAGAAAAAGGAGGAAGAGGAGGAGGAAATCCCACATGACAAACTATTTATGATACACAGTTTTCAAGCAGGAGGACAGAATGCACTATTTTCTGCAGTTTCAAAACAAAAAACAAAAACCATCACAAAAAGCTTATCTCTAAAAGCTTATGTAATATCCTCTTAAAATGTTAATGTTTCCATTTTGAGCTGTACGAATAAGCCTCTACGATGTGGATGCAACTAGTGCTAATGAGCAGGAGTGCAGGTTTGGAAAATAAAAATACCAACAATAAAAAAACTTGCTTTAAATTATACCAAAAAAAAAAGAAGAAAAAAAAGAAAAAAGAAAAAGACATTTGGACTAGGGAGATGTAAACCATTATTTTAAAATGACTGTATTAATGTGCTGTGAACAAAGGGCTCTTAGCTGGAGAGTGCCAAAATGACTTTTTATTCCCATTTTCTTTTCAGAGGGATAATAAAGAAGAGCTTTGGTGGACCCTTCAATGGGGAGAACATCGGATGAGAAATTCAAGAGTCTTTTCTTCCAGTTTACCATCTATCCCATTTCTGCATATTTTTTTTAAGCTGGCTGTGTGTATGTTTATACAGTAATGCAATCAGCTCCCTGTATCATTTCAGTGTTTATTTTTCCCCCACAGAGAGCACACTGGATTTTTACATATCATAAAATGATTGGGCAAGATTGGGTTTTTCAGACATTGACTGGCACCCTGCATAAGTTGTGCTACGCACATGGAGCAAATTATACATCATAGTGCAACAAATGTATTCTGCTGAGAAAAGTGGAAGCAGAGTTGCATGCACAGTAATACTGTGTTTTAGTTGTAGACTGCAGACTGCAGTTCCACTTTGTGGTTTCACACTGCACATTGTGGTTGGCATGTGTTGTGCAATGTTGCTATTCTGCATGATGCTGGTGTAGCATATCTCTGCAAGTGGACAGGAATACTGTACTGAGGGGATATTAGATTACTGCCCATATCGTAGTGTATGCAGAAGTGATACCAGTGTGGTATAGTGGTTTGAGCATTGGACTGTGACTCTGGACATCGGTGTTCAGTTCCCCACTCAGCCATGGAAACCTGATGAGTAACCTTGGGTGAGTCACACACTCTCAGCCTCAGAAAACTCAGTGATATGGTCATCATAAGTCAGGAAGGACTTGAAGGCACACAAAACCAACACCAACCAAAGAAGGTATGATAGATGGTGCTTCACGTGTTCCTCACATCAATCACAATCTTTTGGAGGGTTTCAAAATGTTCCTTGGAGAAGTCGAGAGAGATTTGATACAAGGTGTGGTTTAGTGGTTTGAGTGTTGGACTACAGCTCTAGAGACCAGGGTTTGATTCCTTGCTCAGACATGAAGCCCACTGGGTGACCTTGGGCAAGTCACACTCTCTCAGCTTCAGGGAAGACAACTCCAAACACCCTGTGATAGGGTTGCCATAATCCAGAAATGACTTGAAGGCACACAATAGCAAACAATCAATGGAATTTCTCAGGTGACTCTTCTCTATTTTTACGTAAAACATTGAAAACAAATACTGAATCAAGTGAAAATGTACCTTTCATTATGAGGTGTTTTTTTGTTTTTGTTTTTGCACAGAATGAGTGATTGAGAATAGTTTTCTGCTCAACTTGCCAACCATGGAAAGATAAGAAAACTGTGTGCTCTTAGATTAATGACTGCATTATAAAAGTATGGGGTCAGGTTAGCCAGGATCCTATTGTAAAACACACTTTCTGGCTGGTAGCACAAGGCTGGTTCATGCAGCCATGGAAGTGATGCTAGGCATACTGACTAACCATTGCCACTCTTTGAAGGTGCTGAAACAACCAGGTTCCCTGCAACAAGTCTCAGAGTCGCTATTATGCTTTTTTATGTCATTATGTTCCTAAGTGGTGTCTTCAAATGTTATATCCACTGAGGAAGGATGAGAGGCAGCATATTTCTCTGCCAGGCAAAGCCTCCTCGTGCATGAAATTCATTGGCTTCCCCTTTAAGGAGTTTACTGCCACAGTGACCTTTATGTTCAACCCCCCCCCCCCAAAAAAAAAAGGTGGGGGAAGGGGAAAAAAAGACCTTTTTAATCGCCTACACAGCTCACTAAGTGGTTTCTTATTTGACTGGCATTATTGAATCAGCTTCTGCATTGGCAGACTCTATTATGACACTGGGAATTGGACTGAAATTCTCTTTCTGTAGTAGTGGAAGTTGTTGTTATTGTTATTGTTATTGTTATTAAATGAATCTAGCTGCCTTTAACCCAGACAAACAGTCTGCTTGTTTTATAATACATGAGAATGTCAGACTCATCTCTGGCAAATGTGGTCTGTAGTGAGCCCATACAGGACTCTGAATTGTTTAGTATAGTGAGCAGGTCTGACTCAGATTTAATGGGAATTGACTGCTTTTACCTCTGTTGGTCAAACTTAGATGTTGACATATAGACCGGATGCATGCTTGGCTTCCCTCAGAGCAACTATTGAAACAGACTAATGGCTGGTTTGTTGCTGTTGTGTCCTTTTAAGTAGTTTCCAGCCTATGGTGCCTATCATGGGGTTTTCTTGAAAAGTTTCTTCAAAGGGAGTTTGCTGTTACCATCCTCTGAGATGAGACTATAACTTGCCCAAGGCCATCCAGTGGGTTTACATGGCCAACAGGGATTCAAACTTTGATCTTCTAAGTCCTAGTCCAACATCCAAACCATTACACCATGTTGGCCTCAATGGATGAAAGAGATAAGTAACAGGAGTTAAAAGAAATATGAAATGTGGTGTTGGAGAAGAGTGCTCAGAATATAATTGATAGCCAAAAAGCCAAACAAATGAGTCCTTGAACAGATCAAGCCTGAACTCCCCTTGGAAGCTAAGATGATTAAACTGAGGCTGTTGTACTTTGGCCACATCATGAGAAGACAAGACTCACTAGAAAAGACAATTATGTTAGGGAAGGTAGAATGCAGTAGAAAGAGAGGACGACTACACCTTAGATGGATATTCAACAAGGGAAGTCTGAATCTACAATACCTAAGTAGAGCAGTGGAGGCTAAGGGGGCTTGAAGGCGTCTCATATACAGGATTGTCTTGAGTCAAGATTGACTTGAAGGCAGCTAATAACAACAACAAATTGTACTTCTTGGAACCTTCCAAGGGTTGCACTGTCACTTGATGCCCTGCAGCCATGAACACATTTTTCGCTGAAAAGCATGAGTACATAGACTCCAAAATTTCAAAGATGAAAACTGAGACACATGTGGGCTGAGCAACATATGAGTGTGGTCAAGATAAGATAGGTTATTAATGAGGAACAATACACAAGTTAGGAAAGGATGCAGCATTTTTCCCCCCTAAGCCTTCTGGGATGGCAAGACTCCTTCGCCTCCTCTCATCTCCTCCCCTCCCTGTTCAGTTAACTGAGTTAGCTGAGTTTTTACACATTGAACTACGTTTTGAGTTTGTGCACTTTGAACTAGGAACCCTGGTGGTGCAGTGGTTAAATGCCTGTACTGCAGCCACTCACTCATAAACCACAAGGTTGTGAGTTCAATACTAGCCAGGGCTCTGGCTTGACTCAGGCCTGCATCCTTCCGAGGTCGCTAAAATGAGTACTCAGCTGTTGGGGGGCAATAAGCTTACAGTAGTAAACCGCTTAAACACTGTATAGCATGGTATGAAGTGGTATATAAATGAAGCTGCTTTTCTTTTCTTTTCTTTGCTTTGCTTTGCTTTGCTTTGCTTTGCTTTGCTTTGTAGCAACTGAAGTAAACTGAGAGCAAAGTGGAAAAGTGGGAAGAGGAAAGTAAAACTGAGATATTTTAAAAGTAGCTGAGAAATGGGATGACAGAGAATTAATCTGGCCTTCTCCTACCAAGTTGGGACAGTTGGAGGACATGGTGTCTTTGTGGTCTTGTCTTTTTATCTGCATTAACCCTCCCTCAAGACCACCTGAAGCCAATGATTCCCAAACCTCCAATGTACACTTTGGATTTTGTTTTCAAACTCTGTTTCTGAAAAGTCATGTATTGAATAAAGGTATTGGACAGCCATTAATTTCCAGCTTCTGATTCAATGATATTTTATATGCAAAAAGTGCCCTCTCTCCTGGCTCATGATGAGAGTCTGGAGAAAAAAGAAGCTGAGTAGCTACCATACCTCTTTTGGTGCTGTGTGCCTTGGCAACCCTAAAGTGAACCTAGAATTTTATCTGCAAGATTTGTTTAGACGGAGTTTGCCACTGAGGCTGAGAGAGTCCAGTGGATTTCCATGGCCAAGCAGGGATCGTGAACCCTGGTCTTCCAGAATCCTAGTCCAACACTCAAACGACTACACCATCCTGGGTCTTATAGTTCTTATACCTCTTTCTGGGGTTTATATTGGTTCTGCCTGTGCTTTAAGGCTTTTGTTCAGTTCAATAGAGTTCCTCAAAATCAGGATGCTCATCAACAGTAGACGTCATCTGTGGCTTTTGCTTCATTGCTGGTGGCAGCCTGATGAATAGGAAGCACCTGAGGCGGGATCTTCATTAGCAGTCTTTTTCAATACATGAGCAGTGTTGCAAAAAAAACCCCAAAGCACTCATCACATGAGCACTGTTGCAAAAAAACCCAAAGCACTTAAGTATTCACCCATTCTTTTTACAACAGCATGCACATATTCAAAAAGACAAAGGAACAAACAAACGAAAAAACACCCCTTCACATATCGCCATCGTACACAGGCCTATCAATTGTGCTAATAAGAGGGAGGAAATATCAGAAGTGTTGGCATTATCGAGTGCTGCCTCTCTTTAATGACAAATTTTAACTAATTAGGCTTTGCACAGGAAATCAAATGAAATTGTATGAAGACTCAATTTTCCATACAGCTGAGGATCTGACCTTTTAGGAATGGGAAAAGAAAAATTATTTTTAATTAACATGATTAATCATTTCCTGTTGTTTCCAGTTAATTGGAGTTGTTTTTTGTTTTTTACTTAGAGAAAAAGAAGCCAAAGAGATGGCAATAATGGGAGTGGGAGGGAGATAGCAAAATGTCTATCTTTTAAATCCTTTATATCTCTATAAACATTCTACCCTGAATAAGGTAGTTGCAACACAACCCCTTGAATTATATCTCCTTGTTTCCCATCCCAGATTTTGGGTATATTTGTTTATTGTTTTATTAATTGGACCAGGGGACAGACTGCTCATTCTCTCACATTTTCATAGAAACACTAATAAAGACTCACCAGCAGAATTGAGTATGAGTGATAGTAAGGCCAGACTCCTATAGATATAGGGTAAGCCTCAAATAATCAAGTGGAGCGTACTTCAGAGTGGTATGCTCATGCTTTAGAGCTAAAAGGGCAAGAAATGGGGCTGATTTGGCTATCTGGATCTGGGCCCAAATTGATCCAGAACCTCATCAAATCAATGCACACTGTTAATTGGAATCAAAATTCAGATTGTCACTCCTACCCTATTGACTTGCCTTGATAAACTAAACTCTCCCCTGCCCCAATCTCTCTAAAAGTTAGAGGGAAAGGTGATGTGTGCCTCCAAGTCATTTCTGACTTATGGTGACCCTATGGTGAAGCTATCATAGGGTTTTCTTGGCAGGTTTCTTCAGAGGGGGGTTTGCCATTGCCATCTTCTGAGGCTGGAAAAGTGTGACTTGCCCAAGGTCACCCAGTGGATTTTCATTGCCAAGTGGGGATGCAAACCCTGCTCTCCAGAATCATAGACCAACACTCAAACAATTACACTATGTTGGCTCCAGTAAAGACAGGAAATAGTAGATGGAAATCATTAGTGGTCACATACAATTCTCAGGCCACTCAGACATATCAGGGAACTACAAACTGTTCCAGACATAATGCTGCCCTCACAAGGGCTGTTTGTGGGAGGTTTTTACTTGTCTTCAGTCAGATTCCCAGTCTCAAAAAGTGACTTATCTTTAGGAGGACACACAGCACAGGTAGGGAGATGGGTAATAGACCTTGCCACAAACCCAGATGCCAACGTATCCATTCTACTTGGGGAATGTCATCAAAGGACTTAAACACATCACCTACAATATTAGAGGTATTTTCACTTGCTTATCCTCTGATTAATTTTAGTTTAGTAGGCCTAAGTGCTCATCCCTGAACTCCAAATCCTAGGATTCCATAAGATATTGCCATGGCAGTTAAGATGGACTATAGTGCTATAACATTGGTACTTTTTACAGTTTTTTCACAATCAATATTGCCAGATATATTTTTTGACTGAAGCATACCTTCAGTGTTAATTAGGAAATCTTATGAGGCAGGACACATGAGAGAGAAATTAAACAAGCTAAAATTTTAATGAGTTGATCAAGTAGTTATTTCCAAGTATGAAAACAACCAAAATCAACAAAACATTTATTGGACCAACCAAGAGGCACACAAAAATGGTGCATGCTTTCAAAGTTCCACTGACTTTTTCATCAGGCAAAAGTATTAAAAATCATACAGGAGAGAAAAAAAAATATGACAATGTGAGTCACAGTCCTGCATTTTCTTTGTGTTGTTGTTGTGTTGCTCCATGTTGAGATGGTGTGGAAGGATATCTATACAGGCAGGCTCTCCTCCTTCCAGCCATGATGCACTGGGAGCAAAGCCTTCCAGAGTCCAGGAAATAAAATTTGAATCCCACTAGCAATACAAAAAGGTACTTCCTCCAGGTTCTGACCACAAAGTCTTGCTGTCCTGTTGAATATCTTTAGATGCAATTCTAGAACTGGCTGCTGATACAGCATAACAGCTGACAAGGCAAGGCTCAGTGGTAAATTCCACTGAAACAGGTTGCAAATTGGGGCAACTCAGATTTGAATCTTTCCCACGAATCTCTCATTAGATAGGTCTAGCCAAGCTCATCCCTAGCCCTTCTTCTCTCCACTCCTCACAATCTTTAGCATTAGGCTAATGATGATTTATATATTTATATGTTTAAGTTATAAGCCTTTCCCATTATAATGAATGCTTAAGGTGGGTTATAAAAATAACAGTTAAGAGAAAAAGAAAACTTCAACAGGTAGCCACAGAAAGAGGGAGAAGGGAAGTCTCTCCATCTGCTGTGCAGATAGATCAGTTCCATCAGGCCTTCCCTTGCTTAGTCAGTGGACCATCAAACATAATTAGCAAAATCCAAGTGGCTGTACTACAAAATGCACTTTGTTCATCATTTATTCCAACCAGTGTCATTTACCTGCAATTATTTATGGCCCTACTTAGTACACTCATAAAGACGTGCTGGCATATTGTGTTAAAAAGGAATGGGTTTTAGGAACAGAAAACCCTGATTAAAAAATTTTGCTGAGAAATCAGAGGACATCAAACTTTGGTTAAGACAACTGAATCTGCAGGTTAATCCAAGAGAGAGACTATTTGAATTGCTTTATACATTACATTTCTTCCTACACAGATTTGGGGGGGGGGGAGAGAAAAAAAACCCTGTGTGTGCTGTTGTGGTGTAAATTTTATTTTTCTTATTAGTCCAAGCACTGATTTCAAAGCTGTCACAATATTTTCCTTTGGTGATATTCAAGAAAACATACAGATTCTCTTTCAGGAGAAATATTGCAAATTTCAAAAGAATCTGGGCAAGACTGGTAAAATGTCTCATTGACCAGCAATGAATGCAACATCATGCATGAAAATTGTTTTTTTTAAAGAGGTTTTAAATCAAAGATGTAGAATGTTCTCCAGATGTTGCTGAATGGGACTTAGACTAGAGAACCTTTGGGAACACTTCCAGCTTTATAATTCTATGATTGTTACATCTGGAAGGTCAAATGTTCTCTATTCCATTTCTAAGGTTTGCCTATCTTTTAAGCAAGCACATAAAAAAAAACTGTACAAACTTGAATTTCATTTGCCTTCCCTTTGTACTGTCCTCACCAATTTAGGGGTCTGCTCTGTAGGAGTATACAGGGCAGAAGAAGAGGGAAGGACAGTAACATTGGCAGATCCAGCTCCTGAGTGTTGTTCATTCTCCTTTTCTGCAAAGGAGAGATATAGGGTGCAATTCTTTTCATGCTTATATAGGAACCAGCTCTATTAAAAGCAATAAGATTTATGCCTGAATAAACATTATCATGACTGCTCTGTTAATGACATATCAAAACTAGCTGGAGCTTTGCAGAACACCAATATTTCCAAAGAGATTGTGGATTTGCTATCTAACTTGGTTGCTTAGGAGACCTGTGGGTTAGCTATCTAGGATTATCCCTCAGGGAAATTGTGGATTTAGTAGGTAGCCTAAATTGAGTAGTAGGGACCTATTTGACCATGATGACCTTCTAATGATTTTCTTGGCTGAACAGAAAATTGCAACATGATGCCTGAACATTTTCCTGCTATTTGACATAGGGTGGCACAACTTTATTGGGGAGATGGAATAACAAGTGCCTCTCAAGGTTTGACAGGAATCAATGGGCATTAGACGAATATGGGGGAATAATCAAAGATGACTAACCTGAGGCTGTCATACTTTCAATATGTCATAAGACAATGGAGAATATCAGGTGGGGGACGGGATGTCCTTGTCACATCCTTTTTCCATCCTTCCTGTGGGATAATGGGAAGGAATTTCAGATGATATTATGCTGATGTAGACATTGTCCCATATGTGAAGTGCTAGTGACCACGATCACATGAAAGACTTTCATATGATGTTGCACTGATCCTGTCATTGTCCTGTCAGTGAGGTGGAACTGTCCCATCCTTGCCCTTCATTTTGTATTAATGTAAGAACATGTTAATGCAATTTCACTTTACTGACAGGATCAGCACAACATGTATGAATGTCTTTTGTGCAATCACGGTCATGGACGGAATAAGAACAGGAGAGCAACATGCTTCACTTCCATCCCCCATCTTATGATCTACAATTTTACTCACTAGAAAAGATTATGATGCTTGGTAAAGTGGAAGGCAATAGTAAAATAAGAGATTGAATTACAGTGGGTTGATTCAGTTCAAAGAACCCACAGACTTGAATTTGCAAGACCTGAACAGAGCAGTTGTGGTCTGCCATTCATAGAGTTACTATACCCTGAAGTTGGCTTGATGACAAATAATAACAACAATTTGGTGGAGCAGTTGGAGGACGGCAGATATCTGCATAAAATTTGCATATAGAGGTACAAATTTAGAAACAACAGTCACAGTTTAAAGGGAAATGTACCATCTTAGGAAAGATTGGGGCTAGGTGTCCTACTGTGTCTGCTCAGAATACAAAACATAGTACTTAAATATAGCCCAGATTCTTTTAATTGGATAGTTGCACCATTCAATTGTTGAATGGTGACTCAAAGATAAATCCTATTGAATCAGTGGTTCTAATGATTTGGGAATAAAAATAGGACTTCTGTCTCCAGGTCCTAACTGTAGATGGGCGAAATTGAAATCCTTGTCCCTTCTAGCTTCTTCTGATTCTTTTCTTGGACCAGACAGCTCTTTAAATGAGTGTATATATACCTAACCAGTTTTTAACAGCTGCTATAGGTTCTTCTGGGTTCCACCAATGGGAGAATTAAATTGTGTGAAGACTTGGAAGAGGGAGTTTGCTTTGGTAAACCCTGTTGTGTAATCTTCTACCCTTGGAGGCCCAGTTTGTGCTGATATTGACTTCATTATGTTGCAAAAACACTTAAAAAATATTAAAATAGGGTTGCCATATTTCAAATTTCTACTACCTGACCACTGAAATTTTCACTCTGGAAAAGAGTGCATGTCTGGGAAAAGAAGGATGCATGGAAAGTCAAATGAAAGCTTTTGACTTCATTGGTATGCCACCTTCAGATCTTATGATACGGGCCATTCCTTCAAGTAGGGGACTTCTTGAACACAAAAGTGAAATAGGAACCAAATTGTAGTCAGGGACAAAATACTGATGGACTGGAGAAATAAAAAGGGCTGAAGTAGTTTCATTGGCAATACCATCTCCATTGTTATACTGGACAGAGTGGACGTCAAGGGAGATTGAAAGGATACCGCAGAGGCACTATGGAAGTGGTTTGTGCTTTTACTTTACCTTCTCCTCCCTCTTTGAGGTATACTTCAATGTTGCTTCTTTCCATCATATTCCTCCACATAAATGATACACATGGGTTGTCATTCATCATGTCTTTGCAAGCTCTTTAGGGACTCTGAAAAGTCAGAAAGGCAGAATACGACTTGTCTGAGCTGTCTGAATGCATAACGTGGCAAAAAGTATATGTTGTCCAAACCCCATTGCCTTGTCATCCCCATCTCTGATCTCTGAAAGGTAAGTATGCCCTTTTTGTAACATTGAATTCTACCTTGTTTTAATGAAAGTTAATGTTTGGCATTTCATTTTCAGCACTTCACTTCCCCTGTTTTGCATTTTTTATAGGCACGTATAAACATGCATTACAATATACTCAGCATGAGACGAGTGATATAAAACCCAATTCTCCTCTGATTTCTCCATTTTTAAAGTTCTTAAACCTTAAACCTCAGTTTTACCCCTGGTCTCACATCACTGGACCTGTCACTGGAATTAAATAGAGACTGTTAAACTGGTTGCTCCAAGGAGATGGGGAAATAACCTAGCGCAGCACTTTAAAACAAAATATCCTAATAAAAACAGCATCTCATTTAAATTTTATTTTCCATGAACATAGAAGATAAAGACAGACCAATGCTAATAAGAGAGAAGAGGAGGGAAGTGACCTTAATTTTGAATGATCTGTTTTTGGAAATAGTGCTGAAGATTGCAAAAAAATTTTTTTTAAAAAAAATATAGTAGTAAATTATACATGAAGTCCAGTTGGTAGTAGCAGTAGTGAAGACAGAATAGCTAACAAACCGGAGTAGATTCATCACTGCTGACACCTAGTGGGTAGACTCAGAACTACTAAACAGAGTAGTATTTGGAGAGGGCAGGGGCACTACTTCTTTCTTGTTTCCTATTGAAATGTTGAAAGCAAATCCACCAAGTTGTATATTTCATCTACCCTCTAACATTTCACAGATGAAAACTGGGAACCATTCAGCCAAGCAACATCACAATGTGGTCAAGTTGGCCAAAGTTATTAATGAAAAAGTACAGTCAAACTATGGGAGGCTGAAGTAGCTTGCTTTTGCAAAACTTCCCGGGAAGGGCCCTGCAAAGTTAATGGAGCAAAAACTACTTTGAAATCAGTTTGCTGCAACTGAAGTAAGCTGAGGGAAAAGTGGGAAAGTGGCAGGAAAGAGCAACCAGTATATTTAAAAGTAGTTGAGAAAGTGAGATGGCAGAGGATTTATCAGGACTGTTCCGGACAAATCAAAACAGATTTCATAGCTTGGAAAGATGATTCTCAGTGTTAGCAAGCTTATTGGCACTCAGTTATTCAGGATGTTGAATGCCCATGCATGTTGTGGGAAGAATTAAAAGGATCTCTCCAAACTGGGCGAATGAGCAAGAAAATGACAAATGTAGTCCAATGCACTTAATTTGTGAACTCATATCTTTGCTTGCATGTGCAGGCAAACTGACACTACAGATTTAATGAGGTTATAATAAATATACAAGTATGTTTGTCTGAAACAGAAATATCTGGACAAGGCATTCATGGCAGTTTTAGCACCCAATTAAGCCACATTGAGAATATTAACTCAAGAATACTGACCAAAGCTACCATATTTTTTTTTAAGCATTGGTAATGGAAACATACATTAGTAGTGGAAAAAAGACTGCAATGAGGTGTTCAGTTTGTGAAATGTTGGGTGTATCCACACTGCAGAAATAAAACAATTAACTATCATGGCTTCATTTGGTGGAATCCTGGGATCTGTAGTTTGGTGAGGCATGAGAAATCTCTGACAGAGCTCCCTAACAGACCAGGCAGAACCCTGGTTCAAAGTAGCTAGAGGATACCAGATCATAGAAGGCATCCATATGGATCAGTAATATGTTGATACAGTGCGCCATTATGGTGGCATTATGCATTTCTTCTTCTTCTTCTTTTGGCTTTTGGGTAGGTTCTCAAAGCTAAAGACTCTCTAGGAAGGCTGTCTTGGGAAACTACACAAAGCCTTCTATGTTGGATCTTAGATGGCTTGCAAAAGTCATGATTTTATTGGCTTGGGGGATGCAGTTTGTATCTCATCCTGGGGCACTGTGGTTGATGGCTGCAGGTAAATCTTGCCATCTGTTTTCATTCAGAGTGACTATAGTAATGAATGCAGAGCCGCGTGCTATCAAGACATGCAACAGATATGGGCATATCTAGTTTTTCCGTTTCCATGGAAAACCAGGACACTTAATATTTTGATCATACTTTCAGGTCTTCAAAATATTTACGTTGTTATTTTTGCTGCTAAAATTGTTTTAAGTGTTCTGTAGCTATCGTGTAGATAAGGCCACTCTGAGTGTATCATTTCATAGATGTTGTTGTGTGCCTCCAAGTTGTTTCTGATGTATGACAACCCTAAGGAATCCTTTGGAAAGATTTGTTCAGATGTGATTTATCTTTGCCTCTCTCTGAGACTTTGATTGTCCAAGGTTATCCAGTAGGTTTTCATGGCTGAGTGATTATTTGAATCCTGGCTCCAGTGCTCAAGTCCAGCACCCAAACTACTATACTATACTGTCTTATAATCTCCAAGACTTAACACAAAAAGAAAAAGTATCTTTAAAGAAGCAAAAAGCAAATATTAGAGCAGCAGCTTCTTCTCTGGATGATAGGTGGGGTCAGCCTGGTCTCCTCTTCACCGTAATGGTCTTTCTGGGAGGTATGGAATACATCCTCTAGAGGTCCTTGATATTCTGACAATTACCGGTATGTAGTTGTGTTCCTTACAAAAATGTAAAAAATGCAAAATAAGTCAGTTTTATGACCCCCCCCCTCCCCCAATACTGAAGAGATAGGTGCTTAGGCTGCCACCACACTGCTGAATTAATGTAGTTTGAGACCTCTTTAACTGTCATGGCTCCACCCAATGGAATCCTGGGATTTGTCATTTGTTGTGGCACCAGAGTTCCCTGATAGAGAAGGTTAAATGTCTCACAAAACTACAAATCCCAGAATTTTATAGCATTTAGCCATGGCAGTTAAAGTGGTGTCAAACTGCATCTTCAGTGCAGATGCAGCCTAACTCTGGGGAGAGGAGAGACATTTGCCTAGAAATTTCATGGCAGGGGTGCAGTTCAAACTAAGGATATCTTAGTTTGCTGCTCACTTTCTAGCCCTTATGTAACATCGTGTTACCCTATGTTACTAAAGTCAGAATCTTCCAAGCCACTGAATTACCCATCACCATGTATGGGATGTAAGAGGTGGACAGTGAAGAATGCAGGAGGAAAAATCAACTCATTTGAGATGTGGTGCTGGAGAAGAACGCTGATGATACCAAGGATGGCCAAAAAGAAGAATAAATGGGTCCTTGAATAGATCAAACCTGAACTTTCCCTGGAAGCCAAGATGATCAAACTGAGGCTGTCATATTTTGATCACATCATGAGAAGGCACAACTTACTAGAAAAGAGAATAATGCTAGGGACAGTAGAAGGCAGTAGAAAGAGAAGAAGACTACACACCAGATGGATTGACTCAATCAGGGAGATCATGAGCCTGAACCTGCAGGACCTGACCAGTGAGGATGAGAATAGGGAGGCATGGAGATGTCTCATTCACAGGGTCACCATGTGTTGAAGTCAACTCGAAGACAGCCAACAACATACAAACACCAAATGTGACATCATCTCTCTGGATCCCACTGTGCTGACACCAGCTCCAGCTTGAGAGAGACATTGAAGCTCTGTGTTGCTTCCACGTATCCAACCCTGCAATGAGAAATCTGACAGACAACTTGTATTAACATCATGCAGGAGAAGGAGAATGGTTTTTTTTTGGGGGGGGGGGGAAATCTTCTCCCTTCTCCCCGCCGATACCCTTAAACAGATGCTTGATAAAAGAACAGAAGCAGGCAATGGAGAAATTTGTTCCATTAAAGAGATATCCATGCAATTTGCATTTTATAATTGTTTCTGCAAAGGCTGGTGTGAGCTGAATCACAGCGCAGCTGTCTTTTATTCTCCCTCCCACCCCCGTGGAGTGGCAGAATGTTAAATAGCTCTGATTCCATCAGACTGGAAATGATAGGATTGTGATCTTTTGATCATTCCTTCAATTACAATACCAAAATGGGTGTCATCCCCCACTAGCTTACCTGAGCAACCTTAGGACACACGTGGTCCCATATGCTGATGAGTCCTCCAGCTATTTTTCATGGATAAGGTGGGGAGGGGGATTTAAATGATTTCCCCCTGACTTTTCTTCCCCCATCCCTTCCAAATGAAATGGGACAGAAATGATCGAACACTGCTCCCAATTATTAATCCCACTGTGATTCTAAATGCCATGCTATTACTGAGAGCACAAAGATACTTGAAGGTTTTCTGATTTCAATTAAGATTATTATCTCCTCTGAGGGATGGGTTTTGGGCTGCTGGGAAATCTCTTTAGCTGATCTGTTTTGAAACGATAGCAGTTAAGTGGTAAATAGTAGACCGGCTCCGTATTAAATTTGAGCTCCAGCTGGCCCCTGTTGTGTTCCCATCCTCCCTTGTCCTGCCCTCTAAATGGTTGTTAAAAATGGTTTAGGATTATTTCATGAGTCACATGACAATAACAAGTCGAGTTTTTTTTTTCATAGGCTATACAATATGACCAGGAGCCATGGGTAAGGCTGAGGCAGAAATTCATTTGGTTTGCATTTCAATGTGAAAGTCTCTCCTGCTGCACTTTCACCCTAATATGGGAATTGAAACTCAATCATCCTTTGAAATCCACACTTCTCTAAATGTTGCAAAGGAGTTCTCCAGTCAAGAAATATATGCTAAAACACACACGTTATGGAAAAGGTACACATACAAAATGTATACATTTGTGAAATTAAAGTGCAAGAAAATAAAATGTATTATATTAGAAAATTGCTTGCAAAAACCCGCAACACTCATGTATATTAGACAAAATTGCATACAAAAATGGATGTATTAGGAGAAGTGTGCATAAAAATGCATATGAATCTTCAAGAAAAATGTCTTTAAAAGTGTACTACTGGATTCAACCCTGAGCCTGAAACCTCATGTTACTGTGCTTACCAGAAGTGAAATTGTCGAGTTCAGGTATGTCTGCCAACTGAGTCTATTACTTGTTGTTGTGTGGCTTCAAGTAATTCCTGTTTAAGGGCAACTCTAAGGTGAACTCATATCACTAGATTTTCTGGGCAAGATCTGTTCAGAGAGGGTTTGCCTTTGCCTTCTTCTGAGGCTGAGAGAGTGTGAGGTCACCCGATGGGTTTCTATGACCAAGTGAGGATTCAAACCCTGGTCTCCAGAATTGTAGTCCAACACCCAAACCACTAAACCGCACTAGCTTTCGAGCCCATATCTAGAGATGTCCAATCTGACTGAGGTGACACATAACAGCTACATCGCAATTGGATTATTGTAACATGCTGTACTTGGAGCTACGATTGAAGAATGTTCAAAAAATTTAGCTAGTCCAAAGTACTACTTACAAATTAAGTGGAGGTAGCACACCATTCCCTTGTTGAGACAGCTCCCTTGGTTGTGGGTCCGTTTCTGTGCACAATTCAAAGTGCTGTTTATGGTTTAGAAAGCCTCATCCATCTTAAGCCCAAGCTGTCTGATAGACTGCTCATGTTCTGAGATCTTCTGGGAGGCTCACTCTCTCTGTGTCCAACCATTCTCACAGGTACATTTGATGGAAACATACAAGAGAGCCTTCTTGGTGGCTCTCCTAGGCTCTGAAACTCCATTTTTAGTGTGGCTCCACTGTCACCATCTTTGTTAACCATCCAGGTGAATTTTTTGTTTGGTTTTGGCAGACCTTTGGGAACATATTGCTCATAGGGAAAGGACCTTTAATAGCATTCTGTATTGTCCATATTCATTGTTTTCCTTTTTAATGAGCATGCTTTTATAGTTTTTAATTCTATTGATTGATTCTGTTTAAACTAGCATGTAATGTTTACTTTTGGCTTAATCTGTTTCAACATTTGTAAGCTGCCTTGAGCTCAGTGGAAGTTGCTGTGTGTCGTGTGAACAGGCAGCACCAGCATCAGGCAGCACCAGCAACAACATTTGTTGTTGTAGTTGTTGAGTTGATGGAATGTTGACTATCAAACATGCCCTTGACTAAAATGGCTGTCATTGATTCAATCGACATTTGCATATTAAATTTTGTCATTTGCCATCCTGACTATAATCGACAAAGAAATCTTGCAAGCTTAATAGAAGAGTTTTTTTTTTTGTTTTTTTTTTTTTTGTTTGTTTGCTGACCAAAATACTGTGACTAAATCTTCAATAGGACTGAAAAAGAGAGGGAAAAAATGTATACGATATTCAATACGTCTTATCCCAGATTTGTTTCAATCTGTTTAACCTCTGTTAAAAAGGAAAATAATTTCTTAATAAATATATAAATAAAAATGAAAGGTCTGTCAGAGCGCAAACAAATCTAGGAACAAATCAGATGCAGCAAAATCCTATTAAACTGTCATGAGTGTTTTTCAATTTCATTTTTTCCTCATTGCTGATTAATAACATATTTGTGCATTATAGCTGCTTTTGACACTCCATCTGTAGCACTGAGCTGCCTTTTCACTTCTCCTGCCTTTGGTACAGGGGATGAGCTGAATGTGGATTTATTCCTGCTACACCAACACTGAAATAGCTTCCCAGTGTGATCCAGAAAGTTAGCTTTCAGACAATATGAAAGTCGTGTCTACTTTTTAAAATCTCTGCATGTGTCTTCCACCATCTACTTTCCTCCTCCCACCTAGTTTTCATTTTTTTTTCACCAGCCATCCTCCACTGCCTCTTGTAATAATGCCACACATGCAATATCTGGTGGCTACGAACCAAAGTAAGTCCAGTCAACAAGGAATTAATCCACTCTTCTGGGGGCAGAATTTCACATGAGATAGGGGAGATATTATTTGCCCATGAAGCCTCATGTGAAGTATTGATGCTAAAACATCTGGAGGGTTAGGGGTATAAATGTTTTTCTGCATTTATTCTGTAGCTCTGTTTGTTCAAGCTTCCTTCTGTTTTTGTTTGGATGCCAGCCATTGGCATAAGGAAGGCTGGTAGAGACTGATCCCAAATGAATCACCCACTTCCTTAGCCATGGGAAACCCTGAGAACAGAAAGTCTACACCTATGTGAGTGACAGAGTACTATTGTAGTTAGGGGGAACCAGGAAATGTCAGTTACAAGATGTCTTTGAATGTACTTTGTTTCTTGTAACTTTGCAACTTCTAAAGCTGTTGCCTGAGGGGGATCCTCCAAGAGATGATAACCAAAAATCCTGATATAATCCTTTTTAGAATAAAACTTTATTTAACTGTTAAACCTTGAAGTGGTTTTTGGTTACTCAGCATACATAGGTCCCTTGCTTCTCCAGAGGGAGAGAAGGGAAAAGTGATATTACTTCAGTTTACTCATATCTCTCCCTTCTAGTGGTGCAGTGGTTAAATACCTGTACTGCAACCACTCACTCATAAACCACAAGGTTGCGAGTTCAGTATTAGCCAGGGCTCTGGCTTGACTCAGGGCTGCATCCTTTCAAGGTCGCTAAAATGAGTACCCAGCTGTTGAGGGGCAATGAGCTTACAGTTGTAAACTGCTTAGATACTGCATAGCTCGGTATGAAGCTGTATATAAATAAAGCTGCTTTGCTTTGCTTTGCTTTGCTTTGCTTTGCTTTGCTTTGCTTTGCTTGGAAAGTGGAGAAGGAGGTGTTGGGGAGCACATGGGTAGTGGGTAGAATTAGGGAACCCCTGGTTGGACAACTTTGTCTTCCTTGCCCAACAACTTAGGTCGAAAAAGTTGTAAATCATATTCTCACTAATAATAACACTGTTACTCCTCAGCCTACATTTTAATGTGCCATTCTGAGCCTTATCACATTACAAAAGAACGAGGCATTAAAATAGGCAGTTTTTTGCTTACCTTCCTGCATGATGTCGTAGTACTTCCATTCTCTCTCCAGAGGGATATAGTCATAAACACATGGTTTTTGCTGAACAGATTATTCCAGAAGAACAAAAGGCGTGCATTTACAATTATCTCTCTTGACAGTAGGGTGGAAGTGCATCATGGGCATGTGGGAAGGTAAGCAAAATAACTCTGTCTCTATAGACACAAGTTTACTGGTGTGTGGGGAAAGTTCTTTGTTCTTCCATTGCACTCCCAGTAATTATTCCCAGTTCATTTCCCAAACTATGTAAAATGCAACCACTGGATCTGTACAGTATCCTTTGAAAAAGACAAATAGATGTCATGATGATAGACCTGGAAGCATCCGATTGTCCTTATCATAGAATCTCTAGAGCCTGTTTATCACAATGGTTCATCCATGTTGTTAGGGTCCCTTTGTACTGAGAGTGATAATATGCAGTAATTAGCTGTAATTGGGTCATTGATCTGGGAGGAATATATACTCCAACAATTTCCATCTGTCCTGCGTACTTATGCATGCATAGGACAGCCTCTAGCCTTCTATCTTTTCTCTCATATCAAATTCACTCCAGAATCAAGAAAGGTTAATAACAACTGAGCTTTGCCAATACAGCCTTAGAGAGAGAAAAAATTAAAAATACAGTGTAGGGGGCCAGATTTTTGGAAGAAGGGCAAGGACTGTTGGTAAGTTTTACTACTATACACAAGTTTTATATGCTTAAGGGAAATGCAAGATCATAGATGGCTAAAGTTGGGACAAAAATATGAACAATGCAGCTTTCCAATAGGTGAGGTTTCTTTAGCAGTTAAAAGCTGTAATGGATAAAAATATTCTCTCCTGGAATGCCCCAAAGAACTGCTCCTTTGTAAGAATGGGGCGATTTGGCTTGTGTAAATATCAGAACTTTTCAGAACAAGAGAGAAGTAAATCAGTGCAGTAGTTTGAGCTGGTGCATTCACCCACAGTTGAGACCAAGAATTTGGTCTAGAAGGTGGCATCTTGTTCATCACGAGGACCATGGTGAATAGAAGCTGTGCCAAAGGGCATCTACAGTCAGATAAATGGATATCAGCTTTCTTAGACTTTAGTTTTTATTAGGATTTTTTAAAAACAGTTTTAACATCTCTGTGTAATCACTAAATCATCACACTGTTCTACTGGTGATTTTGTTTCATTTTGGCAAATCCTTGTGCCTGGTTGCCCTGGGACCTGAATAGATCAGGACTCTACAAGTGTTACATGTCCTGGCACAAAGAGGGATCTAATTGTTTCATTATTTATTGATAGGTAGTTTTGTAGTCTATTGCCTCTTAACTCGTCAGGGCTCCTGAGGTAACATATATTCATCTTTTGTATGCTTTAACTGAATTTTATTTTCCTCTATAAGCCACACTGAGATTCATTTAATGTACAAAAGGTACAGTGATGTACATTTGGGACTCTAATGCCATATACCTTCACTAAATTATTTCTAATTTGCCTTGTGCTAAACAGAGGATCAGATTCATCTCTGAACTTGCCCACTATCTTTCAGTGGGCTCCTTCTGATAATCACTCTTACTGTGTGGATGTATTTTATCAGAGTCTTACTCTGATCAATTCCTCTGATATATTCCTGATAAATCAGATTTTTCCTATCCTTGAAGAAGACTTGAAAGTTCTGTCACAACCTACCATTGTACAAAGAACGGCAATGCTATCAAAGATTCATGGCATCTATCACTGGACTCTCCAGTGGGCCAAACAAAGAGAAGTCTCAGATATTTAACAAAGAATGATTACACCCATAGGAAGCAAATGAACCTTTACTGCACCTGTTCTATGTTTCAAGGGCTTTGCTTTTAACATATTCATCACTGTTGTACATGCTAGTCTACCCAGTAGACAGGAGGTATTGGGGAATCAGGGAGCCACAGAACTATGTATACTGCTGCATTATTTAAGCAGGGTTTTTGGCACTGAAATAAGTCTGCCCACTGACTTTCTTCTACAGGAGAGTCTTCAACAGGAAGATGATATTAAGACTTCCAGTTGAAGCTGTTCCAGTCTGGGTAACAGAATGGTCACAACAGATGATTTTGGGGTTGTATTTCCTGACTCTCACCCAGTATTTAGCCACATTGTTGGCTACTTTGTCAGAAGATTCAGCTAGTTAAAAATGTGATAGTCCAGTTCCTATGGAATGTAACTGTAGAGAACATGGACCCTTTCAAACTACACAATTATAATGCTATGAATCCCCTTTAACTGTGGAATTCTGGGATCTGCAGTTTCAACTGTGGTATTTTGAATCCCCAGCCAGATAACTTGAGTGCCTCATGAGATGACAAACCTCATGATTCCATAAGATGTTTCCATGGCAGTTAAAGGGGAATCCTAGTGCTGTAATTGTATAGTGTGAAAGGACCCCATAGTGTTCCAGCTTTAAAATTATTCCATGAAATTCAGTTAATTTATATGGACCCTCTGAAGACATTTAATGATCTGGATAGGGACAGTGCTGGGAATTTCCTTCTTATGGCCCCATTTCCCCCCTGCCTCCATGATCTTTTTTGGAGTTGTCAAGTTTCTACAGGATGGGAAGGAGGAGATGAGAGTTACTGCTGCCAGAACAAATAAATAAATATGTGTTTGATTGAAGGGTGCTGGGGATTCAGCATAGTTCTTCTTACATTCTTATTGGCTTCAGTGGCAGGCTCAGATACTGGAATCTCATTAGGATTTTACTAGTGTGTGTGTGTGTGTGTGTGTGTGTGTGTGTGTGTGTATTTCATGTGCACAGATAATTTATCCTGCAGGAAGAGGCACAGCTGAATAATGTCATGAAATGGGAGGCAGGATGAGAGAGAATTCCTGGGCACAACTAAATACAAATTTCTCCTGGCTATATGTTCCTGGAGCTTTTGGTCTGAATATCTTTAATTGCCCAGAGCTGACGGCCATGATGTCTGCATATTCTGGGAGTTGTAATCCAACTCTCTCGCTCGCTCGCTCTCTCTCTCTCACACACACACAAGCAAAGACCTTTTTTAAAAATATATATATATATATATATATATATATATTTAAAGTTTTGTCCTTCTAGTTGGGGATGGCATCATTTTTTTTTTTTTTTTAAATAATGTTGTCCAGTTGTAGTTAGAAAATTTGCATATTCCCTACTATTCTCCTCCAGATCACTGCTTAGCTTCAATAATGCTTGGATCTGACAAAACAAAAACATTAAGCCATTAAACCAATTTTATCAGGTTTCTAGAACCAGCCCTGATCCAATTACAAAAGGAAGCTGGTTCCAATGTACAAATTTTGTACAAAACAGCTTATCTAATGCCTGTTTATTGAATGAACAAATGAATTATAAAATGCATGACCAAAAATAGCAACATTTTGGTTGTTAGTGAGCCCATAAGGCAAGTAATGCAAAGCAAGACAATACAAAGCTTCTATAAGTCATGAAGTATATTCAAGAAGATGTCTGTCAGTCCAAGCTGCTGTGTGAAGCACATGTTCTAAAAATAATATATGACCTCCACTCAAAATAGACATCAATTTCATGGCCTCCAAATTAAGCCTCAGAAAAATAGAGCCTTTTTGTTGAGTTTCACCTTCAGCACCCACCTCATTTACAAAAGTAGTACTACAATCCTGTAACCTTTTCCTGTACACAGTGACAATTGCTTCTCAGTATAAATATTCATAGAATTGTGAAACTGGACCTAAATTCAATTAGTAGTCTTCCAAATTGTAGACCCATCAGAACAATGGGATTTGCAAACAATTTTGATCCACTATTAAACAGATGATTTCAAGTGTCTGCTCTATCTGGGACTTCTGATGGCTATCAGGACTTAGTCTTCTTCATCTTGGAGAAAACATGTTGGGAGAATGCTGGCAAAATGTGAAAATCTGTGCTTCACCCATTTGGGGATTCAAGCATCCAAGAGGAAAGTTTGGAAAGACTAAATGATGTGCAGGGTGAGTTAAAGAGTTAGAGATTTGCTGGACTGAAACTTGCTAGGCCATGGGAAGCAGATTGACATGAAAAAGGATCCAGAAATGGACACACAGAACAAGCCAGGTGTCAGTTACTAAAAAGTAGGTCAAAGCCAAAGGGGTGGGGTATGAACAGAAGACAAGGTTGAGAAGCAATCCAAAACATGGGGACAAATAACACATCAAGACTGAGCAGAGCTTAGAAAGTTACTATTTTAGACTACCTTCAGAATCCCAGTGACCTTACTATGAATTTTCTGAGCTGTACTCCAAACAATACCGCCCCACACACACCAAACTCTGAGTCTGAGGATAGCATCAAAAGTCACAACCAAAGAATGGTGGAAGTGTCACAAGTCAAGCAGAGCTTCTTGCTTAAGCAAGTCTCACCTGGAATCAGTAGCATCACTGGGGGGGTGTGGGGGGGGGGGGGGGCTCCAGACTGCACTGAGGGGACACCACCCCATCCCCTCAACCCTCCCCTCCTTGCCACACCTCCGTTTTCTTCAGAGGTAAACCAGACAGTGACAAGGAAGCAGGCTGAAGGCAAGTGGAATGAGCAAGGCCTCTGTAGAGGCTGGGCTCAGCCTTGCCAAGTGCATGCACACTTCTCCGACCCTCCTCTCTGCTGCCTGGCTTTCCCCTGAGGAAAGCCAAGCCACAGAGAGGAGGACTGAGGTGCGGACACATTCCAGCTGGCTCCTCAGAGGAAAACCAAGATGCAGGGAGGAGGATCAGGGTGCACAAGCTTGTCAAAGCTGAGCCCAGCCTCTCTGGAAGCCCCACCCCTTCCACTTTGGTGCCCCCTCCTTGCACCCGGTAACACCAGAACTAGGTACGCCACTGCCTGGAACAAGTAAATCTTTTAGACTATTTCCTAGATCTAACAGCACCAATGGCCAATGTAAAGGGGTGATGTTGTTACAGGGTGTGATAGTACTCCACCAAAGACATTGGCATTTATGCTGTGCACCTTATAGGAGAGCTGCATACAAATCCAGAAGATCTTCACAAAGTATTTGCTTTTAGTATCAGTGGTTGGTGGGTGGCTTTTATGTCAGTAGGGCAGATTCTGGAGCTATCTAAGGTTCTGAAGTAGATTGAGCACTTTGCTGATAGCTACTTTAATCTTCAGTTTCCAACTCAAAGTCCATTATCATCTCATAGACCTGGAAGCCACCAGATATCATTACTGCATGTCCATGTTTGGAGCTACTCTTTGGATCTATACCTTGCCTCTATCAGCTCTACTGCTTGGCCCATTTCCACAGTTCATTCCTGAGATATCTGGAGGCTAGGAGTCCTCTGACTTCATCCAGTTTAAGAGCCTGAGGTCAAACACCACAAGGAGAGATGCAAGTGAGCAGGCCATTTGTCTCTCAGGGCAGCTTGCACACTATAATTGATCTTCTCAATGGAACACCACTGAGAAGCTTCCAGAGACCCCAGGTTACTTAAAGCATCACTGATCACATCACATCTGTGTTAAGGAAGTGCTTTCTGATCAAACCAGTAATCACAAAACAGGAGTGTTGGCCATTTTAAAGAAAAAAATTCACTTGACTTCATGACTACAGTAATAATGAGTAATATCCTTGTAATGAAAAAATCTGTGTTTTAAATCCAACAATCCAGTAATGTCAATCTCTTCACCTTTCAAATAGTGCTTATTAAAAAGGAGCCAAGTGTGTCTTGAAGTCAAATTCAAAAGGAGTTTGTCTGGTGGTATAAAGACAATAACACAGCTGTAGGATTAGCCTGGATGGAAAGTCATTGGTGCCTGTTCTGTTTACAAAGGATTCAGAAGCTTAACAGCAACATATTCATATTCAGGGTTACTCTGGCATTATGGTGACCCTAAGGTGATCCCATCATAGGGTTTTCTTGGCAAGTTTCATCAGAGGGGGTTTGCCAGTGCCATCCTCTGAGGATGAGAGAGTGTGACTTGGCCCAGTTCACCCAGTGGGTTTCCATGGATGAGTCAGTATTCAAACCCATGTCTCTCAGTGCCCTAACCAATGCTCAAACCACTGTGCCACATTGACTCCCAGGGAGAGGGACCATATTTAAAAAAAGAAAAAGAAAAAAGAAGAAAAAACTGGTAAATAATGCAAATATTTGAAACACAACAAAATAAAAAAACTAAAAAGATGTAACCTTGTTAGCAAAGCAAATTAGTCCCTGGAAGCTTTAATTTACAACAAAACAAAACCACACAAAACATGTTTTTGCTTGACACCAAAAAGAAGCTAATATTGGCATCAGTCCCAGGGGAGACCATTCCACAATTGGGGTAACACAACTGAGAAGGTCCTCTCCCATGTCATATTGTCCCCTCTAATGGGACACAGAATAAAACACTCCTTTGGACCTCCATGCTCAGGCAGTATATATAAGAAGATATGCTCCTCCACATAATAAGGTGTTTAGGGCTTTAAATGCTATCATCAACACCTCAAAATCAGACCAGAAGCAAATTGGCAGTAAGTGAGGCTCTTTTTAGACCAGTCTATATGGTTCCCTGGTCAGCAACCTTAGTCTTGCATTTTGTACTAGCTGTACAAAATCTATGAAGGCAGCCTGACACAGAGTGCATTACAATAGTCTGATCAAGAAGTTATGTACCTGTGGGATATTATGCTAAGTTATTCCTATCTTTTGTCATGCTGTAAAAACCCATTTGGCAAAAGGCTTGCTTTTATTACCGTCTCCCTCTGGAAGAGAATGGAAGTGCTACAATAGAATGCAGAGGCAAGGAGAAATATGCTTCTCTCTAACTGTCTCTCTGCTTTCTTTTGTCATGCAATAAGGCTCTTAGTTATGCAGATGTAAAAATAGCCAATGTAGAATATCTGCAAACTTCTCCTGAAACGTCCACTTCTCCAGTACTTCACTTAAAAAGCAAAGTCTATGGAGATATGTTAGAAGATACAAGATCAGACAAATAATTCTCTGTAAAGAAAATGCAAGGCATGTATACCAACCATCCTTGATTTGTACAGGCTCTTCTGTTCTAAAATCTTGAGTTAGGGATGTATAACGAATTGACCACATTTGCTGATGACAATAAACTATTTAGGAAAGAACAAAAAGAGGTTATAAAGAGCTCAGAAGGCATTTTTATAACTGGGAGAAAGGACTTTAACATGGTAAATGAAAATGAAGCAAAAAGTGTAAAGTGATTCATATTGGGGTAAAAATTCCAACTTTACATATACAGTGATAGGATGTGAATTGGCAGCAACTGATTAAGAGACTGGGATTCATGAGTGATATCTCTGAAAATGTCACCTAGTGTGTGGCTGTAGTAAAAGAAAAAAAGAGAGCAAATGGTAAGTTCAGCATAATTAGAAAAGAAATCAGATACAGCACTGGCAATATCATAGTGCCTGTATCCAAATCCAGGATGTGAGTACAGCTGGAATATTGTGCACTGTTCTGGTCACTGCATCTTAAAAAATATTGTAGATATGGAAAATATGCAGAAAGGGCAACCAAAATAGCCAAAGAATTGAAGCAATTAACTTGTGAGGACTGGTTACAATGTTTAGCACTGTTTAGCTTAAGAAAAGGGCAAATACAGGGAGACATGATGGAGATGTATAAAATAATGCATTTCTCATCATCTGTGAGCCTAAGATCATCCTCTGAAACTGAATGCTAGGAGATACAGGACAGATAAAAGTACAGAACCTAGTTAAAGTGAACATAAAGTTCAGAATTCACTGCCACAAAATATAGTGCTTGTTGCCAGCATGGATAGCTTTGAAAGGGAACTGGACGTACTCATGCAGAACAAACCCATCTGTATTAAAGAAATGGGGGGGGGGGGAACCTTAAATCTAATTAGAAAAATTTTAAAAAATAGCTTATGCAGAAGCAAAGCAAAAGATTTACTTGCTACAGGGAGAGTTCCCAAGCATCCTAACTGAAAGCAAAAGAAAATCCTTAAGGAGAGCAAAAAAGAAGGGGGAAAGGCACATTTGGGTTCTTTGTTAGTATAAATACCACTTGCACTTTTCTTGCATCTACTTTAGTTCTCTTACTAGTGCTGTTAGAATTTTTTTTTTAAGTTAAAGAGGTCTTCTGTGTTGGTTGATTAGGCTATCACTATGACTACTGAACAAAACATTTATTTTCCATTTTATAGAAATTAAAGCCTTATGCATATTATCCTGATGTACAGTACAGTCTTCCACCTACATTATGCATTTGAAGGTCACTCAGTCCTTGGAGATTGGTGGCATAGCTCTCATTGAAAAGTGCAGAAGCTGAAAGCCTCTCAATGGTTTACTTAGGATTTCTGCCTTGCCACAGGTTAGACTGCATGGGATAGTCCAATCATATGATTCTATGACTCAGATCTGAGCCACCAGGGTCCCAAAACCCTAAAATACTAAGACAAACTAGCACCAGAAAACAAAGCACAAACCGCTGAAATTGGTGCTAGGCTGAATGGCTTTTCTTGTGAGGGAGATGGCATCCTTATGAGTTTAGGAAGTTATAATCTCTGTTTAAAGCAGTGGGACAAATAGTTTTCAGAGTGCCTGAGACCACACTAAAAACTGAGGTGCCTTGAGAAAACTTCTTGTCAGACTCCCTAGCACCTGGGATGCTATGCTGCATTGTTTCAAGTATCTAGGAGTAAAAAAGAAGAAAGATTTTCTACCTAGCTGTCATGACCAAAGTACACAAGAAGAAGTGATGAAGAAACACTTGAACAGAAAACTCATGAGGTGCTGGGGAAGCATAATCTTAACCCACATGATTTATGTAACATATGAAAAGGTCCAAAAGTGCAGAATTTAACTTAGATGGGTTGCAGACTGCCAGAAATAGTGCAAATTGAGTCCACTTTTAGGGTTAGGGTTAGGGAATCATGGGGACTGTATTTTATTGTGGCATCAGAGCTCTCTGACAGAAAAGGCTCAATGTCTCAGGAAAAAAACAATTCCCATGTTTCCCTAGCACTAACCCTAACCCTAAAAGTGGACTCAATTTGCACTATTTCTGGCAGTCTGCAACCCCCCTTGAACTCATACATATAGCCAAGTCTTTTTCCTCTGAAGTTTTAAGAAAACAGCTTGGTTGGTGGATTGGTTGAATTAATTGCCCATCATGTAAGAATATGGTTTTGGAAAATAATAAACACTCTGATGATGGGTGACAAGGGGTGTGCAAAATGAAAAATCCATTCATTTTTGTTCTTAAAGTGCTCAATGCTTCATTCAGTTTGTTAGAATGACCTGCATTTTATAACAACTTCAATTCATTTTCATCCTTCACCTAGAGGGGTTGCCTGCATGTCACTTCTATGTATTATATCCAATTAGTATTGCATATTCATGCATTCTATTTATCATCCAAGGGATCACACCAGTTGGATTTCAGCCAGATTTTTCAAAAAAGGAAAGTGGTCTGTTTCATGGAACACTTTAAAAAGTCACACAATTACAGAGTCTAACTTCTACTCTTTCTGGTCCCTTGCAATGCTATGGTAAGACTTTTTTTAAAGGCAAAGATTGTTTTAATTTTCATCAAAGAGTGAGTAATCTAGAATGATGTCTTTCTTCGCATAATAATCCAGCTAAAGTATTAGCATAAAATAACTGGTAATGGGAGGGGTTCAACACCCAGATTTATGAGGAGATCATGTTTAAAGCAAATTTACTGAAATCAACAACAACAACAAAAAAATCAACTATGATTTGCTTAGGTCCCATGTGTTTCAATTGGTCTGTTCTGAGGTTTTGTCTGCATGGGGCAAAAGACCTGTCCCTCCCCATGGCCCTGATATGAGCAGTTTGGATGATGAGCACTAGAATGAGGACACAATGAGGTTACAACAAATTAAAACAATGTTCCTGTTGCTGTGGAACTTCAAGGAAGACCTGAAGCCTTCCATTTCTGTGCCATGACTGCTTTCTGCATGGGTCTCTTGATGGTCTGTCCAGCTCATCCATTATCCCTAAGAATTGCTTGTTGTGAGGTCAGAATGAAGCACACAGCATGCAACCCCTCCTGGGTGCTTCATCTGATCTCAGAAGTGAGCAAACCATGTTGGTGGTAGATGCATGGGGCAGCCCAGTGGGACAACTGCCACAATGCAGAAATGGTGGCTGAGGCAACGGGGGGCAGGTTGGGTCAGCTGTGGGGCCAGGATACTTGAAGCTGTCCCTGGAGTAACCTTGCCAGTACAGGTAAGGCCTAGGTCTGCTTTAAGTCAGAGGCTCTGGTCAGTGACTCTGGAATATAAAGCTTTTTCAGTACACTTTGATGGAAGCAATGGTAGTGATGGTGGAGCTGGGGGTTATATATAATAAAGCACTTCTTGCCTACACCTAAAACAAATTATCTAGCTAGCTGGCTATTGTTCTATCTAATGCAATTTAAAAATATATAAAGTACAAACATCACCATAGGATTCAAACATTAACAAATAAAAACAGCAACAATATTTTTCCAGCCTAGCAAACACATTACAATAAAAGTTCACGAGAACAAATACAGCACACTGAAGTGAAATAGAGGTTGGTGCCTTGTTTGCAGAAGATCTTAAGCGGTGATGTTCATTTTTGTAAGATGAGCAAAATGGGTTCAAGTCTTTTGCTGCAGCTTCTATAGCCTCCCAGATTTACAACATGGAACTTAGCATCTCTCCCTGAGTGGACAAGAGTGGCCGATTTGTAATAATCCTGTGTTAACAATCTCAGATCTTTCAAGCAGAGTGGACAAACACTGTGAATGAGAAGAAAAAGGCTAGGTGAAATACCACAAATATTTACAATCCTGCCCCTGCCATCATATGTTCCTCAGAGGTATTACCAAACATCCTGCAAAGGGGAGATTGCAGTCTCCCTTTCTCTCTTTACTAGTACATTTCTGCCATTGAATGAAGATCTTTATCATGAGTAATTACAAATGGTCCTGGGTAATCATCCATGTCATGGTACATTGAGCTCATCTGTGTGAAACAGAGACATTGCTCACTCCCCCTCCCTTTGTCATACACATTGTTAAAACACCTCAACAGCAGACAGTGAATAATTCAGATGTGTTTATTACAACCTCTGGCAAAGCATCAGTGATAGCTGAGGTGGTAATGCAATAACATTTATCTTCCCATGGCATCTTTCATATATGGTATCACTCACAAAATCACAGTGAAGGTCAGGATGACCTAGGGCAGCTTTTCTCAACTGTGGGTCTCCAAATGCTTTCAAATATCATCAGCCCCAGCAAGCACAGCCAATGATCAGGGACAATAGGTGGTGTAGGCCAACAGTCTCTGGGGATTTTGTTGGTAAACTGTGAAACGCTGGCTGAAGGAAAAAAAAAAAGACTTGTTAGGGGATACTTACCACATCAGGAATGGAAAATTGCAATGCCAGTTGTTGTTACACTACAAATCTTGCAGGTAATATCTCTGAGGAACATATGATGGGAGGGGCAGGATTGTAAATATTTGTGGTATTTTGCCTAGCCTGAAAAAGGAGTCCTGGTGGCACAGTGGTTAAATGCCAGTACTGCAGACACAACTGCAGGTTGTAAATTTGATCCCAGGCAGGGCTCCAGGGTCCACTCAACCTTCCATCCTTTTGTAGGTTGGTAAAATGAGTACCCAGCTTGTTGGGGGCAATTGGCTTACAGATTGCAAACTGCTAAGGCAGTGCTAGTCCACTGACAAGCGGTATAAAAATGTACTTGCTATTACTATTTTTAATCTCCTCTTCTGTGGCCATTCGTCATGCTGACCGAGTCGACAGGAACTAACATTATCTGGAGATCCACCTCTTCCTCACACTTGCACTATGTAATAACAAATGAGATGACTGGGCACATTAGTATACCATGCAAGAATGCCTAGGGATGCCATTCTTTGGTAAGTTTCTTCTTGAAGGAAACAGTGAGCAAGTTTAGCAATTTTCATTACACTGTGAGAAAGTCTTAGAAAACCACACAGTTTTTGAAGGCTATGTGCAATTTGAGACTTATTATATGCATAACATATATATATATATATATATATATATATATATATATATATATATATGGTTGTTTTGCACAGAAATATTGTGTTTTCTGCACAAAACAACCATGTGCAAACTTGGAACAGAACGGGTCCTGAATTGCAAAGATTCTCATCAGTCCAGAATTTTTGGACTGATTACTGATTAAGGTCAGGGTTTCTCAATTTTTATTTTTTTTAAAAAAAAACCCTTTTAAAAACATTTTGAGATTTTTTAAAAAAAATATTCATTCAATCCCTTGTGTGTACAACAAAACAAGCCTGATATACCATGTAACAGATTATGTTGTTGTTGTGTGCCTTCAAGTTGACCTATGGCAATCCTAAAGTGAAGCTATCATGGGATTTTCTTGACAAATTTGTTCAAAGGGGGTTTGCCATTATCTCTCTGAGGCTGAGAGAGTGTCACTTGCCCAAGGCCACCCACCAGGATTTGAACCCTGCTCTCCAGAGTCAACACTCAAACCACTACACCACACTGACTCTCAACAGGTTAATAATGTAAGAAATTATTAAAATTCTTTACTGTCTAATCTGCCTATAGCAGAGACTGCCCATTGCACCTCTATGAGTCTGGATAGGTAATTACCACTGCATTGGGTGGTGATTCTATTGTTAAAATATTAGCTCCAGATTTGAAGAGGGTTCCATCTGGTGATGGTCAACCACCCCAATTTCAAGGAGAGGAGGAGTTGGTGGGTCAGTCTAGGCTTGTATAAAAATTATTGATGACAAAATATTTGTACTAACATAACAAATCTGGACCTGCTAAATTTTGCGCATGCAAGAAACAAACAAACCTTTTTCAGAGTTTTGTTGGGGGTGGACTTTTTCAGAGTTTGTTATGCGAAAAACAGAAACAAAAGTAAAGGACATTTCCACATTAAACAAATATGTGTATTTGCAAGAACTATTCACAGAAATAGGAGAATGACTCTGGACTCTAGAGTTTGATTTTCCTCTTGGTCATGGTTGATCTTAGGTAAGGCACACACTCTCAGGCTCCAGAAAAAAATGACAGGTTCACCTTAGATTAAGCATAATTCAGAAATGACTTGAATGCACACAACAGCAGCAGCAGCAGCAATTGCATCAATACACAGAAATGCATACAATGAACATTGGCCAATATGAACTTTCAGCTAAGAATATGAGAAATTCTAAGAAGCACAAATGCCCATTCCTCCTCCCCTAACCCAGTCCTGTATCTCTACTCTATGATGTTCTACTTATTGATGGACTAATGAACAACAGAGAATAACCACTTGCACAGAGATATGGTGGCTGCTATGCTAGTTCTCAGCATTGTTGCTAAGTGGATGACTTGGAGGTCTCTCATTCATAGAGTCTCCATAAGTCAAATTAGATTTGATGGCAATTAATATCAACAATCTCTTCCATCTATCTCACCCATCCCAAATGCAAACTTCTCACTTTCTGTAATCTGGGAGATAGTCCACTCTGTTTTATACAGCAATTGCTTCTGCTTGATAATTCAAGAAAGCCTTCTTGAACTGAAGGGAGGGATGATTGTTTGAATCTCCTCTGAGTGAATTCTTTTGGCTACATGTTCCCAAACAAGGTTAATATGCAGCAGAAATATTCAGTTGCTTAGAAACCAATTTCTAATGGTGAACGTATTATTGCCTTGCTCAAGTTTGCTCTTATGAACCTTTGAAAAGCTAGTTTTTCTGCCTTCTGTCTTAATTAACAAGCACCTACCAAAAATAAATGAAAGAACTCAATAAAGGGCAGAGATCGCTTTTGTTCATCCTTTATGTATCTCCTCACTCCTCCTCCAGGGATTTTGCTGCTTATATGGCCTCTGTATTTCTGATGCTGTTTCAGCAATAACTAGAATCTCCTTCGACCCCTGACGGGAAAAAAGAAACTTATCAAACCTTCCAAGAAAACTTCTTTGGTAGAGACAGGGTATCTTCATGGGGCCAATAGCTACCATCCCTGGGGTGAACTCCATGGAGAGCTGCACTAACATTTCTCAGAAGACATGCTCTTTCTGAGAAAAAAATATATGATGTTTCCCCCTTTCCCTACTCATTACCCTTGTAGCCAGAAAATGAAAACTGCTTTTTATATTTTTTTTTTTTAAAAAAAGGCCAACAGTCACTACTTTTCTCTGAATATTCTCCATCATTTTTTTTTTAATTTTTTTTTTAGGAGGGTAGCGTTATAGCTACCATTCTTCTGATATGATGCTAGGCCCATGGTATTGTGGTGGGTGAAAAAGGGTTGCCAGGCTACTGTCCTATAATTGCTAATTTGATGGGTACCACATCAGTTTTCACTATTGACCTCACATCTCTGGGGATGTGCTCCCCGGAAAAGAATAAACAGCCTTGTCACTTCTGAAGACACTTTTATTTTAGTCCACATTTGATTAATATATGGAGCTGCTACTTTTTGAAGAATATACTTTTTAAAATTGCTATACTTACTGGTGTTCTTTTTATATTTTTATAAATCACCTTCGGCAGGAAATGGACCATGAAGTTGGGATAGAAATCTATCAGGTAAATCAATACATAAAAGTGTATTCAGAAGAAAAAAATCTACTCAATTGGATGGAATGTACTCCCAGAACATCTATATAAGGTTGGAATCTTAGAGCATTACATTAGCACAAATGAATGCTGATGACTGTATACCGTCCCAATTTGGATTAATCTGTTCACCTACTTTTTCAGCTGCTTTTAAAATATCCCAGTTTTTCTCTTCCCCCAATAATTCAACTTTCCCATTTGTCCTCAGCTTATCTCATTTCCTCCCTTTGTCCTCAGCTTATCTCAATTGTTGCAAATTGAATTCTAAGTGCTAAAATACTTCACTCTAAATGGGGGCGGGGGGGGGAGAGAGAAGGGAGCAAATTTTTCCTCTTACCAGTAGGCTGATGCAAAAGCAAATGGCTGCAGCCTCTCCTAGCTTGTGTATTTTACCTCATTCATAACTTTTGCCATCTTAACCACTTACTTGGTCACATGTGCCCCAGTTTTCATGAAATGTTGGAAAGTATAGAATTGAGAGATCCAAAGTGGTGTAGTGATTTGAGTGTTGGACTACAACTCTAGAGATCAGTGGGGTTCAATTCCCCACTCAGCCTTGGAAACCAACTAGGTCACACATTCTCAGCCCCAGAATACCCTGTAATAGATTCTCTTTAGGGTTGCCATATATCAGAAACAACTTTAAGGCAGACAACAACAATGGAACTGAGAAGCCTATAGTATGCCTCAGATGGTCCATTCCCCACATAGTCCATATCTTGTTGAATCAGCCCTTGGACATGCTGAGACAGTGCTCTTGGACATGACCTGGAAAGGAATCAAATGCTGACATTTGTGTGTGTGTGTGTTTACTCTCTATTATGTATCCAGCTCCTTTGAACTTAATGTCCGTGATATTTGGCAGCTGAGTCAGAGAATCTATATTGCAGCCCAGTCTCATCTACTAATTGTACATGTAGAATTAACTCTCCAGTCATCCCAATAATCATGGCTGCACCTAAATCTTCTCATTTAATGGGCTCTGGGAGAACAAACAACACAGTACCTGAACTGTGCTCAGAATGGCATTAATCTCTCTCCACTCATCAAATCTACTCCATATAGCAATCAAGGAAAACAGGCATTGACCTGAGCTGGTTGGCACGACTGGCTGTAGTTCTTCAGTCTCATGCACAGCATATTAGATTAGACATAATTGTATAGCTTTGAGGGAATGAATTCTCAGCATGGCAAATGGCATCAGTACTAGCCTTAGCAGAGATGTGAAAGGCACTGTCCGCGACTGGGAAGAGGCACAAAAATGAATAACCTTATAGAGTATTTGGGATTCAATGCAGACAAATCCTCCCATCTCAGAGGAACTTAGGGTTTTTTCCTAAGAGCTCTTGGAAATCCTGCCTTCTTACCCAGGGGATGTCTCCAGCTCATATTCTAGTTAGTTTCCCTTTGAGCTTAGACCATTGGGTTTGAAAATTGATTTAATAATGTTCAAGATTTAAAAATGGGAAATTAATTCATTGGCATAAACTCTAATTAAAATTGATTAATTAGCTTAGTTATCATTGATTAACTCAGTATTGAAAATATTAGTTTGGGGACAGAACATGGGATTTTCAGATTTTCAGTGGGGGTTGTCACTGTTGACTCTAGGGGTAGATTTTATTGGCTTTCTGATGCTGCCTTTCCTCAACATGTTTTCCACCCACAGACAGACTGCAATACCTATGATACAACTTTAGTCTAGTGATGGTGGGACTTAAACACAGCTGGAAACTGCATGGTTCAGGGTAAGTGGGTCCTAAATCATTTTTCCAAAGCTATAGAATTATGTTTTTCCACTGATACGAGTATATAGCTCTTTTCCTTGTTTGCTCTTATTTCACAGTTATCAAAATGTACACTGACCACTTGCCCTCCAAATATGTTTGTTTAATTAAAGTAAATAAGGAGTGATGTTAATGGTCAGTAGGAAATTATGTATTGATTTGAGTTACAGGACACTGATTAACTGTAAATCCAGAAATAAGTATCTAGCTATAAAAATCAGTCAGTAAATCAACAGTGGAGACTTCTTAATCAGGAATGTTTTAAATGGCTCTGAGCATATGCAGAAAAGTTTTTATACAACTGAATCACTGCATGCTCTCTACCTCTCATCTCCCTATCAAGAACTATGAACTGTAAAGATCAATGACTGGGTTAATGTTTTTTTCTCATTTAACTCAATTATGAATAGCCCCCCTATCTTTAAACTGAACTGGAAATGCATATTCTTTCCTTTAAATGAAAGATTATTTTTTTCAAGTGGATTTTGATAAAACCTCACAAAGATCTCCTTTCTACACTTACATTTTCATCATAGCAGGTGTAGCTGCCTTTGAGTGGGAACAAGAAAAGGGAATTATTATTTTTAAAAAGTCTTATTACTGATCTCCTCAAAGAGATCCAAGTCCATTTGCTGGTATCTTACATCCAACAGTGTATTGGATATTTTCTAGATGTTCATATCAAGACCTTAGCAAGGCTGTTGATGATAGGATGACTTGGAGATCTCTTGTTATAGCCACCATAAGTCGAAGTTGACTTGACAGAAGTTAACAACAACATATAAGGGATATCAAGGCAATGGCAATCCTGTTTTGTTTCCAATGGCTGGCTTACCTTTCTATATTAAAATGCTATTAGCAATCTTGCCTAAGAGCTGTTCAGCTTTTTCTGTTGGATCTGTACTTAGGACTAACTTTAGGAAACATTGAATTTTCTCACTAGTCCTTGAAAACAGGCACTGACAATTCTTTAGTGCCTCACCAAACTACAAACCCCAGAACTCTGTAGCATGCAGACATGGCAGTTAAAATGTTATTAAAATGTTGAAAGTCTGTAGTATGACAGAAACCCTAAACTACATAATGTGTGTGTGTGTGTGTGTGTGTGTGTTACATACCCACCAGCCTTCCATCATGCCTTTACTATAATTTGAACAACATCTTGGGTTTCATACCTCATGAAGCTACAAATTCCAGTGGTCCATAAGTTGGAATCATGGTAGTTCCAGTGGCATCAGAGTGCTATTGTTTTGCATTGTGAAAGATAGTGATATGGGAACAAAATTGCCTTTCACCTTAGTCTGATGGCAAGAGGAAGGAGGAAGGAAATTTTGAAAATAGTTTAAGGTTGAGGGGAAATTCCCAGAATTTTCAGAAAGTTACCTTCCAGACAAGGTGTCAGGGGAAAGCTTTATTCACTCTTTATTTCTTTTTTAGAGGAATAGGTAAAATAAAATAAAAGCTATTGAACACATGAGAGAGGTCATTTGGGTATCCATACCAGGTACCCAATGGTAACGGTTCTACATTAAGATGTAGCAATGTTATTATGACATTGTAGCAAGGAAAGATGCTGACTTATTGTAGTACATTCATAGAGCTGTCATTCATTCATGTTTGGAAGCTTCAGTGGTATATAAAGTGTCATTTTACATTCCATATTGCTCCTTTTTGAGTGGCTCTATATGATTTTTTTCTGGAACAAAGTTTCTAACCACAGCAATTAAAAAAAAACATAATATGCCTATATAATTAATGCATACTATTTTAGGAAGCAGATCACTCACTTTGCACACAGTACATCCAAATTCATTGCCTGGCATCTCCATGTTGGGATGAAAAAATGTCCAGACATCTAGTGCTAGTCATGATATACTTGGCATGGGTAACCTAATACGTTTCTGATTCTGCTTGTTTCGGGCTACCCTTCTTATAATCCCTGACCATTTGACAAATGAGCTCAGGTTGATGGGTGTTTCAGTCCAAAGCATCTGAACAGCATTAGGTTGCCTATTCTTACTTCAGACTAGAGCTGTCAAATGAAGCTAACTAGCTGTTTAAATGAACCTTGTGTTTCAGTTAAGCAGCTATTTTCCAGTAAGAATAATTCAATCAGTTCTTCAGATAGTCCAAGGTCATAACAAGATTTTTGCTGAAGGTGATGTGTATGCTTTCTAAATAAGCATGACTGTTTGCTCTTTCATTAAGAGTGCATTGTGTGTTCTCTATTCAGCAGAAAAGGTAAGAAACAATAGTGTCTCTGCTGTTGCCTCTTTTATAATAAGATTACTTAGTAGTTGTGTGTTCTCCAAGCAGCTTATGAGAGTTTTTATTTTATTTTTTAAAAAATGATGGCCTCAACTGGGGATTATGTCTGCAAACAAGGGAAGCACAGTAAAAAGAGAAATTATCTGCAATCATTGGCAATGCAAGTCAGCTTGATTGCTGATGAATCACTGGGGGGGGGGGGAAATCCCTGTGCATGCATCAGTATAACTTATGGTGGTCAATATGCAAAGAGATTTTGCTGCACCTTTGAGACACTATGCAAAAGGGAAACTGTAGCATATGATTTTGTAGAATAGGGGGTCAAGCAGACTGGCAGCTTGGAGTTGCTCCTTGTTTGGCACAGGACCATTGATGACCAAGTGCTGCAAGGACCACTTTTTTATCTCCTTTTGCCAGCAGCCCCATGCCACCTTATGTGGCCATGGTGGACCTTCAGCCTGATCTAGGGGCATGCATTATCTGTATGCCATGCCCCCAGATCAGCCCAAGTTTGGTGCTTCTGGCCCATGTTTTTTGGGCCTAGGTCTACTTCCTCCGATGGAGGACTGAACTGATTCCCAGGAAGCAGCTTTATATACTGTATGAATACCCATGGAGATCCAAAACATGTTGGCATGGTGATGAGGTGACAAGTTCAGTTTTAATTATGCTTGTTGAGGGATAAGGACAGATGTTGCCAAAGACCAGGGTGAATCAATGATCATATGAATAGTGGAGGGAGTTTTGAAATGTGTTGTGGACAGGCTGAGAATCAGAAAGTAGATATGTTAAAGAGTACCCAGTGTTATAATATGTGTATTGCATGCAGAGTTATGTATTCATTATGCTACACAACCCTTGTGCTGAATGACAACATTACACAACCGGACCAAGGCTGCATCTGCATGACAGAATTATTGCAGTTTTACACCACTGTAAGTGTCATGGCTCCATCCTATGAAATCCTGGGATTTGTAGTTTGTTGTGGCACCAGAGCTTTTTGACAGAGAAGGTGAACAAACTCATAACATTCCATAGCACTGAGCCATAGCAATCAAAGCGGTGTCAAACTGCATCATTTCTGCAGTGCAGATGTAACCCAAGAGACCTGATCTTATATATTTTTGGGACAAGTAGTATGAGACCATTTTTCTTCTTCTCCCAAAAGACTATTCAGGGAACATTCAGATTCTCTTTTCTCCTTTTCCTGCCCCCTTTTCAAAAACACTTGACCCCTGCAGAAGTTGAATGTTTACAGAATCTAAGTATTGGAACCACACTGAATGCTGTTAATACATCTTCATTTGCCAAGCTAGGTACACTCTCTCTCTTTCTCTCTCTCTTTTTAAAGGATTGCACAAAGTGGACAAATCTCTCCAGCAGTGCCCTCAGTGCTTACTCCTTTCTTCATGCATCTATGAGCAGATGAATTTTAGCGCAAACCCACGAGGGTGATTTATGCAGCAGTCTTTCTGGTGTCTGTGTGCTTGTTTTAAAAAAAAAGCATTATTCAAAAATACAATTTCTGATGCACAGCAAATGCCTCTAAATTGTACTCATCTAATAACAGAAGAGGGCTGGTTAGAACATTTTCCAGTTGTTTATTTCAGAAAATAATAATAATAATAATAATAAATCACACTGAAATACTTTGTGCAAATAATTCACCTACCTCTCTCCCCTTTAGTGCCATTGTTTTTCCTGGCTCTTACTTTTCTATGTTTCTTCAACTCACCATATTGGTACTCCCAATTAGGACTTGTGGAGTGGATAGAATCCAGCAGAGCAAATCAGTCTAGGCTTTGCGAAGATGTCACTGTGGGCAGATAAGGTAACCAAAAGTAAGGAAAATACTAGTTATAATCCTGTCAAAAGTCGGTGGTGTGGAAAGCTCCAGCAGCTCAACTCTGCCAGTCCTTGGAGTGGAACTTGTGCCAGGTTCCATTTACTGTTGTGCTATGGGGCAAACATGCTTTCAATCCATCCCTTATTCAGTTTCCCCAGATTTCTCATTTCCTTTTTCTTTTTTTACCCCTCCCTAGATGAGAATGAAAAAGACTAATTATCTGGCCTTTGTGAGTCTGTCTGTAGGGTTTATTTAATTGCCTGCAATATGAAACACTCTGTCCCATCTTTGGAAGATGTGATCTCTAAGCAGAAGAATGGAAAACTTAAAATTACATGGACATGGGATGAAAAAAATAGAGATATTAAAAGGGAGCCAACAAGCATCCAAGCTTCCCATTGAAAGGAGTTTGTAATAATTAGTATAACTGTCAGTTTTGAAGAATAAGTAATGAAAGTAATGAAATTTTTATAATGGAAACAAATGGACTACCAATGTGATTTTTTAAATAATAATAATAATAATAATAATAATAATAAATAGATCTTACACTCTGTCATCTCAGCCTCTTAACCATCATATCACACTAGTTCACAAAGAATAAAGTGGAGTTTTTACTAAGTACATAAGTGTAAAATTGCAATGTCTAGTTTTGTTCCAAACCTTTCCTCTAATCCAAAGTGTGAAAGGCACTTTTCTAAGTACATAGGTGGGTCTCCTACCTATTCTCATATTGACCTGAACTTATAATAGTCATCAGTTTCAATTCTGGACTGTTTTCTGATATAAAGAAAAGCTGTGGAATGATGTTGTGAGCTTTTCTTTAAATCTCTTTTTTAAATTTCCAGAGGCAAAACAGACAGTGTATCCACCCTATGTAGACATCATTAAAATAAGCCTTCCAGCCATTGTCTAGTACAGATAACCAGCAATAGCAGTTCTGATTATAGAGACTTTGGGCAATTCCCATGCTCCCATTGCATGCTTTATTCCTTGATTTTATGGAGTGGGTGAAAATTGAATTTGATTGGTCATCTTGGAAGGGAACAAATCAATTAACTAAAACAAAACAAGTGTGGTAATGGTAGTGATGGAATGTCTAATTCCAAACAATGAACAAAAGTATGGGCATCTCTCAATCTGGTTAATGGGTCAACAGAGGTACAAAAGTAACAGCCAAAGGCATGAGCTTACTAGTACACAGACAATTCACACATAGAGTAAAATAAATAAATTAAGAAAAATGTACAGTAGATTTTGTTGAGCCTTGAGCTGAATGACATTGATATTGACACTGAGTCATTTCATTTCATTTCATTTCATTCCATTCTTTCTTACAGCTGGGTAGAGTGAAACAATATGATAATTAAGGATAAAATTAAGACAATGAGAGGGTACAGTTTATATTAGGAAGCTTATTGCAAAACTTACAACTCTCTGAAAGTGTAGCCATGACCTGGGAGTTATTATTGGTGCAATATATATATATTATTTTTTTTAAAAAAAATTGCCTAACAATATATATGTTCTTTAATATATTTACAATATATTTACCTAACAATGTATATATTCCTCTCTATATATTTACAATGTGTTTATCTAACAATGTGCAGTGGGCCCTTGTAATCCTCTGGGATTTGGTTCCAGGACTTCCATGGATAACAAAATGTTCAAGTCTCATTAAATACAATGACATAGTAAAATGATGTCCCTTATATAAAATTGCAAACTCAAGGTTTGCAAATATTTTCAAGGCATGGGTGCTTGAATACATGGATAATAAATCCATGGTAACTGTATATATTCCTTTGCAGAACAAAAAATATATAAATTCCAAAAAGCAAGCCTTGATTTTGATATTTTATATGAGGGTCACCATTTTACTCTCCATTCTATTTAATGGGACTTGACCATCCATGGATTTTGGTATCCATGGGGGGTCCTGGAATCAAATCCCACTTTATATGTTCTTCAATATATTTACCTAACAATGTATGCATTGTTAGGTAAATATATTGAAATATATTGCCCTGGTGGCACAGTGGTGAAATGCCAATACTGCAGCCACAAAGTTGTGAGTTCAATTCCAGGCAGTGATTCAAGATCCACTCAGCTTTCCATCCTTTCATAGGTCAGTAAAATGAGTACCCAACTTGTCGGGGGCAATTGGCTTACACATTGTAATCTGCTTAGAGAGTGCTATTTCACTGATAAGTGATATAGAAATGTAATTGCTACTGCTATTGCTGTATTGCTCTACAGAACAAAATAAGCATGCCCTGCCCACACACAGAATCATGTCCCATAATGACATCAAAGAAGCAACCATTTGGACTTTCCAGTTCCCCCATATAAATATTAAAAGCAGAATGAAGATGTCATGGATACATGCATTTTTTCACCTGAAATATAGCACACTCTTCCCTTCTATGGGAAGAGTGCATGCTTAAGTCCTGTTTTAATCAATCAGCAGCCACAAGTTCACAGTCACATTAGCATGGCTGTATGCATGTGCTACCACTGACAATAATGGGGTGGGGCAACCACAGATGTTAAAGTCCATGGATGGCCAGCCCACCAATATAGCAAGCACACTGTATCAGGTTAACCTGAATAAGACGTAAGTTTACAACGTGGAAGAGATATCATGACAGCACACTGTAAAAAAATAATCTCAGTGATAACCTATACAATAAATTTATTTCTTTTGAATGCTGAGGTTTGTATACATTCCTACACACTGGTAAACTCTGGAGAAATGCTTTGGTTAGCTATCAATATCAATAGTGTGTTTCTGAAATTTTGTTTGTGATGTATCTTAGTGAAGTGATGCATCAGCAAGTTTGAGGAGTTGTGTTTGCAATCTTGTTTTACAGAATCAGGGAACTGGAATGGATCTTGGAGGTCACCTAGTCCAGCCTAGTACAAAATACAAAATACAGCTTCATCATTCTGACAGACAACTGTACATAATCTGCTTAAACATTTCCAGGAAGCAAAGTCATCACTTTTCAAACAGTGCTTGGAAATTTTACTTACATGAAGAATGAATACTGAATGAATACTGAAACCTTCCATGACTCTGGTGACCAGTGCTCAGCAATGGAAACCCACTGGCTGATCTTTGGAAAGTCACACTTTTTTAGCTTCAGATGAAGGCAATGGCAAGGCCCCTATAAACAAATCTTTCCAAGAAAATCCCATAAAAGATTCCCCTTATGTTTGCCATAAATCAGAAATGACTTGAAGGCACAGAACAGCAATGATTCTACATTTCATATTGAATTATGATACTCATTATCTAAATCACATTTGAATTATGTTTCTTTTTTGCTAACTGCATGTTATAATCAAATAAAAAATGAAGGGAGAGTTCTGAGAATAAATAAATATGACCAAAAGCAGCTTCTTCAAACTGTCACACTTGTGTTTCAAATTCTATTTGGTCCTGACTGATCTCTCTCTGTCTGTATCTGTGTATGACATTCCTTCCATCTCTGATGCATCTTCTTTTCTTTGTCTCTTTTTTTCGCATTATATGATAGGAATCTTGCTCATATATCTTCCTTCTTCTCCTCATTCCCTCTGGCTTGATTGAAGTGATCAACAAAGTTTTAAGTAAACATCTCTTTTAACTTTCTCTTCATGAAACTCTTAGGAGGAATTCCTCAGGGGTGAAATAATTAAAACAAGGGGGGGATTAAAGTGGTGATGGGAAGGGACAAGTAATTATCATGTAAAGTAACTATCAAGTATGCATTTGCTGTGTCAACAACTATTTATGTATTTGAGAACCCTGCTTCCTAATGCTGCACTGAGTCTCAGTTGCACTGAGGCTGCCAGTGTCCTGAATTCAGATGGGTGGATGCTTGGCCAGGCTTGGCAAATGAAGATCTTGTGGTGGCTGCAGCAAACAGGTTTTGCACTTACAGTAAGAGAGTCAACATGGTGAATTGGTTTGCGTGTTGGACTAGGACACAGCGACCAGGATTCGAATCCTGGCTCATCTATGGAAACCCACTGGGTGACTTTGGGCAAGTTGCACACTCTCAGCCTCCGAGGATGACAATGGCAAACCCCTCTGAAGAACCTTGCTAAGAAAACCCTATGATAGGTTTTCCTTGACTCAGAAATTACTTGAAAGCATACAACAACAACAACAACAAAGACTGCCTAGTCTCATAGATCTGGAAAGCTCACAAAGCTTCTGCTCCCAAGAAACTTCAGGGACTCTTTTACATCCCAGTCTCTTTCTCATACTGGGGACCAGACATCCACTCATACACTGCTTCTTTTCAGACTCTCCAGGCAGTTGTTGGTGAAAACTGGGGACCAGGAATGATTTTTTCCCCCACATCACTGAGGCATATTATCATAGAATCATAGGCTCACAATTAAAGCAGAACGGGGCACAGTATTCCAGGTGTGGTCTGAACAAAGCAGAATACAGAGTCACTATTGCAGTCAACCCTCCATAGCCATGGCTTTTGCATCCATGAATTCAACCATCCATGAATTGAAAATATTATTTAAAACAAATTCCAAAAAAGCAAACCTTGATTTTTGTCATTCTGCACCATTGTAGATAACGGGACTTGAACATCTACAAATGTTGGTATCCCCAGGGGTTCCTGGAACCAAACCAAGGGCCCACTGTACTTTCATTGATTTAGACACTATACTCCTATTGAAGCAGTCCAGAATTGCATTGGGTTTTTTAGCTGCCCCATCACACTGTTGACTCATGTTCAGCTTGTAGTCTACTAAGACTCCTAGATCCCTTTCATATACTGTCATCAAGCCAGGTGTCATCCATCCTATATCTGTGCATTTCATTTTTATTGACTAAGTATTTTTTGCCTTCCCTAGGATATACCGCAGCTTAGGTTCTTGGTTAGCTGTTGTTCTTCTATCAAGCTGGTATACCTTTTGTCTGTCATTCCGACATGTAATTCTGGATGTCTTACTGAGTTTTTGCATACACTGTTCACATGGATGGATCAAGACAGGTTTTTGGTTTTTGTCACAACTAGCAATAATTGTGAATGAAGTGAACCCACTGTATAAGGGTGGGAAGAGGGTCACTTGAAGTGGAAGGGCCAGCCCTAGATGGGCCTCAAGTCCCACAGGTATATTATGGCTCAGGCCCTGAGCCAGGACAAAAAGAACAGTCTAGCAGATTATAGAAAGGGAATGGAAAGGAGGAATGAGACCTGGAATCATAGTTTCATTTCATCATCTTCATCTGTCAGTATGCCATTGTTAGGCATATAGAAATTGTGGTTAGCTCAAATGCCAACCTGGATGTCCAGCTCTTTCTCAACACAACTGTTGTTCTATACTGTGCCCTTATTGATCTATTTTTTTAAAAAAAGATAAAAGTTTGAAAGTTCTCATTCACTATAAACATATATTTCTAACAAACAAACATGTTTTGATCAAAATACACATTTCTAAATGCATGTTGGTATACTTGTTTTTGAGCTGAGAATTTTTGTCATTACACATATAGGTATTGTGAACTCCTTAAAAATAATTTATGATGAATTGTGGGTTTTCTACTGCTAATTTACATAGGTGTAAGCATCATAGGTGAGACATAATCTCAGATGTTTTACAGAGGCATTTCCAGTGCCACATGGTTAAGTATAAGACACATTTTTTTCAATGTTGCTACAAAAAATTAGAAACAAACATTGTTTGGAAGTCATAATCTCAGATGATTTCAAAGTCCCCACAACTTTTCCCCATGTGAGATTACATAACACCTGCCACAAGCCATTAGCATGCGGCTGAATGCTAGAATAAAGACAATAAAAGGAGAAAGAGTCTGCTTAACCCTCTGACCTAACTCTCCCATAGATCTGAGGACTGAACAACATGAACAAGAGATCACAAAGTGAAACTGTCCCTGGAAAATACAGCTTCAGAAGGAAGAACAGTTGCACATCTGAATGTTCCCCCAGGGGAAAGCTAATAAAGAAAAACTTAGCATATCAACATGGCTAGGCTAGAACTGGTCAGGGTCAAAGTGCAAAATCATGTAGACAGCTAAGGGAGAACAACGCTCTGCCAGAGTAACTATGTGGAGTTTGAGCTACCAGAGAGCACAGAGGTAGTTAGTTGGATGGAGTGGTTTAAGATGCTTTCCTGATATACCTGTCAATCAATCAGTGGCTTATAAATTTAAGGATGAAGCTGTGCCTTGGCATAAGCCACAACAGTTGTGGTGGTGAGCAAATCTCTTTCAAAAGTGGCACTGGATGCTTTATAACATAGTATTATAAAAAGCAGATCCACTAGCAAAGCCCCTGCATTACAATAGTGTGAAGATTCTAATGTAAATCTATCACTGTATCAACAATAAGATTCTTATGTAAATCTATCAATAAACACAGCTGCTTGAGTGTTTATTACTCCAGATTTTTAGGAAGATTATATGTGTGTATATATTCCAGCCATCTCTAAGTTTGGGCTACTGCTTTCCTTTGACATCTAATTTTCATTGAGCATATTCAGGGGTAGTTGTGTTGGCCATACAGCAAAGTAGAATAACATCCAAAATCCTGGGCAAAATCTACAAAGTACATGATGCAAACTCTCAAAACCCCACTGGCTTCTTCATCAGGCACAAGTGTTAAAATCAAGCAGGCAAAAGAAAGAAAAATGATGTTGGTGTCACAGATGTCTCCTGCTCTCTTCTTTCTCTGTCCACTCATATAGGGGTATAGTCAATGAATTCTTTCCAACACAAATCTTTTTAGTTAAGGAATGGGTGGGGCAATTTATTTCGTTCTTATTTTAATACAAAACAGCCTAATCTGCATATCCCAGACTAATATGAACACCAAAACTATCAGTTTCTATTTTTTTCAATGTACTTTTATGAATTAAAAACTGCATTAAAATCATACATTTAAAGATAAATGGATACAAAATTGCATTTATTGTGAGGAAACTGCCAAAATGCATATACAAGTGAGAAGTGAGTGTAAAAATAAATGCAAAAATTCAAGAGTCTGAAACTGCTTATGAATTTTCATGCAGGCCTAAACCAAAATTGCAAGCTGGTGCAGAAAGGGGAAGGAATAAACTTATGTTTGGAACAAAGCAAAGGAAACAGATTCATCCATTCCTAATTCAAACAGCCTAAAAGGAAACAACATGGAATACTACATGATGATGAGGTTAAGTCTCAGGATGAGTTTCCATCAAACTTATTTTTCACTACCTATCTATGACCCCCAACCTAACCATCAGTTGTACTAATGATTCTTTGTATCATCAGTAAAATCTGGAAGGCACCACTTGGGGAAAGCTGATCTAGAACAACCTGAATCTAAGAGCTTACATTCTCTATTTAAGGGTACTTTCTGGTATTGGGTGAAGGTTAGGAACATATAGAGGTATCGTCAATGAATTATTTCCATTAAAAATTCCTTTAATTAAGAAATGGATGGGGCCACTGCCATTCCCATATGCCTACTTGTCCCTTGGATCACATGCAGGAATTGGCAATGTATACATTCTTCATATGAGGTAATTTCCTGCCAAAGTAAAATACTTGAGAATCAGGGAGATGACTATAGATACTATAGATACTCCTAGTACTCCTAGATACTACAGATACTCTTGCATTTCCTCTGATATGTAATTCTGTCCTCACCATGAACAAGGATGACTTGATCAATTGCACACAGCAAATGCTTTTTTGCTGCCAATGTAATCAACCAACCAATCCTCTTGAAAATATTCCCGTTGCTATTCTACCTTCTGCCTGTCTACTCTTGTTGGAGTGATGAGATAATCTGATTTAGGGAAGTCAGGAATCATAAAAATTCACTCGCCATCTATATTTTCATATCACAGTTGAGAACAAGCTGGAGCTTGTCAGCGATCAGCAAAGCACATGTCAAGTGGCCAATTCAATTCCCTGGCTCCCCAACTCCTAAAAAAAAAACAACCCTCAAATTGAAGGATCTGGCTTTTACCTTCTTATTCTTTCAATACTACAGCTGCCTTTCACATCCCCTGCCTACCATATCCCTCCTTCAGCAAGGAGATTTCCTGAAATTATTTCTCAAGGCCCCACTGTGAAGAAAGCGAGTTGGGCCTGCCCTACAACAATGAATAGAAAGAGATCTGGCAACAGCCAATCAAAATGAAGGCTGGGGAAGATAAATAGGGCTGTTGCTGAGAGTTAAGAGTTGGCTAGGGACTGTGAGGCGAAAAGTCCAGTAGTGAGGGACTTAGGGCCAATGCAGACAGCCTGTAAGGAGTGGCAGATCAGGGCCGCAGCAACCACACACCACAGCCCCAATACTTCTTTTGTCATCCTCCAAAGAGAGGGCAAATGCCGCTCCTTTTTGCGGTGGCAAAAAGCTGCCCTTAGAGCCGCCACTGCAGCTCTTTTGCACCCCTTTGGCACAGCATGTCTGTGCGGTCGGCCGTGTGGCATCGGGGCAGAGTTGAGGCAGCTGGTGTGTGGTTTCCACCCCTAGGCCAGCCTAAAGTGCTGGTCTGCATCCCCCCTTAGTTCCAGCAAAGTGAGGGAGTGGCCGGTATTTGGTATCCTGCAGGATATAGTTAGCTTGGGTGGTTAGTAGAGAAATAGGTTTGGAAAGAAATGTATAATTAGGATGGTGTAGTTCCTAACTGACAGTAACCGGTGATCTCTAGATAGAGTTGTGTAACAAATTGTATTAAGAACAAGTGCATATAACATAACAACAGAATAAGTGAAACCTTGTTTTTTTTTTTAAAAAAATGAATAAAGTTTTATTGTTATTCAATTACAAGCTTGTCTATGCCTGAAATAAGTAACCACACTACTAACTATTATATGGAAGTAAATTCTAAAAGGAAAAAAATAAGCAGTTTTGGAGGTTCGCCTGACACCCACTTATGTTCCCTATGAAAACATTCCTTGGATCAAACCTTGTGATTTTAGATCCCAAACAATTCCACTTTCTCAAAACAAACCAGTTTTTCCTTAGTCTCTTGATACTTACAAGGTGCTACAAAAATGTCCAATCTTCTAGCTTAAAAAAAAAATCCATCAGGAAAGGACCTTACTAATGTCCTTTATCCACTTTATCCACTCCAGGGGATGGAAGGGTTGGACTGTGGGATGAGGGAATGTTTTAACTTTGTCTGTTTTAAATGTTGCAACCCGCCCCAATTGCCGCGCAGAGGGGCGGGCTATAAATAAAAATTATTATTATTATTATTATTATTATTATTATTTTAGAAAAAAATCTTTACATGGTATATGTGTATGTTAAGACTTTTTGGTCTCTTAAGACTTTTTGGAAGTAACTTATGAGATCTCACACAGTAATAAAAAAAAAGCAGGAAACTCACCTAGGCATTAATGAAACCACTGATTTGAATGTTTCTTTTTATCCAATGGTTATAGTTATTGGTACAGAAATATTTTAAGGAGGGGGGAAATTATGGTATGTCTGCTTAATGTGTTTAAAGGCCTTTGGGCATCTCTCTTAGACCCTAAAGAACTTATCTCGATAGAAATATATTATTCTGTGTTAGGGGAATAAATAGACAGCTTGCTATGAACCTTCAAGGTCAGAGGCAATATAAAGCAGTTGTGAGTTAAAAAGAAGGTTCATGCCTATTCTCAGAAGCTTTGAGTAATTGGTGAACTTTAGGTCAGGTCTGAAAGCTCCTTCTCATCTTCTTAACATTGTAGAAATAATACGGTTTGATACCACTTTATGGCTTCATCCTACAGAATCCTAGAGCTTGTAGTTTTGTGAGGCGCCAGAACTCTTTGGCAGAGAAGGCTAAAGACACTGTAAAACTAGAAACTCCAAGATTCCATAGGATGGAGCTACAGCTCTTAAAGGGGTGTCAAGCTGTATTGTTTTTGCAGTGTACATGCACCCTGGGTTCTGAATTACACAGAAAGATTTGGGAATGTACTGATATGTTGCTGTTGGATAGGAATTAGAAGAAGATATCCCCCCTTTTTTTTGTGCATTCCATCAAAATTAGAAGATGATGGCCTTTTTGGTGCATACTCTGATTCCATTACTGTCTCAGAAAATAGTTCAGCTGAAGAGTTGCTTTGTATATGTCAATTCTTCCTCTTCCATCCAGATGCAGATGTGATTATCAGGCATTTTTATTGCATAAATTTCCATCATTAAGGAAAGAAATCTGTCTGTTTTGACTGCACAGCCCTCCTCCTGGGATTCTCAAAGATCTCTGTGCTTTGGTCCCACAGCTGTGCTAGGCTCTTGATAAAAGACAAAGCCCAGAGCCCAGAGATACTTGTGGGAATTCATCTTTAGCAAATTCCAGTATGAACTGCCCCAATTCATTCTGGAATAATCACCAGATCAGGACTAAAGAGAGAGGCAAATTTTCATATAGGAACCCCCCCCCCTCCCCCCAACGGATTAATATAGAAACAGGATGAAATGTACATAGGGCTCAGCATGTGCAAAAGAAACACAACCTCTGAACAGATTATTTTCCCATGTCTTCCTGTGCATCAAAGAGCAGATACAATCTGATGTTTTTGTTGTCTTTTATCAAGTGGTTTGCTTGGCTATGGAAGACAGAATATGTAAGATTGTAAGAAAAAAAAATATTATAAAGCTGAAGTGGAGAAACAGACCAGCAACCCATTTGCTGAACTGGAAAGCTGAACTCAACAAGTGCATATCCCAAGAGTGCTTGTTTATCTCTCTAACAGCCACTTACATAACTCACCATAAATGGAATAGAGTCAAATGTAATTTACAAGATGAAGCTATTGAAACAATGATGGTATTTGTCTCTAATAGAATGGCCTGCATACTTATCAGTGCCACTTCCATCATTCCATCTGCTGGGCCTGGGCTACACAGCCTGAATTTTTAGGTTTTTTATTTTTGTTTTCAGATCATAATTAACAATGGAGTTTTGTAATATTTATAGACAGCTATTGGAACAGGATGTTTTATCATTTCAAACCTCTTAATGATTTTCATTCTAGTTTCTTTTTCTGTCTCCTGTCTCTTACACAGACACTCAGATTCAGGTTGAGTCTCCCTTATCCAAAATTCTTGTAACCAGAAATGTTTGGACTTCTGATTTTTTTTAAAATGGATTTTGGAATATTTGCACATACATAATGAGATACTTTAGAGATGGGACCCATTTTGAAACATAAAATCCATTCATATTTAATAGACACCTTATTCACATAGCTTGGAGGTAATTTTATACACAATATTTTTTTAAAAAAAATGTGCATGAAACAATGTTTGTGTACACTGAACCATTAGACAGCAAAGTGTTATTCTCTCAGCCACCCATGTAGACAATTTGGGATTTTTGAGTATTTTGGATTTCTGGATTCCAGAAAAGGGAGTCTCAGGCTGTACATGGTGTAAGGAGGAGGTAGCTGAAAGAATAATAGAATTTGACTGCAAGGTCCATCTAATCCAACCCTGGCATGCTGGAATAAAGAACTGAAAACACTCCTAAGAGTTGATCATCAACCTCTATTTATAAACCATGAAAGGAGAGTCCAGTTCTATGATTCTATAAGTCTTCATTCTAGTTTGGAGGTTTAAAGTAGTGAAACCCACAGTGGACTACTTTACCAAAATACTCCACCCATTTTTCTATATTTCACTCTTCTCACAGGTATATATAATCTTGATATTGTAAAGCTGTTTTTCACCCTTTCCTGTTTGGTCTGTTTCTTTAGAATAGGTTATCCTCCTCTATCACTTTCTTCCAATAATGAAACTCATCTGGCCATTAAAAAAACAAAAACAGGAAAAAGCTTTCAGTGCAAAAAATATTTCTACCCTGGAAATATTTTCTGCACAGAAAATGCTATTTCTTGCACAAATAACTCTTCTGTATGATGCAGAATATGAAAAAAAGAAGAAAATAAGTGGATATGGATGTCTGACTGTAATATTATCTGAAGTGTACCTGACACCAAAAGGGGTCCATGTAGCATCTCCTTTTTCTGTTCCCCCTTTTATAATCTCCAGAATCTTAACAGGAGTATCTCAGAGTGCCTGCTCCTATTTTCCCATCTTTTCCTGCCTCAGGAGTCTTAGCAGCAGTGCCTCAGAGAACTTCTTCTGTTTTCCAACCATTTTTTTAAAAAATAAAATGCTTGATTAGTAATGGCAGCACCCTCCACTTTTGTTCTCCCTATTAGAATTTCAATTTGAGATTTTGTATGAGTTTTTCCTTCTTTGCTTCTAGGAAGATCCCCTTGGAATTTTGACTTTGAAACTGCTAACTAAAACTCTGTGACAGATTTTGAACCTGGAGCCTTCTGTGTGTAATGCATATGTGCTATCACTAAGCTACAGATCTTCCTAAACTTTGGGCCTATGCAGATGGGTGTCGAGAAGCTGCGGATTGGGGCTGAGGCTGCCGCACTCCTCAGCACCGATCCACTCTTTTCCCAGCCCTGGAAGGATAAAAGAGCACTCCTTCTGCAAGGTGCGAAAAGGGCACCGCAAGAGGCGTTGCATGCCTCTTCAGCATCTATTGTCTGGACCCTGAGCCAGAAGGATGTAATCAAAGCGCCCATTGTGTGCCACAATGGACGCTCCGATTACATCCTCAGGAAGGGGTTGGGGCGCCCAGCGTGAGGCTGCCCCTCCCCTTCCTTGCCTCCAAGATGGTGCAAAGCACCGGCTGCAAAGGGGGATTCGAACCCTATATTGATTTTGGATAAGCTGATTGGCATAGTACAAAAAATGAATTGCTGTTGGACTGATGTGAATGGTCAGTACTGTCATACTGTGTACTGTCCTACCCAGTTCTTCTGCTCATTGATCACAATGTTTCTGTTTTCCAAAGTGCTTCCATCTTGATTTGGCCTAAGAGAAACAAATAGCAAAATTGTGAAGTTAATTCCAATTGCACTAGTTGACTTTGTGATTAACTTGGTAAGTTAACACAGACACATTCTGTTTCAGATGAACACTCAAAAGAATTTTGTTTCATTCTTCCCACCACCATCACCTTTCAATCACCCAGCCCACTGGTCCTTCTTTTTCTGAGTCTGTAAAGCAAGACAGCAGAGTTTGGAGGATGAGGAATTGTTGGGTCAAGACCAGCTGACATCCAAGATATGGTTCCATTCTATTAAAGAAACTGCTCTCACACATCTTGGCAATGCCATTTGATGGGATTGGAATTGGGCCTTTGGCACTTACTCCATAGGCACTTTCCAAGCCAACATCCACAGCTGAACATTTTAGATCAGTGACCAAATCTGATAGAGGGAGGAAAGAAACAGCTCAGTTGCCATCATGTGCATCTGCAAGGTGCTGACTCACAGGAGCATGCAAATATTTCCTGGCTCCATGCAGGCACTTTCTGCTGACTGTGTCACACATCAGTTTCCTAAGGAGAAAACACAAGCCAGAATTGTATTTGCATTTCACAACCTTTTATTTGGCTGAGAACAGACTGTGCTGTTCAATGGACAGTTCCTTTCTGATTCACTGCTCTAATTATAATTTACAACCAAAATATGGAAGTCATGTCAGAGCTGATGGAGAAAGTTGTGCTGAGTGGCACTGACTTTGAAAATAAAATGAAAAAGAGAGGAATGAAAATGGTACCCCCCTCCCCTTTCCAGGTATTCACAGATCTGGACAAGTTGAGAACAGTTACAGTGTTAATGTTCATATAAGGGTAGGATGAGGGAAAAACCAACCCAGATCTCAATTTCCAGTGCAACAACTTCCCAGTCTGCAAAGCAGAGCTCCTTTCCTTACCATAGTTTTATTGGGTTTAAATAGCCTCACATTTCTGATTTCTGACTATAAATAATAGTAGAATGACATGAGGTGTAGAAACAGACTCCATCCTCTTCTTTTCAGGGCACAGTCTTTGGCCAGAGTTTCTTAATGCCTGAGCAATGAACTGTCTCAATGAGCATCAACACAGAGAAGCCGGAATCCAACTGTCAGTTCCACTGAAGCATTGAAAGGATGAGGATTGACTAGCCAAATTATCACTGATGGGTCTACTCTAGTTGGGATAAAGAATAGAATTCAGTTCAAGGTCTCATGTACCTTCAGCTAGTAGGTCATTTTTGACCATTTTTAAAATATTATTTCCATCCTTACCTCCATGCATTCTCATCTACCCAAATAAATGCCTGAATAAGCCTATAGAATTTATGGGCTGGAAGGGACCACAAGGACCAACTCCCTGCTACACATTCTTGAAAGATAACTATCAAACCTCTGTTTAAAGATCTCCAAAGATAGAGAGTAGATATTTACAAAATGTTCCTTTCAAATACTAGTTGAGTATATGGAAGATGAGAGGCAAGGCTGGTGTGTGTGGTAATGGTAGAGAGGCTGCCATCTTGGAATGACTGTCTCTGTCTTCAATCCATTGGGGAAGGTGTCTCTGAACCATCACAGCCAACAGCCAAATGTTGCCCTTAGCAACTAGAGAAAAGACAAAAGCAAAAAGAAGCTACCTGAGCAGCAGTAAAAGGATCACAGCTTGGATAACAGGAACGTGATCTCTCATTTAACTGTGTTAAAAGACATATTGTTCACAGACAAAACTGTTCCTTTGGGACAGCCAACCAGAAAATGAATTCCTAGAGAAGGATGAAAGAGGAGAAGAGAGAAAGGCTTCATTTCATATACTGAACAGGTGCTTTCCCTTTTAAAAACAATTCTGTTACTGGAATTATTTCCCCTCATTTCCACAAGAACGTTTGATGTAACATTATTCTTGGTCTTCTTCAGCAGCATTAAAATCACTCAGGAAGAAAACCTCCAGAGGCTGTCTGAGAGGCAAATCCAAGTCTTTGTTCACCGATTTGTTTTCAAGTGGGGAGTTTAATAGAAGGAAAGTTAAGCTCTCCCATTTCTTTTAACCTCTTAGAACCTGAGTTATTGTGAAAGTTTTCTGTTTATGTGTATGCACACATTCATGTACAAGCTGCCTGAACACACAGTCTTTGCACTTTCCAGATATTTCTACTGAATGATGTTTGCTGTTGACAGAGGAACACTGACCCTGAGCCCAACAGAACACAATCCTTTTTGCATATCTAGGCACATGCATTATTCCTTGATCCTTGTACATGTCATCTGCTTCCACACATGCCACAGAAGGAAGAATACAATGAGTCAAAACAAAATGTACTATGTCAAACTAAAGGTGGCTTGATGTTACTTATGAATGGTCTCCTGGAAAATACCTCCTTGCTAAGAGAAGGAAACTGCAAAATTTCAAGCTCCATTTCTCAATGGACTTGTTGTAGGTTTTTCCCACCACAGCAGTGCATTCAAAATATGGTTTTCTAATGGTCCACACCAATTACCTTATAATGTTGCATGTATTTGCCATTATGAAGCAGAAAATGGTGGCTCCACATGAGGTGGAAAAGGGTCCCCAAAACATCAGCAGAACCACCACAATTTTCTTTCTGCCAAACCCATTCTAATGCTCCCTTACCATCCTTCGTCCTCTCCACGCAGCAGTCTTCCAGAGGAAGGACAAATGACTTTCCTGAGAGATCTAAACTTTCTATAGAGGTCTTTGAAATTAGACTAACAGTTAAAATTGAATATATTATGGTCCTAGGACTATAGGATGTCCAGCATTGTTTTGTTCATCCTTTCTCAGTAGTTTTGTTAGTTTACTAGTCTTACTAGTTTTCTACTTGTAAGGAAGCTTAGCTTTTATTTACACAATAGAACATTTAATATTATATATGATTTTTAAAACAACCATAGAACACCTTCTTACAGGTAATTCAGGACAACAAGTGCAATCTGAAGTGGTGCAAGTATAGCTTGTAAGTGGAGCAATTCACACTGCTGTTGAACCCTACAACTCCAAAATGCTATAGCCAAAGATAGCATCCATCCAAATTCTAAATTTTCTTTTTTTTCAAATATGGAAAGGAAAACAATAGCTCATAGAGTGGAAATGTTCAATGTACATTCTAATCCCCAGTAAGTGCAATAATCACTGGACCATAGTGTTACTTTCCCATGCAAACAAAGTGACGCTCAAAATTTTGCAACAAATACATTGATACAAATGGCAAAAGTTCAAGCTGACTTCAGAAAAGGCAGAAGCACTAACAACCATATTGCAAGCATATATTGTCTGTTTTTGTTTGTTAATTTTGTCATAAGCATCATAGAGAGTGTATGTCCTAAGGCCCAACATTTGCCTCAAGGACACATTTAAATTGTGCTATGTTACAGCTTACCTTCGTGCTGTCCTTTGAGCACAATAAATCCCCAAGCTCAAAAAAATCTGTAGGAACTTTACACTAACAGTACAAGCATGTATAACAGTCATGTATAACAGTAAGGGCTGATATACATGACAAACGTATAAACAAGGTCATTTGCAAACTAAATGGGAACAATGTTGAATATTCCATTGGCCAAGGTAATAGCAACCTTGCCAGCATGCCAGCTGGTGGAGCTTTAACTATTGTGCTAGAGATTCTGGTGCACCAAATGTTGCTGAGGAGAAGAGAGAGAAAGAAACATCTGAAGAATCTGATTATGATATGGGATTTGGGCTGTTTGACTGAAATTGTATTTAGTGTTAATCTGCAATTAATCTTTGATAAAGATTCCCCATTTCCATGCATTTTAGCCAAGTCATTATCAGAATCCCCAATAAATTTCTAAAAATAATAGCTGTCGCAAAGGTAAGAGATTACACATTCCACTCCTGCAATTCAAACCTTGTAGGTGCACCACTGGTAAAGATAGAAAAGGAAGTAAGTCAGGATATGACTTCTCTACCCTCACCCTCCACCCCCCCACACACAATTAAACCACTTTAAAGGTAACAAGAAAGAGTTTGTGATAGATGTAATTGAATATTCATGTGGTTGCTAGTATGACTTTGAGTCAATCATGCTTTTTTTCCTCTCTTTTCAAGTTACAAGGATAAAGTGAGGGGCAAAATATATATCCCTATCCAGAAGAAAACTAGGAATGGGAAGGACAGCCATGAAAGAGCTAGAAAAGATCCTAAAGAGTAAACATATACAATTGAGCACTAAAGAAGAAATCGTACAAGACATTATATTGCATCTCCATGTATGCATGTGAGAACTGTATAGTGAAGAAAGTAGACATGAAAAAAATCAATTAATTTGAGAGGTGGTGCTGGAGAAGAGTGCTGAGGATACCAGGGACAGCCAAAAAGACAAACAAATGGGTCGTAGAACAGATCAAGCTTGAGACTCCCCAGGAAGCCAAGAAGATCAAACTAAGACTGTTGTACTTTGAACACATCATGAGAATTCATGACTCATTAGAAAAAAAATGATGCTAGGAAAGGTAGAGGGAAGTAGAAAGGGAGGAAGGATAGATATACAGACTCTATTAGAGAGGTCACAGATATGAGTTTGCAGGAACTAAGCAGAGCAGTGGAGGACAGGAAGTCTTGGAGATGTCTCACCCACAGAATCACCATGAGTTGGGATTGACTCAAGAGTAATTAACAACAAGAACAAATACAGGTATATATACTTCATATCTTCTTGAAGGAAGCATAAGTTAAACATGTAAGGGGAAGCAGCAGCAACCTGGATATGGAGCTCTGTCCTGGAAAATCAGCATTTCTTGGCAGGTGTTATTTTCTTTGAAACCAAAGTGTCATTAGGAACATCTCAATTCTGGGCAGAAGGTGAGGTTGGCTCATGTGTATATATTTTTTGCATCAGTTCACTTATATGATGTCTATCCTGCATTGCCCCCATAACTGGGATCCAAGGCTGTTTAGAATTATTTAAAACATGTATATAGATTTACTCTCGTTCAGTTATCTCTTGTCTGTTTTGTGGTATTTGAACTATATTGTTAGTCGCTTTGAGGATGTCAGTTCATACACAGTATAACAATCAGGGATGCAGAAATAAAATCAAGGAGTGGATTCCCAACAGCCAACCACCAGGGGATCTAGCTATGCTACATTTACCATTTCTCTTGATAGGATTAGAGATAATGGATATTGGCTTTAAGCTACCCTATAGAGAGGATAGCACTCTCAGAGAAGGTGGGGCTTGCCCTCAGACCTTCACAGAGCAGATGGAAAACCTCCATATACTAGTTTAGGCCTATGGGCTGGAGGTTCCTCTCCCTTGATATAAATATGCCAAAAGAAATAAGAAAACTCCCAAACCCAAAATAAATCTTAAAATAAAGAATAGAGCTTTATGATGCACACATCTCTGATGTATTTTATTTATTTTATTTTTTTTATGGTAAGAAGTTCATTAAATTAGATACAAAAAAAATCCTTGTTAAGTACTGGGTTCTATAAAGAGTACATTTTAGAGAGCATGTCTTCTAATTCATGATTATTATTTATTTTCCAGATGGGGTAGCAATGACTCATACTATTATGCTGTTATTGAAGTGTTTTTGTCATTTTGCTATTTGTTAAAAGTAGGGGCATCAAATGTTGCCTCTCTGAGGTGAAATTAGGCCTGCAAAAGTTGTCAGCTTCTCTTTTCAATACTTGTGGACACTTGTGGGTGTAAACATGTGTTTCAAATATTGGGAGAAATTAGAGTCAGTTCAATTTCAGGGAGTATCAGCATGTGGGCTGCACAGTCAGAGGTTGGGGAGGAGAAATATTTTGCAACACAAAATGGTGTCTGGAGTCGCACACGCATGCACACTACTTGGGTGCCATTTTGTGTTCTAAAATGGCGTCGGGAGTCGTGCGCATGTGCGCGCACCTCCAGCCCCCCGGAAGATCTGGGGGCAAGCAAACCAGCCCCTGGATCAAAAAGTCTGGGGACCCCTGTCTTACAGGGTGCTTTACTAATTGACAATTCCCCCCCTCCTAAAACACAGAATAAAGGTTATGCAGAGCATTACTAAACTATCTCCCATAATGCAATCAATGTTGGTCCCTTGTAGCACAACTCCTTTCAGCAGTCTAGATCCACACTGGCTTGATTTCTGTGTCAGAAATCACAGTGAGATGGGAATCTAGGAACAGGATTATATATTATCGACATTATTTGGATTCAGAACAACCTGGTGCCTTTCCAGATATGGTCAGAGGCAATGAGACATGTAGACTGTAAATAATCAGAACTCTTCAGTCCTCAGGGCTGCTAATCCAGTCCCATTCAAGTCACTTTTTGAAATAAAAAGAAGAAAGAACAAATCAATCTCAGAAGCATTACAGAACATCATTTTGATTTTCTTCTTGTTCAGTAATGAAGATGTGTGTTGGGGAGGAGGGGAGAGAAAATTGTGAGAGATGTTTTGAACAAAAGAGTGAATCTGCCTTGAGAGATGCTCCTAGGTTAAGAGCAGTGGTGTTGAGTAGATTTATTGATTGCAAACGCTTACTCTTTTTGGGAAGCGGTGCATATTGTTTTTCAAGGTTTGCCATCTCATTTTTCAGATCGTAATATAAAGAGCCCCAAGGCAAAAAAGAAAATTAGAAACATTCACACATTCAAAAGTGCATCACGGCCATCAATACCCACAAAGTTAAAAGAGATGGAACATAAAATATTAGCCATTAATGGCTTGTCATGCATGTAAACAAGGATGTCACCCAACCTCAGGGCTCCATTAGAAGAAGGAGAGGAAGAGGCAAAATCAACACAATTCATGCATCACCAATCAATACTTCATTTTATGTGAACTTTTTTTTAAAAAACATGTTTGTTTAGATAGATCTTAGTGATCAGCAAGAGCCTTCAGAAAAGGCGGTGGTGGCAATTTTCCACCGATCATCTTTCTGAAGATTTGGCTAATGGAGAGTGGGGAAAAGGACATCCCTACGTCATCCTCAAGCCAAACTTTTAGTCATTTATTGATAATTTCACAGATTCAATTTAAGGTGGATGGCTGAGTTCCTTACCAAAACAGAAGCAGCCTTTAAAGCTGAAATGAGTTTGTTACCTCTTCACTGGCATTTCTTAAAAGGACAGACAAAGAATCCCTGTTGGCATGAAATGTACCCATTTTTCTTGATACCATTGCTACATAACTTAGACTCTCCTGTCAGGGATGTGTGGAATACTTGAAAAATATCTTGACTTTGATGAGAAAGTGGGTTAACTCATGACCCATTAAATGACCCAGTCAAACAAGAAAAATAAAAAGGTCAATTTTGCAAACTTTCATATTTTCATCCTGGGATTTCTTTGCACAGAAAGATATTATTTTTGTCTCTGTGTGCACAAAAACAGGCATTATTCTACAACTAAGCTGGACTCATTTTATTCTACTACGAAGCTTGACCAATTTTATGGAAGAAGAATATAAAGGACATTGGCCTCCAGCCTCATGTTTCATGGCAATCACATTATAAAAGGAAAGAGGAACATATCACTGTGTGTGTGTGGGGGGGGGGGGGGGAATCTTATAACACCTCTCTTCTTTTGTACAATGGCATTGCTTTGAATGCTCCCCCCCCCCCCCAGGCGTGATAAGTCTTGTCACTGGAGTTCTGGCATTACAGCAGTCAGTACCATGAGGAGGGTTGATTCTCCTCCTCCAAAGAGGAGACATACATGAATATATACCTAGCTGCTTTGATCCACCTACGTTGCAGTAGGAACCGCCACCTTCATCCAGCACTTCTTTTTCACTGTAATTGCAAGATTCACTGGCACCAAGAAAGTCCTACTTTTCATTACCAGACTTTGTAAAGACTTTCACTGTTACATAAATTATGTCAATTCTGGTTCAACCCACAGTGCCGTCATACTTCAGGGACAGTGACAATGTATCTTCAATCAATGTCTGAGTGAGACTGCCTCCGTCATTTTCAATGACAAACTGTATGGTCATGCAAAATAATAGGTGGTGCTGGTTAGATCAGAGAGGAATATCACCTTGATATTATCCTTTGGTTTTCTTTTCTTTTCTTTGGTATGGCAGGGGAAAACAAGCTTTAATGAAACTGCAGAAACTATGTATTTTTGTACAATTTTTAGTTGTAAAAACTGCAAGAATTAATGCAGTTTGACACCGCTTTGACTGTCATGGCTCCACCCTATGGAATCCTGGGATTTGTAGCTTGTTGTGGCATCAGAGCTCTCTGACAGAGAAGGATAAATATCTCAAAAGAACTATAAATCCTAGAATTGAGCCAATGCACTGCAGAATTAAACTGCTTTAATTCTGCAGTGTAGATGCAGCCTTAATGGCCTGCCCAACTGCCCCTCAGTGGCAATGAATCAGACTATGTATTATTTTTGATTTCTTCCTGCTTAATAAACCTTAGGGAAGAGTGGTCTTGTGCGAAACATGGAGTGCTTTGCCTTCTGGTATGAGTTTCAGTCTGGACCCACCTCTCATCTTTAGTTTGAAAGCTGGTTTGGGCAGCTGTAGACCTTGGAGTGAGAACTGTTAAATATTCTTTCCCAGTCTGATTTTTAACTTGCTCTTAGGGAGTTGTCAGTAGAGCTTGCAACATCAGCTTTAAATATTCATTCATCTCATTAATTATTATTGAGCTCTAGAAATTAATCTGTTGTTGTTGCCATTAGTAGCAAAAAAATCTTTAAATCTTTAATTGCTTGAATTAATCCTTTTGATAATTGATACTTCTTAAACAACCCAAAAACATGTTGCAAACAAGAGCACCTGTTTCATGCAAAATCTTGCCGGTTTGCCCGCAGAGTACATTTCACCACAAATTTTCCCCTGACTTTAAATAGCCCTTTATCTCTGCTCTCCAGTCACTGATTGGAAATAACAACAAAAAATAATAATGAAATAATTAGTCACACCTCACTCTTCATTGTGCAAAACACTAACAAGTATCTGTCTTGTTCATTTGAAACAAAACAAGTAATTGCTTCTTCTCATTATTAAAAACAGTTAATATAACTTTTCATAATGAGTTTACTGTTAGTCTCCTCATGACATTGACAGAATAGTCTATGGATGGTTGCCTGAATCTCCTCCTCTGACCTGTTCCATTCTGGTACAATCCCAGTGGGGATCTGATCAGCCAAGACAATATGGAGATGGGGGATAGAGAAATTAAATAGACTTATTTTTATTTACACAATGGAAATATTGAAAGAATGCAAGTGGTGGGGCTTCATAATCATACCTATGATTCTTCCAAGCCATGATGTACTAACACTTGGCTATGATTACAGGCAGCAAGAAACTAGATCTGGGTTTAAGATAGCTCCAGCTCAAGGTCACTTCAGGAAAATAGTGGATAGGTATAGCCTGCTGTCATGGAGATAGTTTCCATCTCATCCCACAGAAGTGCAGGTTATAATAGTAAGTAAGGTGGCACTTTTGGCCTAACACTAACCAAAACTGGGATACAGGAGCACCCTCTAGTCATCAGTAAGAGGAAAAGTAGATGAATCTGTAGCTTTCAACTTTTCACATTTCCAAGGATGTTTTTTATCTCATCCCCCCCCCCCCATATGAAGACTTTTGAGACAACTGTTTATCAAGACAGTAAACTCTTCATCAAAACAGTAGACTGTTTAGCAAAACAGATTCATCACAAAGTAAAAGAAAAATGGGGGAGGGGGGCATTGAGCCTGTTCTGTTACTCAGGTGTAAGTATGATGAAACAAATTTTGTGAACCCACTATATCCACCAATTTTATATATTCATACAAATAAAATTTAGCTTTTACCATGCATTTACTTTCTTCCAGTTATTTATTCACTTTCTCTTTCAGCATCCAATAATCAAAGGTGTTAAAGGGCTTTAAAATATGCGTGTAAAAATGTGATGTCTTAATACATCAAACTAGGCACAACGCTTAGTGAAGCAAAAGCCAGTGAATAAAAAAAGTTGAAATCTGGACTATACCCCTTTACATTACAGATGGAGGTCAAGGAAATGAACTTCCTGCCCAGTGGCTTAAAGTTTCCTCCCTCCACAGAACAGAATGAGCAAAAATCAGAATGAGAGAGAAGTACACCCTACTTTTAAGTCATGTTTGCATTTACAGCAAATGAAGAATTCAAATTTTAGATTAGATTAAGTATGATGCATAGCATCATACAAGTATATGCCTATTTAGACACCTGTGAAAGATTGGAGTTAGGGCAGGATAGGTCTCCATATTTTTTGCAATGGTTGTTTATGTCATTGGTCATTTAGGAGAAAAATCTCACCTTCAAAATAATCTAGGCAAGGAAATGTACATAAAAGAATCCGAACAACTGAACATACTTCATATAAGTAACAAGCATTTATTTTCCTAAACTCTCATTTTCATTCTGATAGCCATCATAATGTCACCCTAAAGAAACAAATTAGCAGCACACCAGATTAGATTTGGGAAATGGTGTGCTTGCCCTTAAAAAAAGGAGAGAGCTAAGAACCTTGAAATGAAGGTAAATTCTTCACTACATTTTCCAGTGACTCACTGAAGTGGAAATTCCTCTCTGTGCTACTTTTTATTCAAAGCTTGCAAGCTGAAGAGTTAGATTCTCACTCGCATGCATGTGCACAAACACACCATTGTCATAATCCCGCTCTGAATCTGGAGTCCACAATGGTGAACCACATCATACTACCTCCATGTACAATATTTTACTGGTATTGGTCCCAGATGAGTCCATACCCTCCAACCATCCCGATTTGGCAGGGATTAAAACTCTGTCATCCCATGTTTTCAGCTTCTTTTAAGAAGTCCCAGTTTCTCTCTCCTCCTCCCACCTTCCCCCTTTGCCACTGGCAAAGTTCAAAAGTAGTTTCCACTCTGTTAACAGAAAAAGGAGAGGAGGCAGAATCTTATCTTTTCCAGTAGACTTGGACAAAAGCAAACTCCTATATTGTATGTTCTTTCTCATTAATAACTTTAATCATGTCAGCCACATTCTCTTGTTGCTTGGCCAGATGTGTCCAGGTTTTCATCTGAGAAATATTCAAGAGTATATCACTTCATCCATGCATTCACTTAAAGTACTAAAAGGAAATGTATTCAAATATGGTGGAGATTTAAGTTAAATGGCTTTAGAGGTCATTTCATGTGGATAGTATTGTTTGCTGTGATTTATTTAGAGTGTCAAGTATGGACCAGTTTTGAATGTGATTTAAACATTTCCGTAGGAATTTGGACCAAAGAAACCAAACATAAAATAGATGAGTTAACGATGTTAGAACATGGAACATTACATTGCTGTTAAACACCACAAATGCATTGTAACAGTGGCAGAAAACATCATATTGAGACAATAAACTAGACAAGGTTGACACCTTGCCAGTACATCTGGCAAAGTTTTTCCCCCAGCATACATTGTAGCGAGATATTATTAATGCTAGGCAGCAGTACAGTCAGCATTAGTTAGCACAGGAGTAATACATTTTGCCCAGCACATAATAAATCCCTGGGAGAGAAAAGGAACAGCCTTTCCTTTTTTTGACCAGAGTTAGCCTCCACTCTGTTAGATGGACATCAAAGTAGACTTGGAAGAGTTTTCTTCATTTCTGAAACAATGAGTTCAAATAGCTCATCAATTTTCAATATAGAGGCCAGAGAAAGTTTTGGCAATACTGTGATCCTTGAAGGATGGAGTAACAGAATAGTTGGGGCCAACTCTGGGTTTGAATCTTTTAGCCATAACTGACACAGAAGTGGATCTTATTTCTAATCACTCCAAGAAGAGAAATCAATACAATACTAATGGTGTACCTAGTGTCACCTCCCCCATCCCCTTTATTTCAACTCAATCATAGAAAACTGAAAGCCTGGGGTAATTTTAGGCCATGTACACACTTACAGGAAAACCTAGCTTACCACTGGGGTTTCTGGATCCTCAGGGAGGATGAGATGTCTGCACACTCAGCACTCACAATGGGCTGATACCAGCAGCGCTGTCTGCACACTCCCCAGACAATAACCATCCTACTAAAAATCAGTGCACTGTAATGATTGTACTGTTGAACTAATGTGCACTTGTGCAATCTATTTCTATGTCTAAAGGAAGAATGGTGCTGGAACCAAGTGAACTTGAAATGTTGTGGCAGGGAGTTGGAAGTTCCAAGAGGGTCAATGGCTTACTTGGGCTGTGTCCACACTGCAGAAACAATCCAGTTTGACACCACTTTAACTGCTATGGGATGATGAGAATTGTAGTTTGTTGTGGCACCAGAGGTCTCTGACAGAGAAGGCTGTCTCATAAAACTAAAATTCCCAGATTCCATAGCATGGAGCCATGACAATTAAAGTGGTGTCAAACTGGATTATTTCTGTAGCCCCGCACACCAGTGCTCCCCTCCATCCATGTACTGTCAAGCAGTCCACAACCCTAAGGGATTCCCTGGAATAGAAGGAATCTATTTAAAAGGAAGGACACAGATGAATATCAAAAGGCACATGTTTGGGGAACAGTGGTGTTACTCCATTAGGTTTGTACCGCCAGATCCCTCTAGTGATGCTCCTGGTTGAGCTGTTGTAGTGGGGAGTTGTTTTTATCCCAGTACCCATTCATTAAACTGACTTGGTTTTATCTACTTTTTCTTTGCCAGTTCCTTTACTACCTGCCCATCACTTTTGCTGAAAACAAAAATTGCCAATATTTACTCTTGTTTTAGTCATGATATCAAGTATTGTACCTCTCTGTTCAAGAAACAAGTTGCTCAGCAGATATGCATGAAACCAGAACTTCACAATGTAAGAGCAGGGAAGGGTTGGTGGTGAAGAATAATAATTGGAGATGGAGGCTCCATCCCAACATTTCCAAACAGAAGTAAAACACAGTAGCACTTGGCAGGCACCTCTGAGTTTCACCACTGCTAGATAGAGCCTTCTGCTGCTACACACACACACAAAACAATATTAAAAAGGAATCTTGTATGAGATGTGTTGCTGTCCTAGGGAAAACAGATACCAGATCAAAAGGGCCTGCTTAAAGACAGTATATATGCCAGATTCAGGGGATTTCAAATATTTATATTGTGCTATATTTTTAATCTTTAAGAGTTCTAGGAATGCTGTGCATGGAATCTGAGAATATTGAGAATGTGACAGAGAATTCAATTTAGATACACATTTTGGGGGAAAGATGTAGGGGTGATTTGATCTGTCACCATCATAGGCATTCTTTTGCCCAACACAGTGACAAACACACTCTTGCCAGGAGACTGTTATGACAATGTTCTTTACTCAAAACACTGCCACTATTATATTTGGCTGAGGGCTGTCCTTATAGGCCAGTCTTGGGAATTGTGCAACCCGCCAGATATTTTGCAACTCCCAGAATTCCCTTCCACAGGCTGCATTGGCTTGGGCTGCTGGAAACTGTAATCCAACAACTCTTGAAAGGTCACACTATTCCCATTCTTGTTTTAAGTTCTACTTCATTAGTTAGATATTGTATAATATAGATGTTGTTAGAATTAGGTGTAGTTGTATAGTATAGTATAACTTATACTACATCACAAAAGACCTCAATTATCTGGGTCAAGGTGGCCATATGACTCAATCTGGTAATGAGGCTACTCAGACCTATAACAAATGGATTGACTGCCACATCTCCCGTGGTCTTCATATCCCCTTCATTTGTACTGAGGACCATGAGGCTACTACTTCACAACATTTATTTCAAGGAATACCATGTCATTCTCCAATGGAGATTCATCTAGCTGATGAGAAGATGTTCCTCCCTTTGTGCAACTGCATAAGAGCCACCATCAAATTGGTCTGAATCCAAATCTGAACCTTATTTTGACATTTTTGATAGTTAGAATATCTGAAGCTTTCTCAAGAAGGGGCAATATTTCTCAGGAATGTTTTCACATGTCCTTATCTTCACCTGACTTCTGTCTGTTTGGGAAGATGAAGATATCATTCAATCTTCTGTAAAACCTATATATCAAGTCTTCTCCTTTCCAGCTGATTAATAATATGAAGTGAAAATATTTAAAGAACTCACTAGGGAGCCATTCAAAGGCAATATGAACTTTGTGAAATTGACTTCGACAATGTGCAACCTCAGTCTTATATACCTTAAAAGGCTCTCAATTAATGTGTGTGCAATGCACCTAAGGAGATGCACACATTAGCTTAATGTCTACCACCTAGGGTTTTCTGCTCATTATTATTTCAGCAGGTGTCAGCCTTCATTAGATCTGATTTTTCCCCTTCCCCTTATGCTTTTCCATGTATCCTTTTCCCAGAGCAAAAGATATATCAGGTAAAGAACTCTTAAAAAGTAATGCCACATTTCCCCCCTAGGAAAAAAATGTTCAACTTTTCTGTGTTTTAATCTATTCTTGTTTTAAATTCTAAGCCCTCTTGAACCATAATTTTCAGGGGAAATTGTGTGTCTTCAAGTCATTTCCAACTTATGGTAGTCTGAAGATGACCCTATGATAGAGATTTTGGGGACTGAAGATGTATCACTTCCCAAGGTCATCCAGTGTTTTCCATGGTCAAGCAAAGAATCAAACCCTGGTCTCCAGAATCATAGTCAAACTACTACACCATACTGGCTATCTTTGCCCCCAGATCTCTGGCTTCTCACTCTCCCAACAAGCCATGATCAACCTAGAGTTCTGACTCAGGCATGTTATGCAAGAGACAAGCCAGTATTCCAGCTCATCCCAACAAATTTTTTGACTTGTCACTCTCTCAACAAACCACAATCAGAACCCAGGTTCTATTCTCAATTTATGACTCTCATTGGGGGAGGGAAGAAAGAAGCCAGAGGTCCAACCTCTCTCATATATGTCTGCCTAGATACCAAACAGAGGTAATGCAGGTAGCTAATAAGGACTGGACTTTCTCATTGGCAGCACCCCAACTTTTGAAACTGTCTCTAGACAGGTTTTCCTAGTAACTACAATGTGGTCTTTTTCAGCAGAAGTAAAAATTGTAAAAAAAAAAAAAAAAAAAAAAACACCTCTACTGTCCTATACTCTAGTCAACACATTAACCAGGAAGCAGGTGGTTGGAGTGAAAGAGCTCTTGGGTAGTTAATCCAGCCCAGGTCAGTCACAGGTATCCACACAAAATGAAGGGAGAAACAGGAATGTGGTCATCAGTTGGTCAACAGAAGTTATTACAAGTCAACAGTCCTGATACATGAAACTAGGAAGGAGTAAATAGAGTTGTCAAATCATAACCAGTCCAATGTTATGAAAACATAAAAGTCAAAGAGTACAGCCAGTCACAAAGATAGAACAGTTGTCACCTGCAAAGGTGATGGGGGAACAGCTAAGCATTTTATAGGCTGCTGTCTCCAGACCACAGGTATCTAATTAGGACAGCAGCTCATACTTAACAGCTGCTGGTAATAGTGCAATCTTTTTGCATCTCTGCTGCTCAATAAGGATGGTACCTCATCTACAGTCTCTGCAAACTCCTCCAGCAGAGCAACCCCCCCTCCCTTCTATCTCAGCCCCATCTCCTTGGACTCAGAGAGATCATCACCATCAGGAGCTGCAGAGTCCTGGCACATTGTCTCCTCCTCAGAGTCTGATTCTTCCAATGCCAAAGGGTGAGTCATGGCACTAGCTTTTTAATAATTCAGTTTATATTTAAAGTCTTGGATCTATATATCATTCACGATTATTGCTTTACTTTTATGGTTCTGAACATTAGTCGCTTTCATGTTTTTATATTGTATTTTGTTTTGTGAACTAAACAGAGAGATTTGACAGTAAAGAAACGCAATTAACCAACTACTTAGAAGGGAAGAGTTCACCGTTAGCAGAGGCTGGTGTCTTTCCTCCCATGTTTATTAAGAAACTCCTACATCAAGAAAGCAATTTGTAACTTGAGGACTAGGCTTTGTTCATTTGGCTTGGATAAGGGATTCTGTTTGTAGAGTAACGTTTGCAATATGTGTTAGACAAGATGGCAACTTGAAAAGAAACAGATGGCATTATGCAAATTACTGCAACTTACTGGTCATGTTCTGCCCTAGGGAGGAAAATATTGTAGTTGCCACAAATATTTTTTGGCCATATGTTATATACTTTGGGAATTTAAAAAAAACACCTGAATGTCATATAAAACTGGCAATTCTGAAATGATATTTTACATAGTTCCATATTGCTATTTAAAAGTGAAAGGTGCCGGAGGAAGTCCACTGAACACTTCTAATATTCCTTTTCTTAAAACAAATAAAAATAATAAATAAGCAGATAATGTACATGATTCAGTCATGAACTCTAATCATAATTCATTTTCTTGCAATTGAAATCAGAGAGATGTATAAGCTCTTTCCTTTGGCTGCTTCAGGACATTTTTACTGGCTGCTGCTGTTCAAATTTTCTTTGGTAAATTTCATGTTAGATATAAAACACAGTATATAATATATTAAATAAATAAACAGATAAATCATATAAATACTAGGAGTATAACAAGGCTTTGTTGTTGTTGTGTGCCTTCTAGTCATTACTGACATATGACAACTCTAAAGTGAACCTTAGGGCTTAAATAAGAGCAGGCTTTTAATATATAGCAGGCTTTTAATCTCTAATTGTGTCAGGGAAGCTTTTATACACAATGTGTATTCTAGTTATGTTTTAAAACTTTTGTAAGCTGTATGTAAATTTATACTGTGGCTGCTGCTGTTATTTGCCTTCAAGTAGTTTCCGACTTATGGTGACCCTAAGGTAAACATATCATGGATTTGTTTGGTCAAGATTTGTTAGAGGATGTTTACCATTGCCTTCCCCTGGGGCTGAGAGCATGTAATTTGCCCAAGGCCACCCAGTGGGTTTTTACAGCCAAGCTGGGTATCAAATCTTGGTTTCCAGAGTCGTAGTCCAACAGACCACTATACCATGTTGGTTTATATACTGATTTAAGCTAGATGATTTTATTTCATTTTTTTAAAAAAATGTAAAATTTTAAACAATTTTACGTGTGAGATGCCTTCAGTCCCTTTCTGGGAGAAAGGCAACATAGGAATGAAATAGATAGTGATCTATCTATCTATCACAGGATTTTCTTGGCAATTTGTTCAGAAGGGGTTGTCTTTTGATGCTGAGGACTATGACTGGCTAGGAGCAATTTATAATAAGAATACACACCATTCACTTTGCCTCAGTTGGTTCAAAATAAAGGCCAAATGTGTTTGGAAGCAGTTGCATGCTAGCAATGTATTTTCCCAATTCAGATTGAGAGCAAAGTTGAGTATGGCAGCTGCTCACATGCTTAAAAGGAGAGAAAAGTAAAGATAGGAGAAAATTCAAACTGGTCTCACCCACTGGAAGGCTTGCATGAATGTGATACTGGCCATGTGATACTCGCCAGTGCCAAAAAATAGTCTTGGACTACAGAAATGTCATTTGGATACTCTAGTTATTTTTTTAAAAAACACACAAAAATAGAATTCAAAGATATAGTCATGTTTGACTGTAGAATCAGCATGTAGAGAGATCATGTAGCACCTTTTAGACCTACTGAAAGAAAGAAGTTGGCAACATGAGTTTTCATAGTCTCAAAGATGCTACAAGATCTCTCTTCATACAAAAATAAAACAGGAACTACGGCAACTACTGCTTCAGCTTCCAGACACATTTGCCCTGTCTGGAGGAGCACTTTGCCTGCCAAATCTGGCATCGGCCTCTGCAGCAAACAGGGTGATGGAATTCATTATGTTTTACATGTGGGACACTACAATAAATTAAAGAAATTGGGTTTGGTAATCATGAAGTCATATCTTGGATTACATGCCCTTTTTGCTTTTATATTTTCCCTTAGTTTAAATCTAGTTCACAGAGCCCCTGCACAGTCAAGTATGGTAGAAAGAAATGAAAACCCAGGATAGGGACAGGATGTTAAGTGGTAGAGCTTGGCAGACATTTCTTTATTCACCAAGACACACTAATATTAGATTATCTATCTCAGGCTTGTACTCTGAGTGTCTGAGGCTCAACCAGATTGCAGAGATTGATTGACTGATGGTTGATGTGTGCCTTCAAAGCCTAAACAAATGGCCAGGATAGCATGGGCCTAGCCTATGCTATCCTAACCCAGGTTCTGACTTGGGTCAGTCTCTGAGCCAGCATGGCAACAGATTGGGGTTTACAGGCCTGTCCTCTACTGTGCTAAGGACTTGTTACTATTGTGCATCCCATACATGTCTGTGCCATCACATCTGCCCAGGAAATCCCCATCTCAGCCAGTAAGGATGGAAATAGGTATAGCTGGAAACCCCCATTCAATTTAAAAAGCTGCATTGGAGGTCTTCTCAGCAGATTTTGTCCCTTTAATGGTTATATAGAAAAACCAATATAATCTAGTGGTCTAGAGACCAGGGTTTGAATGGAAACCCTCTGGGTCACATTCTCTCAGCCTCAGAGGAAGGTAAATAAAAACATCTTCTGAACAACTCTTGCCAAGCAAATCCTATGATAGAATCATAGAGTTGGAAGAGACCGCTAGAGTCATCCAGTCTAGCCCCCTGCCATACAGGAATATGCAACCAAAGCACTCCCAACAGATGGCCCTCTAGCCTCTATTTAAAAAGCTCCATAGAAAGAGACTCTTCCACTGGCAGCACCTTCCACTGTTAAACAGCTCTTACCATCAAGCATTTCTTCATAATGTTTAAGTGGGATCTCTTTTCCTGTTTTACTATCTGGAGCAGCAGAAAACAAGCTTGCTCTTTTTTCCCATATGACATCCTTTCATATATTTAAACATGGCTATCATGTCACCTCGTAACCTTCTCTTCCCCAGGCTACACATATCCATCTCTCTAAGTGGCTTGGTTTCCAGATTCTTCACCATTTGGTTGCCTTCCTCTGGATACGTTCCACTTGTCCATATCTTTCTTGAATTGCGGTCTCATGAGAACATGTAATGTATAAACCATTTCTTCATGAAAGCCGCCATTTATAATGGAACATATTTGGATAATATTATGTAAAGATGCAAAACAAACTTAAGATGGCATTAGACATCAAATGTTGTAGTTATTTTTTAAAAATATGGTGGGTCAATGGATGGAGGAGATCCATTTTCCTTTATATAAAACTATGTTGTGTCTTGTCCATAAACTCGCCAGTGTGGAATAATAAAAGGTTATTCATCTGCCTTTCTGTTTGTCTTCAGCTGTACTGGTATCATCTGCTTTCATGAAAAGAAAAGAAAAAGATACCCAGGAGACCATGCCAGGATTGACAGCAGGTGAAATACCAGATGGGGAAATGCTGAATAATAAATGAGCCTATATTTTAAAATCTGATGTTGGAAAATATTAAATGTTAATAGGGACAGCAAAAATTCTGCTCCTTAGCAGGCCTCTCCTGCAGCTAGCCTTCCTCAGCTAGCATTTTGGTGTTTCATCTTTCATAGAATCTGATCTCCAAAGGATGGAAAAGAATAGAAAAAGGACAAAAAGATATGGATAGAGTTTTCTAGCAAGAACATTTCATTTTTCTGATGTTACTTGGTTTTGAAGGGCAGGGAAAACTAACATGCTGCTTAAAAATCTGATTCTGGCTGTTTCCACATTGCAAAATTAATGTAGTTTGACACCACTTTAACTGCCATGGCTTCATCCTATAAAATTCTGGGATTTGTAGTTTTTTGTGCCACCAGAATAATAATAAATAATAATAAAAGTTTTATTTGTACCCCGCCTTTCCAGAAAACTGATCAAAGCGGCTTACAACATTGAATAAGACAATCCAAAAATACAATACAAGTTAAAAAACAAGTTAGAAAAATCAACGGGGAGCAGAGGTAAATCACAACAGTTAGGGGTAGGACAAGGAAAATCAATATCAACTCCAGGGTCATACACAGGGGCAACAGACAAGAGTTTTTACATCTAGGGTGGGAATGCTTGCTGAAACAAATATGTTTTTAGGTTCTTTTTAAAAGAGACCAATGACGCGGTGGAGTGAAGTTCGGCCGGAAGCCTATTCCAAATTGTGGGGGCTACGATGGTGAAAGCCCTCTGAGAGGTCCTGACTAGATGTGATTTTGGGACCTCTAACAATTTAGTCCCTGATGTTCTGAGTGTACGGGGCGGATTGTAGAGAACTCTTTGATAGAGAAGGCTATATATCTCACAAAACTACAAATCTCCAAATTCCATAGCATTGAGCCATGGCAGTTAATGTGGTGTCAAACTGCAGTAATTCTGCAATTCTTAGACCAAAATTTCATTTTCAGCTCATCTTACAGAACATGGGATTTCAGCCAAGTTTCTGTTGGGCTGTGTAACTGGAGACAGAAGCAGGGGAGGCTTTGCAGCAGAGATACAGTGGTCATAAAAACTGTTATGAGATGAAGGGATGACAGCAAAATCTTCTGGAGATCCAGCTGCTCTACCAAGCTGCTTTGGCGGTTGTTTCATGTTGTTGTTAATTAAGTTGACTTTGACTTGTGGCAACCTTATGGGCAGGAATCACTAGAAAGACAATAATGCTGGGAAATGTGGAAGGCAGTAGAAAGAGAGATAGACCACACACCAGATGGATTGACTCAATCAGGGAGATTCACTTGCAGGATCTGAGCAGAGTAATTGAGGACAGAGGGGCTTGAAGGTGTCTTATCCATGGGGTTGCCATAAGTTGAAGTTGACTCAAAGGAGTTGACAACAACAACAACAACAACCTCATGAATGAGAAATTTCCATCACCCTTCTACCAACAGACCTGCCCAGACCTTCAAACTCAGGGCTGTGGATTCTATACTTGAATTTGTCCAACAGTAACTTGTGGAACAGCATTCTCTATCTCTCACCTGAAATAGTGCCCACTCATAATCCTCTGCCATGGCTATATCCTGGTGAAAAATCTTTGGGAAGAAGTGAGGGAAAAGAAGCTCTTAAGATATCAGGAACAAAAAAAAAGAACTTTGAGGTAGATAGAGTGGTAGGAGAAGTCTAGCAGGTGAAAATCAGGAGGGATCTCTTTAAAAAAAAAAATCTCCATGAAAGCTGAGAGAGAATCCTCCCATTCTGAACAGGGATGTGAGACAGTCTCTCTATCTCTAATGACAATAAACTGGATGAATGAGAAATATTAGAAATAAAATTAATTTTCAATAAGAGCTTTCTAATATTTTTGAATCTTATTTTTGAGGCAAATAACTTGATTTTGTGCTTTTAAAAAAATAATAAATCTGGAGGGGAAGAAAAGCGGAGAGACATCTCTGTCTCTAAAACAGGGCAATAGGTAACCAGATATGTTAAACAATCCCCCAACATGCACATGCACATGTGTGACTCAATCAAGAACAACATGCTTCCAAATCATAAGAGCTTCTTTCAGCATGTTTCTTTGGAACTGGCAGGACTGCTTAATATATCCACAGTGCAAATGAAAGAGAAAATATCAACCTGACTGCCAGACCAAAGTTACAAACAACCCCTGGCTGTTCAGGATCAATCTCTATTTCATAACTCTCTACAGGCATCTTGAGGCCTTTTACTGCCTTCCTAGCAAAGGGCTGATATTTTAAATTTAATTCCTACCAACTAAGAAAACTTGTTTTTTCTTATTGCTTAGTTCCAACTAAAGTTGACTCATAAATTGAATAAATGGTTGAAAGGAGGGTAAGTACAGCTAAATTCTACAAATTGGATTAGGTCACACCCAGATCAGCCAAATATATCAAGAGATCATGGTTTTTACTACTATAACTACCACTCCTGCTTCCAAGACCTACATAATGTTTTGGTAATTCCAGGAAATCTCAAGTTCCCCCCACCCTACTTTCTTTTCTAAGTCTTTTTGTTCCTACCAGCAGGCTATGTTTCTAGTTTGCCAGTCTCCTTTTCATTCCCCTTACCATCTTCTGCATGTTTTAAGCTGGATCAACATTATTCTATTTATGTGCACAGACAGCTATATGTGCCCTTGTGGCAGAGAATGGGGGTAGATACTATCCCTGTTCATTGCTTTGCAAAACTATCTTGTGTGGAGGAAGGGAGAAGCTTTGAAAATAAGAAAAAGTGTAGGGGGGAGGGGAGAGAGAGAGATTGTCAGTTTAAGGTGATGAAAGGCTTTTTTGTTGTTGTGTGGAAGTGGGGGGACAATTTCATTCAGTGCAAAAATTAATAAGAGAGAGGAGTCATAGATTTTTTTAAAAAAGAGCATGGATATGGAAATGGATGTTGGAAGCAAAGAGGCATCAACTCTTGTATAAAGCTCTAGTATAAAGTCTAGGGCCCTGTCTGCATGAGCCAGAATACTCCAGGGGCAATCAAAGAATTCTGGTCCCAGAGCTGCCTCAGCCTTCCTCTGCCCCTCTATTTCCACATTGCGACAGCTGTCTCCATGGGTGTCCTACTGAGATGCCCAGCCCATCAGCTATCAACCACTCACTGGCTTCTGAAGTCAGAACAAGGTGCCCAGTGATGATCACATGGCTAGGCACCCTGTTCTGACCTCAGAACAAGTGGCCAATGTGCCAGGCAGCTCAGTGGGATGCCTCTGCAAACAACCACCCTGGTGTAGAAAAGGAGGGCTCCAGAACTTCCTGGAAGAACCAGAGTTTATTGTTGTTAACTGATCTCAAGTTGACCTTGACTCATGGCAACCTTGTGTGTGAGGCATCTCCAACACTCCCTACATTCCACTAGTCTGCTTATGTCCTGAAAATTCAAGCCCATAACCTCTCTGAGTCTATCCATCTGGCATGTGGTCTTCCTCTCTTTCTACTACCTTCCACCTTTCTAGCATTGTTGCCTTTTCTAAAGAGTTGTGTCTTCTCACAATACGGCCAAAGCCTCAGTTTGACCATCTTGGCTTCCAAGGAGATTTCAGGCTTGATCTGTTCAAGACCCATTTGTTTGTCCTTTTGGCTGTCCACAGTATACTCTGACCTCTTCTCCAGCACTACAACACATATGTTGATAACTCTTCCTGTTCACTTTCTTCACCATCTAGCCCTCACATCGATACATGATGATGGGGAACATGATGGCTTGGGTGATTCTTTAGTGCTCAAATTTTAGTGCTCAGTTGTATATCTTTACTCTTGAGGATCTTGTCTAGTTCTTTCATAGCTGCCCTTTCTATTCAGTCTTCTTATTTCTCAATTCTGATCATTGTTTAATCCTAGATACAGGAACTCTTTAACTATTTCAATTGAATTGATTTTATATATTTCTTCTGTGGTCTATTTTTATCTTCTTCATGTTTGGCATTAAGCCTGCCTTTTACACTCCCATGTTTGACCTTCTTTAAACCACTTTAAGGGTGTTATACTGGTGTAATATGTGTCAGACATCATCCAGACTGCTAGCACCGAACTCAGGTTTGGGAACTTTTGGCCTAAGCATACAGGGTCCTTTTTCTTTTATTTCTCTGCATCTTTCTTTGGTCTATCTGCTCACACCTTTTGCTTCCTTTTCACCTGCAGAGGTCACTTCTCCCTTTTCCCAAGAAATCACTTAGGAGGGGAATTTCTAATTCTCAGCCAAAGAGTTCTAAGTTCTCACTAAACTACAAACCCCAGAACTCCACAGGAGCCAGCCATAGTAGTTAAAGTGGAATAATAACACTATGACAGTGTAGTGTGATTGTTTTTAGTCCTTTGTTTTCCTATGTCTAGGAAGGAGCATCTATGGGCTCCAACCCCAACAATGTATGCTACCTTACACCCACACATGAGAGCCAGGTTTTTGAGGTTCTTTTGGGTCAACTTCTTCTATATTAAGATGGATTTCTTGAGGCTCTTAATATTAATTTTCCCCTTTTTTTAACCTTACAAGAATACCCAGAGTTATTTTCTCTGTTTCTGCCATAAACTGATGTTTCCCTAGCCTTGCTGTACTCTGCTTACTATAGACACCAAATATTCCTACAATTGGAAGAAGTACCCCAAAGTGACATTAAATGTAGCTGATTGAATTGGTACTAGCTGCTATTCTGGATGAGCCCCAAGTCTAATCAAATTGAGACTAACTGGATTTAAGGCACAGTGCCATGCACTTGGCTCATTCCCAGCTTTCGCTGGTGGGAGTGCCAATTGACAGGGGAACATGGACTTGTCCGCTCCTTTGCTTTTAGACATGCATGAATTGTGTGGTATGAAAGAAAAGCTAGATGAAATCTTTGCAGGGCTAAACAAAATCATATACTTGCAGATCACATTGCTGTTGAAGCAGATGAGTGTAGGTAGTGGTGTGTGTGTGTATTATATATTAGCAGTCCCATTTGCTATTTTATCCTCCAGTTCTAGCCCAGCATCCCCTGGCACTGGAAGCAAAAACAAAACTGCTGAAATGAGCTGGCTATGAAATAGCACACAACACATCAAGGTCATTGGTATAAAACAGAACCTCCATTCACTGTATTCCTCTAGGGATATTTTGGTGAAAAATATCATCTTGTTCTGCCCAGCAGCATTTAAAAATATCCAAACAGAATTCATTCAAACTTTGTCATGGGGAGGGGGGAGGGGGTAAATGTACCCATGAGACCAGACTTAGATATGAAGATCCCAGGGAGGAATCGATCCATGCATAAAAAGTGACAAACAAAATTGTGATTAGAGGGAGTGCCCAGGAAAAGATTTGCAACCTGTAGCATCCAGGAGAAACACAGATCGCTGTCACTAGGGGGAAAAATACAGTCTGATGTCATTGCTGAAGAACTGTTCACATTCCAGGCAGCAGGTTTCCACTTACAGGATGAAATTGTTTGCTGTTTAAACATTGCCAGTCAAGGACATTAATTGCTGTAGGTTAAATTAAATGAGATGGCAGTCCAAGAAGACTCAAGACCTGGGGGGAATTAGAGGAAGAAGAAATGGGTGGATGGAGAGGACACCAGCTTTCTTTTTCTCTCTTGTCATAAATAATGAATTTTGAAAAGAGGCATGATTGGGCCGGCTTAATGTGCAAAGGACCAAGTTCAAAATGGGTTCAAGTTGTGAAAAATCTTGCAAACATCATGCAAAAATCTGAAATGGGAAAAGAGAAGGGGAAGAGACAGAGAGCCTTCTGCATTTGGTTTAGTTTTAAATGGCTGTTAGAACATTTAAGCCAAAAACATTTAACAGACTCCATCTCTCAGCTCATTAGTCTTCTCCAGGCTAAGTGGGGTTGAAATGGTACTCAGGGATGTGTGGGGAGAAAGGAGGTTTGTTTACAAACAGTTCTTCATCACATATAACTCCAAAACTTGATGTAGTATACAGAGTAGCCCAAGATTTACTAGAAGAAGAAGATCAAGATGGTGCCACTTCATGTTCCAGAAAACCAATTGGACTGGTAGCTGAACCTTTCTTTTATAGTATGATTGCTGCACTCAGGCTAGCTTTGGCCATGCAAGACTGGCATCATGTAAGGAGATCCTTCTCTCTCGTCTCATTCTTTTGCAAGAAGAGAAACTGCGGGGGGGGGGGGGGGGGTCTCTCATTTTTGAGTGCAGGATAAATCTTCTGTCAGCATCAGTTAGAGTTCTTGCACCTGAGAGAACATTTTAATGCAAATCATGCAAAATCACAATACTCACTGGCTTGTTGCATGGGCTTTGAAAAATGAAAAGCATCTAATAGGTTGCTTGTGTTTTCTGATCAATCAGCCAGACCTTACACACACACACACACACACACACACACACACACACACTTTTATGTTTCCCTTTAGTGTCACAAAGGGAAAAGTCATTAGTTTTGCACAGAGACATAATTGTGCAAATTGGAGACATTTTGGTGGAATAAAACACATCTCCTTGTCCCACTATCTGGTGTGAGGATCAAATAAGCCAGAGGTTATCTGACCAGGGTGCCTTGATGTCATAACCACAAAGGAGGACAAGGCACTGCAAAATGTAGGACATTCAAGAAAGATGTAGGCGATTGCATAAAAAAAGCTAAAAACACTAATAGAAATGTAAATTCATGCTGCTTAGTCATGCCCAAAATAGAAGACATTTTGAAATTCCTCCTGGGCAGAAGCTTGAAATATACAATATGTCCTGGAAGAGGAGGATGTCTGGTCACCCTGTCTCTAACTTTCTTGGTTAATGATTCTCAGTATTTCAGTGTGTGTGTATGTGTATATATACACACACACCCTAGACCAGTGGTTCTCAAATGATGGGGTGGGCTCCCTGGGCACAAGCCAAATGTTCAGAAGTGGAGGAAGGAGACTTGGAGGCCCTGATCCTTCTTCCTTCTCATCCTCAACTTTTTCCAACTTGGAGGGAAGAAGGGAGGGTGTTTGGAGCAGCCAGCTTTGCCTGAGGGACTGAGGGAGGAGGAGAGTGAGGAAGCTCACTGGATAATGGCAGCTCATCCCATCAATGTCCTGAGAATTAATGTTTGTGAGTGAGAGAGAGTAAATGAGTATGTGTATGGCTAAAAGAGAAAATGAACTTGCATTGCAGAATCATGCAGTTTGACATCACTTTAACTGCCATGGCTCAAAGCTATGGAATTCTGTGATCTGTAATTTTGTGAGTTATTTACCCTTCTCTGTTAGAAAGTTCTGGTACCAGAACAAACTGCAAATCCCAGGGTTTCACAGGATTATAGTTAAAATGGAAACAAGCTGCATTATTTCTGCAGTGCAGATTCAGCCTAGATGTGTACGTATCTGTAAGCATTGGTGCATGTGAGTGTGGTTGCGTGTGAGACAGTATATGTAAAATTTGCATGTGTTAAGAATTGAATTTATTTAAGTCAAACTGTCCTAATTTGGACAATGTTATTTCCTTATAAAATGTTAAAATATGGATATACATGACTATGTGAAGGAAAATACTCACACTAAACAAACAAAATATTTTGATTCACATACTATGTCCAGGGGGACATGACCACCCAATGTAGACGTAAAAGGGGGCTGCAAGAGTAAAATGTTAGGGGACCATTGTCCTAGGACCTAACCATTCCATTTACTAAGTAATTAGGTCCAAATGGCTTAATAAATATTTAGGAAATAATTTTGCATGAGTTGGGGAAAAAACCTTTAAGCTTTAGTGTACTTGCATCTGAAGAAGTGGACTTTAAGACTACAAATGTTATGCTACAACTGCTTTTAGTTAGTTCAAAAGGTACTACAAGATTCCTTTTCATACTCCAGTAAGTAAGTCAGTTCTCCAATAATTCCAACAAGTTGTTTTGTAAGGAAGAACGGGATGCTGAGGGACATTGCTTTCCAGTGGCCTGAACTGTGTTTCTTCTACATTAAGGTATCTATTTGAGTTAATGAAACCAGTATGTTGATGTTGTTGATTATTTTACTTAGGTTTTTAATCATGTCAACAAATTGTGGTTTTTTTTGTTTTTTTTAGTGTTTACAATAAATATTTCTAGCATGGAGAATAATATAATAAAGCATTAATAATATATAATTATTACATAATTATAATTTTTTAAATAAAAGATGATTTTCTTCCAGTCATGTGAGTTGTACAAATTAGATCTGTTTACTTGAAAATGCAAGAAATGAAAATTTCCACCAACTTGATAAAGCAGTCAAGTAGTACTTTAGCTTCCGGTGAATACAATACAATACAATTTTCACATTCATTACTTGGTCCTAGTAGCCATGAGACTCAAAGAGCTACTTCTCTGATAGTCAGGACTACGCTAAAGGCAGGATTGAGGTGGGTATTGAAATAAAAAGCTAACAATTATCTGCCAAATATTTGTCAAGGTAAAGCTGTCAACTATATCATAGATATCCTGTTAGAGAATCTCCAAAAACCTTCACAGAAATACTGTTAATAGTGATTTGGTATTAATTTGTCATACAGTAATTATCTTATTAAATCTAAATTAAACCATCAATTCACACTCTTCATTTAAAGCATGAATATAGTAATTAAATGGGAGAAGCAAGCAGGAAGGAGTATAATTTTTCTTAGCGCTTCCTACTGAAAGATCAGGTTATGTGTCAAAATTAGTGAGGGAATTGAAAGGGGTATGCTCATGTATCTGTGTAAGGAGCAATTGATTAAATTTATGTATTTAAAAGGTGAGCTTGAATTTTTATGAAGCTATTCAGAGAACTGTGCATGTGATGAAGTCAAGACAATGATGGACCATTTGGTTGCACTGAATGATGAAAGAGAATGTACATTCTCAAGAAATGCACTGTCCTTGAGAACAGAATGTCTGTCATTTCTCTTTCTCCCAGATTGCTTTTTTTTTAAAAATAGCATATCTTGATTTCTTTCTTTTCCAAACAGAAAGAAATCTGCAATTTCCAATTTTTGGAAGAGTCTTAAAAAATGAACACTTTTTTTTTTTCATGCAACAGAAGGTGCATCTGGTTGGGTAAAACAATCTGATGAAATATCAGGACTTTCCAATTGTTTCTGTACCTGCATATTCATGAGTTTGCATCCAGTATCCCTCTTGAAATATCACAGGATTATGTATGGCTTCATTCAAGAAGAAAATTAGGGAAGAATTAGCTCCCCAGAATTGGCTGGGTTGGATTATAATGCCATCCAAATGAATTTCTTGCCTATCTGTAGGGTTCCATTCCAGTGCCATGAGCCCTTGAAATTAAATCCCCGGGGAGTAGAAAGAGACACATCTTGTCTCCACTACAAAGGCATCCCAGTGTAAACAGATGAACAGCAGAGACCACCACACATCCCATAAACTGGCATTTAACTCAGTGCCTCTGGTGAAATGTATTTTCAGCTGTTGGTGATAACACATTGTGAGACAAATCACATTTTCCTAATTTATTTTTTCAGCGAGAGAACAAATACCATTTTGGCATTTAAGCCAATAGAAAGCAGGCATTTACAGTGTAAATGAATATGAAGTACCGCAAGTAAAGAAGCTTCAGCAGAGCCTAGTGAGGGCAGGAGGCTTGACAGAGATTGTGCAATGCAAATAGATGTATTCCAACTGCATCCCAGATGAAAGGTTGAAGGAGATAAATAGACTACATGTCTGACTTATCATAAGGCAGTTTCATTACTCCTTTTGCAGATCGGTAGGAAGGGGACTCTGGAGGGACAATGTGGAAAAGGAGGTAAATTTATCAACTGTTTGCTCTAGCACTACATGGATGTCTTAAAATTATCCCATAGTAGGGCATAACTATTTTAGACATATGCGTAAGGTATAAGATCAAGTGAGGAAGAATGGAGACTGGGGGATTAAAGTCATCTGTCAACAACTGGCTGAACAGATCACTTCCAATACTGATTAAAATTTCTATTTAAATTATAACCATTCTGTTAAAATCTGCATTACAACTGTACATTAGCATGTACAAATTTTATGCAGACCTATGTCTCCTTCTATATTATTCTGGGATAATGTGTTTCCCTTTCTCAGCCAAATATAAATTGAAGCTGAGGTCCTGCACCAGACACACAGTCTCTGTGTCTCCTGATTTGACCCACATTATTGTGCTTATAATCCATCTCTTCTGATCTGAAACCCACATTAAGATCCATCTGGCTGCATTGAGGAATGGAATTCTGCAATGCTAGCTAGCCAGGAACTGAAAGATGGCATGTCTAGCCCCACTCTTGCCAATGACTGGTAATGCACTGAGCAGAACCAGGGAACCCTGTGGGTTCCTGTCCCAAATCCTCAGTTTTCCAATATCAAAAATGTGAATAGGAAACAGTTATGAGGTTCTAAGTTTAGTTTTTGACATCACAACCAACAGGGCAGTACCCTTTCTTTCTAAAGGATCAGAGATGGCAAGAACTGTGGCCTACAAGTAGGACTGTCATTCTATCCAGTCTGCCAGTTTTAATGAGTTTTCCAGGCATGCCACTCAGTTTCTATTTTGACCATCATTTTACACAAGCTTTCATTTAAAAAAAAAAAAATCTTAAGTATATGGCTCCTGTAATAGTGACATTATGGGGTAAAAATATAAAATAATTCCCTATCCAATAGTTTTGTAACCTGCCCTGCAGTGTCTTGCCATCGAGTGAAGTCTCACACCTAGCACTAATAGTACAAATAACTAACTGATCCAGAAACAACACAAACAATTTATATTGGAAAAAAGGCACCTGAATAAAACCCTAATTGACAGATTTGCACATTTCTGCCTCAAATACATTTTAAGAGGGGGGGGGGACCACTTGCTAAAGAGAGCCAAATTTCATGAAAATAAAAATTAGATGAGGTCCCATCTCCCCAGTGATTACTATCACTTCATCCTTCCTGAACTTTCTTAAATCATCTTTTGAGAAGCTGATCTGATTACTCCTCTAATCCATCCCTGGAAATGACATGGCTGCCCAACATGTGGCAACTTTGCTGTATACATTACTCAGCCTCCTCTCACTAGTGTTACGTTTCCAGGACTTGGCAGTTCTGACAAAATGGCACTGTTCTCTGATATTCCGAACTGGCATAACACTCCCAAAGGGGTCATTAAAAACCACCATAGGTTACAGAGGTCCTTAGGCTGTTTTTGTAAACCATCATGCTTTGAGGAGTGAGATATACTTGAGCCTGGAAAAAAGGTTAGAGAGACATTTGCCTCTGGGCTATAATAGTCCTTTGCAAGGTTTTCTTGCACCAAATCATATATACCAGTGTTAGCAAAGAAATTGCTCTTGCTTTTTGCTTTCTGACTTGGTTTTGGGAGAAATGAATTTAAATGCGCAGGGCAATGATTCCTTTTGGGGATTATTATAAAGAGGTTATTCTGCTAGTGTTTTGACATTAAAAAATTCTGATGGGCCAATGTGGATGTAAACATTAGCTCCATGAACTTTATAGCTTTTCCCTTACAATTTTTATTGGAAAATCTGAAAGTAGCCCTTCAAAGTCCCTTTCTCTTGTAAGTTCACACTTAATAGACAAGAGGGCTAGATGGCTTAACTATTTTTAGCCCACTGTTGAATACTTACATTTTTGGACCAGTGCTAACTTGCTAAAACTCCTTTCAGTTTCCATCATAGTCACAAGCAGTGTGCAAAAATTCCATAGCATCTTCACACTTCATTGCAAATTTGTTGCAGATGTTTCTTATAAATCTGTTTAAAATAAGTGGAAGTAGTTCATATTCTCTTTCAAAAGCTTTTTTTTCTCTCCAGGTGCAACAATTCATAAGAAAAATTATCAGAAAGTTCTGTGGGATACTTGTGAAGCTTTAAAAATGTCTTCCAGTTCCCTAGGCTCTAATGTTATATTTTAGGACTGAACAGAATGTAAAATGTTACTGGTTGCTTTGATACAGATAATATTGCTTAAAGATGCATCAAAAGTGTGTCTGTGAACAAATGAGACATGAAGTGAGCTGGCATAAGTCCCATACCTTATGGTGCTTTGTTCTTCCTACAAATGTTCTTCTTTCCTACCTATGCACAAAGACCTCTGGAAGTTTGCATGTTTTATATTTAGTTCATTAATAGTTGACTATTGTCAGAGGACAATAAATCTCTCAGTCTCAACCAATCCTAGTTCAATTGCACAAGCATACTTTGTTCTAGAGAAACACCATACACTGGGATCAGGCCAGAAGAACCAAGGTTTCAGAAGTAGTTCAATTGCTTGAGGTTGTTCTAACACCATTTCTGATTGTCTCTAGAAAATCTCATAAGCTCTGACAATAGATACAAGGAAGTTATATTTCTGTAAATTTCATTAGGCATGAGTGAATGCAAAGGTGGGAATCAAGCAGCTTTTGACATGTTGGACTACAGCTCCAAAACACCTCTATTGGCTATGCTGGTTAGGGCCACTGTAAGTTCATTAACAGGAGGGATACATGATTCCCACACATCATCCATCCTTGTGTTTCATTTTTTTCTGCATTGCAATATGAGTTCCTGCTGAATCTTTTTGGGGGTCCAGCCCTGCAAAAATGTAAAAAAAAAACAATTAAAACACGTGATATCCCATATAGCAATAGCCACAGATTTCCTCCCCCTTCCACACTGCTATTAGTACAGCTAGGGAATGCACTTTTCCAGTGGCTGTTGAATGTAAATACCCGTGGAGAAACTATGTTCCACATATCTACACACTACTTGCAGTTAGCAAGTCAGTAAATGTTGAAGGAAAAAGACACTGGTACATATGGACAGTTAAGAAGGTGGAAGAGAAAGTAACAAAGCATGGAAGACCAGGTGTAGGTGGGAAGCAGAGGATTTAAGAGAAGAAAGAAGTAAAATTCTTATCTGTTCAGATTAAAATCCAAGAATTCATGGAGTCAAAATCGAGGTGTTATGAAGCTGCAAGTGTAGTATTGGCAACCTAGAAAAGTCTAGATTTCACAAACAGAATCATGATGCTGGTACGCACAGCCCAAGAGGTCTGTACTCCCTCTAGCTCTTTGTCATTGGTCAGTCCAGATGACAATCTGGAAGTCCCAGATAGATCCTGGACCAGAGTTCCAGTCTCTGGAGCAGCAGAAACCAAATTTGAACCATATTATACATGACATCCCTTCAGATATTTAAAGATCTGATATTTGTTGACTTCATGTCACTCCTTGGTGTTCTCTTCTCCAAGCTAGGCACACCAAGCTCTCTCAATATATTATCATAGGACATGGCTTCTAGAACTCTGATTATCTTGATTTCCTTCCTCTGGACACATTCTAGCTTTTAAATAGACTTCTTGAACTATACTAGCCAGAATTGGCCACAATATTTTCCTCTTGTTACCATTCTCTGAAGCACCAGCTATATAGAGCTAGAAACCTCAACCAGGTCAGTGACTCATCAGAAGCCTCTTTAGACCGTGTCCTTAGGGAGAACACACAGCCCCAAACAAAAACACCCACACAAGCATTCACACAATAAGCCTTGACCTCAAAAAACACAAGCTCACATCTCTGAAGTACTCAGAAATCTCTGGTATCTGAGAAAATAATACATTTGTCCTCAGATGTATGGCAATTGCTCATGAAAATATGATTCTATCCAGAAATGCTGCATATTCCCCATCATATACTTAATAGCAATGACTATGCAGCCATTGTAGAGCAACAGATAAATATACAAAGATGTCTAACATTTTAGCAGCTTCCAGTCTTACCTCCTGCTATGAATAAGCCAGCCATTACATGCATCTGCTATTCTTTGCACACTGAATATATGTGTAATCTGTCACTTGCCATACACCATCATTATATGCCAGTTGAGCCCACAAATTGTGTGTCTTCCATTATGTGTGCTTTGCATTTTAGTTACTTTTATGATATTTGTTGACTTCAAACTATTTAATGTGTTCATTTATGAAGGCTCTAAAAAATTACAGAGTAGTATTGATAAAATTTGTAAGGAAAACAAAACATCTAGTTGATGGTGAAGACAAGAATGGATAATTATGTGACTTGGTGCCTGATTTGTGCATAAAGCAGCAAGTTTAAATCATACATCTTTCTTTTTTCCCCTTAATCACTACTTTCACAATGGCTGTCATGAATATTAAAAACTGACATACATAGGTAGTAAATATAATTGGAAACAGAAAGGGACAAATTGTTGCAAAACATGTACTTCCATTTTAGCCAGTTCCTGCTATAAACTCTTTTTGTTTTTATATGTCCTGATTCAAGATGTAAAACTGAGTAGTTGTCCAATATTGAAATTGTGATGACTATTACATTCCAAAGGCTGGAAAGATTGCAAGTCATTAAGGAACATCCATCCCTTTTGTTTTCTTGAGTCATCTAAATCACAGTAATCAGTCCATTCAAGTTAATCAAGAGACCAAAATTTGTACCAGTGACAGAATAGAAGATGTAAGTCAAATACCATCTATGTAAAATTGAAAGGAAAAAAAAATAAGAGATTGAAATGGAAGCTAAATGTGTTCTTATTCAAATTAGCAACATTTTTCGTCAAGATTTTCACACATTTTTAGATCTGATAGATATTTTATAAAATGCAAGATTAAAAGCTCCTCAGATGAAAAATGTTATGAGAAGACTACTAGTTTCTCACTGGACTTCCACATCAGATGAACAGCAACTCAATATTCTTGCAGGTACCTTCTTAAAGCTCTGGAGAATAGTTTCCCATTAGTGCTGACAGTACTACCCACTCTTTCACTAATTTATTTTAAATAATTTTCAATAATCTTTTGGTATTTCATTGAGGCTCTGCTGTGCTTGTGTTTTTTCAGTCTTCATCCTATTTCTAGGAGGACAAGACCATTATCAGGGTCTGCTTGTCCAAGATCAACTACTGATGGATCACCCAGGCAAGGAGAATCCAGAACAGAATTAGAGAAGAGAATTAGAGAACTCAGAATGTGGAAATAGTGGAAAGATTTCAAGGAGTTCAGAGATGTTGAAATTAACTAGATATCATAAATGTTCTTTGTTCTTCTTCTTCTTGTATGCCTTCAAGAAATTTTTGATTTATGGTGACCCAACAATAATGCTAGAAAAGGTTGAAGGCAGTAGAAAGAGGAGAACCTCACACTAGATGGAAAGATTCAATAAGGGAGGTCATGGACCTGACTCTACAAACAAATGGGTCCTTGAACAAATAAACAAACAAAAAGGACAACCAAAAAGACAAACAAATGGGTCCTTGAACAGATCAAACCTGAAATCTCTGTGGAAGCCAAGATGATCAAACACTGAGGCTGTTGTACCTTGGGCACATCATTAAAGACATGACTCATTGGAAAAGAAAATAATGCTGGGAAATTCTGAGAGTAATAGAAAGAGAGGAGGACCACATGTTAGATCAGTGATTCTGAAACTCTGGCCTTCCAAGTGTTTTGGACTTTGGCTCCCAGAATCCTAAACCACTGGCCAAGATACTCAAGGCTTCTGGGAACTGACATCCAAAACATCTAGAAGACTCAAGTTTGGGAATCACTGCATTAGATGGGTAGAATCAATTAGAGGTCACAGACCTGAATCTGCAAGACTTAAGCAGAGCAGTTGAGGACAGGAAGGCTTAGAGATGTCTCATCCACATGTTTTCCATGAATCAAGGTTAACACAAGGGCAGTTAACAACAACAACAACCACAAGACAAACCTATCAATGGGGTTTTCTTAAGCTGAGAGTGTGACTCACCTAAAGTCACCCAGTGATTTACCATAAATCTTTACTGATTTTATTTCTCCAATGATGTCTGACTGTTTACATTTAAAAAGTGAAAGGGAGAGTCACGGTTTACCACACTTAACTGACTGTACAATACAACCACTTGTCCAATATAATGGTCACCTAGAGGCCCAATAACCAAATCCAGAGAGAGATCCTGAGGGTAAAAAGGCAAGGTGGCTAAAAGTGACAGGAGCCTTGGAGTTGAAACTGTGGAGTTCCTCACAATATGGATTGGATTGTGCTTGTTCGTTCAAAATAAACAATGAGAAATTATGTTTTTATTATTAGTGATGTTTTTATGGTTGTTGCTATTGCTATGACTAGCTTCCACAGACACAAAATATTAATTGATCTGACAACACTGCTTATAGTTTTAATTGTAAAGGATTTTCTTCAGTCCATGTTTTTAAGGAAACCAAATATGGTCTAAGAGATGGAGTTATCCTTCAGATCTTTGTTTTATGCAATTTTGCTAACATGATATAGTTTTCAGCTCAGCAAAATACCTTAATACATATAGAATGCATTAGTTTTAGATTAGTGTGTATACAAAAATACATATTCTGTGATAAAATGTATACAAGAATATGTATTCTAAGGTACACATATAATGCACTTTTGTGTAAAATATATTTAAAATAATGCACAAGTTGTGCATGAAAACACAGGTACAGTCATACTGAAATAAACATACAAATGAACTGATGTGAAACTCCAGGCGCATGTGCATTGTAGAAACAATGACGTTTAACAACACTTTAAGTTCTGTAGCTGCAGCCTATAGAATCCTGGGATTTGCAGTTTTACAAGGTATTTCTCCATCTCGGGTGATGTCTCACAAAACTTCAAATCCTAGGATTCTGTAGGAAGGAGCATGACAGTTAAAGTAGTATCAAATGTCTTATTCCAACAGATTCACTCTTAGACAAACCAGAAATAGACCTGATTTAATGTCTAGAAGAAACCAGAGATCTCATGTATCTTTTTTTTTTACTGCTTCTCTTTCTGATCTTGTTTACTAGCAGTAAATATATCTCTTTCTTTCTTATCCCACTTCACATCTGAGTAAGTTGAAAGTAAGAGGGAAAAGGTTGAGTGTAAAAATAAACAACAAAAAAAGCCCCTATTTCCAGTATACCATGGAGAATCCGAGACTATTTACTGCAGTTGTTCTAAATTGTCAGCTGATAAAATATTGTATCTCTTCAATAATTGGACCTAAGTTGGAAACCTTCTATCACTTGCTAAGAGCATTTTTCAATCACTGAAAGAGTTCTCTCTCTACCTATTCCAGCGTTTTTGCTTGTAAACTTGTGGGTCAGCCACAGGTCATATACTGATGAAGATGATATGAACAGATGCTACCTTACTGACTTTGATATGAGCAGATGGTTTCTGGATAAATTGGATTACAATACTTTAATTTGCCACCTCTAGAGTATTGATGTCCTGTCTGCCAGAAAATATCTGTTGTAATATTACTACAGCCAATACTACTTGGCTAGTCATCTTACATGGTATCGTCTGTCTCTCTCTCCCCCCCCCCCCCAGTGTGATCCCCTGCTGCTTGTTTGCTTTTTACCTCCAGAAAAGAAAGCAGAGGGAAACACTAAGCCAATTCTCCATTTTTAGTCAATGCCTCGCCCACTTCACATTCAGGGATGGGTGTATCAAATCCATCTGCTTCAAATCACCCCAGTATACAAGGAAACACAGTACACTGATCTATGTTTGTCATGAGAACTTGTAATCTAAGATATGGATTATCTCTTCCCCTAGTAATGGGCATCAATGTTCATTGAGTGTCTGCCAGTCCTTTGACTGTAGAGATGGAGGAAAACAATTGATTATACATCCTTGAGATCAAACTGACTTTTCAGTCCTGAAAACTCAATTTTGAGACTTCTGTCTAACTGTGGATCCCATGGCTTTAACATCTACTCAGGATGGTTTGAGAGACTGAACATTTTATTGTAAATACAGGTGTGTATCTGGCAATTCTGACACTAGTTCTACTAGACTCCAGTAGGAATTTGTAGTTTTCAATGTGACACCATTCAGTGTATATTCATTTGTAAATGTATATGCATTTATATACATTTGTAAATAACACATGGATTGCAAAGGTACCATATATCCCTGACTCTGCAAGATGGAACTAGGAGACACTGTTTTACAGTAGTTCCACTGCCATCTGCAGGGTCAGTACCAGAAAGTGGCATTGGGAGATTCCTGCTAATTTCCATAGCTATTAAATTGTAGGGTGCCACATAGTTCCATCTTATTCCCCATACTCTTCAATATCCATATGTGAAGGTACTGGGTGGGATCATTAGGAGTTTGGGGTTTGATTGTCATGAGTATGCAGATGACACACAACTTGTCATCAGAGTCAGCTAGGGCTGTGCAGATGCTAGACCAGTGTCTGGATGGTGTGATGTGATGGTTGTAGGCCAATAAACTGAAACTGAATCCCAACAAGATGAAGACTCTGGAATTAGTTCAGCAACATGCCTTGGATAGATCAGCCTTAATTCCAAAACACAAACTCATATTACATTTAAAATTGTTCTAATTCATGTTACTTTAAGCTGTCCAGAGATCTTAGAATGTGAGGTGGGACAGAAATACAGTATATGAGATTTCTTATACAAAAGAAACATTTCTGTAGAACTGTGCCTTGAGTTCTCACCCTATTTGGGGGAGTACAGAATGCCTAACAGAATAAATATGCCTTTAATAGGCTTTTCAACCAGACTGTAGAGGAAGGAAGGGCTTTTCTAGGACTTTCAATAGTGCTGCTGACCCAAGAGAAGAGAACACACACAGAATGTTTGAGATCTTATATAAGTGTGCTTGTGCAAAGAGCAACCATTATATAGAGTTCTAAAGTAGTTTAGAATGCTGTCAATAACCATATGAAAGGCTGATTATACACTATCAAAACATTTGCTACCCAGGTGTTGGTTTACTGAAAGGGTAGTGGACCTTTGGCCTGCAGATATTTTGTTCTCCAATTCCCATAGTCCCTTCCCATTGACATGTTGGGTGGTGCTATTGGGAGTTGTAGGCCATTGTATTTGGAATAATGACATTTTCCCACCTCATTGTGCTATTTTAGAGTCAGGAAAGAAGCATATTTAAGATGATAACAGAATATTATTTCAGTTCATCTGTTTAAAGCATTTATACCCCCACTCTTTGGCTAAAAAGTTTTGCCGAGCAGCTTACAAGCCTATTTGCTTATGATTTACAATTTAGGCCATGATCTAACAGACACAGCTGAAGGAAGGGTAAAGGAGGGGAGAATTAATAATTGCATTTTTTTTGTATTACTTCATTAGGAAGTATTGAATTAGATGTTCCATTTCCCCTACTGTCCAACAACATGGGTAAAAACAGAGGTTGGAAAAGCTAGTTTTGGAATATGGCTGCCAGAACCATCCACCCAGCATGAAATTCTGACATTATTTGATAACTGTCTTCATCCACATTGTGCTCTTATGAACTCAAACCTTTTCTCTAGGTTAAGGGGGGGGGGGGGGTAGATGTTATTGGACTACAATTCCCACCAGGTAGATTGATCAATGGTGAAGGAGGGTGGGAACTACAGTCCAGTAATATCTGGGCTGCCAGAAGTTGACCATACTTGATTTAAGCTGAGAATAGGATTGTTTTTCTGTTGAATTGCTTTTTACCTTGCCCTAAACCTTTCACAGTTTACATTCCAGCAGTGGACAGAACCAGAGCTGTAGAAAAGCTAGAGCTACAGTGGTTGGAGTTTGAAACTAGGCCCAAATCTGCACATAGCCTTCAGGATGTAAGTTCTCTATCCATGATTTAGGTTCCATTCTTGGAGGAAGTCTGGTCAAGACATTTTGAATCAGCAGTTCAACAGGCAGCTTTCATAGTCCAGTTCCCAGCAGTGCCACTCCAAAATTGAACAGTGCAAAATATAGATAAATGTCAAAGGTATTTTTCAATAGGAATTGATGTAACAGCAACAGAAAAAATATTTATGGCCCTAATTTTACATCACAGAGTATGGTCAGTGGTGAGAATCTGTACCATAACATTCCTGGAAATGATACATTTAAAGTGGTTTATTACAAGCTAACATGTAGTGCAGGCTTTACCTTGAGATACTTTGAATAGTGCTCTATTTCACTTGGAAGGAGGAAACTGAGTATCTGTTTGGCACAGTGATTCTTGAATTGTCTGTCCCAGTCCTTTTAAGGTAGATTCTACCAATATCTAGGGCTGCATCTATTGTGCAGAAATAATGCACTTTGATACTGCTTTAACTGCCATGACTTGATGCTATGGAATTCTGGGATTTGTATGTTCTTGTTGTTGTTGTTGTTTTGAGATATTTAACCTTCTCTCAAAGAGCTCTGGTGACACAACAAACTCTAAATCCCAGAATTCCATAGAATGGAGCCCTGACAGTTAAAGCAATGTCACACTGCATTATTTCTGACTGTGAATTCAGCCTAAGGCAAGTCTGAGAACCATGCAGTGTAGAGTGGTGAATCCAGCTTTTATTCCAGACTTATTTTTCCTGCATGATGATGTACCATTTCCATTCTCTTTCCTAAGGGAGATGGTTGTAAAAACATACTTTTTGCCAATGGATTTTTCCAACATGACAAAAGGTATGCTTTCATGATTGTCTTCCTCAGGAACCGAATAGAAGAGCTGCAACAGCATGCAGAGAGGCAAAGAGAAAGCCACTGCTCTCTCACTCCGTTTCAGCTTTCTTTTCTCATGAGATAAGGCTCTTAGTGTGATTAAATATGGCTATATCACAGATGCTACCAATCACAATTCTGTTTCATTCCTATCCTAGATGAAAACATCACCACCAATCTGGGCTATGCTGAGTAAAATTTCCAAGTAAGTTTATAAATAAATGAAGTTCTGTTGAAAGATGATGTAGAAACAAGAACAAGACAGACTGAGGAATGCCTGGTATCCAAATATTCTCTCTCTATAAGACATGAGCTGTTTTTTCATCCTCCTTGTTCCTTACCACCTGTTGAGGATAGCAAGCAACTGCTTGTTAAGACTGGAATGGGAGGATTATGTGAATTCACCCCAGGCGATAAACAGCCCAGAGCAACATTGCCTGAAAACCTCCAAGCAGCAAAAGCAACAATCACAATAAATGAGAACATTGAAGGAGTTGCCAAGGATGAACGAAACACAAGGATGTTTCTATTATTCTGGTAAGGCAAAAAATTGCATCACTCTAAATGAAGATCAAAATACTCATGTATGTACTCTGTTGCTTGCAGGTTTTTTAAAATCCAATATATGCAGTGACTCAAATGGTTAAGACGCTGATTCTGTTGATTGCAAGATCAGCAGGTTGGCAGTTCGAGACCCGGGTGCTGCATGATGGGATGAGCTCCTGTCACTGGTCCCAGCTTCTGTCAACCTAGCAGTTTGAAAGCATCCAAATGCAGGTGGATAAATAGGTACCACTTTGTTGGGAAGGTAAACAACATTCTGTGCAATCATGCTGGCCACATGGTCACAGAGTAGTCTCTGACAATGCTGGCTCTTTGGCTTAATAATGGAGATGAGCACTGCTCCTTACGGTTGGACACAACTTGACAACCTTGTCAATGGGGAATACCTTTACCTTTTTATATAAAAATGACACATTTGTCATTTTTTGTTACTATTATCATCTTTTTATTTCATGGAGATACCTCTAGATATCCTTTCATTACCTCCCCTACTATTTCACTCCTTCAATTAAATATGTTACTTTTCCTACAGTAGACCCCCATGTTCCATCCATAATACCTCCTGGTCAGATTATGGGACGTACAACACACTGGAAAAGCAAATACCTTATTATGAATTTGGTTATTTCTATCATCTCTACTTGGCCATGGAAATCCACTGGGCAACCTTAGGCAAGTCACTCTTTCAGTCTCAACTTTTTTATTATTATTATTAAGATAATTTTTTTATTTGTCACACATGTACAATAAAATATATTCTTGCAATAATATTGTGAGTCATTTTTCTTGTGATATGTACATAGTGCATTTTCATAACATTATTTATTTTTCTGCCTAAAAGGGATGCAAAGGCAACCCCTGTCTGTACACATCTTCGCAAGAAAACCCGGTGATAGGCTTGTCTGAGCAAACAATTTGAAGGCACACAATAACAACAACAACAACAACAACAACTGTATCAAAAAGATATATGAGCAAATAAGTAAAATAATTCAACAAATTAAAACAGTTTAAAGCAATATCAATCATTTAATTATTCTGAAAATGTATTAAACATAACGTAATAATATAAAACAACATATATTACAAAAATTACTACATCTATGCACTGCATACTATATGCATTAACATACTACATATAATAATGAAGTAAGAACAAAAAAAGAAAAGTGGAATATATAATATTTTCTGGTGTATAAGACCACTTTTTAACCCAGGAAAATCATCTCCAAAGTTGGGAGTCGTCTTATACGCCGGGTGGAGGAGGAGGAGGAAGAAGGGGTGGCGCGGCATGAGGCGGGAGGAGGAGGAAGAGAGGAAATCCAGGTCAGAGGAGGAGGAGAAGGGGGAGGAAGGGGTGGCATGGTGTGGTGTGAGGCAGGAGGAGGAAGCAGCAGCGGATAAGAGGTGAATCCGGGGGTTTTCTTGGCAAGACTGGTTTAGAGGAAGTTTGCCATTGCCTTCCCCTGAGGCTGAGAGTGTGTGACTTGTCCAAATTCATCCAGTGGGTTTCATGGCAGAGTGGGGAACCAAACCCAGGTCTCCAGAGTGGTAGTCCAACACTCAAACCACTACATCATGCTGGCTCCTATCCCCATGTACTACCTATGAAACAATTGAAGACTTTTTGTTGTTCTTGTGTGTCTTCAAGTCCTTTGCGACTTATGGCAACCCTAAGGCAATCTTAGCATGGGATTTTCTTGGCATGTTTCTTCAAATGGGGGTTGCCATTACTATCCTCTGAGGCTGAGAGTGTGTGACATGCCCAGGCTCACCTACTTGGCCACAAATTGTACATACCTCAGAATGCATCACCTAGTATATTGGCAGTCCTTTCCCCCCAACATTTTCTCATTTTCTCCCATTGGAAGAGGGGTCGTCTTATATGGCGAGTATATCTCAAACTCTATATTTTAACTTGAAAAGTTGGGGGTCTCCTGATACTCCCAGTTGTCTTATACACCAGAATGTGTGTGTGTGTGTGTGTGTGTGTGTGTGTGTGTGAGACTTCCAACTTACTATATGATGGTTATCGTTTGATAAATTATTTGGCTTCCTAAACAAATATATAAAATAGACTTTTACTTATTGCTCCAATCTGCTATACTTGAAATCCTACAATTGCTATTTCCTCCCAATATTTTCTCATAAAGTCAGTTATCAAGTCAGTTCTTTTTAGAAATTGCTAACAGATATTTCTTTAATCCCATCATCCTTGCTAGAATTAGGAATACATAACTGCAGTGCAAAAACATATGGTGGGCCACAAGTTGTCCATCACTGAGCTAGATTGCCCAATGTTCTTATCAAACAAAAGAAAGCTTCTTTTATCCTTCCTGGGGTAGTCCACATGGACCAATAGGCTTGCATTTTCCCCCAGCTTTGCTTCCTCGCATATGGACAATACAGGACAATACCCTGGGGGCAGGATTAGACTAGATCATGATAGATCAGACTGAGTTCCAGTGGATCCAGCCTGATCCCAAGATAAAAGGGCCTTAACAAGGGTAATATTGATCTTTGACCCCCATTTGCGACAGAGTTTCTCAGATGCCCCTTCCTTCTGTCCATCATTGCTGCTTGTGTGCTGATCCCCATCATCATCTAATTTGGAAATGGGATGTCTGGCCATGTGGTTGCAGCCAGGCACTCCATTTCCATGTCAGACATGTCTACTTATTAGTGGCAATGACTGATGGAAGTAAGGGGTGCACAGTAGTATTGGTTCTATGGCGCAGGGATGAGTGGGCATGTGAACACCTGCCATCACCATGCCAGCCTGGGGACCAATCTAGGTTAGCACCCAGGTCATCTGCTCAGCCCTCTAATTATGTATTGCATTGATTTGTTTCTATTTTGTCTTTTTCTTGAAGCTGGAAATACCAGCTGCAGGTATTGGAGATTCTTGAAGCTGGAAATACCAGCCTTGGGCCCTATCTTCCTCATGGCTGCCATCATTGCCTGTTTGGCTGTCCTCTTCATATGGGCCCAGTATCCCTTCATATGGGTGCAATTCAGTGGAAGAATACAAGAAAATAAAGGGTTCTTTTCTCCTTCTCCTTGCCTCAGATGTTCTCCCAATGTTTGCAGGAGGGCAAATAACAACCACTATAAGGAAGCAGGAGGTAGAGGAGCATCAGCAGCAGAATGGCCAGTGGGGTAAACAGTAACAAATATAAAGCACCAGGGAGAAACAGCGGAGATTTAGAAGCACAATTATTATCACTTCCATAATGCCAATACTGAAATACTGGATTTGTCTTGACTTACAGGAAGAAAAATGAGTTTATTATGCTGCAATAGGGATCAAAGAAATGGATCTGCTTCCAAATGCAAATTTCTTTTAAAAGGCACTAATATTTACTTTTTAACAGTCACCCTTCCAAAGCAGAGAGAACACATTTGTCTTTTGAGGAATCAGACCTCGTAATATCAGTCTTGGTCACATCCAATTTCACAAGCTGATAAAACACAAATGAACAAATAGAAATGTCTAATTGGACAAACAGATCTTTGTGACTCAGGAAAATGGGAAAGAAGCATTTTAAAAGACAGGAATACTTTAAAAAAAAAACTTCCCCATAGATAAGAAATAATGCACATTTAAGAACAACAGAGCCAGTAACAATATAGCATTCAAATACTTCTCAATTTAGGCTTGGGAACCTGAGTGTTGCTCCTAGATTATTTATGTAGCAAAAATAGAGATGTGTGGGTAAGCACCCTTTAGAATATATCTGAGCAAACTGAAAGCAAGCCACAAACCATGACTGGTGGAGCAGAAGATCTTGCTTTACAAAGGAATCATACCATTGGACTGCTGAGCTTGTTATTCTTTACTTTGGTTAATGGTGGCTTGCTGCCTGTAGGAGAACTGTTTCAGTCTTGCTACCATTTTTGTAGTAACAATTATTCTAAAAGAGATACAGTGCCCTGTTTGAAGTGCGGGACTTGAACCAGTGGTGGTAGTAGTAGTAGAAATAGGAGGAAGAGAAGGGGAAGAAGAAGTAATTCATAAGCACTTTTCATGTCATTCCTATTACATCTCTTTCTCTCTGTGTGTGTTTTATACTAGACCCAGGGACATTGTAGCATTTACCAGGGGAACTGGAAATTGGAACTGAGAGAGTATTGGCTACAAGACTTCATATGTGCAACATTTTATTCATTTGCTAAATATGCTCAAAGGCAGGGAAGGGTTTTTTTCTTGCAAGAATATTGGATGTAAAAGTGAGTGCATATTTTATTCTGTAACTCAGCTTCTACAAGTACTAGAGACTTGGTTGTTTTCCTTTCTTAAAAAATGAAAGCTTGACATCTGGGCCAAATGGGCACCAAATGGTATGCCTAGAATCTGGGTAAATCCAACCAGTCAGGTAATTGTGTTGGATTATGTACTGGACTACATTACTTACTTGGATGTATTATTTTAAAAGGTAAAGTTTCCCCTTGATATGAATGTCTAGTTTTAACTGACTGTAGGGGGTGGTGCTCATCTCTGTTACTAAGCTAAAGAGCCAGCATTGTCAAAAATGACTCTGTGGTCATGTGGCCAGCATGACTGCACAGAACGCTGTTACCTTCCCCCCGAAATGGTACCTATTTATCTACTTGCATTTGCATGCTTTCGAACTGCTAGGTTGGCAGAAGCTGGGACTAGTGACAGGAGCTCATTCCATCATGCAGCACTTGGGCCTCGAACTGTCAATCATCTGACCTTATGATCATCAGAATTGCCATCTTGACCACTAAGCCACCACTTCCATTCAGACATTAGGTATAACATTAGGTATAACTTACCTGATAAGTAGTGTGTTTGACTGCCTGTTTGGGTGGGGAATTATTTAACTACAAGACTACAAACTTAGCATGGGCCATCTTTTTCTGCCAGTGCTGCACACATCTTCTTCGGCTGTTGCAAAACTCTTGCAAAATTGTCATTTCAATCAGCTCAGAGAGACTTCTTTCTTTCTTTTAATGATGTGAATTGAGCCAAGGTCCTCTATTGGGCTCAGGTAATTAGTGCTGGAGGACTCCAATTATCTCTTTCTACCACTCCTCAGAATTTGACACAATTCTGCATAATAAGTGTCATTGCCAAGAAATGCTAGGCCCTGCCAGTATCTCCTCTGAGGTTGGTTTGTTAAGTGAGGAGGAGAGAGTTGGCATTCCCTCTTCACCAGGTGCCAGCTTCCTTTTTCTTAATAAAGCTCATCTAAATACAGGGCATAATGAACTGAATGAATGGGAGGAGATTCTCTCGTCTTATCATTTTGTGCCTCGGAAGGAATAACACACCATTCAGTCTTCCCTCCCGTCTCCATTTTTAATTTTACTTTCTGAGTGTGTGTAATTAAAAGGCAAATGAATGGACAACAACCCAAACAAGCCAAAGGGAGACTGATTAAATATTCAAGAGGTGTCTTTCAAACAAACAAACAAAATATAAAAAAATGAAACAAAAAAGCACAAACAAGGTTATTAAACAAAATTAAGCAATTTTGTTTAAATGGAATGGGGAATTACAAGATGCATTTTGAACATAAAGCTTCAACAAAGGGATCATGATCAATTAAGAACAAAGAAGGCAGTTATCTATCACCATCCTCATATAAATAGGCAGCCTAAAGAGACTGTTAAGTAGAAGGTGGAAGAGTGGGGAAAAGAGTTGGGAAAGCAAACAAATCAACAACCATTGACTAGGAGGATCGAGTGACTGGCAAGAGCAAAAGACCCAGGGGAAGACAACACTCCAATTAGAGAGGGCAGCCATGCATTTGGTTATCTCCCCCAAAGAATGAATGGAGATGCAGCGTAGGTAGCAGCATCTTTGACTCTGGACTCACAGCAGATGTCAATCTGATTACACTACATATTAGGGATGCTTGAGGAACCCTATCTTAGTGAATTTTGATGTATATTGACCTCATCTGCATCTCCTAGGAGAATGTTCTGATATTTGGACTGGAACATAAATGTTCTTGGTCTTTTGAAATGTTCTGAATTATACAATTTGGGCTGCATCAACAAGATGATAGCATCTAGGTTGAGGGAAGGAATAGCACCATTCTATTCTTCATTGGCCAGACAATGTCTGGAATATTGTGTCCACCTCTGAACACAAGAGTTCAAGAAGGATACTAACAAGCTGGAATGTTTCCAAAGGAGGGCAACCAAGATGATCAAAAGTCTAGGAACCAAGCCTTACGAAGAATGACCCAGGGAGCTGGAAATATTCAGCTAAGGACTGAGAGGGGACATGATAGTGATCTTTAAATATCTGAAGGAATGTCATGTAAAAGATGGAACCAGCTTGTTTTCTGCTGCTCCTAAAGCCTAGGAGACTAATGGATTCTAATTAAAAGAAAAGAGATTCTACCTAAACATTAGGAAGGATGTTTTCACTATAAAAAACCATTTGACACTGGAATAAACTGCCTCAGAGGATGCTAGACGCTCTATCTTTGGAGGTTTTTAGACAACGGTTGGATAAGCATCCTTGAGGAGTGCTTTGGTTGTGTATAGTATTCTATATGGATAAAGTAGATCAAAATCCTTTAACTGCTGTGGTTCTATACTACAGAGCCCTCGAGTTTGTAGTTTGTGAAGTATGGAGAATGTTCTAATACTGGAGTTCAGGAGACTGTACTAGAGCTCTCCAGCATAAAATACTAAGTTCCTCACCAAAGAATGTGCAAATCTCAGGATTCCATAGGCTAGAACCATGACAGTAAAAATGGTTTCAAATTGTATAGTGTCAATATACAAAACCATTATCTCTCAACCTTATTCCCTTGAGAACAATATGGGATTAAGTACAGTGGCCTACCTTGCAAGTTTGTTGTAGAGAGCCAACTGAGTGGCTGTCGGTTTTCTAAAGATGTGCTCCTTTGCCAGATTTTGAATTAAATATATTGACAGGCATGCAGAGAGAGAGAGAGAAGGAGAGCATTCAAAGAAGAGAATCAAAAACAAGTTACAGGTGCTGAACAGTATGACATGAGGTGAAAGATTAAAATAACTAAATATGCCAAACTTGGCAGGAAAATGACTGAAAGGTGGAGAAATGATAAATGCCTTCAGATTTTGGGAAAGTGTTATGTGCAAGGTATGTATTATGAAGTGTAAGGGGTAGCAGGTGAGAAATAAGGAACCAGGTTGTGGAAATAAGGAAGGTGGTGGGGAAACATTAAAGTGAGCAAGAAGGAAATTCAGCCTGACAGTGAAATATACCATTTGAAATAGTTTACAGCAGGAAGTAAAGAGAGCCACCATTAACACGTATGAAAGCAAGAAATGGCATTGCATTCAGGATCATATCACCATGGGCTCTGTTAAGAGAAGTGCAGCATGCTCAAATTGAGAATTGAACCGTGTTCACCAGAGTTGTATCAATCCTGCTTTTCTCCCATATGGAACCCACAGTTGCTTATACTGTACTTTTAAAACAAAATAGCTAAAACAATACATTTTAAAAAATGATTAAACAACAATCTTTTTTTTCAAAATGTTAGTTTAAAAGATATTAAATCCTATTACATAGGAATGAGCAACAGGTGTTAGTCACTCTTTTTGTGAGAGGCAGGAAAGGGGCAATCCGGAGAGGTCAAGCATCACAAAAACACCCTTAAGAGTTTCATACACAGACCCCCGGCCCTATTTTGCCATGTCTGCTTTAATGCACCTACATGGTGTGGCCTCACTGTAATAATTCATAATGGCCAATAAAACACATCACTATGCACATCTTCAGTCATGGCTGCTGTGCACCGAGATCTGTCAGTGTTAATGGCTTCCTCCATAGTACCCAATAATTCCTCCTTGGATGAACCCTTGGGGAAGAAATCCCCCAAATAACACAGAGCATTAAATAGAGCTGAGAACTGCAATGATATTAACCTGTCAGCCAGCTGGGGCATTTGTGTGGGACCCATTGACTAATAAACAGATTGTTAACCTCTGGTAACAATCTGTTCTTCAAAGATCCATGGTTAGCATTCAGGCCCCCAAACAAAGCAGCCAGGTGCCTGGTTTTCCCATTAGGAGCTGAGCTGAATTGTATCCACTGATAAAAGAGAAAAAAGGTTACACTGAGCTTGAAGAGTCGTTTTGTGTGTGCACATGTGTGACTGATAAAAGCTGTTCTTGCCTGTGTCATACTCATATGAATTCCTTGCTGCTTTCAAAAGAGATGGCTGCATTTTGCAGCTGCACCAAAATGTCCGACTGAAGGATGATTTACCCTTGACTACAAGCATGTAGGCACAACATTTCTCTGGTCAGGTCAAATCACTATTTGAAAATCAGTCTCTCTTTCTGTTGTTGTTGTTTTAACCATCATGGTTGCCTGGTCACAGAGCTTCAATGACTCTAGAAGCCACAACAGGTAGAATTATCTTGTGAGACTTTAGATCAGGGCGAAGAATATACAACCTTCCAGATATTGTTGGACTGCAGCTCTTGCCATTCTTAGCAAGCATATTCAATATTTTAATACATATTCATGATATGAATTGCAATCTAATACTTGGAGGATCAACCAAGGAGGCTATTAGACCTATCAGCTGTATGTCTTTTTGACTCCCCAGGTGATCACACTTGCTCTAACCATTTTTTCATGGCAACAAGGTTGTTATGGTTGTGTGCTTTCAAGTCATTTCTGATTTATGGTGACCCTAAGGTGAACCTATCATTGGGTTTTCTTGGCAAGATTTGATCAGAGAAGGTTTGCCATTGCCTTGCCCTGAAGCTGAGAACATGTGACTTGCCTAAGGTAACCCAGTTGGTTTCATGGCTAAGCTGTGAATCAGACCCTGGTCTCCAGAGCTGTCATCCAATATTCCAATCACTACACCACACTGGCTCTCATAGCAGCAGGGTACAACCTCAGTATTAACTGCAATACAACCCATTTGTGAGGGTTTTGCCTTGAATCTAAGCATGAAACCTAATGCTGTTTGGACCATATTTTGTCTCAGGTTCCAAACTTTCATTAAAAAAGCTTCTAGCCCTTATAGGACTGAAGATATGGGACAAAATGTGCAAATATTCTTTTTTAAATTGTTCTGCAAGAAACAAACTCAGCCTTGGCCTTGGAAGGGAGAATGAGTGTGTTCCACAGTGAGTTTCTTTAGGGACTCAGTATTTGTCTAGTTTATATTGCATACCATTCTCATTCATTCTACAAAAGTAGCCAGGGCTAGTCCTCCGATTGGAGCATGTGAGGCTACCATCACAAGCAACAGATCTGTAGTGTCCTGCAACAAATCTTTGAGTTTAATTTAATTTAAATGCTATCTGCTTTTTAATTGCTGGATGATGGAAAAACAAGAGTTTACTTGTGTTTTTCTTTCTTTCTCTTTGTGGTATAACCATTCTATGCTGCTATGCATCATAAATTTTGGCAGAGAGGAGCATAACTTGTTGCTTCATCTCGCATAGCAAAATATCTGGATCCAAACCTGAAAATATGTTCTTCTCACTTTTAGTAAAGTGTGATTTCTTTAGATTCCCCACCCATTCACTTCTGCCTTTCCTCAACACTGCTATCCACTTTCTTCCACCTTTTTCCTTGATCTTAATTCTGTAATTGTGTTCTTTTCTGTTTTTTTTTATTTGGTTCTGGTCCTCTCAACTTCAGCTAGAATTTATTAAACGTAATATTTGCAACAGTAAAAATTATAATTTTCTTTCTTTTAAAAAATGAGTTTGGAAAAGTGAAACTAATAGATTTTCTTATCTCTATCTCTATCCTATGATGGAATCATATTATAACCCACTACTCCAAAAGTCCAAGACTATGTGAGGATGCTTTTGCTTACTTGCTTTGTTTTGTTTTGGAGAGAATACTCATTATTTAAAGGTGAAAAGGAAGTAACATTTATTCCAGAATCTAAAAGATCTGTGAAAAATAATGGTGTTATTTCCCATAGACATCCCCATGTAGAACTTTAAAGAAACTGCTGGTTCAAGGGAAGAAAGCATGCTAAGCTAATATTATCTGCATTATTCCCTCTGTGTCAATTTGGCTTTTCATATAAACTAGAAGTTAAGCCCTCCTTAGTCCCCTCAGCAGTGTAAAACCTCTTTGAGGCAATGCAGAGTAACAGATGTGGAAGTTGGAAATTTATATAAAACAGTATTATTTCTAGTAACAATTTTTGTTCCTTTTTTTTTCTTTTAAAAAATAAACTTTCTCCCAAATGACTGAAGAGCAGCTGTGTTAATCTCTGATACTTAAGTCAATATGGAAACTGCCAGCATTTCAACTTTCAGGGGTGTCACTAAGGCAATGTGGGGATATGGCCACACCAGATGACCACCGTAAGGATGATGATGCCACTGTTCTCCAAACACCTGCCTTTTGGCAGAAACAGACAGTGGCATTCACCTGCATAGCAATAGCAATAGCAAGTACGTTTCTATGCTGCTTATCAGTGAACTAGTACTCCCTAAGTGGTTTACAATGTGTAAGCCAATTGCTCCCAACAAGCTGGGTACTAATTTTACCAACCTATGAAAGGATGGAAGGCTGAGTCAACCTTGCAGCCTTCCTCTAGGAACAAACTTACAACATTGTGGCTGCAGTACCAGCATTTAACCACTGTGCCACCAGGCCCATTAAAATACTGAATACTGCATCCCTTTAAAATACTGGAGAGATGCTGTGAGGGGGTGAGGCACAGTGGGAGGAGAAAGATGAGGCCCCAGGTGTTTTGTGCATTTTTTGGGGGGAAAATGTAAATTTATGGGGGGTTGCAGACTGCCAGAAATAGTGCAAATTGAGTCCACTTTAAGGGTTAGGGTTAGATTAAAAATCCTTTAAAAGCATTGCATCTTACTGCATTTTCACTTTAACTACATGAAACTCTATACATGTAAATACATTTAGACTATACATATGGTATTGTAATTTAAGTGTATAATTTTAATTTTGCTAGTTGTTTATGTCACAACTATTACTATTACATTAATTCATATATGGGAATTGTGATTTAAAGAGAAAAAGCTCAGCAGACTGGAAGAGTGCAAATGTTCTACCGAACTTGGAAAAAAGGAGGGGGGTAGGACTCAAACATTTGCCACCTAGTCAGCCTGACATCAATATCTATATCTATACTCTTATGAGAGTATTCAGCTTAGTGCGGACACCACCTCTGTCTCCTCCAAGTTAAACATACACAGCTATAGTTTTTTGTGGGGTTTTTCAGGCTATTTGTCCATGTTCATGAAAAATTTATTCCTGATGTTTCATCAACATCTGTGCTGGCATCTTCAGAGAATGCTGGCAATTGAGGTGAGTGGTATGTGTGTATACACACACACACTCACTGTGTAGCCCTTGGCTGGGAGGAAGTGATTTACACATTAATCACATACTCAGCTATTTCATAGGGTTTGGTTTTCATACCTTTTATCATCTTTATCACCCTTCTTTGAACATGTTCCAGCTTGTCAACATTCTTCTTGAACTACAATACCTAGAACTAGACAAAATATTCCAGGCAAAGCCTGGGGGAAGCAGAACAGAATAGTTATGCCCGTTCCCCCCACCCCATAGGGATCGTGACCATTCCTACTTCTGATTTCCAATTTGGATTCAGGTCTGAATTGGGTTAAATTTAGTCCGTATTGGTGCAAAATGAAATGGGCTGAGTCCAGATTTCTAAATTGGACTCCAAATTGAATGGGGAGGAATTGGAAAACAGCCCCAAAAATGCCTGGGTGGGAGTCTAGAAATGGTGCAAACTCTCAGTGTCACATAGAGGGGATAAATCTCATTTTTTCCCCTATTCCCTTTAGATGTGAACAATAAAATGTTTTGTTGGGTTTTTTTTGTCTTGTACTTTCAGGACTCCTGTGTTTTCCCTCACATATGCACAATAATAGTAAGCTTGCTCAGAAAATCATGTAGTTTTCCAGAAACCACATGACTTCTCCTAAGAACTGTGTGGCCTTCCATGGAAACTGCACAGCATAGCACAGCATGGAAATTGCATAACATTCAAAACTAGCAAAGGCTGCATTCTGTCAGCCTGAATTTCTTTTCCTTCTTTGTAACATTTGGGTTTTACAACAAACAAACCAGCAAAGGCTACAGTCATCATGTTGAACCTTTCACCACATTATTTGTATAGGGATACAACATGCAATTTCATTTTGTATATTTTCTCCAAGTACATAACATAACAGTTTAAGGGTATGTGTGATTCTTTCCCAGAAAGCTACACAGATCTGTGATTAGTGAAAAGACAGTGAGTGTAGGGTTCTGTTGTTGTTGTTGTTACAGAGATGTGGAGTTTCTCAAACTCTTGCACATCTTTTAAAAGCTGTGCAGTTTGTGCCATGCCCAGATTTTTTTTTTAAATATTGCTGCAAAGTTGTGGGAACTTTTGACATACCATTTTCTTCCTGTACAAGTTTCTTACAGGGTCAGAAACTCCAAATTTGACCCCCATTCAGGAAATTGACAAATTCTCATTCCATCCCTAATGCTACACGTAAAATGAATGTATCACTGAATTTGATCTAAGGGGAAAGTGTCACTCATAAGCTACAGGTGGCCCCACTTTCAGATTTATTTATTTATTTATTTGCTAAAATGTTTCCCACCTAAAAAATGAGAGATTGAAAGTTTAGATGACTAATATTTCAGCTGCATCTCATTGTGGAAGAATACAGCTTGTATCTGATTATGCGAACTTCCACAAATCCCATTTTTCCATTTACTACTTTTTTTTTATGCCAACCTGGTTGACAAAAGTTGATCTGTCATTGAGGAAACAAAAATGAATTAATCTGAGCCAAAATCAAATTTAAGGAGCTTTTCCCACCCTAATTAATGGATCTTCACATTTAATTTAACTGTACCGAATACACTGATGTGGGCTTCAGCATTGCTCCCATCAAATAGGGTTGTTTTTTGTTTTGTTTTGTTTTTTTTTTGTTTTTTGTTTTGCATTTGTTAGTTCATTAAGCAGCAAAATACTCAAACAAATTGAAGTCTATTAAAAGTCATGTTAAGGCTTCATTAGCAATATCCACCACACTGATGAGCACTAGTGAATGAATGTTGGATATCAAATGTACAAGGTCTGTATGGGTGAAATGTACAAATGAATTTTGGATATCAAATGTACAAGGTCTGTATGGGTGAAATCAGTTCCGTAGTCAAGTTCAGGAACAGTGCAGAATGGTAAAATGTTAAATATAACACAGAGTGGGAAAGTCAAATTTCCTTTTAAACATGTTAATTGACTTAGAAAACATCACCATGAGAGCTAGTGTGGTGTAGTGGTTTGAGTGTTGGACTATGATTCTGGACAGCAGGGTTCAAATCCCACTGGGTGACCTTGGGCAAGTCAAACTCTCAGCCTCAGAGGATTGCAATGGCAATCTTATGAAGAAACATGTCATGAAAACCTTGTGATAGGGTTGCCTTAGGGTTGCCATAAATCAGAAATGACTTGAAGGCACACAATAACCATGTGGAGAAGAGCTGGGTCAGTTTGCAGACATTTTAATTTTCCCTCCTGTTCCCCTGTAGGTTAGATCCTCAACTACAGTTCAATTGAGTAAAGATTTACCTCTCATTTCTTCAATCACTACTTGCTGTTGTTAATTGCCACCAAGTTAGCCTTGACTTATAACAACTCTATGAATGAGAGACTCCAAGACTGTTATAAACAGCCCTGCTCAGATTCTGCAAACTCAGGTCTGTGCTTCCTTGACTGAATCTATCCATCTGTAATATGGCCTTTCTCTTTCCCTACTGCCTACTATTTTACCAAATGTTATCATCTTTTGTAATTAATCATGTTGTCTCATGCTATGTCTGATATGTACAATAGCTTCAGCTTGGTCATTTTGGCTTCTAGGGAGAATTCATATTTGATGGGCTGTAGGACCCATGAAACCCACTAGGTGAACTTGGAGAAGTCACATAGTGTTAGCCTCAGGGGAAGACAATGACATCCTCTGGACAAATCTTGCCCATTATAGGGTCACCTTAGGGTCACCATAAGTTGGAAATGACTTAAAGGCACACAACAACAACACCAAGGGTCCATATATTTGTCATTTTTTCCAGTCCATGGTGTCATTTCACTGCTTCACAAGATACAAGATGTTAGTACATCAGAAGCCCATTATCCTGTCCCAAAAACCTGTGAAGATGAAAATGAGGAAGGCCAGTATCCGTCAAGTTTTTCCTCTTTGGGCACAAAGGACTTCATTGCTCAGAAGCAAATGGAACAAAACTAGGACAAGAGAAAATTATGTCTTTTATCTTTTTCTCTCTTTTTTTCCTGAGATGTCCTGCCTGTTTGCAACTCTTTGTACAATGGCATGAAGTTGCTAAGCAACATTTTTAGTGGTCCTTCAGTGGGTGGCCAGTTAAGAGAACCACAGCAACAGAGACAGTGGAAACTATGTCAGATGAGAGGCAGCAAAGTCCTTTGTTTTTGGATTTCCTTTTTCTGATTTTTTCAGCTCAGGAGGGTTGTTCCATTTTTGAAACCCTCCAAATGAAATTCCAGCCCTAGGTATTCCATAATAATGCCCAGGGGAAAAAAGCATAGGCAAAGTCAAGACTCTTTTCCATTTTTTCTTTGAATTGAAACATTTAACCATTAAGTCCACACAAGAGACTGTCCATTCAGAGATAATGTGTGTACATTTGTGTGTGTGTGTGTGTGTGTGTGTGTGTGTGTGTGTGTAGGCATGCATGACTGTCTGATTCAATCCTCCATTCAATGACTAATTCATGATAAAACCATTGTAAAGTGAGAAGCCAAGCAAGGCTGGCTAGAGCCAGCCACTTACATCTCATAAAATGCTATAGAGGCATTTAGCATAAAATGCTAAAATGCCTTTGGGTGATAAATGTAAAAACCAGAGGCTTACCTGTTAAACAGTTAGATGGAGTCAGTTAAAAAAAAAAGAAATGGGGCTAGGTAGGAATAGAGATAAGATATGGCTGGTCACTAAGGGGGTAATGAAGAAGGACCTAGGCTTTTCTGAGATGAGAGTGTGGAAAGGTTTCTTGGAGAAATGTTAATTTGTTTGCAACTGTGTGTAGAACCAATGTAAGCATAAATTATATGTTATACAATGAATTGTCACTGTTTTTATTTTCTACATCTCTGTCAGGATGTTTTAATTTATAATTTATAATTAATAAGGAAGAGCAGTCATGCTTTACCACTCTGACTCCACTAATCACCACAACCACTTGTCTAGTATAGTGGTAACTTTGAGACCTGAGTACCAGATCCAGGGGAGGTTCTTAAGAATAAAAGCACCAAGTGAGCAACCTGTGCTAATTTATGACTGTAATAAAGCTGAACTGAACTGAACTGAACAGGTGAGCAACCAAAGCCCAAGAATTACTGGATAGAGGATCCATCCCAACCATATAAATAATAAAACAGAATTTCAGATAAATTAAAATGAAAAGAGATAAACTACATCAATTATAGTCAACCCAGCCAAAAAGGGATGGGGAATACATGATTTGTGGGGTTTGAATGATGATTTCTGCAAGTGCCCTAATTTACCCTGTAGAGTCTAAGGAAGATGCAAAAGAGCCAGGCACAGAAAGCCTTCTGGCTCCAAATGACAGCTCCCCTTCTTCCCAATTCCAAGCAGCTGATAAGAAATTTCATCAGAGTGAGCCCCCACCTCAACTTGATTTGAGGGACAAGGAGGACATAGCCCCATCATTTGTGGAACACTGTCAGGACAAAGAATAGTAGTGCAGGAGCCAATGCCTCTAGAATAAGAAATACTGAATACTCAATCACTTGGCATCTCAAGATCAGACAGCTATTAATGCCATTGCAGCCAATGGGAGTTTTTATAGATCAAAACTGTTCATTCTCCTTGACTTTTGTTCTGCTCGTGGATTTATTTGGATTCTTGACCCCTGAACTAATTCACAGTGTTGATTTCTTTGTCTTTCCCTTGTGGTTTCAGTTATCATGACAACTGCCTTCTTGTGACAGATTCTGGAAAAGCTGAAACCTTGTTACTGCATATTCCTTTAGCCTCAATAAACTCCATTGATTATCTGTAAAGGCTTCACTCACATGTAACTGCTTCTTCCTATTATAGCCTGCTTCTCTTGGCACTTACTGCCTGTAGCAAAGCCACCTGGATCCTCATTTCCCCCAAAATGCCCCTCAGCATTCCTCAGCAGCCACTCCTAGGTGATGTTTAAATCTTGAAACTCCAGGCCATCTTTCAAAGGGGATATATTGGGAGGAACACTGACAATCATTGGAACTTCTGCAGAATACTGATAAGATCAAATTTACACAGAGGCTGGAATCCTGTTGGTGCAACATGCAGGTGTAAACTATTTGCAGATGCATTTTAAAGTTGTTACAGAAGGACATATTCAGTACCTCCTTGCACAATGACAACTGCACACATGGTGAAACTGACTTGTTTGATGCTGAAGTGTGTCCCATAGATTAATTAGTGGCCAGAGGAGGAAATAGGGGGCATCTGAGCAGTATCTAGCTGCGATTCTTCAGCTGGGAACACAGAGAAAACCTCCTCCTCCTTCATCTCCAGGAACTGGGCAGATTGATTGATTGATTGATTGAATATATTACCTTTCTCCCATATGGGGCCCAAAGATGATATTTGTGTATTTGGATCTAGTCCCAGAAGCACAGCTAGACACTGCTTAAGTGTCTTCCACACTTCCCCAGCTGTTCCTTGGTTGTAGGGCAATTTTTACACCCAACTGGTCAGTTGTATGCATGAGAGGAAGTGAGCAGAGGTATGCTTGTAGAGTGTTGGCTCTGCCAAGACTATCTAGGAACCTGGCAACAGACTTCAAATAATTAGCAGTGTCAACTAGTGGCTTCCTTGTCAGTGGGGGAGTGAGACTGGTCTGGATTATTAAGTAACAGTCCAAGGTACTGAATGTATTTTGAAGATAGATTTCAGCATCTGGAATTGCTCCTTTAAGTTTTGAGAGCCACTAGCTGACAGTGACAATTAGGCCCTCATTATGAGAAAGTTTTCGAATGGACCCCTTGTTCTAAACCCTCTACACCTTTCCACCCATCCTCAAGAAGCCAGTGAAACACTGTAAAATTATTTCATGTGCTATTGGGACAGCACACAGTAGAGAGGGTTTACAGAATTTCAGAATCTAGATAGAAGGTAGAAAGTGGGGGAAGAATTCCTAAATTCTCACACAGAAAGTGAAACTGTGGGTTTTGTATGAGCACAGTTCCTGAGTCATATAACGCCCATGACAAGATACAACCAGAGAATCTGAAGCATGACTTGAGATAGCTGGCAATTAAATCAATCCAACAATAGAACATGAATAAGTGATGCCATTATGCCTCCGTTATGACTCAATCACCTTTAGAAACAAGGAACCTTTTTCCTTGTCGTCCTGTTGAGCCAAGCAGCTTAACATTTAAATTTGTCTTTTAATAATCCTCCTCTACTTATCGTACTTGCTGTTTTGTGCTCCGGTGTGCCATTGTCCATGTGCCAGCCAGGTTCGAAGGCTCCAAGAGTTCAAAATGTTCTCTTCACATCAGTGAATCTCAAAAGTACAAAGTGGCTCTCTCTCAACAAAAGACAGGGTGAGGCAGCCAGCTGGCACCAAGGGCACTGGTTCACTCATATCTCCTGGAGACTGTGGGTTTTGGCTCAAGTGCCAAGTGTACTGTTCAACCTTTATGCGAGGAGTGAAAGTTAAAAGCCTTCTAGAGGATGGGCAAGTCTCCTGAGAATGGAATGGAATAAAACAGAGGGCCATGTATCTGCTGCAATTCAGCAGGAGCCAAAAAATGAGGAAGGACCAAAAGCAGTCTCTGGGGCAGATGTCAGCATTTGAAGAATATCAACTAGCAATATGCAAAGGATTTTGTTGAGCTATTTTCAAGACTTCACCATGTTTCCTCTTCCCAGACTGTATATAAGCCAGGCACAAGTTATGCTCTGGAATCTGCCCCTGAATATGTGGCTGTGGAAAAAAAGCATGCATTTCAAACATTGTTTCAATGTGCTTTAGTTAATGGAAGAAGGTGTTTAAGCAATGCTTAAGCAATGCATACAATGTAAAACATGTCCACAGATATGCACACATGTAAGAAAAGAAATAAAGAAATGGATAGATTCCATCTTGTAAGAAAACAAAACAAAAACCTGCTGGAAATGGGCACAGACTGGTCATGGGGGCTTGGGAAAATGGACACTTATGGATGCATGCTTTAAAAAAAAAAGGAGTAAGTTTCTATCTCCTAGAGCTGCAAAATATATTTTGAGAAACATATATTTTGCAAGGATAGAAGCAGAGGGATGAGTGAAGAGGCATATCAGTGGGAAAATGTAATTGCACAGGTTGTTAATGTTATGCTTTAGAACAACTTTCTAGAAATTTTCAGATATGTTGGATGACAAACTGTACCAGTCCCAACTAGTAATCAGACTTGGGATTTGTATACATTGGTAAAGTGCCAGGTAGGGAAGGCAACTTAAACTCCCAAAAGAGAAGAGTCAACAACAAAATGTGTCAGAGGATTGACAAATATCATTTTTCATTAGTTTTTTGTGGGTTTTTCGGGCTCTGTGGCCATGTTCTAGAAGAGTTTCTTTCTGATGTTTTGCCAGCATCTGTGGCTGGCATCTGAAGATGCCAGCCACAGATGCTGGTGAAACATCAGAAAGAAACTCTTCTAGACCATGGCCACAGAGCCCAAAAAACCCACAAAAAAAATATGAATGCTGGCCATAAAAGCCTTTGACTTCACATCATCTGTCATTTTCTCTGTCAGTCACTATGATTTCTAATGGAAATGATTAACATGCCAGCAACTAATCTCTGTTACCTAAAAGGTAATAGATTTTCAAGAAATACAATGGTTAACAACATTTGGTAAGCCTTTTGTACTAGTGTCCCAGTGTTCTTGATTAACAAAATGTTAAAATGTGGACTGTGGACTTTTAGTTGGCTGCTAAGCTGGTTGGGCAACCCTACCCAGCAAATCCTCATTAATGGGTCTGTATCTATTGGGAAGAGGATTTGGAGTGAGTACTTGGAAGCTTACACTGTTTAACATTTTTATAAATGGTTTAGCTAAAGGTCAAATTTTCAGGATACACAAACCCAGGGAAGGATAACTAGCACTACAGAAGAAAGAATAAAGATTAATATTGATTCTGACAAGCGGGAATTTTGGCTTGAACCAGGTGCAATTCAGAAGCAATAAATGTAAAACAATATGAATAGGTATTAAAAGAACTCATTGAGTGAGGTAGAGGGGAGGAGAAATGGCTTAAGAGTAGGAGATGGAAAAGATCTAGGTGTCTTGGGCTGAAATCCTAGATCTGTTTATCTTTGAAGAAGCCCCATTAAACTCCATAAGACTTATATAGAAATAGACATGTGCAGAATTACACTTTCATAAAATGAACATAAATCAGCTGTCTGATAGTCACTTTTTAAAAATGATGTCATTCCAGGTTGCACTGAAAGAAGCCCAACATAGTGTCCAAATCATAGAAAGTAACAGACTCTGGGCTCCCTTGTTCAGACCAAATTTGGAGTTCTGTGTGCAACAATCAGTGTCACATTATAAAGACGAATATTGACTAACTGCACCACATCAGTGGTGTGGATATATTCAGGATGCTGAGTGGCCTAGACACTCTATGAAGAACATAGATTTTTGAGGTAAGAAGAGTCTGATGTTTACTAGAAGAATAAGGTCAAGAAAAAGAAACATGATAAAGATACCTGGAGAGTGATCACCTAAAAGATGAGTAGATGTGTTCTTTCATGATTCCTGGAGAAGGATTAAAATAATTTCAGAGAAATTGATTTTGGATAAATTTTAGGGTGAAACCCCTAACAGTACTAGCTGTCAGACTATGGAACAGGCTGACTTGGGAGGTGACAAGTTCTCCTTTAGTGAAATAGCCATTGATCAGAGACAGTTATCTATCAATTATATTTAAGTTGCATTCTACAAGATAGATCCTGTTAGAATTAGTAACCTTTACTTTTATGGATTTATTCATATCTAGTTTGCTTTTTACTCTCTAGAATTTTAGGCACAATATGTATTTATGGTGACTTCATGTGTGCTTGCTTTATATACCTTCTCTACATAAACTACATAAAGCTAGTTTTATAGGTTTTTCCTTCTTTTCTCTGCTAGAACTTGGGGGTGCATGTGGGGATGGACATGGGATTGGTTGTTGCTCAGCTTCTGCACTGCTACTTGGATCACTTGAGAGATCTAGTGCTGTTTCTAACATTTTCTAACAAATACTGCACTACACAGGGAGTTGGTTTAGATTACCTCCAAGTTACTTTCCAACTCTCTTATTCTATGACTATCAAAATCAGAATAAATTCTGTTTTCTTCTGATTGGATGTTGAGTGGAGGTATCTTTTCATTCTTTTCTGAAGGTATTATGAAAACTTAGCTTTATTATTTAGGTTGTCTTCTTGTTTTGCTTAAGTTGATGCTCTTCCTTAGGTATGATCACTCTGCTTTTGGTGCTCTATCATTTTAACCTAATAGGTTTTGGGAGTTATTTTCATAGGAAGGAATACAGAATGCAAAATAAATAAATAAATAAATAAATTTTAAAAAATCACACAATGTATTTAATGTACTTCAAGAACTAATCTTTATGAATTCTGATACAAACTGACCTAATCTATATTTCATAGAAGTAAACTTATTTGTATTTAGTCATACTTCAGACATGAATGAATCTGCCAGTTTTACTTTTTCTCACATTCACTTTTTAAAAAGTTTCTAAGTCCTTTCCATCAGTTTCATAAAGAAATTTGCAAACTTTGGAAAGTTCTTACCCCAAAAACAAACCAAATAAGATTCTAAATGGGATTCAAAGCCAGACTTGTAAGAGTCAAGTATTTGTAGCCCTTCAATTGGTTATGAAGGAATATATGAACAATGGTAAATTAACATGAACAATGAATGGGAAAGAAATCTAATCTCTATTGTGTTATTATTGAGTTTCTTCTCAATGCCCTGGCTTAACTGCAGTCTTCCATTTTACTCCAACCCTAGCATTTTTTTCTCATTTTGTAGTTTTGCAGAGCTTTAATACAAAGGGAAAGGGAAACCTCCAGATACACAGGAAAAAAAAGTGATAGATCTTCTAGAATTTGGCTAAGAAAGTGAATCCCTAGAGGGGAAGCTCAAGCCCTGAGAATATCAGTGGTGTGGACATAACAGAATAAAAGTAGTAATACAAAACATAAAGAAAAGAAGAAGGGAAAAAGTCAGCTGCACTTCTTTGGATTTCAGATAAAAATGTTTCTACCACCACTGATATGATAGCTCTCTTCTGAAATATATCTAGCGGGTGGGGAAGGAAAGAGAGAGGATGCAAATGAATCTCTTGTTGGATTTCTCATCTTTCCAGATCCCTTGAGGAGTCAAAATAAATCAGGATGAATTTGCAAGAATGTTGAATGAAAGAGGAGCACCTTCCAAGAGCTCTCCCCCTCCACTGCCCACAGCAGATAAAGTCATAGAAAACAATTAGCATAAATTTAAGATAAGCCCATAGCTGAGTAGTACCTCCGAAAGCTTTGCACATGCAATAGGGATGAAAGGATTTTGTTAGACTTGACAGTCTCAATGAAAGTCACATTTTCACACCTTGCCCGGAGCACTCACAAATTTGTGAGTTTTACAAGGCAGTTCTGAGAAACAAAGACAGACATGGACCAAACAATGCAATTTGTTAGTAATGTATGCAGCTAAAATGCATATAATGGGGGAAAATAGGGAGAAACATGCTCCCTATAGGGAATAGGGAGAGGGAAGTTGTTATAATCTGGTATATTATGCAAATAAAAGCATAAAGATGAGTGAGAAAGTTTTTTTTTAAATGCTGGAAGAAAATACAATCATCCAGTGCAATATGAGACAAGGACAGGAAGAAAATATCCATGGGATTTGGAGAAACACAACAAAATGTACACAACCCTAATGTACCCCATCCCCATCTTCTATCTAAGGGCCTATATGCACAGGTAGAATACCGCAGGCCAACCTATGATTCCAGGTTGTCCCCACCCCTGATACATACCCAGGCCAGCATGGCAATGGGCAGGGGTGAACATGCCCACCCAAAACCATGCTATGAAGTTGTTGCTGTCATACACACCCTTACCTGCTGCCACTGTGTCCCTTGGGATGCAAATATGACAGTTGAAGTTAAGTAATAGTGCTATAACTGTGTATTATGAATGAGCCTTTGGGCTTTATTAAATCATCCAGCCCAGGGATGCCAACTGGTGAGCAACTAGGATATTCTGTTTGGCATCTGTTAATCTATTATGATGGTATAAATTGGACACCATTGCAACTCACTTTTTTGGATGTTGCATTGCTTAGAGTTCTGTTCTGACCACACAATGACACACACACTTTGCCTTGCATATCTTGCAAGCTGTGCAGCTTTCCTCTCAGTATGGTTATTTTTGGGGTGCTGGAGGGTGAAGGGATCAATGGTGATATGTTCAATTGTTTTGCTTGAAATGCATATGTTACAGAGATGTCACCAATAGAGAAGTCCCAAGGATCTCTGGAGGTCGCTGTACATGCTTGTCTTACTGAATCCAGCTCAAGTAAAATACCTGAACACATTGCTGTCCTTATTCTCTAACAACCTGGAAATTGCAGTGTTGCATGGTTTACAGGATGGGTTTGGTGGCGGGGAGGGGGACCAGCATCAGGAAACATGGCTGTGGTGATATAGCAACATGAGATATTTATATCTTCTGCTGTAGAATTTCAACCTCAGTTTAGCCTAGTTGTTCACATCCCAAACTCAACTGCAGTTGGGAAAAGTCACTGCCAAATCTCAGTTAGTGAAGGCTAGGAAATAAGGAATAAATGCTGGAAAATAACCCCATGTCAGACCATATGCCTCTTGCTTCTTCCTCTGCTTGCCAAAGTGAAGGCCTGTTCCATGCTATAAAAACTTGACAAGAGAGTAGAACAGAAAGACTTACTTTTAGTATGTATATATATATATATATATATATATATATATCCATTAAGCTGAAGCACAAAAGTCATCTCACAGACAGTTAACATAGTTAATATATACCGTTAAATTGATGAGTGACCTATATATATTTAAAATGTAATGGCTTGCCAGCTTCTTGCATCAAGGGATAATTTACCCCTTCTCCTATGCCTTTTATCTGAAATGCTGAAAGCATCAATTTGCACCTGTGAAATGAGGAATATCCCTGCATGCCAGATGGGGAAGAGCCTGGCTTGAGGACACATATACTTGCTGGAGAGCTCTGTCAGTTTCTGGCAACCAGAGGTGGGAAGAGGTGATGGCTGCAGTTCTTTCTTTGTTACTCTAATTAACGTCTCTCATCCTGCCTCTCTCTCTCCCTCCCTCCACACACACACACACACACACACACACACGCACATTATTGTATTAAGTGCAGGGCTTTGATCCCCCTGATCTGGCCTTTCTGATGCCTGTAAACATGTCTACGGCAGAAATAGCAGGCAGCCACTTGAGCTAGTGTGCGAGGTCAAGCTGCATGAGGGACCCTTACTTGCTGATTCCAGCTTCCAGTTAATGGGTAAACAGATGTTTGCAGACAAAAATTAGCCTTTACAATTAGAAAAATGAGAGCAGAACACCATGAGCCTATGTCATAAAGGTCTATCAAATAATACATGATATGGGGAGCATAGATGAAGGCAACGGTTTAGCTATCATGATATTGGGAGTTCTGGATTCTCTGTGGTAGTGACTGACTGTAGGCTCATGATGAACAGCTAAATAGTATGTAGAGAGATCTTGTAGCACCTTTGAGACTAACAGAAAGAAATTGGCAGCATAAGGTTTGGTAGGCTTCAGTCTAATGCATTTAAGGAAGTAAACTGAAGTCTATGAAAGTCTATTTGATTTTTCCTACTCATTTATTTTTCATTGATCCCTGCTGACATTCATTTTGTTAGTTTTGGATTAGCTCTCTAACCTGTTAATATCTTGAAACTTGATTATGTCTTCTGAGATATTAATTTTTCTCTTTCTATGACTCCCTTTTTATTGCTGCATCACACTGCTGTCTCATATTTAGCTAAGACCCCCTAGATCAGGGGTCTGCATACCTTTTTTGGGGGTGGTGGTGGTTCCGTTGTTCCCCAGATCATCGGCGGGCCGAAGGAGAAAAAATGGTGCCGGAGGTGCGCTCATGCACGACGCTGGGAGTAGTGTGCATGCGTGTGTGAGCGCAGGTACCATTTTGGAACACAAAATGGCGCCCCATGTCCACGCGCGCGTGCATACAGCGGCTGCAACAGCAGTAACAGGACCGGGCACGGGCCGGTTGAAAGGCCTCGAGGGGCTGGGTTTGTCCTCAGTTTGCCGACCCCTGCCCTGGATCCTTTCCACATGCTAGCCACAAGATTTTTTCACATCCCTAATTCCAAACACACATGGAAACAGACATGAATCCAGTACTTTCTAAATCCTTGTCTTTAGCAGTGTATGGACAAATGGATTACCTCTTAACCTCAGTAGCGTTTATCTATTTCAAGTGGATTGCATCTTGTTCTGTCTGGGCACCACAGATCAATCTCTTCTCCCTCCTAGGGGATATATTAGAGTTACTGTTCATCATAACAAAACAGAACCCCCATGTTTTGCACCAGTATGCCACTGCATATTGCTTGTTGTTGTGAAAGAGCAAGGGACAAAAAATATCTTCTGACTCTAATTTTTGGTTTCTGGGAAACTTCTGTGTGATTGATCCAGCAGGGCTTTCTATATGTTCTTGTGCTATGGACTAATTTATCAAAATGAGTCCTGGAACTGAGTTAGGACTGATTTACATTTATCACCAATAAGACAGCAATGTGACAGCAGTACTGATTAGAATGTCTATTCCCCCTCCCCTTATTCTTGCTTTCTCCCTCTTTCATTGCTAATTAGTTGTTTTGAGTTCTGACCTCAGATATTTTTAAAAAACAAATTCACTGAAAGCTTGGTACAGCATCAAAGAAAGTGTCTGCAAGCAGTGAAAAGGTCACTGGTTTGATTGCCACTGAACTATACAGCTGCAGTTTGTATGTGTAAGGGAGCAAATATATAAAGATTTCAGGGTGATGTAGAGAACAGTGGGTGCTGTAAATTATGGTTTTGTTCAAGCTATATTATTGGTATGAAAGTAGCAGACCTCAGGCCACTGAAAAGTCCAGGGCTATCATTTCATACCTTGCTGTAGGATCATGGTCTCTGGATATGAGGAGGGGGATATAAAGGCCATCACTTCCTTCCCCTAACCTCCTCTGCTCCGCTCAGCCTTCTCACCTTCTCTGGTGGCTAGTGCAAACCTTAGGTGTTTTGTTTGGGTTATTCAACTCTTCTTTCAAATGTCTGTGCAATTAGTTTGGACTACATTTTTTATTAAAAGAAGTGCAAGCAAAGGAGCAGTTGTGGGGGGAGGAGAGTTGTGGGATGTTAGTATCCTCTTAACTATCTCATAGCAGCACTTGAGAGTATTCTGAGGATGAGCAGAAGAGAGAATGTAATAGAGATGCTATTCTCTCTCTCTTTTAAATGGGTGGAATTTCCTTCTCATATTACTAGAGTGTGATGGGGGTGGGGGTGGTGCCCTTTCAGTTCCAAGCATCAAATTCCAATTTGGGACAGACATCCATGGGGAAAAAATGCAAAACTAAGGGACAGGAGCATTTTTTTAAAAAAATCTACACATCTCCAAACCTATCTTAACACAGGACATTATCACATGTGGGCCAGAAAGCGGAAATAAAAGTGGAAATGAGGCATCCCGAAAATAAACGGGAAATAGCCCTTGTTTCCGCATATGTCATTACCTTCATTGCGCATTTACAGTAAGTGTATTGAACGTCCACACACAAGAGAAAAAAAAATGTAAATGTAGCCGAAATGAGCCTCCTGCACATTCGCAGAGAGAGGAATGCTCGCTGGAACCATGGCAACAGCAGGAAAATGCGCCACAATACGTATTTGGTTATCAGACCTACGGTAAATGCGAAATGATTCCCGTCGTGCAATTGCAATTCCTGAAGAAACCGAAATTCAAAAGATCTCAGATCATTCTGCTTTATGTCGGGGTTCTGTCGGGGTTCTGTGCGACGTCGTGTGAAAACACAGGCCAATAATACCTATTAGGTCGGGCTTTCGTGTGGATTTTGTTTGGATTGGGCCCCATGTGATAACGTCCAGAGAGTGACTTGGGTTCAACAGGATAATGTTTCCAGCCTCATTCCACTACTGATCTATGGTGTAATGAGGAACAGCAACATGGACCCTGATTCTGACCATTGCATCTTCTCTTGCTGGTGGAAGGGGACTGGAAAGACCACCCTACTGTACCCTGATCACCAAAAGAACATTTATGTACCCTGTACCCTGATCACCAAAAGAACAGATTTCCATTGCAGGCTTACCAGTGTTTAAGGTGGGATTCAGGGGAAATTTACAATTGTATCAATAGTGCCATGATTATGAATACGTAGTATAATTAAAAATGAAGCAGTTACAAATCCATAGTTTATGAATCCATAACTGTAATACAAGTTCAGTCTCCCTTATCCAAAATGCTCAGGACCAGTAGGGTTTGGGATTTTGGGATTTTTCGCATTTTGCAATATTTGTATATACATAGTGAGAAATCATGGAGTCTAAATAGTGAAACTCAAGTCTAAATAGTGAAATTCATTTATGCATCGTACCTACAGTATACACCTAGCCTGAAGGTGATATTAAATAATTTTGTGCATGGGACAAAGTTTGCCACACTGAACTATCAGAAAGCAAAGGTGTCACTATCTCAGCCACCCATGTGGACAATTTTGGATTTTGAAATATCTTGGATGTCGGAACACAAATGATGCCAACTAATGAAGATCATTGTTCTTTAATAGCAAGAAAGACTAGAGAGGAAAGTATGGGACTGTCTTGCTGGATTGTAATTTTAATTTCAAATATTTCTCTAAAATCACGTGCGGCTTCTGGTCTCAGAAAAAAAAGAGTCTGGAATTAGGACTATGGCATTGATTGCCAAGGGCTAAGACAGAATCCTCTCTACACTTTGTTATATCACTGGTTATATAGTACCATTGTGGGACATCAATTGTATGTTTCAGTGCAGTCTGGCTTAGCTGAAATGCAAGGTGTTATAAATACAATAAAAGATAAAATAATGCAGAATACTGTTGACAAAGGCAGTTTTCTTCAAACAGGCCTTTGGCCACATAAGATTTTTGTTATGTCCATTGTAAATGTTACAGTTTGTTCAATTGGCTGGCATTTTTATTGATGTTTTATCTATGCTTTGATCATTCTTTTGTATTTTACAAGAAAGCAGTGTACAAAGAAGAGGTGGAGATTTTTGTTTTTGTTTTCCTGGTGCTATTTGGAAAGAAAAAACATTTATGTAATCACACAAGGGACAATTCCAACCTTGTTTTGAATGCATATGGCAGGAGCTACACATCTTCTTGAGGAGTGTTTCTTCTTTAGAGGAATTAAAGAAAACAAAGAAAAAAATGATATAACGCCCCCCAGACCCCAGTTATTATTATTTATTATTCTCAGTTTAAATTGATTTTTACCTCATAATGTCATAATTGTAAAATGCCTTGACCACAATAACTGAATATGTGCCATAAATTCAGCATTTTGGAGGAAGGTTACACACCCACATAGAGATGAGGCATTAGCTAAATATGTCTAGTGAACTATGGTCTCTCCTCCCACTCTTTCTTTTTCTCTCTGAGTTTAAAATCATGTAAGTGCTAATGCTGCTCATCCTCACTTATGTTGTTGTGTGTCTTCATGTCACTGAGAAGTGTACTAAAGGATCACACACTCAGAAATATTAAGAAAGCAATTGTCATTGAGCCCTCCTCGAAATAATAAAGGCTGTCTGAAATGTACACTTACTTAGAAGTAAGATTCGCTGAACACATGTAAGACACTTCTAAGTACACACTGCACTTGTAAGAATCTTCCCCTTTAAAGATGTTTCAGTAATAATGGATCGGGAAAGTAATTTCACCTCCTCCTGCAGTACCTGCTAGGAAGCAAAATTAATAACAGCCTGCCAATGTTCAGCACCCGCCACCTTAGAATCAGATCCATGGTCCCTGGGATTGAAAGAATGTGATGTTTTTTTTAAAAAAAATCACACATAAGAGAAAACAAAATGGAATGATGTACCCATCTAATCAGGCGGATCAAACTCTTTTTCTGTTGAAGGCATCATTCTTTAAGGAAACGGTGTTGGAATTGGCTGAGAGAAGTGGGAAGTTTCAGAGTCAAAACAGGAGGAACCATCCTTTCTTCCCTCTATTTTTCTCTTGCAGCATTCATTTTAGCAGTTTATTTCACAGAATGATCTTAAATTCGAAAGGTTGAAAGGGACCACAAGAGGCACCTAGTCCAACTCCCTGATATGCAGGAATACACAACTAAAGTACTCCCAAAAGATGTCCATCCAACCTCTGTTTAAAGACCTCCAATGATAGAGGTCTCCATCCTCCTCCAAGGCAATCTATTCCATGGTAGAACTGTTCTGACACTGAAGTTCTTCCTAATGTTTCGGTGAAATCTATTTTCTTGTAATAGAATTACAAATGTGACAGATTGGGGAATAGATAGATAGATAGATAGATATTTGAAGGGCATGCTTTTTTAAAAGAAAAAAAATTTGAAGAAAGAAACTGAAAAGAAGCAATTTAGTAACGTGTTACTAATGAGTACGCTCAATAACGAATGAAGTTAATATGTTACTTTTCTTTCAAAAAATTAAATGAAGTGTAACTAATTACTTAAAAAATAATATTCCAAGACTGTGTTTTTTGATAGCAATCAGATGGATAAGGCTTCTGTGCTTTTGATAATTAGATGAAAAAGGACACACTGGGAATGCCATCTGATTACTTTTCAAACTAGTATGCTTCGTATTCTTCCTAAGTATATCTAACGTATATCTAAATCTATACTATATCTAAGTATATCTAAATAAAGGGAAACTCTTTTCCCACCCCTTTCTTTTATCACCATCTCACTGTAGTTAAGGATGCTGTGAACATAGAATCCTAAGATTTGCAGATATTTAGAATTATCTGCTAAAGAGCTCTAGTACCTGACCAAATCCCAGGAGTCCATAGTATGCAGAAGAGGTGGTAAGAATATTCAGAATTTTTAAAATAAATGAATAAATAAAAAAATAGTAAACATGTTTTTCTGAGTGTCAAGAAACCCTGACATGAAGGATTCTGGACTGACAAGATTTTTTGCAGTTTGAGACCTCAAGTGCATCTAAAATGTAGAAATAATGCAAGTTGACACCACTTTAGGTGTTGTAGTGACATCCTGTGGAAGCCTCAGATTTCTAGTTTTACAAAGTCTTTAGCCTTCTCTGTCAAAGGGTGCTGGTGTGTCAAAACTACAAATCCCAGTATTCTTTAGGATGGATCCATGGCAGTTCAAGTGATGGCAAACTGCATTATTTCTACAATGAAGATGCACTCTTATTCTGTGAAAAATCCACACAGTTATCTTGCAGAAAAAATGGCATTTTATTTCCACAGCAAACGATCGTATGCTGCACAGGAAATAGGATTTTGGCATAGAAATACAACTTTCTGCACAGAAAATGCTTTGCTTCCTGCACAGAAATGGTTGTTTTCTATAATATAATTCTAGAAAACAACCATTTCTGTGCAGGAAGCAAAGCATTTTCTGTGCAGAAATTATATTATATTATGAAGCATGTGCACTACTATGGTTAAAGAATTGGATACTACTTAAAAATCCCAAATTATTAGAACTAGAAGGAATTGATCTAAAAAAAAAAAGGGTGGCATGCTTATTTATGCTACGAAGAAGTAACAATGGATAAAGGATTCAATATGCATCTCATATGTAAAAACTTGTATAGAATCTGGAAAAAATATAAAAAATACTATTATGATAAATTACCACAATGGACTTCTCCACAGGAGGCTCATCATAATAAGGAAACATTCAAGCAAGAGAGCTGGATCACTTACGAAAAATTATTAATAAAAAGTACACAAGGATTAAGATTAAAAACTATAGAAGAACTTTAAAAAGACAGTATAGAGGTCAATTGGTTGAAATATAAGCAAATAAAAAAAGATTTTGACAGAGATATGGAAAAAGGTGGAATCGATGCAGGTACGAATATATTGGATAAATTACTAAAAGCAGGGGAGAAACAATGGATTAAAAAGACATACAAGTGGATGCTAGAGGCTAAAACAGGAGAAGAGGTGATAAAACACAACATGATAACATGGATGAGGGATATTGGGAACACAATACCACTGAAAAGTTGGGAAAACGCATGGAAAAACAGCAATGCATTTACTAAAGGTAATATATTAAAGGAAAATTACTACAAAATACTTCATCATTGGTATATCACACCATCAAAATTAGCAAAAATAAATAAACAAGGAAGTAGTGATTGTTGGAATTGTAGGGAAGGGCCAGGAACAACTTTTCATATGTGGTGGAAGTGTAAGAAAAATAAGATCTATTGGGAAGAAATACATAAGAAAATGTGCGAGATTATCCAAAAAAATATTCCTCTAAAACCAGAATTGTATTTGTTAAATGTAATAGATGTAATAGATAGTAAACTAACTCAAGACGAAAAGAGTGCAATATTATACATGGTAACAGCCGCACGCCTAACTTTGGCAAAATATTGGAGATCTGAAACAACCCCAACGATAATTGAATGGCAAACCAAACTTTATGAATTAATAATAATGGACAAACTATCAATGTTTATAGCTGGGAGAACTTTTCAACAATATGATAAAAAATGGAAAGAGATACTGCACAAACTAGAAATGAAGTAAGGTAATCAAGACAATACAATATATATATATAGATTTTTTTCTTCTTTTCTCCGTTTAGTAAGAAGTAAATGAACAGTTAATAGTTAAAAATGATGGTGTAAAATGATGGTGTAAAATAAGGTCACTGATATTCTTAGATACATGTAAGTTGTAACAAAAAAAAGAAGAAATTCTTTCTTTTTTGTGGAAAAAACAAATAAAAATAATAATTAAAAAAAAAAAAGAAATGGTTGTTTTCTGTGCAAAACAACCATGCAATGAATTCTGTGCAGAAGAAATCCTACATTTCAAATAGGTTTCAAAAAGTGGAGGTTTTCAGAGACTTTCTTACAGCAGAAAGAAAATTGCTACAATGACTCCTTGCTTCCTTCAGGAAGAAAAGTAATGAAGAATTGCATCCCTAGGATGCAGCTATAGCATTTAATGTGGTATCAAAGGGCTATAATTGTGGAATGTAAAAGAGATCCTACTCATTCTTACCCTTTGAATTTTCTCCTTCTCTCTTAGATATATACATAGAATTCCATGAATCTGAACATAATTGAAAGAGTATGAAATGATCATTTATTTATGTTCTCAGCTCACATCTATGCACTTATTAGTTAAATGCACATTTATCTCAGGCCCTTTTGATTGCAATGGAGCAGTCATGTCTGAAATGGTTTTATTTCTTCCTTATTTTTATACTGAAAACCAAAATGGTTCTTTCTTTGGAGATATAGCAGTAGCTATACATAGGTCCATTCATTCAGATACAGGGGAAAGCAGGTTAAAAACATGTTCTTCAGTGGAACATTATTATCTGAGGCAATGCTATTGACAGGATGGTTTGAGTGAGAATCTGAATTACATATGTTATGACTGGCAACCACAGATGCCTTGGATACATCATGAAACCAGCCAAAAATAAAACTTCTGTTTTACAACCTTGGAGAAAGGAGAATGCCACCTTTCAAAAGGGTGGGAAAGTACTCATTCTACAAATAGACATGGGAATGGCATCATCCTTTTGTAGATATATACAAAATCTTTTCTTTAAGCTGAACACCAACGGACATACCGTTGCATAGAACAAGAAAAATGTTATTTTCTCTACCGTTTGTGAAATACTTGTCCGGCTCTGTCTTTAAACACAGTCTAGTTGATCAGGTGTGGTTGGAGGAAGCCCAGTTTATTACCAGTCATTGAGAAGTTAGGAGAAAGGAGAACATGAGCTGATAACAATCTGAGGTCAAGAGCCAGGTCATAAATCATTGCCAAGATCCAAAGATTCCACAGTAAATGGAGCAATAAAAACAATCCAAGAGAGTCTGAAACAGCAGCAGAATTTTGCTAGTGAATTGTTGTTTCCAATGTCCACTCGGTGCTACTACATATCTTATTATGCTGAAGGCTCTCAGCCCCACCCAGATTCCCAGCTGTATTTTATTTACAGCATTTTCAGATGTCCTCCTTCAGAGAAAACCATGCACTGAACCTAATGGGGAGAGTTTGGACTAGCTATTTCTGCTTATGCATTTTTCAAGGGTTGGGTGAGTTAATCTTCCTGTTCAGACTCTAAACTCTCTTGCCCAAGAAAAGAGGGACCTGCTGATCTTGTGATTGAGGACCTGCCTGCATGGGCCAAATAAATGGCCTCCACCCCATCCTCTTGGTGGAGAGTCTGGATGACATGGGGTCCAATCCCTGTGTCCAGAAGCCATTCTGCCTGCTCAGTACCAAACCCTCAGTACCAAAACCCTGGATATACCCCTCTTAAAGTGGACTAAAAAAAGAAAGAAAAGAAAACCCATACTATTTGCACTGGATCTTCCTGAATCTGGAGCCCTCCATTGCAAAGTTGGGTGGTTTTGTCATAAAATCATACAGTTGGAAGAGACTTCAAGGGCCATCCAGTCCAACCCCCTGCCATGCAGGAAGACAAAATGGAAGCACGCCCGACAGAAGGACCTCCCATCTCTGTTTAAAAACCTCCAAAGAAGGACACTGCATCCTGTTGTGCTGTCTGGCATGGCTGCCACCACATTATGTTACTCACTCTGAGGTCAGAGCCAGCCATGTTATCAGTGCTGGGAACCTTATTCTGACTTCAGAGTAAGTGACATGCCATGGTAGCAGTTGCACTGCATGGCACAATGAGGTGCACATGCAAACAGACACCTGGCATCTCAGTGGGAAGGAAGGTAATGGAGAGAGGTTGGGACCACTCTGGAGCCAGGATAGTCTGGGCTGATTCTGCAGTGTTCTGGCCCATGCTGATACCACCTAGCTTTTGTCCCATTTCTGGATCTGCAACTGATGAAGACCCCTCAAGGGGACAAGGACAATTCTATTTCATGGTTAGATTCAACCTAGTAGGTCAAGAGAAGAAACAGAGAAAGGTGGAGTAAGGAGAAAAGAGACACATATACATAGAAGTGAGTGATATCGGAGATAGAGAGAGCAAAAGGAGGTTCCTGAGCAGGAGGAGAAATGGGGAGGCAGAGAAAATGGGGAAACAGAGCTATAACTCTACCCACTTTTGGCTTTGCCTATTGTGGATCCTGGCATATGGCCCTCAGCATAAATAATCTGAAGAGGTCTGACCTCAAGAGAAAACTGCTCCTTATCCCTTGGTGAAGCAGTAGGTAGTATGTGACTAGATGGACCAATACTGTGACATACATTCATAAATAAACTCCAATATGCAAAGGGATCTTATAGCACTTTTGAGCTAACTAAGAGCAAGAAATTGGTAGCACGAGCTTTTGTAGACTTGAGTCTACTTTCTCAGATCCATGTTTGATAAACTCCATAAATCCATAAACACTAAATTTATTTGAGTTCCAATCTAAGTAAATTTGATGACAAGGCTCCAATGCTACTTTGGCATACATTTTAACATTTGGCCCAGAAATATCAATTTTAGAAGGTACTAGCCAAAAATGTTAAATATTTTTAGAATTATATTGGCAATAGGGAGAGGGGATGGCTCAAACAATGCTGAAAAGTTATTTTGAAAGCAAGCCCCCTTTCCATACTAAAATGGTGTCACTCTAGTACCACCAACAAAGGTAGATGGTTTCAGATAAGCCCAGCTTTTCAGATACTCTTGCTAAGCATTATTACTCCTCAATGCCTTTACATTGAGAAGCATAGATATGGCTGGACTTAGGTGGAAAGCTGCATAGTAATGGATATTCTTTCTCTTTCTCTCTCTCCTGCTTAGCATCTATCTCGCTTCTCCACTACTCAAAGAAGCAGTCTGACAGTAAAGATAATATAATAAATGATATTTTTGCATCCCATTCTACATTCTGTACAGAGCTCAGAGCTCTGCCTTTGACCTGGGAAGCATTAGAAAGGCCAGGAGCAGCACAAGCATTACCTGTGGTACTCTTGTACTGTCACAAGTTTCTCCCCCTCTCTGTACTATTATTTTATGACATTTTAAACATTTTCATGACACAGGAGTGAGTGGAAAAGTCAATCCCATTTACTACTAACCCTAGAGGAAAGTTGAATCCTCCTTAGTGAATTCTAATGCACTGGCACGCACACCGAGAAGTGCTTAGCAACTGATGTTTTGGCATTGATGCCCCAAGCAAGGGTGGACAGGGACACATTGCTCTGTCCACATATTGATTGGGCCAGGCTGATCTGGGACACAGACTGCATAATACTGCAAGGTGGAGACAGGTTTGTCTTTGTTTCTGTTCCTTGGAGAAGAAAAGAGAAATAGACCTTTTCATCATTAGGAGCAGATGATACACAACTGAGAGGGGTAGCTAACATATTGGAAGGTACAGACAGAATTCAAAAGGACCTGGATAAACTAGAAAATTGGCTGAAACTAATAGAATGGAATTCAACAAAGACAAATACCAAATTCTATATTTAGTCCATAAAACAAAACACATGCACAGTTATAGGAAGGGGAATCCTTAGCAGCAGTACATGCGAAAAGGATCTTGGGGTTATTGTTTGCTTTAGAGACGTAATTCTTCACAAGATTTCTTCTTGGAAGTAGGAACAAGTAATTTCAGCAATTTTAAATTCCAGCTGTAAGAAAGTCTTGAAAAAACCACAGTTTCCAAATGCCATTCACAATTTGGGACTTATTCTGCACAAAATTCATACATGGTTGTTTTAAGCAGAAAACAGAATTTTCTGTGAGGAAGCAGCATATTTCAAAGCATTCATATTAATTATTGCACAGAAAATTCCTCCACAGAAAAATGCACAGCAAGTGTTATAAGTAAATAGCAAAGAAATGAAGGTTTCCAAGTCAGAAGAGGTCTTAAGAAAGATCCCATCCTCTTGGATGTAAGCTTCAATTCCCTTCTGATTTCTTTTTGACCTTACTTCACCCCAGCCTCCTCTTGTCTGGTCTGAATAGACATGGGTTGGCCAGAGTGTTATTTTCCTGATTCGAGAGAAGAAAAGTGATTTTGTCACACAACAAGATGAATAGATTCAAAGAAGTATTCCTACCTCCTACAAACATTACTCTACAAACAAAACATGAGTCAATTGTGTGACCTAGGCTGCATTAATAGGAATGTAGCTTCTAGATCGAGGGAAGTAATAGTGCCTCTTTCCTCTTCTTTGGTCAGACCTCAGTGGGAATATTGTGTACAGTTCTGAGTGCCATAATTCAAGAAAGATATTGACAAGCTGGGATGTGTCCAGAGGAGGGCAACCAAACAGGTAAAAGGTCTGAAATCCAGGACCTATGAGAAGTGTCTTAGGGAGCTGGGTATATTTAGCATGGAGAAGAAAAGATTAAGAAGTGACATAATAGCCCTGTTTAAATATATGAAGGGATGTCATGTTGAGGATGGAGCAAGCTTGTTTTTTCCTGTTCCAGAAACTACGACATGGAGCAATGGATTCAAAATACAGGTAAAGATATTCCACCTAAACATTAGGAAGAACTTCCTGAGAGGAAGAGCTGTCCAGCAGTGGAATATGCTGCCTTGGACTGTGGTGGAGTCTCTTCCTTTGGAGGTTTTTAAACAGAGGTTGGATGTCCCTCTATCAGGAGAGCTTTGATTGTGTATCCCTGCATGGCAGGGGGTTGTCCCGGTTGTCCTTGTGGTCTCTTCCAAGTCTATAATTCTATGAAATTATACCTGTCAATAAAGTTGTGGCTGAGCGGAAACAGAAGTGCCAAAGCAATTTTGCAAAGGAATACTGAAGAAAAACATTAGCTGTTTATGCTTCACTTTGTAATTCATGGTCAATTTTGACCAAAGTTCTCCATAAAGAGAGGTTGATGTTAGAGCTGAGCAAAAGATTTATTACAAGATTTATTTTTTTCAAAATTTCTGATTTCTTTCCCCTTCTCTCCCACTCCCAGCAAAACAAAAAAGTCACATCACAGAATTTAAATCTTCAAATGTTCTACTTTATGTTTTCTATATGGTGTCTACCATGACATGAACCAATAGACAGGATAGTGACCTGGTTGTCCATGAGGTTACGGCTGTTCTGTTTGTGGTGACTACAGAAACAACAACAAAAACAAAGTTAAGAGACTGATGCTGTTTAAGGGAAGGGTGGCCTTAAGCTCCTCTAGATTCTCTGGGCAACCATTGCTCTGCTCCTAAGGATGAATTGCCTTTCTTAACTCCAGAAGCAGTAACTATGTTTAATTCAGGGCCTCCTACATTATTTATTCAAACACCCTACCTCATTTTTCAAAATTAAAAATGGGCTTTGGGGCACTTCTGGGTTTTGAATTTATTTTCTTTTGCATACCCTCCACCTGTCTTGGTTTTTCAGGCACAGTCCAGATTATTATTATTATTATTATTATTATTATTATTATTATTCATCTTCCCACCCCTTCAGCTGCTTTTCATATGTCCCAGTTTCTCTCTCCTCTTCCTACTTTCCCCCTGTGTTCTTGGATTACTTCAGTGGCTGCAAAATGAATTCAAAATGCAAAAGTAGTTTGTTTTCAACCCAGCAAAGGGGACAGGAGAAGAGGGGCAGAATCTTATCCCTCCCAGTAGGCACAGGCAAAAGCAAACTGCTTCGTTCTCTCCTATCTTGTGTGTTCTTTCTCATCAATATATTTTGCCATCTTGACCTCATTCTGAAGTTTCTTAGCCACATGCATTCACGTTTTTGTCTGTGAAATGTTAGAGGGCATGCTTTGGGGATTTTTTTGTAGTCCATAAGTGGGAGAGGCAGAAATCCTTCCCCCCCCCAAAAAAAAAACAAACAAACAAAAACACAAAAACACAATTGCCCATTCCTGGCTTATGATGACTCCCTCACATCCCACCCTGATAAAGTGATAGAGTACTTCATCTCCCCCTGCAGAAATTCAGTGAAATTGCTTCTTCCATTTCTCTGGCAACAAACCAAATGGAAAGCTTCAGTACTCATTTGAACATTGCATTAAACACTGCAAGGAATTGTTTCCTTTTTTTTTCTGTGAGACTTAGGTAACAATATCAACAACAAAAATGAAAGCACAACTGGGGGAAGATATCTGGGACTGGAACTATCACCAGAAAAAAAGCAGATGCAAGCATTTGCTTAATGTTTGGGAATTCAAAGCTCAGGCCTGTTTTCAGTTCCACTGAAGACCCAGAGTGGTGTTGACAGCAGTGGGATGTGCTTACTACCAGCCGCTTGCTGGCTGGTGATGAAACAGAACACCATGGGGCTGTGGACCACACATCTGTCCTCTGTTGGCCTCTGCTTCTTCCTTCCTGCCTTCACCCCTGGAGGGACACTCTTGCACTTCTTCATCCAGCTCCGAGAAATCTCCTTCTTGGTCAGAGCAGCTGTCAGTGTTATAATCCACTTCATCTCCATAGGGAAGCTCATCATCTGTCTCCAGGCTGCAGTTGCTGTTGCTTCTGAAATGGAATCAAGCACAAAAAGAGAGAAAGAGCGAGAAAAGAGAATTGAATGGGAGGAAAATGTCATGGTGCTTAAGGAATGCATAGCTATATATTGCAGGGTTGACTGGAGCAAAGTGTGAAGTGGGCATGAAGCCACAGCAGATACAAGCTGGCACAAGAATCAGGTTTACTTTTCAAACATGTTTTTTTCCACCACAATCTTGAGGACTAGTAACTTAGTTCTCACACAGTCACAGATATGTGCTGTAAAAATGGGATGGAAAGATTATTATTTAATCAAATTAAATGACAACACAGTTAAAATCATCACTGAAAACAAAAGGAATAATAAGAATGATTAAAATCTACAGTGAAGAAACAGCAAAACATTTTGAATGACTGTTTGAAGAGATGTTTGCAGTAACAAGATATTTCGGTGTTGCACACTATATTACTGAAGCCTAGTTGACTGCAAATGTCTAAATACATGATTAAGTCTAAGCAGAAGTTAAAAATATACAGTAATAAGTACTTGGGGAGGCTGGATATTTTTGTTGAATGTTTTTTAAAAACTTTAAAAAAAATATGTTTACCCCCAATCTCTACTTGCTTTACATCCCCAAAGTGCTAAGAAATGTTTTGCTGGATTAGAGTAATTTCCAATTCCACTTTCTGGAGAAAATATAGGCAACTTTCATTCTAAGTAATTTTAATGGAAGAGGCTTTAGCTGCAGTCTCACTTAACTTGAGAGGTGATCCTACTGAAGTCACTGTGAATTACTTCCAACTAAATATGTGCAGAATTGGGTTAGGTGACCTAGAATACCACCATTTTAAATTGGCTTGCTGTGGATTTTAGCCATTCTTAACAAATTATCTTTCCTGGAGGGTTCAGAATGATTTACAGAAAGCTGAAATGTGCAAATGTGTATTAATCATGGTCTAATAGACAGAATCCAGGATGTGTGATTTATCAAAATTCATGCAGACTTTAACAAATACCAATGCTGAAGTCAGCACTTTCTTTGTGACCTCCATATTACTTCTTGGAAATAAGAAAAAATTGGTGGTGAGGAGTCCTTAAAAGAAACGTGGCACTTTCCCTTCACTGATAATTGGGGACAATCAGTCAAGCAGATATCATGGCAAATCTTTGACTTGATCACTTTCCAAAATACAGAGCTGCAAGCTGTATGGGATTTTGTGGAGCTTGTGATTTCAGACAGCTGTCTATTTAGATTTCATTGGACACCTAGTGATTTTTCCCCCCTCAAAAAGAACTCATCTTAATTAATGGAATCATCAACCATATTTATAGTGAACATATTATATCAATGTGCTATTTCTATGCTATTCATCCCTATACTGTTGTTGTTGTGTGTCTTCTAGTCATTTCTAACTTATGGCAAACCTCTCACAGGATTTTCTTGACAGAATTTGTTCAGAAGAGGTTTGCCCTTTCCTTCCTCTGAGTCTGAGAAAGTATGACTTGTCCATTGAGTTTCCATGCCCAAGTGGGGAATCAAACCCTGGTCTCCCAGTGTCCTAGTCCAACACTCTAAACAATGCACCATTCAAATGTAGCAAATTTTATTTAAAGTATAGACTTTTTTCTCCAGCTTGTTTTTAAACTACAAGTTTGCAGCTGACCTCTTTAATGGACAGATATAATTTTTGGATTAGAGGCCATACAAAGAGTTCATTCATATGATCCTTTGACACCAAACGGTTGGTTTCTGCCCATTATGATAGATTTCTTTTAACAAACACCATTTTGATAGTCTGCTCTCTGATCTACAACCTTACATTTGCCACCACACATAACTCCCATTTGTAAGCCTAGACTAAGCCTTATTTTCTGAACAGGAGAGGATGATGGCGATTTGGGAATGAAAGTGCTTTCTAGTGTTCCATTGTCATGGATAGATTACTTCTTGATCACATTTAGACTTTCTGAGACTTAGGACATCTGAAGGGATGGGGGAACCTATTAAGATGCTCTGCCCCAGGGGACATTTGGATACAGATGGATTCTTGATGTCTCTTGTGGAGTTTCCTACTGCCTTGGCAGGTGTCCTGTTGAAGATCTGGTTGATCTCTGGAACAGGGAAATTACCAGGACAGTAGACACAATCACTCCTAAGTGTCCCAGCTCAACAAGTGGAGCTCAACCACTAGCAAAAACCTCAGAGTGAGTCCAACTGGAAAAAAAGTCTAAATTCTATCTGAAGGTCTATGGTGGGGGTAGCAAAAAAGGACTTTCTGGCTAACACCATTGCTTCTGCACAGATCCATTCAGCAAAACTGTTTCAAGTGGTCAGGGATTTTATGATTAATATTCTTATTCAATTATTCAGAGCACATCATAAGCCACTCAGTTCTGACTTAGATGCCAGAGTTGAAGCATTGCTTTTGGATGCAACTTTGTCCCCTGCTTGTCCAGTGTCAATGGATACTTTCAAATTTGTGCAGCCTGAGGGCAAGTGGAAGCTTAATTCAAACAAGGCAGAGATGCTCCTGCTCAGTCAGAAGACAGATCTGGGAATTCAGCCTGTGTTATTTGGGATTATACTTCCCCTGAAAACAGATTCTCAGTTGGAGGTACTCCTGGATTCATTGCTGAGACTGGAAGTCCAGGTCTTGGGACTGACCAGAAGTGATTTTGCACAGTTAAAACTAATGCACCAACTGTGCCCATTCCTAGAAAAGTCAGATCTGGCCACAGTGGTATATGCCTTAGTTAAATTTCCATCTGCTCCTGCTGTGATGCCACAACAAACTACAGTTCTGAGAAATCCACAGCATGGAGCTATGGTAGTTTAAAAGGTGTCAAACTGGATTATTTCTACAGTGCAGATGCAGCCATAAAATGATAGAACTGGAAGGGACACCAAGGGCCTTGCTATGCAAAATTTTACTGCTAAAATACTCTTGAGAGATGGCCATCCAACCTTCAATTTAAAACCCCCAAAGAAGGAGAAGCATTGTGAGACAATGTATTCTATGACAAACACCTTTTAGGAAGTTAGGTGGCATCTTTTTATGTAATTTGAATCCATTGGTCCATATTCTGGTCTCTGGAGCAGCCAAAAACAAGATCATTCCATCATGCCCCATCTTCTCACTGACATCCCTTCCAATGCTTACAGATGGTTATTATATTACCTCTCAGTTTTCTGTCTTCCAAGCTATACATACCCAAGCTGTACATACCCAAACTTTCTCACCTGTTCCTCATAAAGCTTGGTTTATATGTTTCGCTTGTTTTCTTAATTTATTGATCATGAAAGTTTACAGAGCTTTAAACTCAAAAATTCTTATGGAAATTTAGTTGCTAGAGAAATTGGGTTGCTCTTCTGTGCAAGTGTGTTCCCTTCTGCAGAACGTCCTAAAATGCCCCAGAGAATATGCTCCTGCTCTTGTCTAGTTTTGTTTGAATTTGCTAAATGGTCCACACAGCTACCCCTGCATGTATTATGGGGAAAGTTAGGGTTTCAGTAAGCATGACTGGACAGCCCTTACTCTGCAAAAATAAGACAGTATTCATTTAATGCACACTGAAACATAGTCTGAATGGCCTGCACACTTAAAGCCTGGCATCCAATAACCCTCATGGGGTCTGTGGGAGTCTCAGCAGCAATTTGCAGCTTTATGATGTGATAAATAGAATTACTTCATTTTGATTTTTAATTTGCATATTTATTGAGAGATGTCTTGATCTTAATTAGTTCTGTTTTGTATGTGTCTGGACGTATTTGTTTGCTTGCTCGTGTACTTGAAAGACTGCTTTGTATGAGTAGGAATTCCACATTCCTGCTGACATAACTAAAACAAGAGGCAATACAAACCCGGAGGGGCTGTTATTTATTCTTATGTCAAATTCTGCATGTGTGTGTTTTTTTAAACACAGCTTTCTCTTTTATGTTAAATTCTGATATAAACATTCAATTTGGCATATGCACCAAGAATCAGAAGAGGGCTGCTCCTGTGAATTGTATGGAGGGGGTTATCAAAGATGGCTGGAGTTTTGTATCAGTTACTTAGTATCAGTATAGTAGTTAACTAAGTAAACTCTCCTGGCCTGACCCTCCACCCCCCCCCACCCCGCACCCCCAAAATAACCCTGACAGAAACATCATCCACTCACACTCCAATTGCCAACAGAATAGATTTTCTTCTTCTCATATAGCTGATGCCCAGTAATGTAGACTTAAAGGGGGAGGAGTTATGGTAGTGGCAATATTGTCAAAATTGTGACTAAGGACATTATTACATGAGCTCCATTCTCACTGTGATTGCATTAGCAAAAGTAAATGAATGCATAACTGTTTGGAACCCCTCAGTATTGCACATCCTTTCCACAGTGTGTCTGAGGCTGCTTCAGCCATCAAATGTCCCTTTAGCTGTCATCCAGACTCCCCCTTAACCTCACCTTTCTGCCCTATTGCTCTACCCTACATGCCTTTTGTGGGTTATTTTATTTTTTAGTTGTAATGCAATTTAGCAGTTATGGTACTGCAACTGAATGAAACAAAGAAAAAAGGAAAGGAAAAAAGTGTGTGGGGTGGGTGGATGGGAAAAAGCCTGTTTGGGAATAGTGAAGGTGAGGAGGGAGAGGAAGACAAGAGGAGAGTGAGACCACATGTCTGCCCAATCTTGGGAACACAGCTGGAGAAATTCATTGCATCCAAGGATGTAATACCACAACAGTATGACTGGGAGTTTATTGACCGGTGTTCTCAATCAATGACAAGGGATGCCCTAACCATATTTCTAAGGCACAACAGCAATGATTTGGAGGTGATATCATGTGATGTGTATTTCCAAAGGCACTGCTATCCAGCTTTAATTCTGCTTTTAAAGACTCATGTGATAAAGTCCTAAGTAGCAATCATAAATATCAAACTGTTACAGATAAGTAAATCTATGTAACTATTTCATATTCACAATCACTACTTAGTTCTAACATTTCTCCACCTTTGGCAGAAGGTCTTCCTAAATGTGGCAGAGGAGGCAGAGGAGTCTAATACAAAGATGTATTTGATCAGTGGCAGCTGATAAGGGAGCTGGCCAGCTGAAAGTGCTGGAACCTATTGCATGACAATCTGTGGGGGAGATGAAACCCAATCCATACCTGTAAGCAATGGAGTAGACATTGGCAGAGGATACTTATCTGGCATTGGGTTAGATCCTTACATGCATTCGGCATTCATGACTTCTGGTGCTCAAAGATATGGAAAGAGACTGCACTGCTTTAGTGCTTTTTCAGACTTTAGCTGATAGCAAATATGTTGTGCCTACAAAAAAAGATCTCAGGTTAAGTTCCTGGGTATCAAAGGGGGGTTGCAGACTGCCAGAAATAGTGCAAATTGAGTCCACTTTTAGGGTTAGGGTTAGTGCTAGGGAATCATGGGAATTGTTTTTTGTTTTTTTGTTTTTTTTCTGAGACATTGAGCCTTCTCTGTCAGAGAACTCTGGTGCCACAATAAAATACAGTTCCCATGATTCTCTAGCACAAACCCTAACCCTAAAAGTGGACTCAATTTGCACTATTTCTGGCAGTCTGCAACCCCCCTAAGTCAAGCTGGGAAATGTTACCTAAAATCCTGGCTAGTCATTGCTAGTCTAGCAAATACAAACCCAGCTTTCTCTAGTCTCTGACAATTTTTCCCCCACCTTCATTCTGCCAAAGTTTTTATAGCAGTAATGTAACACCAACTCAGAATTAAGTATACTAAATGGCTCCCATTCAACATAAATAGAGGCCCTGTCTGCATAGGCCAAATAAAATGTCCTCCCCCTGTTCTCTCGGTGGAGAGTCTGGGTGATGCAGAGCCTAGTCCCTGGTTCTGGTGTGAGCCATCCAAACAATACCCAGCTGGTTCAGCATCAAACTCAGGGTATAACACCCTTAGAACAGATTTTAAAAACTTACAATTTGCTCTCGATCCAGAGCCCTCTGCTATGATGCCAGGGAGCTGTTTGTATGTACATCCCACTGTCACCCAAAACAGCTGCCACCATGGTGAGTCACTTGTTCTGGGATCAGAACAAGCCATCCAGTAATCAATTATAGATTCTTCATCACCATGGCCACTATGCAGGACAGCACAGTCGGACATGTGTGCAAACAGCTGTCTGATGTCACAATGGAGGGCCCCAGGTAATATAGGGAGTTCAGGGCAGCTCCAGAGCCAGAATACTCTGGGGTGATCCTGGAGTATTCTGTCCAATGTGGACACCACCTGAATCAATCTAAATGTTAATGCTCTTTGGTGTAAATATAGTGTGGTGGCCCTTTTTCACAAATTTTCCCATCCTTGGCTCCTGGATGAATTTTTCGTCAAGTAAACTAACATTCTAGCTCTTTACCATCTGTATAATGTTTTAATATTCTGTTGCTGGTGGGATTCCTCAGAGGAGTTTTAATGCACATGAACATGTCATGATGATATCATAGCACCTCACCCATAGAACCTCACCTTGCTTATCTCTTCAAGGTTGGACAGACATCAAACTGTCTTTCCAACTCAGTCAGTACTGAACAATGGCAAATTAAGTGACCTAGTTTACTATCCAGTGTGATGCTGTTTTTAAAGAGAACATCAATTAAGAATCACCTCCTGATTCTGTTTGCTATGACTGTCCCATGACAAGCTTAGTTTCTGAATGCACATTCCTCCCCCTTTTTCTCTGTAAAATTCAAAGGAAAGGTATAATTCATCATTAGGGCTTGTACTAATTAGATTTCCAGGAGTTCCCAAGGTAATCATAGCCTATAATGTTTGCAACTGGTTTATCCAGATTAAAAAATTGATGCCTGATAAAAGCTGAAGGAACATCATCATATACTAGTGAGGAGAAACATGCCAAGAAGGAAAGGATGGTTATGATCTGAAAGGAGCTGTTTCCTCACCTGACATGTATTCATTTATTTAAAATACTTTTATCCCACACCACCTTCTGACCAGAAGATCTCTACAACATATTATTTAAAGATGAATGTTATCATAAAATCATGAAACAAGATAAACTGAATGAACCACAGTAAACCACATCCCAAAATAATGGGACTTGTGTCTTCATTATGGGGCTAACATCTTTATAAGTGACCTTATGTGTGCAAGAAATAGAAGTGAGCAGTTTTTCAACCTCCTTATTCACCTAGGGGCTGGACATCCATGAAATATGTGCATCCATTGCACAATGGCAAAATGACTGATAAGCCATGGCCCAACATGCAATGGGCAACAATATTATTTTGGGCACTCCCCAATGCATGTTCAGACACTGTCTAGGAAGTGAGAGAGCACAACAGGAGCACCCAATGAGTATCAGAAGGGGCCAATTTGCACCAGACATGCTCAGTTTGCATGAGAAATTCCTGATGAGCATCAGAAATACTGGATATGTCTTGGAGCTCTCTTGCTGATGCCTTGATATACATCTTTATAATTCACTAACAGGGTTTCAAAATCCAGTCTGGTATGGTGGTTTGAGCATTGGACTATGACTTTGGTGACCAGGGTTCAAATCCCTGCTCAGCCATAAAAGTGACCTTGGGCAAGTTACACTCTCTTGGCCCCATAGGAGAGCAATGGCAAACCCCTCCGAACAAGTCTTGGCAAGGCACACAATAACAATACAACACAAGCAGGGTTTTGTTGTACTTCTGCAGGCTAGGAATTTATAAATTTATGAAATATAGACTGTGATGTAGACTGTGATGTAAAATCTCAGCTAATAACCTGAAGGGATATAATGGAGAGGTGGGGGCATAACATCTAAGTATCAAAAAGCAAAGGTACTATTGCACCCCCTGTTTATTTTATTTTATTTTTAAAAAAAAGTTTTCACTAGGCACTTACATGCTAGCAAATTAGGAACCTGGAGAGAAAATAGCAAATGGATGATTCAGCAAATAGGATGTTCCAGAGTGAGGGTGTAATTACTTACAAATAACTAGTAACTTGCAACTAGTTTCTTTGCTGAATAAAAGGCAAATTATCATGCCTGAAAGCTTCCAGGAGAGACACTTCACCATTTATTTATTGTCAAAAATAAGTATTTTGGAAGGTCAGAGCCACACAACAACTTTGGGGAAAACATATGACCCCAGGGGCAAACTTTGTCCAGAAAGAGAGATGGCCAAAAGTCCTCAGAGGTACAGAAAGAAAAGTGAGATTATGATGTGCTGCAGAGCAAGATTTGAGGAGATTATCAAAGATTGGATTAAAAGAGGAACACCAAATTAACCTGGTTAAAAAAATGTATTTTCATGATTACCGTAATTATACCACCTTGAAAGAATAAAATGATAGAATTGTTTCAGTCAATGAGCTACAATCTGGGATGAGGACACTCCTACAATAAACAAAACAATACTTTCCCTCTAGATCAAAATGGTTCTCAACATCGGGTCTTCCACATCTTTGAGACTTCAGGTTCCAGAAATACTAACTACTGATCATGCTGACTGGGATCTCTGGAGGCTGAAATTTAAAAGAGCCATAGGAGCAAAGGTTGAGACTCACTGTTCCAGACACTCCTGTGCATTTATGACAAAATTAAATTGAAGCCTTTTTTAAAAATATGATTTTTTTTAAAAAAAAGGGGGGGGGAAGGAAAGAAAAAGAAAGAAGTTGGGAAAATCATTAAAGAAGCACACATCTCTCTGTTTCTTGGCTCCCTTGCATCTGTTCAAGTCAGTTTGTTTTATTAATGCTTGCTTGGCCTAAAGCTATCAGAGAGATGTTAAAAGATGCACTGTTAGCACAGCACTGACACGAGCATCTTTTCTTCCCCTGCATGAAAGAAAATTAATGATTCACATAAGACAGATCCCAGATTTTTTTTTCTTTCACCAGCGATCCTAGTCTCCACATTAAAAAATCAACAACTCCACTTGCTCAGAGGTAAGAGAATGAAGCATGTAGATTTATGGTTGTGCAATATTAGGGTGCCTGCAGGAAGCTGCAGTCTTATCACATGAGTCCTTTCTAATGTTAAAATAGTATTTTTTTTTTCAAAAATGCTATGCAATTGGGACTGTTCTTTTCACTATTGCACCTAAGGGTGCTGAACAATCCTATACAGCATTATAATGTAGAAGGATTAGCCTTAAGCTGCCAAATCTTCTGTTCCAGCCAGGCAAGCAGCTCTACAACCTCAATAAAGAAAATAAATATCAAAGAAACGGTGCAGGTGACTTCAACAGCTCCCTCACCATCCATGTCCAATTATCCTATACAGGCAGTGGCATAGCACTTCAGAACATCTTTTCAAACTTCCCCATGAAATACCCTCCAAATGCTCATTTTCTTCTTCCTGTCCACCAAGTTCCAAAGACTAAGGGGGGTTGCAGACTGCCAGAAATAGTGCAAATTGAGTCCACTTTTAGGGTTAGGGTTAGTGCTAGGGAATCATGGGAACTGTTTTTTTTTTTCTGAGACATTGAGCCTTCTTTGTCAGAGAGCTCTGGTGCCACAATAAAATACAGTTCCCATGATTCCCTAATCCTAACCCTAACCCTAAAAGTGGACTCAATTTGCACTATTTCTGGCAGTCTGCAACCCCCCTAAGACAGTAGCATGTTTTACATGCACCTGAAGAGGTAGGTCATGTCTACAAAAGCTCATGCTACCAATTTCTTTCTTTCAGTTAGTCTCAAAGGTGCTACAAGATCTCTTTGATCCCTCTGCATACTGATTTTCCAGACTAACATGGCAATGTCTTTGAATTCCAAAAATACAAGCTCACTTTCTTCTTTCTCTCCAAAGACTGGAATATCCTTTCTTGTTATTCATTGTTAACAAAATTCAATCAATTTCTCTTTATAACTTGGTCCCATGCATCAGTGTTTTGTTTTGTTTTTAACAATGATGAATGAGGGTTGTGCTGGTTTGCCCACATTGATACCTGCACACTTGATAGTGTGCTTGTGCATTTCAAAATCTGTGTACAATTTTGGACCATGGAGAAGACTGATGCCAGAAGTATGTTCCTGTCTTATGCATACTTAAGCTCCCCATGAAAGTGGTTGGATATTTTTTGTCAAATATGCAATGGCTGCATTCAATTCAATGGATTTGCACAAGTGGTGCCTTTGCACACTGATGTGCATTGAACATTGGCATCCCCATTTGGTTGTGTGTTCAGTCTTGGTTTAGCTTTGCAGTGTTTCTGTTCAGCACTTGAGTTACATAACACAATTAATGCATAACTTTGCACATGGTAATTTAAACTGTGTAACCCAAGTGTAAGCTCTTGATCAATTACTTTGAAGGTACAACAAGTTTCTCTCTGTATCTGCTCAGTTATCACAGAATCTCGCTGATCAAGATAAGGACAGAGGGTGCAATTAATATTCTCCTAAATGATCCCTATATTTTCTGGTTATGTGAACAGAGCTAATGTGATTTGGGGGAGGGAAGGATGGCATCTCAGATGTTACAGGACTCCAGATTCCATCAATGTGAGTCAACACAGCCCATAGTCAGGTATGATGGGAATTTTAATTAATAAATGTTCCTATCCGTCTTCGAAAGACACTCTTGGCTACTGTGGAATTTCATACCTCCTGTAGTCTTCTCAGAGAAACAGATTAAACTTTCGTTCTTTGTACCCTGTGCTATTTGTTTTTAAATGATTTATATATTTTGATAAGCTGTTTGTCATGGCCTTTGGCTAGTACAATAAACACTGATTGATTGATTGATTGATATAAAGTTATAAGGAAACAATTATAAAGACAACCTAAAGGAGCTGTCAAACTGTGTAATAAATAAAATATTTAAACACCCCCCCAAAAAAAAAAAAACACTAATGTAGGCATGGTTCAAATTCAACTTGGGCTTGCTTCTTAGATTCAGACAATGCCTATTGGCAAATGGAAGTTTAGAGAGAAAAAATGATTTAATTGTATTGCAGATCCATAAGTCTCTGCAGTTTAATCATGTATTCATCAACAATTATGCTTCAGTTAGGGGTTATGCAAATGTGTTAATATTAAGCTATGGCTGATAGACTCCTCTACATCCCTTCTTGCACCTCTATGGGCAAAAAAGGCTTGGATTGGAGTCCAACCTCTGAAAGTTTTGGGAGGAAAAATAAGGATGTTCTTTGAAATGATGGCAAAAAAGGCTTGGATCAGAGTCCAACCTCTGAAAGCCAAACATTTAAAAAGGAGGCTGCCACAGTTTGCTTGCTAGCAAGTGCAACTGTAAAATGTTTGAACTCATGCCTCATTAGCAAACTTTTCTCTGTTTCAAAACTTTGGTGACACAACTTATGTCATTTCTGATTGTTGCAACAGCTGAAATAGAGAAAGAGTTTTGTTTATATAGAAATGCTATGTTGATATGCATTTGGTGGAAATGTCACTCAGAATCAGCCCTGAGAAAGATGGTTCATAGGAACAGTCCCTGGGCCTTAGGTTGCCTACCCCTGCTTTGGACTTCCACAAATCTTAGACAGTATGATCAATGGTCAGGAATTTTGGGAGATGGCATTCCAAACATCTGGAGGACCTAAGTCTGAGAACTACTGCTTAACCAATGTCACCAATATACTAAACTCATCACAACGCTTTGTGGAGATACTTGTCAATGAGCCATTATCTAAAGGAGAAGCTTGACATAAAACAGAGATATGAACTTCCTAGGATCAGTGTGATGCAGCTTTTGAAGCTCTTTATGTGTCCTCAAATTAGGTGATAACACTCTCCTAAGTTCTTGTACAAGCCAAATTTCAGTCTATGCCCAGGGATAATTGGTTTCTTCTTCAGTCCTTTGTGGACCCAGTAGTGAGTGTCAGGCTTTATTTTGAAGGAGGAGGAGGAGGAGGAGGAGGAGGAGGAGGAGGAGGAGGAGGAGGAGACAACAGTTCTTGAAACGGAAAAAAGGCACAATTTCATTAGTTACAGCTAAACTTTTTTTTATTTTGAAAGAATATTAAAAAATATTTTTAAAAATTAGTTGAGCAACCCTGATGAGAAGAATCTGCAACTGACCAGAATCTTCATAGTTCAGGATGCATTCTGACCAAAAATCACATGTGTTTTGTTTTTTTTGGGGGGATGAGATACACAGCATTTTCTATGCAAATATATATATTTGCATAGAAGCTGCTTCTTTCTTAAGAAAGAAGCAGTCTTTCTTAAACTGCTGCATATCCTGTTCATATATATATATATATATATATATATATTACACAAATTTATTCTGTACAAAATTTGTATGTGGCTGATTTGCAAAGAAAACAACATTTTATGTGCAGGGGATAGCCTTTGCTTTGCAGGAAGCAGTGTTTTGTGCATTTTCTGCATAGAAATATTATTTTCTATGCAGAAAATGCTATTTCCTATACAAAAATTACTGTGTGTGTGTGTCAGTTATTGATGCCTATTTTCCTATTTCATACAATAAAAGGTTTTGGTTTGGGTTTTGTTTTTTTTTAGGACAATGAGGAACCTGCTCCTAAGAGGCACAGGCATGAGGAACTTGCAGATTCTACTAATCCTCCTTTCCTAGAAGGTCTTAAATAGGACACTATTGTATACAAGAGACTATATATGTTTACTCAGCAGCTTCAGAGAACAGTAGAATGTGTCATTATACATCAAGCATCTGTAACCAAACCTGAGAATAGTTCACTGTGTAAGATGTCAGACATGGATGCTCTCTCAAAGGCTATTACAAACAGTCTAACTATGTGGTTTGTGTTGACACATCCTTTGAAACTGTGCAGGTAGGTGAAGGCAATCCTCATTTTCAATCTCCAAATGACAGGAAGTGGGGGGGGGGGGAAGAAACCTATCAAAGAAATGAAGTATTGGAAGAAAATGGCTATACACAGGGTGAAAAAGACACTTTTAACCACTAGAAAAAGACTCAGAAAAAATGTACAAAATATGTTTTTCAGGAGGCTTTATGACACTGTGAGATAGAAGTCCTGAATCCTGAAAGTATAGACACATCCCTCCCAAAATTAACCCTAAGCCTTCAGCTCAAATAAACAAGAACATGCTGATCATGCCCCACAGAAGGCATTTGGGTATAAAAACAGGTTTTTTTTTCTGAATTAAAATTTTATTGAGTTTTTACAATAAAACACATAATGCCTGTATAACAATGACAACAACAAGGGGGTGTGGTAGGTGGCAGCTTCTGCAAGCTAATGCACTACCCTTACTTTCCACAGTTTCCCACCACTGCCTTAAAGCAGGGGTAGGTAAACTTTCCCCTTTAAGGGCCGAGGGACTTCAGCTCCCAGAATCCCAGGAGCTATTGGCCAGCATGGGACTATTGGCCAACATGGCTGAGGCTTCTGGGAGCTGAAGTCCCTCGGCCCTTAAAGGGGAAAGGTTGCCTACCCCTGCCTTAAAGGGACCCCAATATTGGTTATGATGGGAGCACAGGCCTTATCATGCACCAAACTAGGTCCTTTCCCCATTACTAAACTGTCTGAAGTTGTGATGAATCAGGTCTAAATAAGTTCTGATCAAAGCCTGCACAATACCCAGAGAAATGGGGGGGGGGGGGGGGGAGTATGATGTCCAAAAGCTGAATGACTGTTGGAATGTTGAGAGACTTCCATATTTGACCACAGAGTAGACTCCTCCTGAGTCTTACCCTTGCCAACAAACCAGGTTGTGCCAAATTGTCCAGCTTCTCCACTTCTTCCTAAAGTTCTTAAAAATCTGGAACAAGCATTCAATGATGTGCTCAAGAACATGCTCTACTCACGGTCGGAAGCTGTAAGTGGTGCTCCTTAGTAGTTAAGATAAACACTTTTCTCACCATACAAGCTTGTCTAGTTCATGAAATGCCTGGCTTGCTACAGTAACAATACCAGGTTCCAGGACAAGAGAAAACTTATTTCCACCAACAGGGTTTCAACAAGTGGGAGGAAGAAGATTGGAAATTCATAGATGTGAGGAAAGGGGACTGGATGCTTACTCTTCCATTGGGTCCCAATTGTGGGAAAAATGACTTTGTTCATTGTGTTCCTGCACTGGCTGGAGGCTGGAGTTTTTTGTTGTGTCTAGTCATTTCTGACCTATGGTAACCCTAAGGCAGATCTCTCACAGGGTTTTCTGGGCAGATTTTTTTTGGGGAGAGAGGTTTGCCAATGTCTTCCTCTGAGTCTGAAAGAGTGTGACTTATCTAAGGTCACCTGGTGGGCTTCCATGGCTGAGTGGGAATTGGAATCCTGTTCTACCAGTATCCTAGTCTAACACTCACACCAGAGGTTGGAGGCCCTAAAGTTGGGTTTCTCCCAATTCTATGTTTCCACAATGCTGTGAATGTAAGGTAAGGTAGACAAAGTGGGATGGTAGGCTCTCCAGCATTAAAGTCTGATAACATCTCTGATTTCCAAAAGCAAGAAACTACTACTTAGAGGCATGGGCCCCCATCCAGAAAAAAAAAAATATGGCTCCAGGTGGTAATTAGAAACTCATGTGTGTTTTCTGAAATTAATTTCCACCAGATTTCCTAATATACTTTGGTTTTCACTTCATCAGGGACCTGTGAGCTCTGATTATAGTGAGAGCCAGATGCAGAAAATGTGTGTGTGTGCCCATGTATTACCAGAGAAATGTTCCCATTTCCTAGTTCTCGCTCCCAGTTTGTCTTGGTGTTATCCAGAATTTGCATCCCTTGCCCAAAATAACTCACATTTCAATTATTGTGTCTAGGCACATGTTGGACAGATTCCCTGTTTAGAGTTTCATAGACAGACAAGGGGGGGGGGAATCATATCTGGTTTATGTAGTCCCGGATGGGCCATAAGAATAATACTTAGCATTAATATAATGCTTTTGAGTGCAAGCATTGGTTTCCTCAGTAATCTAGGCCTATTCATGCACATTTTTAGTTGAAAGCAGACTTCCATTAATGCCACTAGAATCCACTTCCTGAAAAGTAGTGCTTAGATCTAGCAATATCACTGAAGTTCATTAATTATCTGGTTCAGAATATGAATTTGTCAAGTGCATTATGCCTCACTGCATTAAGAATTAAGCATCATTGCCTCCCAAAAGTTCCTCTCCAGTGTGGAAAGTAGAAAACAATTATAGACATATGTGATGAGCAGACCAACATCAACTGCTTTGTAGGGTGTTGAATTCAACGTCTTCCTTTTAAAAACCCTTGCTGTTATCAATTGCAATGGATTATGTAACCAGACTAGAATTTGGAATTAATTAGATAAAAATTAATATGTGTATCCACAGCCTATTATAGTTTAATCACTGTGAACACCACTGTTTAAATACTTTTAATGTGAGCAACATCAGCAGGCTGAGTTAATGTTTCAGCTGTTACTTTTGGGGCCAGTCAGAGTAAAAAGGTTGGATAAGCATCTCTTGGGAGTCCTTTGGTTCAGTTTTCCTGCATGGCATTTGCTTGGACCAGGTGGACTTTCGGTCCCTTCCAACTCTGTGATTCTATGATTAGAATTAGTGGGTGGTGTGACTGGACCATGTTTGGCACTTTTTGTAATTTTAATTGATCATTTTAATGGCTTGCATCCTTTTGGGAATTCATTATGTCACAAACCATCATTCAAAAGAGCTAGCATGGTGATAGATAGTCGGTATGATGTAGCGGCTTGAATGTTGGACTAGGACTCCAGGACATGAGGGTTCAAATCCCCATTGGACAATCTTGGAGTAGTCACATTTTCTCAGCCTAAGAGGATGGCAGTAGCAACACTCTCTATGAGCAAATTTTATTAAAAAATACCCAGTGAAAAGATTGCTTTCAGAAATGACTTGAAGGCACCAAGCAAGAAACAACAAAACAACAACAACAACACAACTTACAACTGTGCTGCTTAGAATTGTGGTATTCTGCAACAGTCACATTCCCAGAAGAGGAGTGATGTTGTAGCTGCAGCATCAGGACCATTGAACAGAGTGGGAAAAGCAGTGTGGCCATTGCATAAAACATGACGAGAAGATGGGCAATGGCCTCCAACAGAGCTGCAATACACTGATAATCCAGAATGGAGGGTACTGAAAAGCTATGGGAGATCTTTTGCCAACCAGAAAAAAGTCCCCACAGTTCACAATATCCTCTTGTGTGTTGGGAGACACTGTTGCTCAATGGGAAACTGTTACAATTCTCTAACATAGTTGCATATTATGTCAGTAGTGTGGCTCCACCATTATAAAGTTCCACTCACAACCTATAATGTAGGATCTTGGCCAGTGTGTGTCACTAACACATTGCTAACAAATAAGATATCAAATTAATTATGCAATATCCACTAAAACCATTAATACTAACTTGTTACTTTTCTAAATTACCTCAATGCATTAATTCTAATATTAATGGTTCTGCACTCTTGTCTTTTCTTCCTCTCCTGACATTTCACACAGATTTTAACACATTTATCCTAACTTGGTGCATTTATTTGCACAATTTGCATACGTTACACAATTTCCCCCTCTTGACTAAAGGCTATTTCTACATGTTTTCAACATTACGTGCATTTTTAATATTTGCACTTAAAAATATGTTTTGTGTACATTTTATTTCTGAGAAATGTCACGTAATCCTTATAAATGAGCAAATGTTCAAGGCAAGGTAATGGCAGGGTCATGATCCAGACATGGTCCTATCATGCTTAATTGTTACCATTCTTATTGCTGTGTGTTAAACATATGTGTATAAATGTGGGAGGGTGGGTTATGATATTCTATTTGTAAAGCTGGAAGAAGTTAAGATTGTGTATCAGGTGCTGCCTGGGATAATGAGCAAATGCATGAGAAGGAATCATGAATTGCCAATTATGAAAGTAATTCTTGTGGGAATCGGTAGCTAAGTACAGAGGGAAAATAAGGACAAGTAAGACCTGGGAAAGAATATAGTTTGACTTGCTGACAAATGGAATGAAAGATTTTGTAATGGGTTAATTGTTTGAACACTGATTTTATTGGTGTAAATGGGGAAAATTTCTCTGTCCCTGACAATACCTATGTACTGTGATTTATTTTACTTGCTGAATAAAGCTTTTCCGAATCTATGAAAAGATTGTGTTCCTGGGAGTGGAGTTAGTCTGTATATTACAGGTGAGGATTTTCTTGCAAGAAGTCTCAGGAGTTGCAAAAGAAAAATGGGTTAGGTAAGTCTGAAATGATTCCCCCCCCCCCCATCCCTTAAAAAACTACACACACATTTCGATGTGAGAAGGAACAATGTCTTAAAACTTGATCCAGAACTAGAGTAGAATGGGAATGCCAATGGTATTCTGTGAAAATCAATGAAAAGAGGGCTTACGGATTTCCACATCCCTACTAGTGGATGAAGGGATAAAAGGCTAGATGGAGGCTTTGTTTGATGGAGAAAGTCCATGGTTTTGGAGGTAAATCAGCTAGCAGCAGCAAACTCTTTCCTGGCTTACAGCTGTCTCCCCACCCCATGGTCACTCTGGAGATATGCTATGTCAGATTTAATGGTACTCTAATACCGATAGTTCAGTTACCAAGGAGTAGAAAACATCTCTCAGGCAAGATGGGTTATCAGCTTATCTCTCAAAGCAGCCTATCAAACAACATTGCCAAACTGCTTTGAGAAATCTATATTTTAGATGTTAGCTTAAGCCTGAAACTTTGTTTGAAAACTTCATACATCTCTCCAAGCAGCAGGTAGAAAAACCCACTAAGATCAGATATCTGTTCTGATGAAAAAGTAATACACATGAGGTATATGAATTTCTGCTTTGGGGTGCTGGGTAGGGGACACAGGAGGAAAAAAATGACCAGATCAATCCTGTTACCATTCTGCTTTCACAAATACTGCTAGATAACTCTTAGGCTTTCAGTGAGCTTCTCACTACTGTCATCGGTAGAATCTCACTACTGGATTTGTAAACAATTTATGTAGGGCTTAAAAGAGAGAGAGAGAGAGAGGGAGGGAGGGAGGGAGCTGATACAATTCTATCCTCCTGTGACCAAGGGATGAAAATGCAGTGAGACTCTCCATACTTGCTAAGAAAAGTTTCCTTACACTCCTAAGTCAGAGCAGGTTGAGTGATGTACGTCCACTCAGATATAATAAAGTAGCAAACAATTTGTACACCACCCTGGTATTTGCAAATTCACTTCTGTATGTCTTTCAGTACTTCTTCCTGGGTTAGGTAAGTCTGCTTGGCAGTGGTTCCGGTCTTGCTAGGACTCAATCCAACAGAGGTTTGTACAGGGGACACACTGTGATGGAACCAGATCCAGGGCTGATGCAGACGGCCCAAAAGGGGTGGCTCTGGGCCAACCCTGGGAGCAGCAGATCGGGGCTGCGGCAACCACATGCTGCAGCCCCAATCTTCCTTTTTGCCACCCCCAAAAGAGTGGAAAAATACCGGTCCTTTTGGGAGAGGCAAAAAGCTGCCCTTAGAGCCACCACCATGGCTCTTTTGCACTCTTTTGGTGCAGCTTGTGTCACACACCATGTGAACGGGCATGTGGCATCAGGGCGGACTCAGGGCAGCTGGCATGTGATTGCCCCATCCCAACTCCATCCCCAGGCTGGCCTAAAATGCTGGTCTGCATCAGCCCTTAGTCATATTTAAACTAATGGTACTTACATCATAACTGACATGTATCTTACTGATTTCAATGAATCTACTCTGAGCATTACTATAGCAGGGTCTAACTCATTATTTATGATCTGGGCATGCTGTCTTCCAGTCTCACAATTGTGTTTGAATTGGTGCCAAAGAAATTCATCTTTAAAAATAAATAAATCTTGCATTCTGGATTTGCCTGTCTCTCATTAAAATAAGAGCTATTCATTTTCTTTGCAGTAAGAAATGTCAATTGAACTTTTTTAAAAGGCACTTATAAGCTTGGAACCTTCTAGATGAAACATCAGAGATATTTTTTAAAATGTAATTGAGTAAGGAGGAAAAGTTTAACCTGATTTTTAAAAATCACTTTCTCAGCATGCAGTATTTAGCTATCTCCTAGAGGCTTGCTTCAAGCCTTCTTCAGGGTGGCCAGCTGACACAACTAGATCCCTTTACCATAACCATGAGTTTCATTACCAAAAGTAAATTGAACTTTTCAAGGCTAGTTTCATATTTAATTTCATGTTGGAAGCCATTAAATATATATATGCATAATTTATTCTGAACTGTTTGGAAACCTGGAGATGGCTGGAGAGGGAACTAGAACACCGGGGAGTGCAAAACAGTTCTTCTGCTGACATTTTTTTTTTGTTGTTGTTGTTCAGATGAAATGATTTATTAAACACATACTTTAAGATAATACCTCTCCGAGAAGGAGGGGGAATTTGAAGGCCTTATGGCTTCCAGAGCCTTTGAAGGTTTAATTATGCTAAGAGTGGTTGCTCTAGGAGAAGACCAAGGTTAATGCGCCTTTCCTTTAATCTTTTCAAATGCCATCATACCAGTGGATGGGCAGGACTTAAGTAGAATGAACTGGAAAAGTTCCCTTCACCTTTAGTCTGCCGACTGGTGTCTGATGAGCCACATAGACTTTTCCATGCTTCAAGAAACATATATGTTCTTGACCACCTTTATAACGGATAGAGACATGCTCTCAACAATGGGGTAATTTTTAAGAAATCTGTCTCATCTCCATGGTGACTGGATTTGTATGAAAATGCCACTACAGAATTACAAGTGAAGAGTATTCCTATTTAAGATGTTTCTATGAGTCTATGATTCTATGATTCTAAGATGCACCATTCCATTCCCCATTTTACTCAGTTTGCTCTTCTTCTCCCTTGAATAGTCAGTTGGTATTTAGTGGATATTGAGCATGTTCAGTCTTCATTGGTTATTTTGGGATTTCCTTTCCTACTTGTCCTGCTTTAGGTAGTGCTATGATGGGGGTGGTGGCAGCAAGAGTCAATCTTGACAAATAAGTCTGAAATCAGCCCATATATTCAAGTATATGTGATCTTATACAGGACAAAGTATCCTAAGCAGAGAATGCAAGTCAGAAAACTAAAGGGCAAATGCTCTTCCTATAACAGTCTTCCTGAAGCAAAAAACTTTTAAGTGTCATCACAGGGAAGTAAGGATGTAATTCTCCACTAAGATTCTTCTCAAAGAAAGCAACAAGCAATTCTAGAAAAAATCTTCCTACTGTGAGAAAGTTTTAGAAAACCACAGTTTTCAAACGCTACTTGCAATTCAAGACTTTGGATGTTACCACATGAGAAAATAAAAGTAAAACTGATCAGGAAAGTAATGACTTTCTTCATGCCACTCACATGTCCTCGTAGCACTTCTGATCTCTTTCCAAAGGGAGATTGTTGTCAAAGCATGTCTTTTGCAAAATAAATTTTTCCTGTTTAGCAAAAGGCATGCTTTCATAATCTTCTCCCCTCTGGAAGAAAGCAGAAGAGCTACAATGGCATGTGGAGTGGCAAGGAGAAAGACATTACTCTCCCAATCAGTTTCATCTTTCTTTTCTCATGTGGTAAAGTCTTTATTCTGTAATAATAATAATAATAATAATAATAATATACATGTGGCTGTTTTGCACAGAAAACAGAATTTTCTGTATATTTGGCATGATGAGAAACCTTGAAGAGAAGAATCTTGGATTGACAAGAATCTTCACAGTTTGGACCTATTCTGTGCAAAATTCAAACATGGGTTGATTCCTGTACAGAAAATTTCTGTGCAAAACAACCATATGTAACTATATATTGACAATTCTTTGGATATTTTCTAATATAGCTAACTCTCTGTATCAACAGATTCTCCAGCCAAGGATTCAACCATCCATCACTTAAGAGAGGGAGAGGGGGAGAGAGAGAAAGAAGGGAAAAATCTTGCTTTTGCCATTTTATATAAGGAACACCATATTACTAGGCCATTATTTGTAATGGGACTTTAGCATCCACAGATCTGGGCATCCATGGGGTATCTTGGAAACAAGCCCCTGCGAATGCCAAGGGCCATGCTCAAAGGACAGTGGCTACAATCCTACATCAAGCTATGTGGAGGGCAAAATTTTGTGGGAACCATTGGGTGATGCTGTTCTCTCTCAAAGCTGGGTGCTGCCAGGTCAATTTAGTGGTCACAGGGAAGGGAACTAACCAGTGCATTCAGCATTCAGAGAAAGAGAACTCAAGACACTGTAGTATTTTATTTTTACACACACACACACACACACACACACAGCAGCTGCAGAACTGCAGCCAGACTAGGTGCTGTCTGATTACCTGCCAGCTCCAGAAATTTCTGAAATTAAATTTCAAACAGGCAATAGGCAATGTACAAATAGAATAATGATTTTATACATCATAAAATTACGCATTATTTCATTATGTATGTGTTGTTTCTGTTTATGATTTTCTACAGCTCCTAAAGAAGGCTTCTAATAGCATATGCGGACTAAAATGTGTTGGGCTTTTTATAATTAAACCAATCATCCATTGAGCACCTTGAGGTGCATCTTCAATTCTTTATGCTGAATGTATTGAGTGTTCCCCAGTTTTTGCTACATCCCATCCCTGGCCAGTAAAAGGCTATGACAGTGTCCTTGGGGCCTGAAAGCTGCCTTGGGGGTGGTGGTGTGTGAGGAGGTAAGCAGCTCCACTCTGTTCTGGTGCTGTAACAAACTGTACTTCCCAGAATTCCATAGCATTGAACTATGGCAGTTAAAGTGGTGTCAAATTGGAATATTTCTGCAGTGTGGGTGCAGCCTCAGTGTCTTTTTTTTACCTTTATTTATAGGAAATTGGGTAGCAATCAAATCTGAAAAGTTTTTTAAATGACTTCACCTCAGTGTATCACAAGCCAGCTAGAAAATGTGGACTTATCTTCACACACGCATACACATAGTATCAAGTTACAATTCACAGTGGCCTTCTTGCAAACAAACATGTTGTTCCTTGAGAAGTAATGTATGTCATCCCTCCTTGTGCCAACAGTAAGCCATCCATCAGGCCCCCAAGAGCTGATAAATGGTTATTTTCCTGCTCCAGCTAACATCTCTTAAATGTTTAACAGCACAATTAAACACATGCCCATTGGCTGCTTGGTTGCTTTTTATTCTGGATAAGACACTGTGCCATTCATTAATTCCTCTGTGCTGTGTGTGTAAGAGAGAGAAATAGTCATAGATGAAAGAAAGAATTAAGATATCTTCAGTACTGATTTATAGCATTTATCTATCAACAGTATCCATCCTTGCATTGCTAGCTGTATTACAAACTGTAGCCTTATCCATTTTCTCATACCATCTGTCTAACTGCACCACTGTCTCCAGAGCACCTATCCACAGAATTTGCCTGTCTACCAAATCATTTTAGGTTTCCTCACAATATCCGTCTTTTTAATGCTGCCTATATATCCATGCTATCTGGCTTGTACATCTATCCTGAAGTGTTTACTGTATCTCTCAGTGGTATCTCTTTATCTCACCCCACCATCTTTCAATCACATCTCAGCTTATACAGCCATGGATTCTGTGACACTGAGATCTTTCTTTTGATCTTCAGGCTGCCATGGCTGTCTCATAAAGCATAATTTATTGACTTTTGCAGAAAAGGTTATGTAAGAGAAACTCCAAGAGGGCACAAATAAGGAAGGGGTACAGACCAGTTTCACTTGAATGTCTCTCCTGCCTTCTGCATACAAAATGATGAGCTAATAGAAAGGAGAGTAAGAATTTCAGTCAGACCAATAAACTCCAAAAGCATAGATAAATGATTTTTAAAACATCCAGCCCATTGCTCCAATAAAAATCTGAATGAAATAAAAAGGTCTTTAAAGCCCACTTATAAGCAAGCAGAGAGGAAGTCAAATATGCATCTTTCAGAAGGAAGTTTCATAAATATACAGTTTGTACCGAAAATTTTCTTTTCCATGCAACCACCAATCTCACTGACTTTAACTGGCATACAGGATTTCTTTGGTCATTATTGAAGATCTAATATGGGTGGTGGTGGTCCTTCAGATAACCCATCTCATTCTGAATGGTTTAGATCATTAAAGGTCATTCAGTACAAGTACATTAACCTGAGTCTCAAACCAAACTTATAATCTGTGTAGCCTGTGGAAAATTGTTCCAATATACTCAGTAAGCCAGCATAGTGTAGTGATTTGAGTGTTGGATTCTGGGAGAAGAGAGTAGGAATCGTACTTGACCATGAAAATCCCTTGGGTGATCTTGAGCAAGTCATGCTGTCTCAGGCTCAGGTGAAGGCAATGCCGGATCCCCTCTAAACAAATCTTTCCAAGAAAACCTTGATAGTTTCCAGTTGTGTTGTTATGGAAACTGCCATAGCTCCCATCCTGGGAGAAAGGTGGCATATAAATAAAGTAAATAAGCTTCATCTTAGAGTCTCTATAAGGTGACTAGAAGTTACAAAAATCTTCACTCGGTACTAAGTGGACATTTCAAACCATCTTTACAAGCAGACTCAGAAGGAATATATTATAACAGCATCACTTGAATGTGACCACAGCATGAATTAGGAACCCATTTACACTACACAATTATACCACTATTTTAACTTGCATGGTTCCAGCCTATGAAATTTTGTAGTTTGTAGCTTGGTGAGGCACTAGAGTACTCTGGCCAATAATTCTAAATACTGCTCCCTAAAATGCTTATTTCAGGATTCCATGGGATGCTGCCATGGCAGTTAAAGTAGAATGTAGCATTTCAATTGTATAGTGTGAATGAGCCCAAGGTGGCAATGAAAAGTCAAGCTGTGTTCCACGCATGTACTGATGATTTCCCTTAGTAGTTTCAAACAGATGTTTTCAATGCATCTTGGACAAGATGGAATCCTGAGGATATCCTCAAAGCTAACATCTATGGTGTGAAACAGCAACAATTCTGGTTTTCTCACCAGAAACAGCCATAGCAGAGAGTCACCTGTGGACCCATTTCACCAAAGCAGTACAAAAGGATGGTGTCAGCAGCATCAAAGGTCACTGAAAAGTTCAAGTACCAAAAGAAGAGTCTACCCCTCTCTGTCCCAATGCTAATCCATTCCTTGGCATAAGTCATCTATCAATGCAACCAAGGCTGTTTCTGTATCATAAACAAAAGGATGAGGTGAATTATTTTAATAGAAGTTAACAGCCAAACCTATGTGTCTAAAGCCTACTCATAGTTTCTCCACAATTTTAATAGGACAGGATAAATTGATTTAAAGAGAGAAACTGTAGATCAAGTGTGTATACATTCTATATTCATAGGGTCCAATCTTCAATTCCCACTGATTCAAATTAAAAGGATCAAGTTAAAAGGATCAGGAAGTGTGAGCTAGGAAATATTTTTTTTCTACTTGGAGTCCAGAAAGGTTGCCATCAGTAAGAGTAGAGAAAGCTGGATGGACAAATATTCTGACTTGGAATAAGGAAACTGCATGAATTTCTATCCAGTTGAGAAACCTCAAACGTAGATAAATCTCTATTGTCCAATGTGAAAAAATATAACTCCCTTAACACAAACAATGTGGGTTATGAGCTATACCATTACATATGAATTATACTTTCACTAAGTCATTCCTAGCTAACAAGAAAATGTTATCTTTAGCCTCTTAAGGAGAGTAACTAGGCAGCGACTGAGAAAGTCAGAGATTTGCCCCGTCTAAAAAATGATCCAGGTAACGTGGTAAGCATGGTGCTAAATCTTCAAGAATGTCCAAAAGACTTCTAAAATGGAGTCACTTTTTAGGCTTTCTTTCTGCAGTATTTTGTTTTGTTTTAAACTTTTCTGGAAGAGGATCAATTTGTATGCAGGGAGAGTTGGCAGAGGAAGCCAAAGGAATCAGTAGCAGCCATGTTTGATAAGGCTGTGATTAAATCAAGGTCTCATCTAATTATACTCCATTTAAATAAACTTAGTCTAGTAAGTAATTGTAATTAAACTACAATTAAACATGTATTTATATCTCTGTTTCCTCAGCCATGTAACTGCTTGGAAGTTCTTCCTGTTGTTATTGTTTACCTGCCAAAAGCTCTTTAGTCTGGCACAGGGGAGAACATTAAATGGAAAGAAGAACACCTCTAGGCTGTGTATGGTAGGGAAAATATATTGCTGATTTCAAGCCCAAGGGATTGAATGAGACGCATCTATTAGGAGATGTGTTCCTCTTGCAATTTCATGATAAAGAAGTTTGCTCAAGGAGGGATCTCAGCAGAAGAGATGAAAACTCTGTCTCCCTCCACCAAATATGACTTTTTGATAGGACGTTAAATGGCATTATGGGCTCTCTGATGAAAAATGAAAGTTTTACCTAAAACAGTGCTTCTATTTCAGACAATATTAGTTTTGACAAATGATATGCCATTCATGTAATGTCAAAAAGGCATAACTAAGTTTGAATGTCAAGGGGGGAAACATGAGTTAGGGATAAAATATTACAAGATACAAGGGACAGAGGAGGTTTGGTTTACCTGACTTGAAATTGTATTTTGTTGCCTGATGTCTACTTTTGATGAAAGAATAGGCAATGTGAAATGTAGTGCTGGAGAAGAGTTCTACAGACACCGTGTGCTGCTAAGAAAAAAAAAAGGGGGGGGGTGCTCCTAGAGCAAATCAAGTCTGTTGATAGAGTGACTTTGAGGTCTCTCATTCATAGGGTTGCCATAAATTGAAGTCAACAACTTGATGGAAGTTGATGATAACAACAACAACAACAACAATGCAGAACCTGCCAGCAGCTACCAGGGTCCACAGAGATGACAGAGCTCCTAAGACCTGAAGCCAACACTGAATCTAGGACTCACCACAGTGAAGTCCTTCGAAGATCATAGAATCATAGAATCATAGAATTATAGAGTTGGAAGAGACCACAAGGGCCATCCAGTCTAACCTCCTGTCATGAGGAACTCCCAATTAAAGCATCCCTGACAGATGGCTATCCAGCCTCTGCTTAAAGACCTCCAAGGAGGGAGACTCCACTACTCTCCGAGGGAGTGTGTTCTACTCTCGAACAGCCCTTACTGTCAGGAAGTTCCTCCTAATGAAATAATGAGACACTAAGAAGGATTCTCCTTAGTTAAGTACACAGGCAACTCTGCATTGTATATTGCCTTGATCCTATATTATATAACCAGACGTGGGCACCCTGTTAGTTAATAACAATGTCTTTAAGCTAGGCTTATGGACTTGCAACTATTTGCTATTCACATCTATGATCATGGTACCACTGCCATGATCATAAATTCCCCCCCCCCAAAAAAAAATCACCTAAAAATCCAGCCGGTTGCACTGAGGCATGGTATTTTGCTGTGCTGGTGAGCAGGGTGCAGTAGGATGAAAAATCCACACATGCCACACCACATACCCTTCAGGAATACAGTGCTCTGAGCAGAAGACAGGGCCCCTGCAGGGTCCTTTCACAAGTCCTCAATATATTGCCAATTGTTGTCAGGAAGGGGCTGGATGGATCATTCTTCAGTGCTCCCTTACCAGTGCCACAGAACTTTGTGCCTTGGTGCAGTTGGCTGGATTTTAACATGGGGTTCAGGGGTCAGATTGGGAGACAGAACATAGCCATGACATCACGGCCACATGTCTGATGTAGGATCTTAGCCAGAATGTTGTAAAATGAATGTCATAAAACAAAATCATAATCGTATCATCATCATCATCATCATCATCATCATTTCCACTTATTGTTTAGGTGAGTACAGACATTTGGATTTGTCTTGACATTTTCTTGAATCATTTTCTTGAACAACAACAATATTCTTCTTGCATATGTTTATCTGTGTTCCATTTTGTAGCAAAACACTTCTGTCTTGTGAACTAAAGTTTACCGGCAGAACAAATCCCAAACAGCCAAAGGCCTTTGTGGACCTAGGGCATAAGGGCAGGTCTGTAGTTTGAGCTGTCAGAAATATTTGTCTTTTCTTGTGGCTGCACCTCTCTGGACAGGATACATCAAAGTGCCCTTGTCACAGCCCCTGCCTTCTTGTGCATAGTGAGAAGCCTGTTGCCCTCAAGCTATAGTTTGACTGTGCTGTAACCATGTGTAACCATATCCCTGAGCTCTGAATAAAAGTGGAAAAAAAGAGGAAATGTCACTCTATTAAATTCTGCTTCATCCCAGATCTTGAGTAGCTTGCCCTCTTATTTATAGGGGTTATTCAGGGTCAACAAGTAGTTCTCTTATACTATAGGCCAGGGATAAGAAATGTGTGCAGCCTTTTAAGGCCACAACCAACATGCAGAAACACTGCCAGCATCCCCAAGGGAAAAGAAATTTCTGCAAACTTCCAGGAGTGGCAGTTCTTCTGTTAACAAGGCACATCCCACCTGCATTTTGTCCCACCTCCTAAAAAAATGCACAGTGGTTTTACAAAACCATTGGTGGAATTGTTAGCACTCCCCTTTCCACTTGATAGGGTGACTTAGAGGTCTCTCATTCATAGGTTTGCCATAAATAGAAGTCAACTTGTCAGAGGTTATGAACAAGAACCGAGAATTTCAGCAGGTATTACTTGTTATGCCAACAGGTAACAAACAGCACCTGCTGAAATTCCCTCTTCTATTCAGTCATTAAGGTAGAGGACCTACCTCCAGTTTTTACTCTGGCAACCCTTCTTACTTTAGTAGAAATGACCAGAAGAACTTTGCATGTGTCAGCTCTTCCATTATGCTATGCTTTTTGGCCTGTTTCTCTGCAGTTTTAGCAAATGTGCACTCTGTATAACCTTGTCCTCCACTTGTGTCTAGCATTACATATATCATGCTGTGACCTTGGAAGTAGGAAGGAGCTGTTTGGATAAGAAAGCTGGCTCTAATAAGGCCCAAATAACCATGAACTACTGTAGGTATTGTAAACAAATGATAAGAACTGGCAGCCCTTATACCATAAACATAGGTGTAAGTAATACAGGCAGGCTTGAAACAATTACTATAGAAAGTCAGAGATAAAAGTGCCAAGACAGGTTTACTGTTGAACTTTTTTTTTTAAAGCAATGACCACAGAGGAGTTAGAGAAATTCAATCTATATGATGAAGGATTGAAAAAGTTAAGGATTTCCATACCTTGGATCAATCATCAATCAGAACATGGATTACAGTGAAGAAATCAGAATAAGACTAGGATCAGGAATGACAACTATGAAAGAGCTAGACAAGATCTTAAAGACAGAACACTGAACACCAAAGTGAGCATCAATGAAGCCATTGTATTTCTCATCACCATGTATGGATGTGAGAACTGGATAATGAAGAAAATGGATAGAAAGAAAATAAACTCATTTGACATGTAGTGTTGGAGGAGAGGGCTAAAGTTAACACAAATGGCCAAAAAGACAAATAAATGGACCCTAGAACAGGTCAAGACTGAATTCTCCCTGGAAGCCAAGATGACTTTTTAGGCACTCAGTACCCAGATGTCTGGCGACTTAAGAAGTCATTACAAAGCATTACAAATAATGAGTTACTTAAAATTCGCTCCCTTAGGCAATAACTAGGAAATAATTACTAAGTTATATTTTGAGTGTAACATGACAATGGATAATTCCACTCCTTTCTCCATGTAACTGTAACTATTTGGGAACATTTGTAGTCAGAGGGTGCAAAGTTCAATGCTGATGTTTTTTAAAGTAACTGAAGGACTTATTCTAACTGATTTTGAATAACCAGAAAGTAACTGACTTTGAAAATTGACTGGCTGAGCATGGCTTTGACCCGTGGTTTACCTGGCCTGGATTTGGGCAGTGGATTTGGCAGTGGTTTAAGGAGATGCCCCATGTCATAATGTCCAGGTGTATGCTGGATGAAAATTGAACCCAGAAAAGGCAAGACGGATTTATAAAGAGTGCAATAAATTCCTAGGTTTCTTCTCAGCAGGGATTTTTTTGTCATTTGAGAAATAGTTTTTTCTAAATATTTTACAAATATTTTGGAATAGTCTTTCCATCCCTAGTCCTATGTTTGGGGGGTTGCAGACTGTCAAAAATAGTGTGAATTCAGTCCACTTTTAGGGTTAGGGTTAGTGCTAGGGAATCATGGGAATTGTTATTTTTCTGAGACATTGAGCCTTCTCTGTCAGAGAACTCTAGTGCTACAATAAAATACAGTCCCCATGATTCCCTAACCTTAACCCTAACCCTAAAAGTGGACTGAATTCACACTATTTCTGACAGTCTGCAACCCCCCTTTGTCTACAATATTTGAGTTTGGTGCTGCTACATTTTATTGAAGTCATCTTCATTATAAATGAAGATATACTACTAAGATGAAGGAACTGCTCAATCTGGATAATATTTCTGCTGAATGTGCACCTCATGGATATATCAGCAAACATAGAGAATTTCTTTTCCCACACTATTTTGCCTCAATTTCTGATCACCACTATGCATTTCTGACATAGCACTTGTTCCATCATAGTCCTGATTTATAATCTCTTCTTCACCAATCCCCGTATGTCTCAATGTTTGCAAGATCATATTTGTAACTCCATGTACAGACTGATTATTGATTTGTTCCATTTCTAACAGGTGCTCTTACATACAACCCTGTAGAACAACTATCCAACTGACAAATTCTCAATACAAGTTTTGTCTCTTGTGCAATCTACCTTCAGTGTGAAGAACCAGCAGCCAGGCCTGTTTATTCCATTTGTGTTTGTATTATATTAATTCTATTTAACTTGCTTTTAAGAAAACAGGAACAACCCACAAGATCAGGCCATACAATTCTGCATTCTGTTGCCATCAATGCAAATGCAACATGTGCAGCAATCTGCCCCTGTGTAAGGATTCTCCATGGTGGCAACTGGAGAACCATGCACATTGTAGTTGTGTTCTACTAAGCCAGCACCACTTCACAAATATGAGCTCAGATCTCTTGAAGCAGCTGCTTAATGAAAGTAACCACCCTGGTCTTTGTTGGGCCAGAAAAGCTAAGAAGTTTCACTTTTAAAAATCACATTAGTAATTAGATTATTAATTACTTTAGTAATTAGATTGTGAATTAGATTGCCCATTTCACACTAACAAATTATAGTACTATTATTCGACTTTAACTGCCATCGCTGCATCCTGTGGAATTCTGGGATTTGTAGTCTGGAGAGGCAATAGAGGTTTCTGATTGAGAATTCTAAATGTAATCAGCTAAATGCCCCTTTCTAAACTATAAATCCTGAGATTCTATAGGGTGCGACTGTGGCAGTTAGTGGAATCATAACACTGTAATTCTGGAGCATGAAAGGGACTATAGTTGTGTTAGTTTGTCCTGCAATTAAGATCACAATTGCATGTGTTTTACAAATGAAAGTCAGCTTCCAGCCAGTTTTGAAAAAGCAACCAAACAATTGCAGCTTCCTGAAGTGATGGGAAGGGGGCTGAAGTTGGTTTATTTAAAGAGCACACAACTGTATCCACAACATCCTGATGTTTTTGACAAGGAATTGCAGAAAGAGCAGATTGGATCAGCAAAACTTCACTCAGCCTTGACAGTTTGATTGCACGGCTGGAGAGGGGATGACAGATGCTGGAACAGCATGAGCAACCTAAACAAAAATGCATCAAATGCACCTGCCAAAAGCTCAGCACTCCCCTCTTTAAGATGATTTGCAGGCATGGAGAGGTCAGATGGAAGGCCAGTTCTTTGAATGGGGGAAGGCGGGAAAAGAGAAGCTGGAGGAATGGGGATAAAAGCACTGCCAAGTGATGGAGTACCCCATGACCCACCAACCTGCTGTTTGGCTTTCATGAAATTGTATTGTTTAGAAATGAATCACCACTAGTGCATAGAAACTGGTATGCAAGAATTCTACATTTTCAAAATTTGTAGACATCCTCTAAAACATATGCCTACCTCTGTCTGTCTACCTATCTACCTACCTACCTGATAGATATCTGCTTAGAAATATTAACAGAGTTAGAAATATCAGCCAATGTCCCACATTGCCTACTTAGACTGCATCCACACTGAGTCATAATCTACTTTGATACTGCTTTAACTGCCATGGCTCAATGCTAAGGAATTCTGGGAATTGTAGTTTGTTGTGGCACCTGAGGTCTCCAACAGAGAAGGCTAAATGTCCCACAAAACTACAATTCCCAGGATTCTGTAGTATTTAGCCATGACAGTTAAAGTGGTGTCAAAGTGGTTTATCTTTGCAGTGTGAATGCAGCCTAAGGGCCTCTGCAGACAACGCAAAGCGCTGTCTTGGAGGCAGGGAAGGGAAGTGTCAGCTGCACGGTAACTGCCTCAACCCCTGCCTGAGGACATCATCAGGGCACATGCCGTTATGCATGGCATGCACCCTGAATACATCCTCTCAGCACAGCGTATTCATGCACTGCGCCGGAAGAGACACAGAAAAGCCGTGCGGCGGCTCTTGATGCTTCCCTTCTGCTGGCTTCTAAAGAAGTGGCATTTTAGCACTCCTTTCAGGGCTGGCAGAAGGGAGGATTGGGACCGAGGCATGGGGCAGCCTTGGCCTCAACCCTCCACTTCGCAGGGCGGCCCATGGCCGCCCATCTGCATACCTCCTTAGTTAAGTATTCTTAATTATGTAGCATCTTCTGGCCTGTTCCCTACTCCCAGTCCTACCTTAATAACCACTAGCTATTGTGAATGATAGAACTCTGTTCTCCTGTCGATTACGATGCAGAAGACAGACATTTCCACTCACATCCCACCAGTGATCTCTGGTGCAAAGAAAAAGTGTGATAGAGATCCTGCTTCTGATTGTCATACCAGGAGGGGGATGAAAACATTAGTCTTCTGTACCCTGATCAACAGGAGAGCAGACCTCCATTGCTCACAGCAACTGCTGGCCATTAGGATAGAACTGGGGGATTTTTATGATTGTGACAATGATGTAATGATAATTAATAAATCATCTTCCTGATTATAAATGTGGCATAAAAATCCATGTGGTGTACAAATCCATGTGGTGTAGCAGTTTGAGTCTTAACTATGATTCTGGAGACCAGGGTTTAAATCTCCACTTGGCCATGGAAACTCACTAGGTGACCTTAGGCAAATCACAACCTCTTAGCATCAGAGGGAGACACTAATAAAAACCCCTCTGAACAAATCTTGCTGAGAAAACCCAGTGATAAGCTTGCTTCAGAGTCGTCATAAATCGGAAATGACTTGAAGGCACACAACAATAACAACAATTCTAGATTGCAAATCCATAACTGCAATACTGAATAGCAGCCATCCTCCTTTTCCCTTGTTTATATTCTGAAGGAGCCAGCGTTCTAGTCATAATGCTCTGATCCATCAAGATGCACAGATGTCTAAAACAAACAAACAAAATAAGGTCTCACAATTAAGTTTATGGAGCATACGTACAATGTAGTCACCTGGGAGCAAGCGCCATTGAACTCTGCGGAACTTCCTTTAGGTTGCATGGGTTCCACTTGTAAAACACACTGAGCTTTAATAAAATACCTTGAGGTTGATGAAACACAACTGTTAGATTTCAATTACAAAAAGCAAACAAGCTTGCAAAGTAGTGCTAACATGCTGCATGATGTTAGGTGCCCCATCCATGAAAAGGAAAGAAGTACCCAGCCTCTGCTTGATTGTTTTTTCTCGTTTCCTGACTTCTTCCAGCCTAATCTGTCACAAACCTTAGTAAAACATAAAACTTTTATCACTCCATTTACTTGCCAGAGCAGAGAGAATGCATCAATTATTCTGGCAGATGACATCAGTTCCCCTGCTCTGCTTGCCTGCTGTCCTTATCCCCAATACAAAGGTGTGCAGTGGGATAGAGATGAGGAGAATTTTCACTGAATTTGACTGTCTGAATGGAAGTAGCATTTCCATACCCCCAGAGAAGACAATGCATACTTCACCTCAAGCATTTACACATTTGTAACATTTACAGAACACCTCCAAGAAATAAAGTACACAGAAAACAGTGCACCTATTTTTAAATGCTCATAACCAACAAAAGACATAGAAGCACATGTCTTGGGGGAAATTCTGTACTTTAAGTAAATGGCTCAAATTGGGATAACATTATTCAACTCAAGTTTTATATATTTTCACAAGTGCCAGCATACTTTAAATACACAACTTCATTCATAAGGATAAGGGCACTGGCACCCTGAAAAGTCTTACCACATCTTTTTCTCTTAAAAGTTATCAAATAGTGGCATAACTCCTACTAAAGTGAGGAGGAAGTACTCTGCACAACTGTACATCACAGTCTGGTTGCCCAATGTGACACTCTACAGATGTTTTGGATGATAACTTCTGATAGAGTAATAGGAGTAGTTCAGAACATCTGGTAGGTGACATGTTAGAGACCCAAGAACTGTTACTTACACATCAACTAGATTATACAATGAGGACACCATTGCAGGCTACTCTCCAGATGCCCCCACCATTTGAGATGAGCTTGGTGGCAACCAGAGAGAAAGGCTCTTCTGGTGTGGCGCTCCTTCCTGTTATGTGGAATCAAGACTACAATAGTTTTTGGTGCCAGACAAATACATGTGTGTTCTGCCAATGTTTTACAGTGAAATTCTACAGTGAAATTAAATTACATTTAATAGGGCTTTCACTTTGGTTGGTGAGTGTAGGATTGCAGCATTAATGTCTGGATCTCTTGCTCAGCTGCAGTTTTCTGGGGTTTATAAGTCAGCCCTCTGTATCCATGGATTTTTATCCATGGATTCAAGCAGCCACAGTTTGAAAATATTAAAGAATGTATAAATTCCAAAAAAGAATATCTTCATTTTATCATTTTACATAAGAGATGCCAATTTACTATGTCATTGTATTTAATGAGATTTAAGCACCCAATTTACTATGAGTGTCATAGTAGGTAGGTTGAAGAATCCCATTGTATTCCAGAATTTTTAAAGAAAGGGAATGTAGTGTAGTAGTTAGAGTGTTGGACAGGGACTTGAGAGATCTTGGTTCTAGCCTGCACTGAGCTGTGAAACTCAATGAATGCTCTTAACTGGTCACCATAATTAATTTTACAAGGTTCTTGTAAGGATGTTGCAGGGAGGAGTAGAACCATATAAGCTATCTCCATCTTACAGCAGAAAAAGTATGAAAACCCTAAGTTGAATTCTTCTTTTAATTCTTGCCAGGTACGAATAATTGTCCAACAATACAGGCTGATGACTGTGACACCAGTTCATACTAGTTTCTTTCTAAAATGTAATGAGATGAAAGCACCTTTGTTATTTATACAGACATCCTTAACACACATTTAATTGAAAGATTCATAGAACACTATTTTAAAAGAGCAATGCCCTTTCAAGACATTAGGAGAACAAAATCAGAACAAAATCAAAGTCGGACACGGATAGGGAAGACCTAAACTGGAGCAAGTGATTATGAGAACATTCTCATCATTAGTGATAAAAAGAAATAGATGAGGATTAAAATAGAAAAGGAGGAAGGAGGGGGGGAAAACCCATCCAACTACCACCACGACTAAATGGAAGTGAACTACAGTTACTTTTCAAAGAGACAATCCACCTGACATTCCCTACATCTTAATAGCTGAAAGAATTAAGAGAGGAAACTGTTCCGATTATGCTGTTAGTGGCTGCATGTATTTTTAATCAATTTTGCAAGTGTGTCACACCTTCTTTCTTCTCCCCACTGGCTCTTTAAATGCATGTCCTTTAATAGAATCCTTGTGCTTTCTTCTTTTTTTAATAGAAATCTGACCCTGGAGTGGTAGAGCTCAGCAATGGCCCATTTCTTGGCTGCCCACATGACACACACACGTCACCCTCATCAAGAAAATAAAAGGCTTCTAGTTATACAGCCCAAATGGAATACAGTCCTAAAGTGCTCCTGTCTTGGTTTCCTTGGCCAAAGAGAATTTCCCACAGAGACCAAAAGCCAAACTTAGGAATGCTTTGATGCATTTAAAAGGGTTGAAATAACAAAAGAGGGGCCCATAAGAAACTCTTTTACATTTGGTTCTTTAAAGTCAGTATCTCCATCATTTCCATTTCTACTCCTAAATGACCCATACATACCAAGACTGAATTTTCACCATCTGACCCTGTCTCTCTCCCTGTCAAGTATGCTGGATGAACTCTGGAGCAGTGCTTCCATTTCAGTTATAATATGAGTGCTAAAGTTCACTCTTTCTTTTTCTTTTCCCACAGCTTGTTTCTGTTTCATCTAAACAAACCAGGGACTGTTGAATTCTGGTTAAATATTTCAACTTTTTTCTTCTCCGTAGAGAGGAGGACAGAAATGTCAACTGCCATTCTCTCATTTATACTACCGATGAAATCTACATTCAGTCAAAGAGGTAAAATGGAATTGGGGATAAAGTTGAGCTCTAAACAAGGAAAGATGGAAAGACAGGCCATTTTCCTGCATTTATTTATTTATTTCATTTATATCCCACTTTCCTCCCTGGAGGGGCCCAAAGCAGCTCACAGATAAAACCACTAAAATTGCAATAAAATTCAAAGCAATTAAAACATCTATATATAAAATCACATATAAATCTATGCTTCAACTGTTACAAGTCAAAGATCTCAACAAATATATTGATTATTCAGAGCCCAGTAGAACATGAAGCTGAAAATAACAGTGCACTGATGAAGTGGCACATGTTTCTAGGTAAATCAGCTGATCTTTGCTGGCTGATGTAGGTTGCATTGGAAGGGACCTCAAGAGACATGTAGGGTCAATTCCCTGCCAGTACAGGAATCCATAGCTAAATTATTCCTAAGAAGTGGCCATCCAACCACTGTCTGTAAATATCCAACATATGCCCTACCAGGCTCAGGGTCAGGAAATGTCATGGTGGGGTAAATGCTGAAGAAATGTTACAATGCTCTGCGAATGAGGTCTAAAAAGGAAACCCATGTGTTGAGGGTCAGAACATATTTGGGAAAAATTGGAGGACAAGTTAAAAAGAAGAGCTGTACAGTTTACTCATCTTTAACTGTTCCATATTTTTTATTGCAACTTTGGTCTAATCTGCACTGCAGAAATATTTCAGGTTGACACTGCATTTACTGTTATGGCTCTGTTACAGGATACTGTTATCCTATGGAACTCTGCAATTTGTAGTTTGTTGTGATTTAGAACTCTCTGACAGAGAAGGCTAAATATCTTACAGAATTATAGATCCCTGAATTCCATAGCACTGAACCATGGCAGTTAATGCAGTGTCAAACTGCATTATTGCTGCAGTGCAGATTAGACTTCAGTCATTGTGATTCTGTTGCCATGGTCATAAGACCCTCCTCAACCTGGTTTACCAGGCATTGGCTGCATTTGGGGAGGAAAGGAGGTTCATTTTGTCAACTACTAAAGCACAGGTGAATGATAGGATATCAGGTTTGGTAGGGTTGGGTCAGGAGAGGTTGCTCAGTTAAGTATAATTTACTAAGTAGCTGCTATAGAATAATTTTAAATTTACTATTGTGGTGTAGTGGTCTTAGTGTTGGACTAAGACTCGAGGAGACCAGGGTTCAAATCACCATTCAGCTAAGGAAACCCACTAGGTGACTTTGGAGAAGTCCCAATTTCAGCCATAAAGGAGAAAGCAATGAGAAACCTCCTCTGAATAAACAAATCTAATTGCTAAAACCAAAACCAAACCAACCAAAAAACAAACAAACAAACAAACAAACAACCCTAGGTTAGAGTCACTGTAAGTCAAAGTTGACCTGAAGGTACATAATAACAATAGCCTTTTAAAAACATGTTACTTATGTGATACCAATATGTCACTTTAAATAATGAATAAAAAATAATAAGGCAATTTAGAATAATGATTGTTTGTTTGTTTTTTAAAAAATCTAATTGTTAGCAATGGATTACATTGTTGGCAAGTGTAGACAATGGATTACATTTGAAACATGAGATTCCGCCCTCTGGACACTATGTGTGTCCACATGTTCCAAGTGCCCTACCTCACTTTGGATCCCTGCTGTCCTATTACCTGTCCAACACACCTCATTTGGTTATGAATCTTGGAACACACTTTTGTGGTGATGGAAAGAGGAGATGGGCATGCAAGAGGAAACCAGATTTTGGCCATTTACCCCAACCCACTCAAATTCCCAATGGCTGTATCAGTTCCTTTTTTAAAAAAGCAGGAATGCCTTGAGGGAAAGCCAATTCAATTAATTTCTACAGCATAACTGTCAGGGCCCAAATACTAGATGGAATAATGAACTGATTAAATCCTGTAATTGCAATTCAATGGAGGAAAGCACTCATCACTGAGATGGCAATGGTTGCCATTTCACAGAGTGCATTGGGCTGCCAATGGAAAGATGGCATGAAAAAGGTCCTTAATGAAAACTTATTCATGGTTGAATTTGAAGATGAAATGGTGGGGTTGGGATGAGAGGCTCAGGTCTCACAACTTTAGGAAATTCAAACAAAAATCCACCAAACAGTGATACCTTTATTGGCCAACCAAAATGCACAATATACTTGTTGCAAACTTTCAAAGCTCCACTGGCTTCTTCATCATGCAAGATGTTACAAACCAAATAGGAGGGGGAAAAATGAAGATGTTAGTCAGATGCCTGCATTTAAAGTCCATTTGCATCTGAACAAGGACCCCTTGGGGACTTTAAATTTCTTGGTCTTTGCAAATCTCCCAATAGCCACATGGACTGAAGGAGGAGGGGCCAGTCTGCAAAAGATACCCTCCACTTACCATCTTAACTAAGGACAGAAATATCAAAATATCCTCCTTGGAAACTAACATCTCCAATTTTTTCTCCTGTTTGGTTCATAACATCTTGCCTGATGAAGAAGCCAGTGGAGCTTCAAAAGCTTGCAACAAGTATATTGTGCATTTTGGTTGGCCAAGAAAGGTATCATTGTTTGGTGGATTTTGTAGGAATTTCCTAAATGTCCAACACAGCTACCCCTGCACATTTCATGAACTTTAGGAAACAAGAGATGTCTCCCTCCTTCCTATTTATTGCCAGCTGACACTGCTCAGGGCTAACAAGCTGAATGACATCAGTCATCTGCTGGATTGTTCTGAGTCAAAATTGGACCATACATCTCTTCTAAATCTCATTTTGGATACAGCAGATGATATTATATGTGTAAAAGGAAACTGATCAGATGACTTTCTCCTATTGTGCCCTCAAAGTCTATAAGTTAATTATGTGTTGTGTAAAGTACTTTCACTTTCATTTGGCTGCCCTTGATAGAAGATCCATGACAAGAGAAGAAAAACAGAGTAACAGATTCACATGACACATAATTCATTTATGGATTTTGATGATGCAACAGAAAAAAGTAATCTAGAATGCTGGGCCTCTTCAGTAGCAGCAGGGGCTCCTTATTTCCTTGTTTTTCACATGCTTTTAAACCCCCCCCCCCTTGTTTCCACAAGCAGAAACAAAACCTGTTTCTCAGCAGTCCAGAATCATTCTATTTCTCTCACAATCCTTTGCATGCAATGTTATTCTGGGGGATTTTACAAGGAGAGATGTGCTAGTGTGTGTATGTATCCATTCCTGTCAGTTGCCTTTTTCATACTTTCCAACTATCCCAAGAATTAACAGCCCTAATTAATTCTTTGTCCCACTTTTTCAGCTGCTTTTAAAGTGTCCCAGTTTCTCTCTCTTCCTCCTTGGAAAGCCTGATTTCCTTGAACTATTTGTTTATCCTTTTGGCCATCTTTAGTATCCCCAGTACTCTTCCCCAGCACCACATCTCAAAACAGTTGATTTTCTTTGTATCCGCTTTCTTCATTGTCAGTTCTCACATCCATACATGGTAATGGTGAATACAATGGACTGGATGATTCTAACTTTAGAGCTGAATGGTATATCTTTACTCTTTGACAGTAGCAGCATGTACATTTAGGATCTTGTCTACATTTAGGATCTTGTCTAGTTCTTTCATCCCTGCCCTTCCCATCCCTAGTCTTCTGATCCTTGACTGCAGTCTTGATTCTGATCAATGTTTGATTCAAGGTACAGGAACTCTTTAACTATTTTGGTTTCCTCGTTATCTGGATTGAATATATGTAGATCCTCTGTGCTTATTATTTTTGTTTTCTTTGTGTTCAGCAACAAGCCTGTTTTTGCACTTTCTTCCTTGATCTTTCTTAGTAATTGTTCCAAGCAAACATGTTCCTACATGTTTAATGTTTGATAGAATAAAATTGAGAAGAGCTGATCTGGCCTCTAAGCCACTGGTTGGCCATCACTGCTACCTGTTCCTGCTGATTTGCCCACCAATTCCCGTTCTCTTTCATATAGTGGAGAAAATGTCCCATTATCTCTTCTGGCATCTTAATGTACTTTGAGTTTTGCTTATGTTGGCAGCAACCCCTGTAGTTAATTGCAACCCTTGTGTATTAGTTGCTAAGGTTCCAAAGCTGCTAATTTACAGATGGCTGTTCAGGGAGTGATTATATTTGAGGTGGGTTTTCTAACTAGGAAGTCATCCACCCTGTAATTGTTTGGTATTTACTCTCAAGTGTCATTTCAATTTGGGCTCATTTTGAACACCTCTTCTTTTCCCTAATGAGAGGTGAAACCAAAACAAAGATAGAACCTGATTTGCAACTCCAGAATAGCTTATCCATGTTAAAAAGAATTAATTCAGTCATCTCAATCATCCATTACACCCCTTGTGATTGACTGGTTCAGTTCACATTATCGAATTGAGAATGTGTGTTGCACAAATCCAGGCTGTAATTATTTGCAATTGGCACATTCATTCATATTTAGATGCTCATTATGTGATGAGTGCGCAACAGCAAGAGATGATTTATTTATTAGTACTTAGGAGATACCTCCAGATGGAAACACAACACAAATAACTTTTGCATGACTTCACCTTGAAGCTGGCTTGAGATACTTTACTGCCTGTGACAGAGCAGAAAAGGATGCTTGGACCATCCAAGTCAAGGAGTAAAGCACCCAAAACAAGTCAAATTGTTTAGGTGTACAAGCACCTTTTTCTGTCTTTTGCACTGAAAGTGCAACCATAACAATGTAAGTAGTTAACAGTTTGCTGTCTTTTCATGCCACTTGGAGCATGCTTCCTAGGGGCACATGTCTCACCTTACTTAATACTAGAGCTGGGCTGACACTCAAAAGTCACTTCATACATTCTTTCAGCTGATGATCATTGTGGCTTGTGTAGCCACATGGTGTGCATCAACATGTAAACCTACCCTAATTTGTTGTTGCCTACAAAAATGAAATTTAGAAAGGCTAACACTTCTAATTTAGAGGGTGCAAAACAGGCATTGCTATCACAAATTTCTTCTTACTTCAACAGAGGGGTTCAGGAAGAAGAATGAAGGAGCTTCCCAGCAATTACTGCCTGAGATGGTCACTTTGCTCAGTCTAATAGCAGGGCAAGTCTGCATTTCTTGACATTTATTGCAGACATAATCCTGGAGTGGAAGGCAGAAAGAAAGAAATCTCCTGCACAATATTCCTTTAAAAAAAAAAAAGGAAAGTATACAGGATTGCTATAAGCTAGCTGTTTGCTCCCTCTTTCTTTTCTCATCTCCCTCTTTCCCATCAGCATAACAAAACTGAAAATCAACTTATTACTGTATAGGAGTTAGCGCTCCTGGGTTATTTGTCCACAGAACATACATGCTCTTGAACTTTAGGAGATATAGTCTGCTATATTGCCAAGTCTCTTCCTCTAAAATAGAATGAGCCCAACATTGAATTAATGTAGTATTTTAGCAAATTTTTCTTCTTCTCCTTGTTCAGAAGTGTTCTGGGATTTTGTTTTATTTATTTTTTTAACTTCTGCAGCCCTTTTCTGATTTGCAAATATTGGCTCTTCCAGCACAAAAATATATTTATTCACTTTTCAGACTAATGATTTCATGGGAGGCTTGTCTGACACATACACACACAACTCCTGTGTCAAGGAGAAACTTGAATTTAAAAAAAAAAGATTCAGAAGATGGTGAGGTGAGGAGGGCAGAGGTATAAGTTGGGAACCAGAGATTCTTGATTATCACAGGAGATGGTAATGGATGGAGGCTATGCTAAATGATGCACTGGAGGAAGATTTTTTTGGGAGGGGGGTTAAGTAATACATTTCAAATGTCTCTGCTTCCAGCTTCCCATGTGATAAGTCCATCAAAATATTCCCAGTTAAACTGGAGGAAATCAGAAACATGAAAATTGGATCATCATGAGGCAATTTGATACCTGCTGGGCTGGAGGCTGGTTGTGATCAGAAAGGAGTTATGGGGTAGAAAAATACTGGAATTTGGAATTAGATATGAGTGGGACACACATTATATTATACAGCATTCAATCCTTTACTCATATGGTAATGTAATATTCTTAAGAAGACATTAAAGGAAAGCTCTATAACCCTTTTAAAACTAATATGGATGTGTGTGTGTGCTTTTTTGGGGGGCTGTAAAATGGATATTTTATTCATTGGGTTTACTCTTGGGTATGTGTTCTAGCTTTAGTAACTATTCTAACATTCATTTACATGCCCTATAAATCTAGATAGGGATAGAAAAATCTGTCCATTTTGGTAAATCTGTCAGAACTGGACACAGTACTTTGACCAATGGAGGATAGAGAGGGGCTATAGTTTTCCTTGATCTGGACACTATCATCTGCTGATGCAGCCTAGAATATGTTGGCATTATTTCCCATTGCATAACATTGTTGACTCATGCTTAGCTTGTGGTATACTGAAACTCCCAGTTCCTTCTTACATGTACTGCTGTCAAGGCAGTATCAATCATCATATATTCATGTATGTGATGTTTCCTGCCTAAATAGAGTACTTTACATCTATCAAAAATAGACTGAGTTCAAAGGAAGAGCTGAAAGGATATGTATGGCATATCTTTCAACACTACAAAGACAGATGATTCAATGGTCAAATTTATTTCAGACTTCTAGAGCAATCTGCATGTATCTGAATACATCTGCATGTAACTGAAAGGATCTCATATAACATTTTTGTCACTCTATGACAATTGACCAACATGCTCAGTATTTTATGCCTAAAAGAATTTTATGCCTAAGAGAATTTATGCTTGCTATTTTATAGTCCTTTATAATTTGGCTGTGTTTGACCGAAATTTCATACATGACAACTTCACCCCATAGTGTGTGTCATAAGATGCAAATAAATTAAAACCAATCAGATTTATGGTTTGGAGGGGGAAAGTCACACTTAAAGTTGTGAAATAAGGGACAAGACAAACAGCAAAAATAATGAATACCAGGAACCCATGATTCAGTTCTACTGTTCTTGAGGAATAGCAAGTCTTCATTTTGCTGTGCAAATACATACAATAGGAGTCATGGGGATTCCACAACCTCTTCTCAAGACAGTTAAGAAATATATGTAGAGTGACTGGCCTGGACCTCTGTTCAACAGTTTCATTCTTAAACACAGCTAGCTGTTTTCATAAAAGGCCCTCAGCAAAATTTAAATCCCTCCCTATTGTCTGAAATATTTACAGGATTTATGTCTACTGGCTAGATAACTTTTTAATCTCCAAAGGAGATAAGGCTTAATTTTTTCTCAAGTTTAATAACATCCACAAGCTGTTGACAGGTGGTTCTCCCTCCTCTTAGTTATTCATCATAAGTATAAACTGATAGATGATTTGAGCTCTCTCTGCCACATTTGGTGCCTTCTATTTCTCATCATAACAGAAATAAATTAGCTAATTTTTCTGATCCAACTACCAGACCTCAGCCTTAACAAAGCCCTGACTCTTCTCTCCCAAGCAGCTCTCTTATTGTCTCAACCTCAATCCACTACAGACAAAGGACAGAACCCTATTTGGGATCTTTTGTATGTACAAGTTACCCATGGAAGCAATTGTGTATTTCTGCCCAAAGAAGAATGGTTGCATTCAGAAGTAAAGTTGTACATGCTGTGCTATTGTGCACTGATGTGTCTTGGTTGTGCATTTGGTTCCACATTTGATGTATTGGTTCAATTACAATGTTGCTATTCAACATAAAGGCTGTGTAATACAACTAATGTGGAACTTCATCCTCAGTCATTCCAGACCATGCAACCCTGTTGTAGGCTTTTGACCTACGTTTACCCAGGTGAAATAATAGTGATAGTTGTGTTCTAGCCATGGGAAGAAGGAAAGAGGCAGAATACAGAAGCACAGAGCACTGCAAAATCATTGTGGAAGAATGAATGAGCTCTGGATGCAGGAATCATTTTGGAAAGATGCAGAAGAAAATCAATAAACAAAAGAACGTTATCTCCTTCAATAACCCTCAGTGAATGATTTCCTAATACCACATTGGACAAAAGTCACTCTACTATTGACCATAATCTACAGATTTTGTAGTATAAAATGTTACCTGATAGTCCATAACCAAGGTATATGGATTAAAACTAGAGGTAAATAAAAAGCATAAATCCAACATGATATCATAGAAGCACTGGGATTTTTCCAGCCCTCTCTGGGGTGATCAGCGGATTGCAATGGCCCATTAATAATAGGTGAGAAGAACCTTCCAAAATGTAAAATAAATTTGGTGGAAAGAACTTGGAAAATTACATTATGTAATGTCACCCATGATGTATTTGCCTACCAGTGTACTTTGGGAAATACTATAAAAACAGCAATCTTCCAAGATTTACTGAAAGCCAAATCCAATTATGCAGCTAACAGGCCCACTAGATACAGGCTTTTCTATTTGACCTCCAAAATGCCCATATGAGGGAGCCCAAATGCTCAGCCATTTCCCAACATTGCCAGCACTGCCAAAAACAGTGAGTATTTCGGTTTACTTTTGTGGCCCAAGGAATAATCGAATCAATTGGGAGGGATTACATTTTGAAAACTGTAATCTGGTACTTGAAAAAGGACTTCATCTGCATATAGCACCAGTTAGCTGGCATAGCAGAAGAGGATAATGACTGTCTTAGCTTTTTCCCCCTCTTGCTTTTATACCAAAGCTTTATCTTTCTTCAGATCTCAAACAGAAGACATGTTTTCCATAGTACAGCTCATCTGAATATATCAAAGTACTTTGCAGACATTAATTATAATTAATTACTAGCTGCTGTGTGTGAATAATTCACAAGCTCCAAGGAACTGAGAAGTTTTTTTCTTCTTCTGTCTCATGTTCTTCCTTCTGCTCTTCTCTAGCTTGGCCATCCCTCCATGAACTCACAACCATGTGAGAAGGAGTGACAATAGAAGAATATCCACACCTGGTGGACTGGAGGAACATTCAGTCCCTAGGCCTATCTTTATCATTGCTACTTTCTTTAAGGGGAATAGAACAAAGATCCAAAGAAGACCTTTTTAATATCCTTGATAACATCAAATTAATATTGGGAGAGCGGTATTTTTTGTGTATACCTTGTACTAAACATGTATTGTCCTTCTTCTTGTTGTTTTCTGTACCTTCAAGATGCTTCTGACGTATGGTAAACTTAAGCAAACCTATCATGATGTTTTTCCTGGCACGTTTTCTTGAAAGGGCATTGGTCATTCCCTTCCTCTAAGGCTGAGAGAATGTGACTTGCCCAAGGCGAAGCAATGCATTTTCATGACCAAGGGGGATTTGAATCCTGAACTTCCAGAATCCTAGCCCAACACTCAAACCATTACTACATACTATCTCTTATTTTGCTAGACATGCATCCCACTTCAAATTCCCTCCTCTGTTAAAAATCTACTGGGATTTCTTTAGTGTTTGGGGAGATGTTTTTGAGTTGCTTTATTAGCATGAGCTTTAAAAAAAACAAACCCTAGTTTTCTGCTGTTATCTTTGGTAGTAGCAGATAACTCTTCCTTGTGGAAATGGAACCATCAAGACCGAATTTGTAGATAAGATCTAGTGCCTGACTCAAGAGAATAAGCAGGAGGGCTTATTTACTATATACTGTATCCTGAAAACCTAAGTGAAGAAATATTCATTTATCTTGGGGCAGGATGGGAAATATGGTATAAGGATTGTTAAGTTCAGAGTCTACACTATCTAAATGCACCACTGTTGATGGATGCTGTATGTAATCATATCACCCCCCACCTTTTGACACAGGTTTAATGTTCTTGAGCATTAGAGAGGGAGGAATTGCTGTTCACCACTGATAGAAGGCATATCTGTGATATCCGTTTAGAAAATGTGTGTGTGTTTCTTCAATTTGCCTGTCAACTAATGCTGACCCCATGAATTTCATAGGATTTTCTTTGGCAAAAAATATTCTAAAGATGGGAAAATTTGTATATTTTGCTTTCTTCTGGTTAATAATGTTTTGAACCTCTTGTTCTTTGCTACCTCAGTATGAAGAATTGCATGAATTTTATATTTTTTTCAGAAATGAACAGCGACAAAATTCTCTTTACTAGCAAATTGGAATAGATGTTACTATTCCTAGCATGTAGAAGGCTATATTATACTTGTCTGACATATAGGTAATAAAGAAGAGGAGACTGTGAGGGAGGGGAAAGGGGGTGCCAAGCAACAGAGATGTATAAAGGGACCAATGGTCTACACTGCTTAGTAGCACAGGTCAAAGTGGAGGTGAAAATGGAGCACTTTGTGAACACAACTCTTTGACGTTATCTCCAGCTTCTTGCCCCTTCACTTTAAAAAACTACAAAGACTGAAAATAAAATTTTAAACAATCACTTCATACACCTAAACATTACTTCAGGAAAGAAAAGGAAAAAAAGAAATCCAAGAGCTGATTTAATAAGAACTGATTTTTAACATATGGCTTAAGTTGCAAGCTCTGTCCCCAGTGTTTGGTGCTATTGATATTATCTGTTACCTTGAGGCAAAATTGTTTGGAGTTTTTGGAATGCATTAGAGATCATTTGAGATTTAGAGATCTAGAATGGTGAAGACAAATTCTACAAAAGAGGAGCACAATCACGTGACACCAAACATAACTAGTTTTAGGCTATAATCCTGTAGCACTTACTTGGGAGTATAATGTATTGAACTTGGTGGGATTTACTTTGAAAAAACAAGTAAAAACTTCCATTGTCAATTTATCAGGTGGTGTTTCACCCTTGTGCACACATTTCCACTTTATCTGAAACATAACAACCCACAAAATAGCTCCTATAGATGAATTTGTTGTTGTTTGTTGTGTGACTTCAAGTTATTTCCAACTTATGCTGACCCTAAGGTGAACCTATCATGGGGTTTTCTTGGCAAGTTTCTTCAGAAGGGATTTACCATTGCCATCCTCTGAGGCTGAAAGAATGTGACTTGCCTGTCATTCAGTAGGTTTACATGGCTGAGCCAGGATTTGAACCCTGGTCTCCAAAGTCATAGTCCTATGCTCAAACCACTAAGCCACACTGGATCTAACTACAGATTAATACTATCTGAAAATTAACCAGTCAGATTTCTTCTGGAAGCCCACAGTGAACAAATTTTGCTATTTGTTCCCAGCACTTGATATTTAGAAGTATAGTGTTTCTGAACCCATAGGCTTCATTTAGCTATCCTGAGTAATAACCAGACATAGAAAAGGTATATTTTTCTAGATACAGAAGCCATAAGTCTATGGGAAGAATTGTGCTGAACCAAATTAAAAGCCTTTCTGATTAAGCATACTTCTAACATATTAGTCAGTACGTTCCCTATAGGAAGTCTCCAAGAAGGAAAAGAGTATTATTGCAATTCCAGGTCTGTGCCATGTTTGTTTTCTTGTTGGGGGTGGGGGGGTAGTATACTTGCAGCAAGTACAAACTGGTTGTCTTACACTAGTGTAAAGTGTGACAGCTTGAGACCCATACATTTATACTTCAATGTGAAGTCGTAGGCTTTCATGGCCGGCATCCATAGTTTTTGTGGGTTTTCCAGGCTGTGTGGCCATGCTCTAGAAGAGTTTCTTTCTGATGTTTCGCCAGCATCTGTGGCTAGCATCTTCAGAGAATACTGGAATGGAAGAGATTAGCCATCTTGTTATGGGCAGTAAGGGTGTGTGAGAAAGTTGATAACCATATAAGATAATAACTGTAGAACTTTTCATGGATTTAACATTGCCCACAACTTTTTATTGGTTACAGCTTTCTGTGCCTTGGCAAAATTGAGGACAATGGCAATGCATTCTTTGATTACTTGATAAACAAAGAACCCCACTGAGCTCACCTGCTGTGAAACCCATGAATGGGATTGGCATGAGTGTCAGCATTGTGTTTCCCCATGCCATCTGAAAGTAAGTTTGTGCCTTTGCCCCCATGGTCTCTTAAGAGAATTCCAAAGGCTGGAGAGAAAGGGACCCACAGGCCCTCCTCTCAAATAGATCCAGTCCAATAACAATCTGTCCTTCAGTCATGAGAAAGAATTAAATACTGTATATCAAACAATATTATTCCACACATCAGTTTCAAGACTGCAGGAAGGCGCCTGGGGAAAGCCACCTCTGACATGGTTGGCTGGGAGCATGGCCAAAAGTCCTTGATACTCCCCATGAGTGGGCCAAAGGGTGGCTTCTCCCTTAGGGGGGACTAGTCCACTTGCCTGCCCACCATTTCCTTACTAGCCAGCTGATGGGATGAAATGTGCCAGGAACCTGTGCTCATCAAAAAGATCTTTGTGAGAACACACTGCCAGGAGATAATGGTGATAGCTCTGCTGTACTTCCCACATCTCCTTTACATCTGGCAATGAGGGGCCCAGGTAAGAGTAGACTCCTTCTTGTGACAATACACTACATTTAAAAATTCCACCTAATGAAATTCCAGAAAAATGATAAAGCTCTTTGAGAAGTAGGGAGTGGGAATGGGAGACTCATAAGGAGGAAGAAAACTTTCTGGGTAACTGCAGGACACATTCTGGCCCATCATTACTCTGATTGACTAATCATCATAAGATGTTTGGCTTCACAGCCCATGGATGATTTAACACAAATTCAATGAAGTACAACTGGAAAGCTCCCTCTCCACATTATGGCACCACAGAGGGCCATTTGGTGTAGCTTCATTAGCAAGTCTTCATAATCTCAAATTCCTTCAGTCAATTTCATGATAACATTCTTTTTCCAATAGAAAATTTACAGCTTCAAGCCACCTTGGCCTAATCTTCTAGTTTTATTCCCAGTCTCCCAGATATCCCTCCCCTTTGATTGGATCCAGAAATGAAATACTGCAAGTCAAAGGTAAATGATATTGGGGTATACAGATTGAAAGCCTAGTGAGATTCATCACAGCTGAACTTGAGAACAGGAACAAGTGAAATATCAAGCTCTTTAGGGGGATAAGACATCTCATATGACAAATGCTCACTTCCAGGCAGACAGATTCTCACTTCCAGAAAAATGTGAGTCTCTAGAATCTGAGTTTGAATCACTGTGTACAGTGGTTTCTTGGTGTCTGCTGGGGTTTGGTTCCAGGGCCACCCATGGATACAAAAATCAAGTCCCATTAAATATAAAGTCCCTTATATAAAATAGCAAACTAAAGGTTATTTAAAATAGCAAATTAAAAGTTTGCTCTTTTTTGGAATTTATATCTTTTTTGGAATATTTTCAAGCCATGGATGGCTGAATATGTGGATATGGAGGGCCAACTGTATTCAGTCTCATTGAGGGATACATTATTTGGGTACTTTTTTTTTGTCAGGTGCCTCTTTTTAACAGTTACATGGTAGGGAGTTACAATATGTTCCTCTTCACTCTGAGAATAGTTGTATTTCTTGAATTTGGCCAGAGAAAATAGTTGAAAATTTCATTCAGTTTGTTTCTCATAGGAATTTACAAATTATCCAAGCTTTGGGAAAACCTTTTAATTAATTTGTTAAATTATTCATTCATTAGTTTAACCTCTTTATTCTATAGATGAACCCAATCTGATTAAAGCTGCAGAGATTCTTTAATGAAGTAGGCATTTTAAATCATTAGTATTCATTGGGGTGGGGGGATAGCTCTCTTTCCACCAATAATCATAAGAAGGAGGGCCTCAGAAGGATGATTGGGGAAATCTATCACATGATCCTTTCTGACTCATATTTCCATGAACACATACAGTTGAATTGCTCCATTGTGAAAATGGGCCCAGCAGTATGGTTGTTGCAGAATGTGTCCCAATATGCAATGTGTCCTTATGTGAGAATTCTCACTGTGTAACAGGACATCTTTCACAGTGGCCCCACTGCACATCATCACATTCATTAGCATGGTTGAGTATTGTATAGGGGAGTTGACTCTGTCATCACAAAGATGTGCATTGTGGGCTCTGATGTAGAATCTTAGCCTTAGGTCACTTAAGCATGAGGCTGAGCCTTCTTGTGTAAGGCCCCCTTCTAAATAGAATCTCTAAGTATGAGGAGGGAAGGGTTAGATCTTCTTCCCCCACTCACTCATTCTTCTGAGTAGCTCCACTCTGCTGACACACGCTCTAATAAAGTGAAAAAACCTTCATTAGTTCAAGTGCTGTACCCTTGATCTATTGACTGATTTTTGGACCTACTAGTTATTGGTGTCCTTGCTGCCTATCAGAGTCCTGAAATAAGCATATCATTCCTTATTTATTAAACTGTAACAGTCCATGGCATTTAATCGTGGAGTGAACATGTTGGTGTGGGCGGAAAGAGAGAGAGAGAGATCAGTAACAAAATGCAATGGAACAAGGTGTAAGAATTGGGGTGATACTTTTATTTGACCAACCAAAAAGCACAAAATATATTATGAGCCAGTATGGTGTAGTAGTTTGAGCATTGGACCAGGACTCTGGAGACCAGGTTTTGATTCCTCTCACAGCCATGGAAACCCACTGGGTGATCTTGGGCAAGTCACACACTCTCAGTCCCAGAAAACCATGTGATAGGTATGTCTTAGAGTCACCATAAGTTTGAAATGGCTTGAAAGCACACAGCAAGAAAGCTTTTGAAGCTCACAGGCTTTTTCATCAGACATTGATATTAAATGTCATTTGGGGGGATATGTGATGAAGGTAGTTTACAGAAGCTGAGTGTTTTCAGAAATAATGGAATTTATTTCATTATTTGTTTTATTTGTTTAAACATAGGATTTTGTGGAATACAGTCTACTTTCTCAAATGTGTATTGGACTCCCACTATTCCAACCAACAATTATATTATGGAACATGTAGCCCATCTGAAAAAAAAAGTGCCAGATTGGAGAAAATAACTATAAAATGTCAAAAGAGGGAATAGTAACAAAAGCAGCAGAAAAATAGCACTAATAACAACAACAACAAATTGGTAATACAGGCAGATTGTAGTGCTATGCATACTGCTAAAGGAAGCCATGTCATGTGAAACAATAATGAATATCTCCTAGATCAATTCAATGAAATTTCTCTAGTTTCCAATTTCTCCAATTTTTATGATCATTGTTGCCATTGTGATCAAACGCCATTGATGAATGGTCATAACCACATCCTGTGGTCCAACAAAAACATGCACCCTCCTATTCTGGCACTAGCTGTATCTATAAAAGTTGGCTAGTGAAAATCACATAGTAGGTGGAAAGAACTGTATGTTTTAACAAAAAATGAGTGTAGAGAAAGGGAAAGTAACAGATTGCCTATATTCACTGCCAGGTGCTCTGCTGCTGAGCTTCCATTTGCAATTTAAAAGTTTTAAAAAGAGAAGAAAATAAAGATACTAATGTTTGGATCATGTTCTACAACTGTTAATAAATAATGCAGCCACTTCTACTCCCTTGCCCATCTGCTGCTTCCTCCTGATCTTTAAGAAACATCACCTTTTGACAACCTGGATAATTTCAGCAAGAAAATGTTTGCATACAAACATGCAGCCCTGGTTTATTTTAGCAACTGAAAAAAAAAATGTACGAGACAGACTATTCTAGAACACCTTGTTGCAAACTGAAACTATATGCATGCCAATAATAATAATATTTTTCAACAAAGAAACACCTCTTTATGTAACTGCCTAAACAGTACAACTCACAACAACTCCAAAGGCCTAAATGAAGATCATGACTTCCACTTTGTCCATTTCCTCTGAGTTTTTCCACAGTTCCATCATCCCAGTTACACTGAAGTTTACTTCAATGTTATCTAACAACCTTTTCCCCTCTGATCATCTATTGACATAAACACAGAGACACACACATTTAGCCTTCATTCCCATGTTTCTTTTTGCGCATAAGACAAAGCTGCATTTTATTATACTGTCTGCTTAATTTATATGCAGAACATATTATTGGGAGAGCAAGATTAAACTCTGAGGAAGGTGGTGCAAAAAGTCAGTGAAAAAACATGAGCAATTTAAGACATGCAGATGGCAACATATTACCAGCAGAAAATAGCAAAGACTTGGAACAACCACTGATGGAAGTTAAGGAAGAAAGTGCAGTTGCAGTTGAATATTAAGAAAACAAAATGACCTCAGGTGATTTACATGAATTTAAAGCAGGTAATGAAGACATCAAAATAGTTTTTAAAATGTCTACACCTTGATTTAGTCATAAATCCAAATGAAGACTGTTGTCAGAAAATTAGAGCCAGTGTGGTGCAATGGTTTGAGCATTGGACTCTGACTCTGGAGATCAGGGTTTGATTCCCAGCTCAGCATGGAAACTCACTGAGTGACCTTGGGAAAGTCACATGCTCTCAGCCTCAGGAGAAGGAAATGACAAGCCTCCTATGAACAAATCTTGCCAAGAAAACTACATGATAGTGCAGGGGTCAGCAAGGTTTTTTTACATGGGGTCGGTTGCTGGTCCCCAGGTCTTCCGCCGGGCCGGGGGGGGGGGGGAATGGTGGCACGCAGGTTCATGCACATGCCCCCACTGCTGCCGCTGCCATGCACGTCGCGGCCGTCATTTTGTTTTCCAAAATGGCAGCTGCAGCTCATTCGCACATGCGCAAGAGTGCTGCGCATGTGCAAACGAGTCACGGCCACCATTTTGGAAAACAAAATGACAGCCATGGTGCAAGCGGCAGCGGCGGAAGGCAGCCACAGCCACAGCCGCGGCGACAGGGGTTGGCAGGGGGCGGTCAGAAGGGCGGGGGCCAGGTGTGGCCCACGGGCCATAGGCTGCCAACCCCTGTGATAGTGTCTCCTTAGGGTTGCCATATGTCAGAAACATCTTGAAGACTAAGATTTGGAAAGGCAGCTATGATGGAATTAGATACGATGTTCCAAAGTCAGAATAATTTATATCATAGTATTTCTGATTTTAATGTATGGATGTGAAACTTAGACACTGAAGAAAGCTGGCAGGATGAAGATTAACTCATCTGCAATACGGTGCTGAAGAAGAGTTCTGCAGATGCAATGGATTGCCCAAAAGACAAGTAAATGGGTCTGAAAGTAAACCAGGTCTGAACTCTCCTTAAAATCCAAATTAACTAAACTGAACTTATTGTATTTTTACCATGAGATGGTGTGACTCATTGGAAGAAACAATGAGGAAGGAAAAGAAGATTGAATCAAGGAAGTCTCTGCTCTGAATTTTCAAGTCTTGAGCAGCAATGTTGATAAATGGAGCTCATGAACATCTCTCATATGTAGAGTTGCCATAGGATTGAAATTGATTGGATTGCAAATAACAGCAACAACAAAAATCTTAACAAATCCTCCTCCTTATTAAAGATATTTTATTAATCAGATATTAGGGTGAACCACTTCTTACTTAATCTTTTAAGATGTTTTAACTTGCTGTCATGTTTAATATGTCTTTATCCTGCTTAAGATGCTTCATTATTTTAATCTGGAATTGTTTAAAATTGTGTATTGTTTTATTCATTTACTGTCCCAAAATCCCATGATAAAGGGTAGGATATAAATAGGTTTAAAATGCATTCAAGCATACATACATACAATTAAACATGAGATTATGTTTACAATAATGCAGATTTAATGGGGGGAAAGCAATGTATTCCATTATAACGTAATAAGTTTATAGTACAGGAGTTCAATTATTTAGTCACTTTTCTGAAGAATGCTGTGGCTTCTTTTTATTGAAATTTGATCATTTTTCCCCAACTTTATTCTGCCTGAAGATGTAAAAGAGATTCTTGGAGATGTATGCTTTCCCAATTCCTGCCCATTATGATTGATGAATGCAGCACAATTGAGACGAAAGGTTTTGTTGGAGTTAGCAACCTTTGCAGATCTAAAAATGCACTGATATTTAGATTGCATGAACAACATGGTCATTTCATGTTTATTTGTTCATTCTCATCCACTTTTATTCTTGGGTCACATTGGCATTCCTTCACTTCTCTGTATTTGTATGTGCTTGCTTGCATTCTCTGTGTGTTCTCCATGAAACACATGGTCTGAAAGAGCTGTCTCCCTGCATGAGAACTTATTTTTTCCTTACCTTCCTCAAGATGAACCTGTGTGATTTATGTACAAGTTATTTCATGAGTACAGCTACATTTACATGCTTTATGAAGAAGACTAAGGAGATTATCACAGGAGGCAGCAAAGTGGAATTGAAGCAGTATAGCAGCATCTGTGGTTGAAACCTATCAGACTGACCTGTAACTGGTCTGTAGTCCACCCATGGATTTGGCGCATCTTTTCATTGCTGCCAAACATGCTGCTGTGACATTAGCCCTAGAGTGTGATAAGCTTCCAGCTGAAGTTCTGGGACTTGACAGTCATATAGCATCAATGTCCCTCTCTTCCCCTCTTCCTCTTGCTAGTCCAAGCAGGCTGTTTTTCTTTTTTTATACTTTATTTTATTTTATGTTCAAAATCACATTGCCACAGTTGCTAAATTATGATGAAAGGAAAAAATAAAAGGCAAAAGGCATGCTGGGTAGAGCAATATGATAGGAAGAAGGGGTTATGGAGCATCCTACAATCTCTTTCCTATCCTATGATGAATTTCTTGAAACACTAAGTGCAGGTTTTATTTTATTTTTACTTTATAAGAGCATCCAGAGTAATGACTCCTGTTTTTACCAGAAGCTCATATTGCACTAACCCTACTACACTCTGCTTAGTATAGATAACAGATATTCCTGCACTTTATTAAATTGGGGAAGTCTTGGAACTATACTTCATTACTTATAAAAAATAAATCCATGCCGTGAGCAGCGGCATCCCTAGGATTGGTGCCACCCGGAGCAGTAACTTGTGGTGTCACCCCCCCACACACATTGACCTCCTCCCATTTCACACCATACAGAATCCATAGTAATCCTTTTTTGTACTAATGTTACTCGTAAATCATAATTCCCATATACCACTGAATGTAATGCTAATAGTTGTAACATAAACGTCCAGCAAAATTTAAATTATACCTTCAAATTACAATATCAGATGGATAACCTAAATGTATTTACATATACATAGTGAAGATTTGGTTAAAATGAAATGTTTTTAATGAAAATTTTAATTTTTTAAATCTGTTTAATCTTTTTTTAATTTTTAATCTGTTTTTTTTAATTATTTTTTTTAATTTTAAATTTTAAATTTTAATTTTTTTAAAAAAAATCAATCTGTTTTTTTTAAATCATGTTTTAATTTGAAATTTGAAATTTTAATTTTAAAAAATTCTGGGGCCCCTCCTTCCTTCTTCCACTGAGCTTCACCTCACTCCCACCAACTCTCAAAGCATTTTAAAAAGAAACAGGCGAACACCACAATGTTTCTGGGAAAATATAGGTGTTTGAGCAGCAGTGATATCACCTTCCCTTAGGGTATCTCCTGTTGCAGTCTGCACCCCCCATGCCCCTAGTAACACCACTGGCCTGAGATGGTGTCATGGGGAAACTTCAGCTGTTTCTATCAGGAAATGTTTGCTATGTCTGACATCTAAATACTACAGGAATTACTACAGTCTGATGCCAGTACCTCATTAGATATTGGAGCTATGATTCAGTTGTAATACAAGACAGTCATTCCATTAATAAAAGGGAAAGACAGAAGTGAATTTCTGTTATTCAGAGACTCCCTATATTAACCTGGCTCATTCTTTTTTTCTTTTTTTTTCTTTTTAGAAGGAACAGTAGTGTGATGGATTGTGAGAAACCACTGCAACAGGCACTGCAGCCATTAAGGCTGACTGAGTTGATTGCAGTTTTTCCATAGAATAGAATAGAGGCATTTTAGATGGTGTGCAATTTAAAGGCTCATTGCTTGTTTGCCTTATACCTGGTTTATGCATGCAGAGGATGGGGGAAATCCTAGAGCTTTGCCCAATGACAATCAGCTGTTTGTATTTCACACCACAGTTGACAACACCACAGAAAAACACAAAGTAATGGAAATATTTCTCTTGCTTTTAGAACTGCATTAAAGCAATCAGTCTGGTCAAAGTGGAGATGAAACTTGTGGAAGATTTGCTGAAACAATCCATTGGCAGCTGCTTTGCCAATGCCTAGTCAAGTAAAGAAGCAGAACTGTCCCTCACTGCATCTTCCACATTTCCAAGACCAACTTATGTGATGTCTATATGAGTGTTTTATTCGTTCCTGTGACCTCCTTCAGCCTTTCAATTCTACTGCTGCTGCTTGTGAATATCCTTCAAAGCAGGATTTCCAATAAAATCAAGTTCTAGTTAAAGCTACAAATGTTGTTTTTGGTACTCAGGGAGGCAACAGCTTCAGAGAAACAATGGACATTTTCAATAACACTTGTCTTCAACTCTGTCATATTATTTAGCAACTTACTTTATCAGATCCTGTAGCTACAGTCAAGAAAGCATGACGTCTTTCTCCCCATAACCCAACTGTTGGTTTTATTCAGACACATTTGGGAGGGATTGGATGCTGACTTTGGCTTTATGAGTCATCTCATACCTAGGCTAGTAGGAAAACCAATTTTTATTTTAGTAGATTGTTTAGAGCAGGGGTAGGCAACCTAAAGCCCAGGGGCCGGATGCGGCCCCCCAAGGCCTTTGGACTGGCCCCAGGCTGGTCCTGACGCCGCTGCCTGCCATGATGATATTGATTATTGTTGTTATCACTTGTTCTTGAGGTTTTCTTGGCAAAATCTCCACAGGGGTTTTGCCATGGCTTTTCTGGGGCTGAGAGAGTGTGCATGTATATTTTTTTTAATTTTTTTAAAAAAATTATTTATTTATTTATTTATTTATTTATTTTTGGTGCTTCGGCCCCCCAATTGTCCGAGGGACAGCAACCCGGCCCCTGGCTCAAAAAGGTTGCTTACCCCTGGTTTAGAGGGAAGAATGGGGGGAGGGAACAGTAACATTTTCCACTAGCATCATAGTTTACTCTGTTTTAATTAAAAGCATTGTTTCAATAAGACATTGTCATAGATTTATAGACTGTACTCCTGTAGTACTGTGAAGGTAAAGAAAAAAAATATATAAGCTTGCTCCTTCTTCCATATGACACCATTTCAAATGTTTAAACATGTCACCTCTTAATCTTTTCTTCTCCAGACTAAACATACCCAGCTCCTTAAGCTGATCCTCATAGGGCATGGTTTCCAAACTTTCCACCATTTTGGTCACCCTCCTCTGGATAGGATCCATCTTGTCCACATCCTTCTTGAATTGTGGGGACCAGAACTGAACACAATATTCCAGGTGAGGTCTGACCAAAGCAGAACAGAGTAATAATATTACTTTGATCAAGGCATTATACTCCCATTCATGCAGCCTAGGATCATATTGACTATTTTTTAGCTGCTGCATCATATTATTATTCAGCTTCTGGTCTACTAAGCCTTCCAGATCCCTTTCACATGTACTGCTGTCAGGCCAAGTGTCTCCCATCCATTATCTGAGCCTTTTTTCCTGCCTAAATATAGTACTTTGCATTTCTCCTGGCTGAAGTTCATTTTGTCATTTTTAGCCCAATTCTCTTATCTATTAAGCACTACAAGTACCATTTCCAAACCATGTATGTCACACTCGTCCTTTGTATTTTATTCTGGTGTTCCAGCTGTATCTTATCAACAGAACATGCCAAGATGTTTTAGAACATGGCTCAGAATGTTTTGTAAATGCTTATTTAACTTGACTTAAAATCACTAGAAATGTAGTGCATTTTATATCTAGCAAACTGTTGATCTCTCCCTCCCCCCCCCCCCCCCACCTTTCCCCTTTTATGGCGCACTTGGAGCCAGGCATTTAAAAAATAGTGACTGTGTGCTAGAGCCAGCCTTCGGCACAGTGGGGATAATGCAATCATGCCCTCCTATTGTAGTGGGACAGAAGGCATGGATACAGCAACTGCATCTTCCTCATCTTTGGGCTCATTCCCATTTACATTTAACCTGGTTTGTGATTTGCTTTCGCTCTAGTTTGGTGAATCGATTCCAGTCAATGTGTCATTCCCACTATGGAAGCAGGTCTTTTTCTTTAGTCACTTCTTTTTTGGCACGATTGTTGTTCCCATTTGTTTGTGCCCCTTCAAAATGCCTGTCAATCATCTACACATCATTGATGATGCAACCAGCAACACATTCAAGAAAACACGGGAGGGAGTCATGAGTACTGTGGCCAGAATTCTCCCCTGGGATGCATGCAGCCATGGGTGTCATATGGAGGATTCACCCCTGGGATGCATGCAGCATGAGGAGTTGAGGTGGTGACCTCCCAGCCTTGCAGGACTTAGAGGACATGCTTCCTAGTCAAGATCAGAATGGAGGGCATTTTGGAATTCCTCCTGGACAGAAAGTTGGAATGTAGGATGGGTCCTGGGAAAGGGGAGGAGGGAAAATGGCAGATTTCCCCAAAAACTGGTGAGGGATGTGCCAACCCTCTGCCACAGTAATCCCTCCCCTTCAGTTTGATGTGATTCAGGTCCTTCATTCCCACTTGCTGAACAGATGTGCTAATTAATTCTTTTCGAAAGAATCACCAAAAAACTACTGTCAGAAAAGAACAGTTCTTTTGCATTTGCCTTGCTTCATCGTGATTGAAACCAAGTGCAGTTGGTTAGGAACCAGTTTCAAGTAGGAATGACAGACATATAACCTGATCAGTAATTCATTTTAAATCATAATGGGAATGAGGGCTTCTTCTTTCTAGGGCAGAAGACAGAATGAATTTTGTTGCCACTGTGTCCTCACAGGGTTGAGGTGACAGAGAACTTTTCTCACCTCTAGCAACAGAAAAGATTAGGTTTTCCCTACTCTACAAAATGCAGAAGCTGGGCATGAGTGCGATAGGAACCATCTCCTCATGTTCCCTAGTAATTGGCATTCTCCAGGAACTGGTATTCAGAGACATGTTGCTCCTGCTATGGGAGATAATATGACAAGTAACTCTTGATTGTCTCCATTATCCTCTTATCCTCTATGAATGTGCCTGATTCACTTTTGCACAAGTAGGTGTCCATCACAACAAGTTTTCAAGCAGAGGTCTTTCCTATTATCTAACAAATGAGTTCCTAAGAACTAGAGATGCCAAGCAGTGGACCTTTGTATGCATATGCATACAAAGCAGCTGTTCTTCCACTGTTCTCCTTCCATGACTGAGGCTCATTTCACTTCTGAATATGTCACACAGGACTTTGATCACTGGAATTTATCCTTCCTTGCAACCTGTCATTGACACCTTATTGTGAAGATACCTGCCATGTAATTGCTCCCTTCAGTCTTCAGAAATAGCTGTTGGTGTTTTAATGAGCTCCTAAGGCATGGTCTGAAGATGCATGAGGCAACCTCTTGTTACTGCTAAGCAGGCTTAGATCTGACCACTGCATGGATGAGAGATACAAAACACATAATGCATGATGTTTAGAGTTGCATACTGGGGGAGAGGATCACCTCTGGCACCCTGCCATGACCCCTGTATCCCTGTAAGAATACACATTTGTTAAATAAATTGTGATGCATACTTTGTAAAGCAGCAACAAAAGGTTTGCCTGTACCAACCACAGAATACCATTTGGACTGCTCTCGGAGACATAATGTGCTGAAATGGGATGCAGCTGGAGAAGAATACAGCCTTTGCTGTATTGTTTCATTGCAGAGTTGTTGTATGCCTAATAAAGGCTGAATGAAATGAAATGAAATGAATTGCAAAGTAATGTTACACATTACTCTGATCGCCCAACATTACTTCTTACAGTTGACCCTTCACATTTGCTATTCAACTTTTGCAGATTTGATTATTTATGGATTTAACTGATACATTCTCTGTAGGAATCTCTAGGTCCTCTATTGTGACTCTGCTGGAAATTGACCATAGAGTCACACTGGAGGACTTATACTTTTCCTGAGAAAATACTTCTCTAGGCATTTGTAAATCCTCCAGGATGATTCCATGGCCAGCTTCTTCCTGATGTTGACCATGGAGTGCTGGAGGACCTAGAGATGTTCTCTAAGATAAAATATAATGGTTTTTATTTGCATTCTTTCACACTTTCACATGGTCCTGTGCCCTTAACTCCAACAAAAGTGGAGGGTGCACTATGCTATTCATAGTGGTCCAGACAATAAGTTGCTCGATTACTAATTTCTAACATTTTGCCATTACTGTTCCCATTAAACCACTGAAAAATGCAGGGAAATGCCATATAGTTTCTCACCATCACACTACATCTCCGATCATCACAATTCTAAATGGATTATTCAGCCTGAGTGACCACCAACACCCCCACTCACCCACTCAGACATAGGTTAGCAAACCACATGGTTGCCACAGGCTCACTGGTGCTTTGCACAAGTGCACAGAAACAATCACTCACTGAATCCCTTTTCTATCTTTATATCTCAGTATTTGTTATACAGAGAAGAGGAGAAGCCAAGGGTAGTCAGACATACACTCCAGACTTTGCAATAACTGGTTTCTGTAAACTAAGGGAAATACAGGGTGACATTCTATGGGTCAAACATTTTCAGAAGGGAAGAGAGTTCATGATGCATGAAATTTCTTAATGGTGAGATAGTGAAGACACAATTGCAAATATTTCCAACAGAAGCAGTACAAGTCAGCTACTCATGTGACCCTCCCTCCTCTGTCTCCTATTGCTTAGACTGAGAACATATCCAACTACAAGTAACAGATTTAACTCCTGTTACAATCCTTTTTTTTTTTTTGGGGGGGGGGGGAATACAGCCCTGGCCATTGTAGGTAATACAGTAACACAACGAACAGCTCATTTTAGCAAAAAAGTAATTAGTTAGCAAAGCAATTTTTTTTTTTTTGCATTTAGCACATTATTATGTGCCTCCAAGTAATTTTTTACTGATGGTAACCCTAGAGTGAACCTATCATAGGTTTTTATTGGGATGTCTCTTCAGAAGTGTGGGGGGGTGCCATTTACATGTTTTGAGGCTGAGAGAGTGTGACCTGCCCAAGGTCCCCCAGTGGGTTCTTATGCTTCAGCAGGGAATTGAACCCTGATCTCCAGAGTTATAGTCCAAACCACTCAAACCACTATGCCATTCTAAATTCTGTATGAATTGGAGCCATATGGATTGGACTTGGTGGCCCCTAAGGACCCTTCCAGCTCTATATTGCAGCTTGTAGACTTCAGAGCTGGTAGCTAAGCCATCTGACAACAATAATAAGAATATGTAGAAATTTGTTGGGGACTTGCATCTTCCACAATGTTCATATCCAGTAAGGAGCTGCTGCTACATTACTACATAGGAGAGTTGGGAAAGTGACTGGTGCATAGTGGGACCATTGTGCAATGGGACCAATGAACAACAGTACCAATACACATTGGGAATCATGCACAATGAGATCAATGCACAATAGGGCTGGATTAACTACTAAGCAAAATAAGCATGTGCTTAGGACATGAAGGGAAGGGGGGCAACACTGAAATTTTTTCCATTGTCAGATTTATTATGGACCATATTGTGCAAAAATGTAAATGCTAAATTAGGTTCCAAAAAAAAAAAAAAAAAGCTACCATAGTTAATGGTATACATCAATCTTGAGAATACAACAAAATAAAAAAAATATTTTATGGTTTACTGTTGTTTATCTTTTGAATTAGATATACATATATGGGGACACCAAAATTGTTCAAGTGCTTAAGGCCTCTGAAGGTGAATTCATCCTCTGAATTCATCCTTGACAGGACTGATGAACAACCAGACCTATGGTCATTGGTCTCATGTGCATCGGTCCTGTTGTGCATCAGGATACCATCTCTTGTGCCTATTACACATTTTCACAGTGAACTAACAGAGTTTCTTAGTGACTTTGCTACGTTGCTAGGAATATATAAAGTTCTGTAGTGTCGACCATGATAGAGGATTCCAACCATTAATTTTGACAAGCACCACCACCACAGGATGAGACAGAAAAGTTCACCTTCTCCTACATCATAAAAATGATAGAATTGTGGAAATGGAGGGAACAGTAGGGTTACCATTACCAACATAGTTCCCTCCCTCCTTCCCCTGCTGTTTCTGTAATCCAATTTGACTCCCCCCCTTGGAGCTTTTGAATTATTGTAGTCGGTAACTGGCTTTAACTCAGGAAGTGAGAAGCACACACAAGCATCTGTGGAGGTGGAACTGACACTCCATCTGAAGATGAAGTAGGGAGTAGAAATAAAAGTTATTTGAGCTGGAAGGCACTGAATATTGTAAGGAAAGAGGGGATGGGGAAATTTCACTTTCCACAACCTCTCAGAAAAGCTAGGAGTAGCACAATGAAGAAACCAGGCAATGTTGTAGCAATCCGTATATAACAAATGGGAAACATCCCTGGCCCAGTTCCTTCCATGTTCTCCAAAGCAAGTATGGATAGAGAAGAAATGTGCCCTGCTACATAGGGCCATACATGCATGTATGCATGTCGTAAAAGAGGAATGACAACAGAGCAATTAATACAGGGTAGAGCTTATTCATTCAGGATGTGAAAAATCTCTCTGTTTAGATCATACTCTCTGAATCCCACCTGCATTTTCTCCCTGGTCTTGTTTCATACTGGTATATGTAGCATTGTATTTTCCTCCCACATTGAAAATCACAAACTTTTGTTTTATACATTTCTCCTAATGTACACATTATAGCAGCAGCAGCACTGGCTCCCCACCAGTGACAGGGGGAAGAGAAGGGAACTTATTTTGAGCTATATACATCATTTATACTTTTCCACATTGACAAAAGTGTGTGTGCGTGTGTGTGTATCAAAATACATTTTTTAAAAATTGTTCTGGATCCCAGAAGGATGCAGTTAATCATGAAGGAGATCTATTTGTCAGAGTGATTAACAAACATAACTTATTAAGTGCAGTAACAAAAGCTGAAATATTTCACTAATTCATTTATTACGTTCTGTTTATTAATCACTCTAATATATTTTTTCAATACAGATTGAGCCTCCCATATCTGAAATGCTTGGAACTAGAAGTGTTTTGGATTTTTTCCCCCGATTTTGAAATATTTGCACATATATAATGAGATATTTTGAAAATGGGACCCAAATCTAAACATGAGATTCATTTATATTTCATATGCACCATAGGTACATAGCCTGAAAGTCATTATATACAAAACAGTTTTAATCACTCCGTACCTGGAATAAAGTTTGGGTACACTGAGCCATCAGAAAACAAAGATGTCACTGTCTCAGCCACCCATGTGGATGATTTAACTTTTGGAATATTTTGGATTTTAGAATTTCTGGGATATACACTATAAGCCTGAGCAATATGCAATTGCATGAGGCAATATGGAACTTTTTTTTTTTTTTTGCAAGAACACTTCAGAGGTGCAAAAATGCTTCTTTTGTCATGATTATCAAGACTTACCACCCTTCAACTCATTTCATTCTAATTATGACTCTATAGAAATGTACTGCACCACAGATGCTTGTTATGTATAACAAGGATATGTATCCCCACAGTCTTTAACTGATAAAATTTTGTGTGGCTGATCTTCAGAGGGAGAAAAATGTTCCTGGGCATAGTTTTAAGAGATGCTAATATTTATTGCAATCAGCTCAGTGGCTCACTGGTCATTGAACTCACAGTTTGAGTAAATGAGGTTTGTGTCAGAAGGGAGGACATCCTCAAACAATCTGCTTATGGAAAACATCCAAAGGACACAATTTCTGCTTATGTGAATTTAAACCCCTCACCACAAGAGTGCTTTCTAGTCTTGGAAAACTCTTCTGTTCCCCCTCAAAAGTTTTCTGGTGTCTTGCCCAAATAGGAAAAACTGAAAATTTACTTCCAATCCCTCCTCCCATGTAACTGATGTATACCTCAAAAAATATATGTTATACAACATACTTTCAGATAGAGAGAGAGAGAGAGAGAGAGAGAGAGAGAGAGAGAGAGAGAGATGAATGGCTTGGATTTGTTGTTGTTGTGTGCCTCCAAGTCATTTTTGACTTATGATGAACCGTGCCTACTCATGATGTAACCAAAGTACAACAACTTCAGTTTCGTCATCTTGACTTCCAGAGAGAGTTCAGGCTTAATCTGTTCAAGAATCCATTTTTTTTTTTTTTTTAGGTCATCCATTGTATCCTCAGCACTCTTCTCCAACACTTCTCAGATTAATTGATTTTCTTCTTATCTGAAGTCGTAGGCTTTCATGGCCAGCATCCATAGTTTTTTGTGGGTTTTTTGGGCTGTGTGGCCATGTTCTAGAAAAGTTTCTTTCTGACGTTTCGCCAGCATCTGTGGCTGGTATCTTCTTCTTATCTGCTTCCTTCACTGTCTAGCTCTCACATCCATGCATAGTAATAGTTAACTATGCCCTGTGTAAAAGCAATATTTACTTGTACATGCCCTAACTATCTCACTATTCACTGACACAGGTTGTAGCATTATGCAAAAATAAAGCAATCCATGAATAATTGTATGTAATTTCATGTTCATTTTATTTAAAAAAAAAAAAACCATAAGAGCCCACACAATGAAACTTGTTCTCACAGGGGAGTTGCCAAAGACTACTTGGATGCCCTTTTCTTCATACCAAGGATATAAAGCCAACTCTCTCCACCCTCTTCCACATTATTACATGGCGCTGAGGGCTCTGTTCTGCCTTCTGCTTTGCTGCAATCATTTTCTCTAAAACTGTTGGCTTTTCAATTGAAGCCAGGAGAGTGTTTGTTCTTTTCAGCAAGATAATTATTAGCAAAACCTAAATGACCTACAGGGAGGTTATCAGTGGCTCACACCCTGCTGTAGTATGTGGAGTGACATGGTGCCCTAGTGTTCACAAAAATAATGCTAATAACAACATGTAGGCAGGCAGATACAAATAGAGTCAATGTGGTGTAATGGAGATAGTCTAGGAATGGTGAGACCTAGGTTCAAATCCTTACTCAGCTAGGAAACTCAGCCTGAACCCTATCTTGCAAGGTGTTTGTGAGGAAGTATAGAGATGGAAAACCATCTATACCACTGTGTTTGTCTCCTTGGAGGAAAAATGTAAAAAAGTGTAAATTAAAACAGTTAACTTGCAAATTAAATGCGGCCGGTAGAGCAACTAGGAACCCAGACAAGCTAAGCCAGAGATGCTGTGATCCAGATAATGATCTAGGGCTATCATAAGAAGATAGGAAACTGTCTTGTACTGAATCAGAACATTGGTTCTTCTGAACCTTCAATGATATTTCTGGGTCTAGAGAGGTTTCTTTTCTAGCCTTACCTGTAGATTCTAGGAACTATCTGATGGTTCCATTTGCTGGTTGTGGTGCCCTGGTAGCCTTTTCAGGCACCAAAAACACATTTTTTTCAGTTTTATTTTCTGCAAAGTCTCTGTAGAGAACTAGGATATTTTCCCTTTCTGTAGCTAAGTATGTGTACAGACACAGAGAGAAAGAGAGCACAAAAGGACAAGCAGACAAACCAAAAAGATTTTTTTTAAAAACATCAAAATTTTACACATTCCCAGTAATGCCTCCAAATTAGTCTTGGACAGCTTCAAAATCTCTCCATATCAGCTTCCTAAATAGCACTAAAGATTTATTTGACCTGCTCTCTGTGCTCCCAGTTTTGAGCTTTAACACCTCGGAGCTCATGAGAGGGAGTTGGAACCCTATGGTACGTCAGGTCTAAGAATGTGTCTTCATGGGCCCTATGTATGGAAAGGATGGAAAGAATGTTCCAAAAATATTTTTGAAAGTTGTCAAAAAACCATGTGTTTTTGTTGTTTGTTTGTTTTTGTTTTCAGTGTCAAGAAACCTGGATGAGAAGAATCCTGGACTGATGGGAATATTTGCAGTTCAGGGCTTATCCTGTGCAAAATTTGCACAGTAGTTTTCTGCAGAGAACAACATTTTCTGCACAGGAATTAATATTTTTTTCCACACAGAAAATGCTGTTTCCTGCATAGAAGATGCTGTTCTGTGCATCTTTTGTGAAGAGTAAGTCACAAATTGTGAATAATCATCAAAAACTGTAGGTTTTGAAGGCTTTCTCACAACAGGAAAAAAAACTGCTGAAATTATTCATTGCTATATTTGAGAAGAAACTTGGTGAATAATTGCATCCCTAGTGTATGGTGTATCCCAAGCTATCAAAAGGACTATATAACCCAGTATGAGCTAGCCCAGGCTCTAAGACCCTGAAAGGAGCACTTCTATCAGTCCCACCATGTTCATAGGCATGTCTAATGGGGAAAAGCAAGAAGGTCTTTCAAGTGGCTGTTCCCTGGCTTTGGAACTCCATCCCTAGGGAGGCTAGAGTGGCTCCCTCCCTCTTCCAGCAAGTGAAAGCTTTTCTATTCTGACAAGCTTTTAGGAACTGACTGTAATAGGCATTTGATAATGTGCTCTTTATTTTATGTTGTTTAATGGATTTTTAAACATTATGTTGTAGACTTTTGAACATTTCAAAACTAACTTTCATACATTTTTATTGCTGTCTTTGTATGCATTTTAATAGTATTTATTTATATGCATTTTACTTGGTTTAAATTTTGTAAGTCAAGTTGAGTCCTCGCTTTGAAGAAAAGATGGGATATAAATCGATGATGATGATGATGATGATGATGACGATGATAAGCTGTGATTAAATGTTAAAACATCACCAAGAAAGAAGAAAGAAGAAATAGAGAAGAAGAGGCTCTACAGCTTCTGACTGTCATACCATGGATAGTATGATAACATACTATAGATATATAGAGAACCAGCGTGGTGAAGTGATTTAAGCATTGGACTAGGACACTGGGAGAGCAGAGTTCAAATCCCAGCTCAGCCTTGTAAAACCACTGGATGAATTTGGGCAAGTCACACTCTTTCAGCCTCAGAGTATAGCAATGGCAAACCCCTGTGAAGAAACTTGTCAAGAAAACCCTATGATAGATGTGCCTTAGGGTCATTATAAGTTGGAAATAATTTGAAGGCACACAGCAACAACTATAACTAAATGTTAAAGTACCACTGAAATAGAAACAGATGCTGATTTGATATGGGTAGGGAAAGCCAAAATACATGTTGCTGCCTCTTCCCTGCCTGCCCTCAGACGTTTTCATCTGAAACCTTGAACATTGAAACCTTCTCCATCCTCCCATGTGGTTTTCAAGTGTATGGAGTTGGTTCAGCCCACATCCTGTGACCTGACACTAAGCACAATGTCTAAAACAAGGGAAGCCCCTCCTCTCCTGTGACCAGATATTTTGGTATACCAGGGAAAACCTTTTAGCTACAGCTGATCAAAACATAGTGTGTGATTTCCATACATCCCTTTCACTCTATGGACCTTCCCTGTTCATTGAAGCACAAAAGCATCTGAGTCGTGCCATGCAGACATAACACACTCCATGACTCTCTTGCTGCTTTGACAAGTGACACTTACCTTCTTAGAGTGGATTTTCTGTGTGTCATTCCCTGTAACTTGCTTCATGGTAACTCTGTTTGCAAATGTCACCCACGCTGTAAGTGGTTAGCAGATTGTGGAGCTTTTGCAAAGGAGAGAAGGGATGCCAAACAAGAACAATACAAATGGCATGTCACAGAAATGCATCAAGCTCACTTCTCCTTAAATGCATCAAGCTCTCTTCTCCTCTTGCTTTCAGTATGGGATGAACCAGAATTCATTCAAGCACCAATCCTGCCTGCAGCCGTCACAAGTGAAAGTGCTACAGCCTTTATGTGTCTTGATCAGAGATTCCTAAACATCCTCCACATGTTTTGGACTTCAGCTCCCAGAATTCCTGACCATTGGCCAAACTGGCTTCTGGGAGTTGAAGTCCAAAACACCTGGAAGACCAAAGTTTGGGAACCACTGGTCTAGATGGTAGAGGCACAATTGACTGGGACACAAGAGTGAGGTGAGGTCCTCTTGGTTGTACATGGATGAAAGAAGTCCCTACCTTGGGAGATCCATCGGGCTCCTTTTTTCCTAGCCCTCTCCCATTGAGTTTAAAATACATTACCCATTTGGTAGGGAGTTTACTGAACCAGTTACTTATTTATGCTGTTTGATCACCTGTGTCTGGCTATATTGGCTTAACATGTTGCTCATAAGACAAGCACCCTGAGCATTGTTTTCATATTTGAAGGGCAGGATATCAATTACCATAAACAAACAAATGCAGAGTGTTCCAAGCAGGGAACCATTTAATTTCCATCCAAGAAATATTTTATTTACTCCTTTGCTACATTTATATATTCCCTTAGTGCTGAAGCACACAAAGCTGTTTACACTTTACAATAATAGCTTACAAGCAAACAGACAGAAGACAAGAGGTGGGAGAAAAGGGGGAAGGGGAGGTGAACAAATTAGGCTCTATAGAAGGCACATAGCGCAAAGAAGTATAAGAAAGTTGTGAATCTTCAATGGCTGCACTGCAAAAATAATCAAGTCTGACACACTTTAACTGCCATGGCTCCATCCTAAAGGCTCCTAGGATGTGTAGTTTGTTGTGGCACCAGAGCTCTCTGACAGAGAAGGTCAATCCCTCACAAGTCTACAAATCCCAGAATTCTATAGCATTGAGCCATGATTCTGTATTGCAGTGGACCCTTAGTATCTACTGGAGTATGGTTTCCAAGACCGTCAATGGATACCAAAATTGGCAGATGCTGAAGTCCCATTAAATACAATGGCATAGTAAAATGCTGTCCCTTATATAACATAGAAAAATCAAGGTTTGCTTTTTTGACATGTTCCTAGTAACTCAAACCATGCACATGTGGGAAGATTGGAAGCACATGGTAGAGTCATTCACACAAATTCTTCATTACAGTGGTGGATCCAGGTGGTTAGCAGGAGGTCATCACACGACAGTTACAATCATGTATGCTAGTGCTCACCCACATTCCAGAAAAACATGGACTCCCCTGAACGGGGACATGACTCCATTATCCAGATTTCCATCCTCTAGTGCCAGCAAATAATATTTTCTCATTACCATCATTGAAATTATGGATGAAGAGAAACAGACATACAGTTTCTCATCCTCAGTGAACTGATGGTCTGCAAACAATGGTTACCACCATAAGATTTTTTTCCATCTTTGCAAGCAAAAGGACAACCTTTTCTTATTGTTTCATTTTAGTGGAGCTTCTGCAAAAATATTTTTTTTCATTGAAGACATATTCTATGAAAATACATTTTCCCCATGTTCAACATGTTGCTTTTTTGAGCAAATAAAATCTTTATTAAAAGTCCTGAAATGTGAAAAGTCAATGAAAAATGAGCAAAAGTTCTTATAATCACATCTACTTTTTTAAAAACAAAAAGTTTGAAATTTTTCATTATTGCATTGAAGAATTAAGTTCAACCGCAGTGTAACTTTTTTACCTGAAGTAGCATCTAACTATTGTTTATGCAGTTTAGTACAAGGAATGGGCACTATGTTGTATTTTGCCTCAGGCAACAAATGTGCTGGGCCATCCTGAGCTCCCTTCCCAATCATATATTGTTTAAGAATGTGGGGGGGGGGGGTGAATAGATTTATTTACTCAAGCATTTAAAATATTATAAACATTAGAAATCTGTAGCACAAGGATTACATGAGAATTCTTGCTAGAAAGAAGGCAAGTATCTAAAAGGAAGGATTTTAGTGGCATGCAAATCTACAAAATACACCAAAAGAAAATCCTCCCAACTCATCTAGTAATGATATGTTTTACACCACTCTGGCATCCATTGCAAAAAGTTGTCCACAAACAAGAATGTCAAAAGATCTCCCCCATCATTTTATATGTATGTGACTACATTTACCTGATTGAATAACCCCATAGCTTCAATCTGCAAAAATTTGTGTTGTATAATTTCAGTTACCTGAATGCAGAAAATCCAAATTGCTTGAATGCCAGTTAGCAAAAAAGTCCAAACTTGCAATGCAGCCCTCATTTAAACCTAGGTCCAGGATGCAAACTTTGTAAACTGAACTCATTTTGATCCCAATAGCCTGTTTAAATGAAAATATATGCCCTCTGGACCAATCATAGATTGGATTTATGCTCTCTCACACACATTCAGACACATAAACATTTCTGCTGCTGTTTGCTGAGACAAAAATATGGAGTTGTTGCCATGTACTATCTAGGAGTGATGGACAAGATCTATACATATTTGGTCTGAAATATTGTTCAGTAACTGAATTAATATCCTGGATAACCTTCTGATTGCCATGCAACAGGCCTTCTAAACATCAAAGAGCTCAAAATAAATCTAACTCAGATTTGCACTAGAACTCCAATAGTTTGCAACAGAATGTGAATTTATTTATTTATTTATTTATTGCATTTATATCCTGCCTTTCTCCCAAAATGAGATTCAAGGTGGCTTGAATGGATCCAACAGCACCACAGATATGGAAGAAAAATATTTGGTTATTTTATTCATGCATACAAGAATAATGCATTTCAAGAAGGTTTTATTCCCAATTATGAGAGCTTTTGTACATTTCTTTAAAATCCCATTTTAGGATTTTTTGTGAAACAAAAATTGTCCAGCCCCCCTTCCTTGCCCCAGGTCCTTTGCGGAAAATGCACTGTTTTCTGTGTAAAACCTTTATGAATGTGTGTGTTTATAACGTTTACCCCCTCTCAAAAGAAAATTAACCAAAAAAAGTGCACACACTTTAATCAATGGGGGGAATGCTTATAAAAGCATATACTTTAAGAAAAGGGAGAGAAAAGCTTGCACAGCAAAAATGTGTGCAGTTTTCCATGCAGTGGAAGAACAAGCAAGGTAACTGACAGCTTCATATAATCAAGGGGGGGAAATGGAGGCACAGACAAGATTTAGAGAAATGAATATTGAATCTGGGAGTCCATTATATCCCTAATTAAGTCCTAGAGTTTTATTAGAGGCAAGTCCCAGAAAAATACAACACTTCCTGAGAAACTGAGAAAAAGTAAACAGAACTGTTGAAATACCACCAGAAGGTATGGAAAACATAGATTTTGCCTTTGCTGGCTTTCCTGTGTCTGTTTTTTCTGCATCAGAAATATGCTTAGGTGAGTGAGGAAAAATCTGACCAATAATCCAGAAAGCCATTACCACACACAGCCAAATGCATGTGCATTCTTCTTATTATTGTTTTAGAATTAATAGCCCAACAACTTTGCAGACTGCTTCATAAATCCCAGTACTCAAAAACACCAAAATCAGGACTCAGCAAATGCAAATGAACTTCACCCAGGGTCAGGGGGTTTCCCAGCAGACAATGGACCATTAATTAAATAGACACTAATCCTCCTCAGATATCCTCCCACCCTGAGGCCATGCCTCAACAGAACAATACACACATTTATATGCTAATCCTTTCAACAAAAGATCACACAGTATATATACCCCACACAACTCCACGCCACCATTCTCTGAAGATGCCAGCCAAAGATGCAGGTGAAACATCAGGAATACATTCTTCTAGAACATGGCCTCACAGCCCAAATCCCCCACAAAAACCTATAGAATAGAAATGTTTGTGTGTTTTTGCTTGTAATGTTTGTAGTATCTGTAGCATCATATCCCTGAATATGCCTTTTATATTAATGGAAAATGTGTGTTTTAATAAATATAGAGAGAGTTATCAAACAAATTCTCAGACCTCCCTTGGGCAAACTGGTTTGATTTGTGGGCATCTGTGCTTGCCTGATGCAAACCTTTCTCCCTTGGCCTTGTTTCTTCTGAATCATGTTCTTATTGCAAAGATAAGGTGAGAAATAAAAGATAATGGGAGGAAAAAATGACAGGTGTGCACTTCCCTATCACCCACCAATGATTTCTTTTACAATTGGCATGTATGCGCACTTCCACCCTTGCCCATCTCTTTCTACATTTAGAAACCATTGAAAAATCTTAATGGTCTGGTAGCAAAAGCAGTGATTGGAGATGACAAATGAGAAGGGCACAGAATGAGGGTGTGCAGCTAATGGTTTCCTACAACTGCTGATTAAACATCATCTTTCCAACTCTTGCCACCTAATTCTCCCAGGGCTTGATTTATGGTGGGACCCTCCTTTCTCCCCCTCCAACTCCATTGTGTCCGTAGTTTTATGAGCTAGCAACAATTTAGCACTCCAACAGACTTTCCTCTCTACATCTCATTTTCTTTTAATGAAGAGAAAGGGGGAGGAATGTGGAAAATAATATTTAATAATCATTTTCTCTTGCTTTTTTGGGTTCTCCTCAAATAACTGTTGCCTTTTGAAAAAAAACATCTGCAAATATCAGAGATGGGGTGAGAACGGAAGCCATCTGTTTGCATCTTGTATGATGTGCTCATTATGACATCCAAAGAGCTCATGGCTTTGCAGGCAATCCCACATTCCTCCTGCTAATGGGAACTGTCTGGTGCTATTTCTGCCAGTTTAAAAATAGCTCCGTGCAAGTCTCATCATTTCCAGCAGTGGTATTTATTGCTGGCCATTTCGAAGAATGGTGAATATACAGATCTAAGTGGTGCGGATCGTAAGCAAGTTCCTTTAACAAGTTCTTTTTCCTGATTACAAAAGGAAAAAAAAAGTTACATTGCAAAAATAATATAATGGCTGCATCTATCCTGAAGAATTATTGCAGTATGACACAGCTTTAACTGCTATGAAACAATGCTGCACAATTCTGGGTTCTGTAGCTTTGCAAGATATTTACCCTTCTCTGCCAGAGAGCTCTAGTACCACAATAAACTACAAATCTCAGGATTCCTTAGCTATGGAGACATGACACTTAAAATGGTGTTTGACCCAGAACAAAATTTTCTAAGCCCATCTCTTGCTTTTCCTTCAGACTTCCCCTATTATCCACATAATCCTTTCCTAACAACAAATGTCAGCAATAGTAACATATTTTGAGTCTCATTTGGGAGCAAAGCAGGATATAAATCAAACAAAAACATCAAATAAATAAAAACATTTTATGTTGTTGCAACATTTTCCTTTTCTACCCCTTTGTCCCCCCAAAATGACAAATATACTGATAATGCCATTTCCCCTGCCATCACTGTGGAATGGAGAATTTTCCAAACAACTCTCCTGACTATCCCTTAATTCTCTCCAGGTCTGAAAGAAATACAGTCTCAAGGAATACAAGATTGAAGGAGATAATTATCTAAAGATTAAGTCCTCCCTTAGGTAGCCCCTGATTTTCCCCCACCCTCCATACACTTTGCATAGAGGTTCGAAACCCATTAGCAGTTCTGACACTACAAGGTCATCTTGAAATAAATGCACAGAAGACATTATGGCAATTACAATGTTGTCTTTGTAAGAATGTCTCAGACTGTTAGATGCTCAGATCTACTAATAGTGCTCTTATTGGGAATGGACAGGTAGCCTTTTCTCTGCCATTTTCTCTGAAGAGGTCTGTGATTCAGATATTTCAGAGAATTGTAAAAGTGTAATTGGGAAGGGGAGGCATGGACACTAATCTCCTGCCTCCTCACTTTTGCCTATCTGTGCCTTTTATTTTGGTCTCTCAAATGGGAACATTGCCCTACTGGAGGATAGTTGAAGGTTACCTGACTGACTTGTCTTGACATTTCTTGAAAAGAATGTTGCATAATGATCCTGTAGGACTCTTTGGCCTCCTGGGCTATGCCTTGTATCTTCTAGGTAAGATGAAGTTAAATGTCAGGCTTCACTTTTGTAATGAAACCCCAAGATCTTCAGCCGAGAGATGTGTGCAAAATACATACACTTAGAATTAAATAAGAGGGCATGAGAAGATATGGTCCTTGTTATCACAGAAAAACTAACACAACAGGTTCAGAACTTATGAAATAGTCTCTGTGATGACTCCTTTTTTACAGGAATTTCCATTTATTTCTTTTATTAGTAGAAACAGAAGTAATCTTGATCCACCTGGATCAGATGTTGGTCTAAGGAATGGCATGTTAACTTGAAGGCTAGAAAAACAAATGGGTGTATATGCATGCATTACATGTTCAGATGGGAAGGGAGTGGATCTGAACTCAGTTTCTTAAGAACATACGGGGAAAGAGAATGAAAGGGGAGCCCCTAAGAAAGGGGAAAGAAAACAACATTTTGATATTGCAAAAAATGAGAAGGTGGCCCACCTAAGTTTTAAAACTGTGCATACTTTAACTATGCTTTGCTAAAACTTGCTGATTAGTTCTAACAACAAACATCTATGGAGAACATTTGTCATTTCTGAATAAAGGTTTTTCTGAGTTTTCACTACTCAAGCCTGGATTTCTGAATGAAGAGGTTACTGTACATGACACTGGCTCAGTATCTTTCCCTAAGTGGGAGTACATGCAGCTTCTCTGTCTGAAAAATTACACTGGTTTTATATTTAAAACAAGTGCCTCATTAGGTACTCATTTCCAATGCATGTCAACTTTGCTCTGTCATTCCTTCATGCCACTTATGGACCATCAACACCAGTCCTAGCTAGACTATCTAAATGTAAAAGAGACAACCTGGTGAGGCAGAGATTATAAACATTGATTGAAATGAAATCAAATACTGTAGGCCCTGTGTAAACCATGGACTAGATTTATAGTTACAGTAACTGCATCATTACACCTAAGCATCAAGGACACCACGTGTGAAAATGTTGGCTCAATAAGAAATATTGATCGACAACTTTGCCAACACCTGTGATCTCAATAAAAAGCAGATGGTGCTGTATTTCAGATCTAGCATTTGCTCATGTTTGCAATCCACTGTGCATTTATATGTTGAAGGAAATTCACACAAGGATTTGGATTGGAGGCTCATTCCTGCATCTCATATTTTAGTTAGGATTTCAGATTTGTATCTTACACATTGCCCAAAAGAGATGGACAAAAAGACAAGGAAGGGCAATTGCCAAAAAGTAGGAGAGGGGGCTGGGATGTAAAATGCACCATTGAACTGATCTAGCAAAGTTCTTGTCATTCTGTCTCATTCTCACCTACTCATAGGAATGTTGTGAGGAATGGGTAGGGAGCTATGTACACTGTCTTGAGCTCACTGGTGAATGATGGTACAGTCAGTCAGTCAGTCCTCTGTATCCATGAATTTTGCACCCACAAATTCAACCATCCATGGCTTGAAAATAGTCCCCCACCCCCCCAAAAAAAACCCAAAAAGCAAATCTTGATTTTGACATTTTATATAAGGGATACCATTTAACTATGCCATCGTATATAATGGTTCTTTAGCACCCTGATCTTGGTATCCATGGGCGGTCCTTGAACCAAACCACAGTGGATACTAAGGGCCCACTGTATATAAATGCAAATGTTACACAAATAAAGCTCTTCTGACCCAATAAGTTCTCAAGCTCCTTATTTCTATTTTCCCCCAATGTCTATTTCTCCCAACTATGCCACAGAATAGATTAAAAGAAAGAAAAGACAAAACCTTGACCCTTCTTGTTCACTTGATTCTTGCCAAGCCTGCAAGTCTGCAGTTATAATCACAATACTTTTGTAACATTTGCAGCATAGTGTGGCATAGAGTGGAGAAAGTGGCTAGAAATTAGCTCAGCTCTGAGCATATTGCCCTCTACTGATCAACTATGAAAGATATAGAAGAAAACCTGTGATTAAAGCACACTTGATAGTATAGTACTACAAGGCTGGAGGCATACAGCAGTTTTGCTGTTGCCTCTATTATTGCAATTTCTGTCTAGAACTGAAGAAGTATATCTGTTCTTTTTGAGGATATGCCAGTGAGTGAGGATATGTCCCAGATTTTGTTCCTGTTCTTTCAAATTTTAGATTGGAAATCAATACACACTTTGTTTATCTGAGATTATTTTCAGTTAGCTCCTGATACAATCATAGATAGATAGATATAGATAGATAGACAGATATTTAATACCAGCTCTGTGGGTCAGTTTCTTTTAACCCAGTATAAAATAAGAAAGAACAGGAACAAAATCTGGGACTTTTCAATCCATCTGGATGCACCCTCTGTTGGTTTTTATGAATTTTTGAATGAATTACTGTTTCTTGGCAGCTCTGATAAATGTAAATCAACACACATGTACAGTCACATGGCTTATAGAAATTCAATGAAACTATGAGGGAGGGAGGGTCAGCCATTCATCTCTCACACACTTAATGCCTCTTCTTTTTCTTTTGTGATACACATCGAGAAATACAGTACTATCTCGCAGTGATGGCAATATGGTTTTGATTCAGAGCCATTGATTTAATCATCCAACTAATTGTTTCACTGAGTAACCACTGATTTGTATGAGTAACCATCTAAGATTTCCTTAATCAAGTGGCAGTCCAAAAGTCTATGACAGTTGTCACTGAATTATTTTGGATACAAAATTTCAAGTGAATTTGGCATTTCAAAAGAAGGAAGAAAATGTTTTCATAAGGTTAACAACACTGATGAGGCTGAATGTATTCCAACAACTTACACTGCCAACAAATCTAGGAAGTAGCTGTACTTCTGCAGTTGTCGTGAGTTTCTAACCTAAAATGAAATTTCAAGTGAGACTATTTAGAAAGGTCCCTGCCCAGGGGAGATATCTGACAAATTGGTAGTGAAACCTAAAACCTCCTTGAAAAATGCATCTCAGTTTTGCCGAGTCCTAATTTTTAAGGGATTTTAAAATGTTTGTGCAGCCTGTTGGCTTTAACCTTGGTCTAGTCTTATCTCGATCTATAGGCTGAACAAGAGCTAGCTCTGTCTCTGAAGATTGATGCCCTTGTACTCCACAATTACTTTATGGCCTAGACTGCCTAACAAAAGTCCCTTGATTTATCTGTCCTGCAGCGATGATCCTCGCCCAGTGCCATAACCATGAAGGTCACACAGAGGGAGATATTTCTGCCAGCTCATAGACTGCATTGCCTACCTCTTAATTTGCTGCACTGTCAGAACACAAGGACTGGGGTCAAGAGGGTCCATGGTATGATATAAGACTCCTGGAACAAATGGAAAGAGGCAAGCTCTTAACAGCAGGAAGATTTTGATGGTGGAAGACCTGTGACACAGAGCTATATACGAAACACCTTAGTGCATGTACATTTCATCAGGAGCAGCTGGTGACTCTGGACCTGTAGGGCAGCAGGGAATCCATCCAAGGTTTGACCAGCATCCCTTCAGTTTTGACAGCAGGAACAATTGGGTTTTAACAACCACCACAACCAAGGAACTGGTATTAAAACCAAGGGTGGATTCCCCACCTCTAATTCCAGTGTCACCAACCCCCCCCCCCCCCCGCATTCATACATAAAAACAGGTAAAGAAGAAAAGCAGACCTTCCAGAGGCCATGAAGAACTTGAATCTCACTTTTCTTGTTTTTCTCTCCCTTTCCTATCTCCCCTTTACCTTTATGGATTGGCTGAAATCCTATTAGTGCCTTACATAAATTCTTCCATAGAAGCAGTTGGATATTTTTGACCAATGCAGAATGTTCCTTTCCTCTTTTTATATCTTCTTCTTGTTGTTTTATTGCTGAATTCCTACCAATGCCCCCACCCCCATGACAATCAGTCTAGACAACACATGGCCCAATCCCTGATTCTGGTATGAACTATCCTGACAACATACAACCAGTTCAGCAGCAAACCCATGTTATATCTTGGAGATTTTCAAATAGAGGCCAGATGCCCATGGGGGGGGGGGGGAGGGAGGATGCTTTGATACTGTGTTCCTGCAGGGCAGGGGATTGGATTGAGATATCTTCCAGCTCTATGACTCTATATAATCCTACTGACCTTAAACTAATTCAGAAGTCAGTTAAGATGTTTCTGGATAGTTTGTAAGTAATAACGTATTTCCTGAGCCAATACAAGAATCATAAAATGTCTCATTAACTCCCTTAATCACCCTCCTTGTTCTCCCCTTAAAGCAAGGGTGGACAAAGTGGACCTCACTAGCTGTGTGTGGCCTTCAAGGCCTTTTTGGAAGCCTATTCAGTGTCCTCAGTGCTCCCCATATATATATATATATATATATATATATATATATTGACTGAAAAAGTATTTCCCCATAATACACACACACACACACACACACACGTGTGTGTGTGTGTGTGTGTGTGTGTGTGTATTGCAGTTTCTTATAGGAATTCAGCAGCAAACCACCATTTGTGTTACAGTCAATGAAAAAAAGAGCTATAGTCAATGGAATTGTCAACCACTATTCAATATTATAGTCAATTTAGTTCCTTTTACTTCAATATCAGCATCATAATCAATATAATTATCAGTAGAAATAGCAAGGTCATTGGAGCTCACAGGCTTTTGTGGATGTTTTCTCTTCTTGCTATGGGGAAATACTTTTTCAGTCAATATGCAAATAATCACCATTTAGTCAGGGATATTAAGGGTAGATATTAAGGATATTAAGGAGTAGGCAACTATGGAGGTTGCATGGAACAATTTTTTGCCCACCCTCAGTGGGCCACATATGTTTGAAAACTGGCATCATTGTAGTTGAATACAAAACTTAAGTGACTGACATCCAGCTTCTATTTTCATCCATTTCTAGCTGATCTTCATGGGTTTAGGGATGTGTGTTGAGGTTCTTGTATTTCTCCATTCTTGCACTGGTGGCTTTTTGGACATGGAGGGGGTAGATTTTGCGACTGTAGATCTATGGAGGAATTTCAATTATTGTCCAGGGGCTACAAAAAAGTGATTTACATGTAATCCATGGGCCACAGTTTCTGTACCCTGATATAAATAAGCCTCACAAATTCTCTTGACTTCAACAAGGAAAGGCATCTCAGGACATCATGACACCTCACTGAGGAAATGTTCCATAGATGCAAGAATTCATATTTCAAGACTTTTTTGTGTGAAAAAATAAGTAACTTGGGCATTTTTTTTGCCCACAAATCCCTCATTTCTGTACAGAAACTAGAAAATAAATAGTTTTATGCAAAATGTTGTGCATTCTTTGTGCAAACCTTTTTTAAAGGCTTACACTGCAAAATTAATATAGAATTATAAAGTTGGAAACAGTCTCATGAACCATTGACTCCAATCCCTGCTCAATATTGGATCTCCAGTTAAAGCAGTGGTTCCTAAACTTTGGCCCTCCAGAAAATTTGGACTTCAGCTCCCATAATTCCTGATTGTTGACCAAACTGGCTAAGATTTCTAGGAGTTGAAGTCCAAGACACCTGGAGGACACACTTTGGGAAACAGAAAGTTAAAGCATCCCTAGCAGGTAGGTGTCCAGCCGCTTTTCGAAGTTGCCCAGAGAAATAGACCCCACCATCTCTCTAGACAATTGATTCCATTCCTGAACCCCTCTTACTGTCAAGATCCACCTTCCTGTAACCTCAAACCATTAGAGCTGATCTTAACCTCTGGAGCAGCAGAGAACAGGCTTACCCCCCTTCTGTCTATGACAGCCCTTGAATTATTTTAAAAGTTCAATCCTGTCAACCCTTAATCCTCTCTTCACCAAGCTGAACATGCCCATCTCCTTCAACCTTTCCTTCATATGTTTTGTTTTGCATCTCTGAACCTGTCTTCATCCCTACTAAAAAGAGGTGCCCAGAACTAAATGCAGTAGTCCAGACAATGCCTGACCAATACAGAATATAGTGAGACTATTATTCTCCTTAACCTGGAAATTGAGGTCTAATCTGCACTATTCCTGCAAGCTTGGGCTACACATCTGAACTCTTCCTTAGTGATTTGTACTTCCTTCCATTCTCTATACATACTCCTTTTAATTTTCACTTCCACCTTGAGTTTGCTGTGCAGCTACATTAGCTTTTTCAGATGTTTCCCATTTTTCTTCTTCCATGGGATTATTCATGACTGTATTTTATGCAACAATTCTAAGCCTTACTGGGTACCTTTTTTTCTTTAGCATGTCTAACTATGGGATTCCACCCAGTAATTCCCTTAATTTGTTACAATCAATTTTCCTGAAATCCATGGTCCATGTTTTACTATATTTTTATTTGCCCTTTACCACAATGTCAAATTGTAGCATTAAATTGTCACTTCCCTCTACAGTCTGACTACTTTGATTCCAGTGACTAACTCCTCCCTATACATTAGGAGCAAGACCTGGATTGCTGATCCCTTTGTTCCTTCTTCTAACTCTTGAAATACGAAATTATCTGCAAAGGATAGCAGGAATTTGTTGGATAGCCTATGCTTAGCAAAAACCAGGCCAATTGGAGTTCCCCTTACTTATTAATTTGCACATATTTGCAATTTCTGGGGTTTATTTCTGAAAAGTGCAATCTACCACCTCGTCTTGGTTTTGTGGCCTGTAGTAAACTCCTATCACAATGTTGTATTTATTTATTTCTCTGTTTACTTTTATTCAAATGGTTTCAACTGATTCATTTTGATCACTTTCATGGATTTCTGTACGAGTGAATTTGTCCTTGACATATAATGTGACATAATAAATCAATAGCAAAAATTCTCAGAATCTTGCAAATAATGAAATAATCAATTTTGCCTCCCTATATTGAATATTGTGTTCCTGCATCAGACAAATCATCCATCTTAACCAACCTCAAAGTCTATTAGCTGCCACCATCCACTAATGATAGCACCCAAAGACTCAGTGACTTAGCGGGAAGTCAGGGAGTGGTTTAATGTACCACCTCTGCCTCTACAGAGACTTTCTCCCCATCTCCTGTGGGAGATGAGATCCTATACAAATGCATGCACACATACCAAGAAAAGGCACACAAAGAGAGAGTGGAAAAGACAAGATCTTTTAAGGAAAGCTTTTCTTCAAAGTAAGCAATCTTACATTAATGCAATGTTATTTTGTAGTTGAAGGATATTTTATACTTGCACCTTCCTTCAGAGATTACTTAGGAGTAGTTACAAGTTGTACAAACAGTCTAATGTAGTGTCTGCATGGGTCGGGATACTCCAGGGGCAGGCCCATGGTATCCTGGCCCTGGAGCTGCTCCGACCTCCCCACATTATCTGGGGCCCTCTGTTGTGAAACTGGGTGGCTGTTCAGATACACATCCCATGGTGCATGTAGCACAGCTGTTGCTGCCATGCATCATTCACACTGATATCACATTGCCAGGCACCTTGTTCTGTCCTCAGAGGCAGCCATGCTGGGTGGCATAGCAGTGTGTGTTTTAAACCACCACCCTGAGTTGCAACTGAGGGAACAAGTTCTTCTGGGAAGATCTGGAGCCAATACTAAGGTTTTTATGAATTCTGTTTTGAAATGGATATACCCTGAGTTTGACATTGAATGGGCCCGACAACACTGGATTGTTTGCACCAGACTCAGGAACTGGTTCCTGTATCATCTGGATTCCCCACTGAAAGGATAGGGGGAGGCCATTTTATTTGGCACATGTGAATAGGGCCTAAGTCATATTTAGCTGGAATTAGAAATAAAACATAGGCTCTAATGTGACTAGCTAAACATTCCTATTCTGCTTATGATACTGGTAATATTCTGGGTCTTTGAATGTTCATGGTGGGCTGGGAGTCTGGATGCCTTTGTTAAGCCTACAACCAGGCTTCCCTATGGACAATGAAGTAAGCAACACCTCTCGTAGCCCTCCATCAGTCCCAAAAGTCTCTTGTGCATCTTGTGGCTCCTTGTGTTATAACCCTTAAGAGTCTGGAAGCTTTCACATCTCCCATAAACTGGTCATTCCCATTGGGCAATTGTCTCTCATGATTTCTACTGACCTATGTGATGGTGCTCCAACAAATGTAGCCTAAACCATCGTATCATTAATCCTTTGTTTACCTGGAAGTTACCCCATCCCCTCAGTTGTATTGGCCAACATAATGGTAGACCCATTATCAGAGGGACCATCAATGGCTACTGATGAGGATGGTTGCATATTATCTCCAGTATCAGAAGAAACATGCCCTTGTTTATTGGATGCTCTGGTACATGAGATGGAGGGTTCAATTACACTCACATCCTTCTAGTGAGCTTCCACATAGACAATGGTGTGAATAGCATTTTGGATCAGAAAGGCCTTAGCTCTGATCCAACATGGCTTTTTTTACATTCCGATGTCTTAATGTTCTGCACTCTTAAATGTCTTTCCAGGTGACAAAATCACTTCTAACAGATGATATTCCAAGCAAGGCATTCTCACAAATCTGTTCATATAAGCTGCTTAAGAAATCTGAACAAATGTCAATTTTGCTTTCTCTTATTTTTTTTAACTTTAAAAAAACAACTTTCCATCAAATTTGTGAAGAAATTTGCAAATGTGATAAGTTTTTAATCAAAACAAAATGAACAAATCCTCCAAATGTCAGCACCATGAAAATTCAGCATTCAGCTGTTCCCATTATGGAGTGGATCATGTTGGACCTACTGTTGAAAGAAGTATCAGCAAAAAGCATAGCTTGGAAAAGTTACTTTTTGGGGACATGCTGGCTGGGGAAATCTAGGAGGTGTCATTCTTAAGCAATGGTTACAAGATCATGGGAAGTGCATTTATTTATTTTATTTTTATTTTTTTGCTTACTCTATGCTTTGCAAAGCTGATTCTACTATAATTCTCTAATGCAGGGGTTCCCAACCTTTTTGATTTGCAGAGCCCTTTTTTCTATGGCAGAGCCTCTACGTGGCCTAACCTATGTCTTACAAGTTAATGGTGTTTAGGAGTAAATATAAGAATATATTCTTATTTTTTTATTTCATTCAATTTTTATTTCTTTCATTTTTCTGGAGCAGCAGTGGAGCACTTGGGAAGTGCATGAAGATCCCTAAGGGGTCCTTGGAGCACAGGTTGGGAACTCCCACTCTAATGGGATCAGATTGCCAGGTTGTCAACAGTTGGCTTCTGCCAGACCGTGGATAGTCATCCTTTCCCATTAATCACATGCCAGATTGCAAAAATGGTACAACTTTTACAGCAGATATGTTTCAGGTTTGGGTCCTGTGGTATTCAAAGGCATAGCCATGTTAATCTGATGAAGTTAGTTCCAGTCTATGAAAGCTTATACTGCAAACTTCTTTATTTCAAAGACATAGCCATGTTAGTCTCAACTCAAGTCTACAAACACTCATGCTACCAGCTTCTTGCTTTCACTTTAGTCTCAAAGGTGCTACAAGATCCCTTTGCAAGCATTTCCTATAGTTTCAAATGCAGTTTGCCAAGCAGCATGTGTCTTCGAATCACCTGTCGACATATGCCAGCCCATAAATTGTATAAGGTTTTCTTAGCCAAGCAAGCAGAAAGGCACTGCTCAAGAAACACCATAATAAACCTTGTAGCTTATGATTCCAAATTTATTTCCCAGTTCTGTCCACATCTCCATTTTCTTTCATATTTAATGACACAATTGATTCTGAGCAAATGAATTAGATGTTCTTGTTTTGGTCTTTAGGTTTAAAACTACACACACACACACACACACACACACACAATTTTTTTTCACAATCTTAGAGGTTATTCAGATGGTGAAAAAAAAATCCTGGATGAACGTGGGATTTACATGCCTTTTGAATGCAGCCACTAAAGTTTCGGGGGGGGGGGGGGCTACCCCAAACCCCACAAATCTCAGGATACCCCCCCTCCCGTGTTTTCCCAAAAGTTTTGTGTTGTTGGCTATGTGAATAACAGATATGAATAAACCCAGGATAAAACTCTGTATGCCTTGAATGTGTTTCAAATGCATCTGCACCATTGACTCCATCTTTATTCTCATTGCGGGCAAGTGTGAGCAACAGAACTCACAGAGATACTCACAGAGGCAGTTCTTTTTTAAAAAAAAATAGTGTGAACAACAAATTCAGAATGTATGCGTGAAATCATTCACATAGTTGTGCTGACAAAAACAATATCTGAATAACCCCTTAGTATTCATTACAGATAGAGAGGTTGTAGCTGAATACGTATTTACTAGGGAGCAAGTTTCACAGAAACCATGGATTAACTTTTGAGTCAATATGTGTAGTCTTTAACTGCTTTCTTTTTTTAAAAAAAAAATTGTTATCACACAGGTTGTCTAGGCTGCACCTTCTATAGTGCCTTCGATAGTGTAGAATAGGCAGGGACAAAGTACAGAGAATGAGCTACATGTGTCCACCACCACCCAACCCATGCATTGTTTTACACTCATTCTTTTTAGGGTGGGTAAGTGGTTGCAGTAAAGGTGTCTCCTGCATCTAAATCACAATGGAAAGAGGACCAGATAAAACTACTCCCTATGGTCCTTAGAGGGGGGTTCATTACACAAAATAAAAATAGGGATTTGGAGTAGGGAAGGAAAAATACAGCACTTCCAGGTCTGCACCCTCAGATCTCAAAAGGTTGCCCACCCTGAGTGTAGTTTGCTAGATAGGTCATGTCATGTCCTATATAGCCCCCAATTCAGAGGGATCTCCCATATGGCTGATATGGCTAATTCCTATGACTGAAGAAGCAAAACAGAGAGGGAAAATTGGATTTTTGAAAAGCTGAATAATATCACAGTATATGTTTTCTGCAGGAGAAATCCCTATCCTAGTGAAATGCTCCATTTCAGTTTCTAAATTGAAGTGAAGAATGTTTGGCAGAGACTTTAATTTAAATCTATCTTCTGTTGCATTTAGCTCCCAAAATATTTATCTATGACCTTTTTCCCCTGAATCTTGCTGTGTTTAGTTTTCATGGCTCCCTTGGTTAGGGTCATCTACCTTCCCAAGCTGTCCTGTGTGTTCTTTTGAAATTAAAGATTAATCACCTGGATACTGCTGATGTCAACTAGGGAAAATAATTGTAGGATGTTCTCCAAATTAATGCTGAATGCTAAAACAGATTTATCTTGTTATTAGTTTCTCATTAGTTTCATGCATTCCCAGAGACCCTATAAGCCTGTAATTATAGTTTATAATCTCGTGTGCTCATTTGGTTCCCTCCCCCCACCGCTCCACTCCAGCTTTTCACTTGGGGAAAAGCCTGCAAAATTAGTTATTCCATGCAGAGAACACAAAATAAGGTTAAGAATATATGAAAACTGTGCCAGATCTGATTAAAGTCCAGTATTCTGTTCTCACAGTGGCAAACCAGATGCTTCTAGGAAGCAAGAAAGCCAGACATAAGCACATGAGCACCCTCCTAGTCATGTTCCTCAGCAACTGGCATTCGGAAGTACTGTCTCTGATCCCAGACAAAACTGTAACTAGTAGTCATTGGCATTGCTCAGCAAGTAACTCAGTATCACCTCTGAAATTGTTCCAGAGAATAAGTGGCTGGAAACTGAGATTTGGCCATCCTAGCCTGATTCTGGAAGCCTAATGAAGAGAGCCTCATGTCTAATGTATTTTCATGGCAGTTTCTTGTTGTGTGCCTTCAAGTTGTTTCCAACTTATGGTGACCTTAAGGTGAATCTATCATAGAGATTCATCTACATTGTAGAAATAATGGCATTTGACACCACTTTAAATGCTGTAGCTTCATTCTATGGGTTCCTGGGATATGAAGTTTTATACAGTCTTTAGTTTTCTCTGCCAGCATGCTGGTGCCTCATAAAACTACAAATCCCAGGACTCTGTATAATGGAGCCATGGCCAGTGGAGTGAAAGATATATTCAGAGGGAGAGGGTTGCCATTGCCTTCCTCTGAAGCTGAGAAAGTATGATTTGCTTATAGTCACCCAGTAGGTTTTAATGGCCAAGCAGGAATTTGAACTCTGGTATCTGAGTCATAGTGCAACAGTCAAACTATCACAGGATGCTGGCTTTCTTTATGGCATTGCTTTATGGCATTTCCTTTGTTGGCCAAGTTGCTGAGGGAAACCACAGCCTTATGGCTTTATAGCATGGATTGTATGTAAAGTCACCACAGAAAAAAAACTAGGATGAGGACAGAATCAACAAAATAGACTGATGTGCAATTATCACATCTTGTTCTCTTGTTCTTGGAGTGTGCTGTAGTGACAGATGGGTCTTCCCATCCCTACTTTAGTAGGCTAGATGAGTGTACCCATTCAAATATTTACTGAGCCCATGCATGGTCTGGTAGATATACAAAATGGTCAGTCCAGTTTTGCTTTCAGACAAAGATGGCTTGAATAGAATCTATTAGGATTGTTTATTAACTTTCATTATAGTATCCTGATTGTATTGCAATTACCAACCCTACACTTTACTGCAACTGTGGAAGGCTAAGGGATCTGCATTAGCCCCCTGGGAGAAAAAAAATGCCCCCAAATACCCCCAAACATCCTTTACATGGCATGGGTCATTTTGCCATGTTTATAGGGACTTCAGAGCATTTTTTACTCTAGAAAGGCTTTATTATTATTATTATTATTAACAAGAGGAAGTCAGAGGAAGCCACTTCTCATTTCAAAAAGAGTCCATTCCTGGGCTTAAATTGGCCTGGTGGAGGAACCCAAAGGGTGGCAAAAATTCCCCTACATCCCTGGAGGTCATTTGGGGACAAAAATGTGAACCCCAGTGCCCTTGGGGGTCACAAAATTGGCCCTGGGAACTTCATGGGGGCCACTGGCTGCATTTCTGCAATTAAAGAGAAAGAGATGAACTCAGCAGCAAATGAACATCAAATGTTCATCAAAAATATAGTTTCATCATAAGGCCATCCTCTAGAATAAGATTCAGTTGCAGTGTAAGGGTGTGAAACCTTGCATTTACTAAAGAATCCCAAGAATATTCCCTCTCTCTTGCAGTGTCTGTCTTCCACTTTCCACCTGCAGCGCTTCCCCCAAAGGCAACAGGAGCTGGCTGGTTTAAAATATCCAAGAGAGAAGGGTTAGTATAAGAGCCTTATCTTAACTAACCAGCTGAGGGAACATGGATGGTATCGCAAGCCTGTAAAGCATCCCCTTTAACTGCAGCACTAAATTCTCCATGACTCCAGCCCCTCTTTCTCATTGAGGTGACTGCAAACCTTTGAACAACAACATGTCAAAGAGATATATTTCCCTCCACTTTACAGGCTTTGGTCAGTGAAGCTCAGTGAAACTTACCTGAACTTCTTCCTCTTCCTAGCTGCCACATTTGAACATGCAAAGTGTACATTTGCAGTAAGCATGAACCAAAATAGTTCATGTGTGTGCACAAATGTGTGTATATCTGTGCCTGTACCCCTGTATGTTTCAATATTATTGAGTTCCCATACCTTTCAGCAATATTTTGACAGTCCTGGCAAAGACATTCAGCATTCATATTGAATACCCTCCTATTACACACCCATCAATTATCCAAATTTGCCGGGACATTCCCAATTAATCCTTTGCTGTACACCTTCTCAGCTGCTTTTAAAATGATCCAGTTTTGTTCTCTTCCTCACCTTTTCCACCTTCATCCTCAGCTTGCTTCAGTTGCTGCCATCCTAATTCAAAGTGCAAAAATAGTTTGCATTCAATTAATGCATCAGGGGAGAAATGAGAAGAAGAAATCTTGCACTTCCCTGAAAGAATAATCAGAATAGACTGTTGCATCCTCTCCTTGCTGTGTGTTCTTCCACGTTAATGACTTTTGCCATCTTGACCAGATCCTAATGTTGCTTGGACACATGGGTTCCAATCTGTGAAATGCTGGAGGATATGATATTGCCCTCACTTGCCCTACCAACTGAAGATAGCATTTGCATTGGCACCTCAACCCCCGTTACTGTAAGAATCCATTATTTTAACATGCTGCTCCAGAAACTAGATTATGAACCTATGGATTCAAATGACAAGAAAAGAGATTCTGCCTAAGCTTTGGGGACCTATCTGAATGAGCCATATAAAACAGCCTCTTTCAGTCCTCTTGGCAGGAAGACCAGATGATACACAGCCAAACCTCTGTTCTGGTGCCAACAGACCAGACAACATTTGACACCAGAACTGGGGTATACCACCCCCTTAAAATGAATTAAAATATCTCACCATCAACTCAGTCATAACATGGTGTTGCTTGACCACAAGTGTTCCACTTTTCATCTGGTAAATGTTGGAGGCTATGTGTTCATTGTATGGATTTGTAAAAGGTCTCTATGTGATTCCTTGTATGCATACATATATGCATTTATTAGAGCTTGGAACTATAGTTCCCACAATTAGGGGATTCTAGAAACTGTAGTCAAAAGTTAATTTGCCATAATCTGGTATTCACTGAGTTATTGAATTAATGTTTTGTTGCCTGCCATAGAGGCCCAGGGCAACTAACGTAGTCCATAAACAAATTGGCAACTCTGAAATTACAAAGTACCTCTAATAAAATACAATAGAGGCAGCACAAGTGGAAAACTTGCTTTGATACTCAAAGCCTTCAAAAATATATATTTTAACTGATTCGCAAAGACCAAATGAGTCTATAACAGCAGTTGACAGACAAGCCTTCTGGCCTAAATTAAGGAGCGCTTCTCCAGGAATGGAATGCAAATGACACAGATAATTCTGATCAGAAAGGAATCCATATCTAAGGTGCCATCACTGAAAAATTAGAGCTATTTACATCCTGCTCCTGGAACATCTTTCTGCAATTTTAGGCAGCAGGTTGGCCTGTGACCTGTTAACTAAGGGCCTTTGCAGACTGCTAGAAATGGTGCAAATTGAGTCCACTTTAAGGGTTAGGGTTAGGGAATCATGGGAACTGTATTTTATTGTGGCACCAGAGCTCTCTGACAGAGAAGGCTCAATGTCTCAGAAAAAAAAAAACAGTTCCCATGATTCCCTAGCACTAACCCTAACCCTTAAAGTGGAGTCAGTTTGCACTATTTCTGGCAGTCTGCAAAGACCCTAAATGCTTTAAATGGAGATGTCAGAGATTAGACCTTTTACAGGCAAAGTATATATTTTACTGCTCAGTAAGGACACTTTCCTTCAACTCTGCTCTTCCACTAGAGATGTTGATAGCTCTTGCAAAACAGAGTACAAGGCCAGATGATTGTAATTTATATCACTCATTGTTTAGTATCATATCAACCACATCAAAAAAAGAAGATATACATGACTTGAGGTATATCCAGATTTCAACAGATAACTGAAAAAAAAGGGGGGGAGGGGTCAGTGACCACCACCACCCCTAATTTGAATGGGGCTGGATTATATTGCCACATCTGTTTTGGGTTATATTTGTTTTCTATTTTCCAAACTGTCAGCCATGATGCTCAAATAACTTGTTACCTCCACTGATCTCTCCTTCATTGAACTATCTCTCAGATTTTTCTTCTTCTTTTTGTTTCATCCAACAACAATATTCTGAAATATGTGCTAAGGCCAAGGAAATTTAATTATCTTGCCTTATGAAGAAAAAATGAAAAGACAGTTGAAAAATATAATTGTGATTTCTGCAGCAGCACACCAAATACTGTTCTTTTCTCAGCCCCACTGGCTCTTAAAACAAAATGTCCATTCTCCATTTCTTATTAACACATGCCACCTCTTTAGCATGTTGCCAAAATCCATCCTCTTCTTTGTACTGTCACAGCTAAGACATTTCCATGCATCTGGAGTGACACAGAATATAAGATGTTGTTTTGCCCTCCCACCCAAATGATGGTATCAGACACAAGAGTTGGTAAAATAAGGGCACAAATTTATATTAATTTCAGCACTCTGCAACATTGCAGCCAATGGAACACACAGGCAAAAATTTGGATGAGGAAACTTGCTTAAGTGAGGTCTCAATGGAGCATCATTCAGTTGAAAGAAGATTCTTTTGAATCTTTGCAGGGTCAAAACCCAGAGTATAGACTTTGTGGTTCATCCTAGCCTGATCCTTTGAAGAGATCAGATCTTTCCAAGGTGACACTACTTAGCACTCTTCCCTGAAGAAGGCATCCTGAGGACAAGAGCCGACCTCATGTCTTCCTTCAAGACATTTGGCAATGATAGTGAAGTTCCTCTAGTGATGGACACTCTCAGGGATGGGGGCATTTACCCTAGCCAAGGACCTTCTGGATTCTACGCTAATCCCTCAAATGAAACTTTTTTTTGGGGGGGGGGCAAAAAGCAGAGGTCACACCTTATTTTAGAGGACAATCACACCCCATAGATGGGCAACCCACCAGCTTTTTATTTACAAAATAAATAATGTGTGTGAATTTTTAAATATTTTATTTTATTTATTCATACATTTATTTTGCTTGGGGGAGTGCAAAAATTGTCATGCCTGACTTCCAGAACATGGAAATGGAGTCTGACTCAGAGACTGAAGCAGTGGACCTGCTGGGACCTGCTGCTGAACCAGAGCAAGAAGAGGTTCAAGAGTCACACATTTCAGAGACAGACCAGAATGCAGTATTAACTCTGGTAGAGTCCTACCCATTCAGATACAGAAGGCCACTTACCCTACCTACTGTCACTGATCAGAGATGACAAAAAGAGAGCTTGAGAGGTCTCAGAGGATTTATAGGAAGCAGCAATTAATTAAGCAACACCTGCATTGAGCTGCTGATCTATAAATTCTACTCTCTACTCGAAAATACTAACTACTACACCACATTTCCTTCACTTCCCAGCCTGAGGAAGACTCAACTTCTGTTCTTAGCAAAAATCTTCCTTAATGGCCAGTGAAAACCTGGTCAGAAGAAGAATCAACTTTCTGACTTTGACATGAAACTCTTCACCCTCCCACTCCTTTCCCTCCTCCCTCAAGTCTGGTTTCTGACTGTATTCCCTTTCTCAAAATTGTTCTTTGCTTTGACAACACAATGAACTTAAAATTATGCCAGCAGCTTCCTTGAAGGCCTACAGAATAAGATCTCAGGAAAATTATTTGTCTTTCTTCCCACTTATCTCCTCCTTCCCCCTGGCGTACAAGCTAAAAGTCTGCAGTGCATCTCAAACATTATTATTCCCTAAATTGCAGTCATGACTTCAGAGCTTGCTTCACCCCAAGAAAGATACAAAACATGATTAGATACAAAAGTGTGATGAGAAGAGAAGAAGGGGGAAATCCACCTTGAAATATGAAGCAGGGTGGGAGGCTTAAAATCGCCTCCTTTTGGAATAACAATCTTTTCATCTCCTACAATCCTGAGCTGTGATTCAAAGCCTATTGAAGTTAATGCAAAACTTCCTATTGGTTTCAAAAGGCTAATAAATAATTCTTCCTAGTATTCAACAGGCCTGCTTTTCAATTACAGTACCTCACAAGTTTGAAATAGTTATCTCCTGATGCCTGAGGTTTTTTGAGATGGAATATTTACACTATAAAAAAATGAGCAGGTAAGATCACAAAATTTACATGTAGGGATGGGGAAAACTCTCCATCTTGATTTGCCTTTTCCAAACTTCTCCAAATTAGCCAGACAATATTTTTTTTATAAAAATCTGCATGGAAATTCAAGTGCTCTTTTTGTAAACATTTTTCCTAATGTACTGATTTTTAAATGCATTTAACTCATTGTTAAAACGTTTGTTGCTACTGTCCACCAAGTTATCTTTGACCAATGGCAACCCTATGAATGAGAGTTCTTCAAGAGATCATCAATAGCCCAAGTCTTGCAAACTCAGGACAGCCATTGCCTCCTTTATCAAATCAGTCCATCTGTAATGTGATTTTCCTCTTTTCCTACTGCCTTTCATTTTCCCAGCATCATTGTCTTTTCCAATGAGTCATGTCATCTCATGATCTGTCCAAAGTACAAAAGCTACCATTTCATTATTTTGGCTTCTAGTGAGAGTTCCGGCATGATTTGCATTCAGACCCATTCATTTGCCTTTTTGGAAGTACATGATATCAATACAATACATTTAAATGAATTGATTTTCCTCCCATCAGCTTTCTTCACTTTACAGCTATCACAAGCTTATCTAGAAACTATGAACAGTAGGTTACAGATGATTCTGGCATTGGTATTAACATTTGTGGATCTTATCAAATTCCTTCATGATTGCCCTTCAAAGTCCTAATTATCCCTAGTTTTTTTGACTACAGTCTCAATTTTATGATGCAGCTAAAGTATTAAAAATCTATATTATTATTATTATTATTATTATTATTATTTCTATTCTTTTTTTCCCCCCAGGCTGGAATTCAAATAGGCTTAGCACAATTAAAAACACATTGTTACAAATCAACAAAATATAAAAGTTAAAACAAACAATCAGAAAAAATTAAAACCAGATTAAAACATATATCATTAAACACACACACATGCCTGCACAACAATTAACAATATCCAGCGTATTGTGCAAGATGGGCCTTATATAATAACTCATCAAATTTGCTTGTCTGCAAAAAGCAACTAGGAAGGTGCCAGTCTAACTTTTCTGGGAAGGGATTTCCAGAGCTGGGGGCAGCCACTGCTTTCCCACCAGATGTACCTGTAAGGGTGGTGGGACAGAGCAACCTATTCTTATGTCTTCATTGCTCACTTTAAAGTAATGCAACACATCTTTGAAAAATATGCAGTTTTTTTTTAATTAAATCTTGTGTACAGGAGACAGGGAAGGTCTATAGCAGCAGGGATCCTATGCTGACCCTCTCTTAACTTCTATCCTTCCCCACATGACATCAGGAAAGTATTGATGGATTGTAGCCTTGCCACTAGTGTTCTCTTGGCTGGTTCACAACAATACAGATGTCACTGTCATGTCTTGGCTATCAGAACACAGCTGATAAGCATCCTGGCAAACACTTGACTTTATTCCAGCAACCCAAAAAATCCAATACTACACATTATTGTAAGTGGCTTAAGGCACAGCTCAAAACATTTTCAGAGAGCAATTTGATTTCCTACATACTGGGATTTATTGAAAAGCAGGAGGCATTTAAGCAAGGGGTCTCTCTCTTTTTTATCCATATGGTCTTCTTTCCATAAGTGTTCATCAATGATCTTGCTAGTTCATTAACCAGGAATTGCTTTTTTAAAAAACCCACACAGTAAGAAGCCCTTTGAGATGCCTGCTGGGTCTCTCTATGAGCAATCCTTGTTGAGGTTTATAATCTGTTGATCCTCAAGTGTTTGTGCTACAATACATGGACAAAAAAAAAAAAAAAAAAAAAAAAAATTGGACAAAAGGATTGGAACAGAACTCATCAAAAATGTATGGGAGGTATGCATAATCCAGTTGCTTTGGACTGATTTCCCACTTCAGTCACACTTGCCTTCAGCTCACAGACACACTGGCCTAAAAAGCCAAGGATTCTGAGAGTTATAGGGCAATAAAATCTGGGGAGCAAAGGCACTGATAGAAGTAAGCCATCTATCCTGCCAACAATTTGAAAAGTGTAAAAAATAGGCATTGTTGATATAAGATCTAAACTGAAGAAATCTCTGGCCAGTTGATATCCACTGGTTTTATTGAGAATAAGGGAAGTATCTCGACAATCTTGATTTCTTTGAAGGAAAGATATGATAACAGCACATTACATAAATAAATAAATAAAAGATTGTGCATTAATTCTGGATAGCAGCATCCAAGTGTGCATTATGTTCATCAAACCACGTGCCTACCCATTCACACATCTTTTAGCATACTTATTTTAGAACAACAGGGGCAGTCTACCTGAAAATTTAGAATCTCAGAGGAAGACTTTTAAAATTCCAACATGATCACCCAGACACATTTAATTCCATCTTGATTCCATCCCTTCCTCACTACATCCAGTTTTAGTTCCTGGATCTACCTGGGCTTCCACATCAGTAGGGCAGAGAATGCACTTTCTAGGTCTTACCCAAAACTATCCAGGAAACTATCCGAGGTGTTGACTTCTTTTCTCCAAATAGATTCTGACATGGATGCTACCAGCTGCCACTGGGGAATAGCATTCTTGCAGTCAAAATTTGGCAACACCAGTCTGCTTTAGAAAATCTGCTGAACTTTGGCACGGTCCTAATTTATAGCTAAAGCCCCAGTCTTCTTTTCTCTTCTTAGAGTCCATTTCATGATTAATTTAGTTCCACTGACTTTCCTTTACTAGCTGCAGAGCAGAAAACACATTTCCTTGCCTATTAATCTCTACTCTAGGTCCATTTAGAGGGCTAAATGAAGGAGAAGCCATTTGCACACTTTGTTCTAAACCCAGGACACCTCTAGAATTGTAAAGTATTCTGAGCCCTGAAAAGGGCAATAAAAATCATTAAGTAGAAAGCAGGGAGCAAGGAGGATGGATATCCATGGATGTGCTCACTTCCAAAGAAATGTCTTTCTTGGACTGGAAACAAAGAAGTTTTCCATGCATTATGCAAACAGAAAGAAGGGAGATTGGGTTTGTGTGGGATTTGACTACTATTGCATCATGTTCTTTTCTCTTTCATTTTTTTTAACATAAATGTTTGGATTATATTAGAAAAAAATGTTAGTCTTACAATCAAAATTCTTTTTCCTTCCCCCAACATTAGTTTTGATGGTTTAATGGATTTTTTTATTTTTATTTATTTATTTATTTATTTGCACAAATGAATGAAGAGGGATGAACATTTATCTTGAAATGTTGCTTTAGGTTACTTGGTCACCATAAGTTAGAAATGACTGGAAGGAACACAACAACATGTGCTAAGCATAGTAATATATAATTCAATACAGAAAATGATAATAGTCATGGTCGGCTAACTGCATTTCAAAAATGCAAGCCTCAGCAAAGTGAGAAAGTTTTAATAATAATAATTACTGAGATCATCATAGCATAATGATGCTGTCAAGTCTGAAGCACTTGTTGGTTACACAGTATACTAAAATCACAAGCAATTCAGACGTGTTCATGTGCTCACCCCTAATTCATCTTCAAAGCAAAACATTCTACCTTTCTTTTCCTCTTCATACCAAGCATTCCCACCAAATTGACCTTGATACTTCATTGTACAGATTTTCTCCCCTCACATCTGCTCATTAGCCAGCTCTGAGGAAGAAAATAATTTTCTCTCCACCATCACCACTTGTGTAACATATCCCATCACCTAGTATTACAAAGCATATACAGAATATATGGCTAGCAAGCATGGCAGGAACTATGATCTTGAAAATAATTCAGAAATTCAGTTCTTTGAGTCATGAGGTCACCACAAGTCCATGGATAACTTGAAGGCATGACTGTATACTTGCAATAGTGGTTTTGTAACATATGCCATATAGTGAACATACCTAAAAGGGTTTGTGGGTAAGACCATCAGACATTTTAAAGAATTCATGACGGAGACAGAGCTGCCAGTTTTCAGGCCCTTGGTCCCCACTTTTAGTAAGTCACCACCAGACAAGTGATGATGATAATGCAAATTCTGTAGTTTTTATGAACTCCTGAGCAAGAGAAAATAGCTGTGCACAAATCTCCAGCTCACCTAGAGTGACCAGACAACCTCTTTTTCATGGACATGGCCTACATTTCAACCTTCTGTTTGAGGATTTGGGAGGAATTCCAAAATGTCCTCCATTTTGAGGATCAGTAAGATGCCCACTGAGTAACACTACATTTGTTAGAATTCAAAGATATAGCCAAGTTAGTTTGTAGAATCAGACTGAAGTCTATGAAAGCTCATGCTGCCAACTTCTTTATTTCAGTTAGTCTCAAAGGTGCTACAAAATCTGCATACACCACATTTGTTGTTCCTCTTTAAGGCCCTTATCACATGGGGTCTGAAGCAGAGCTAATCCAAAGGGCATCCACAGCTAATACATATTATTCCCCCGTGTTTACACACGACGCTGCCCCAGAACACGGAGCTAATCCGTATTGTTCCCCCGTGTTTACACACGACGCTGCCCCAGAACTCGGCAGAATACGGAGCTAATCCGTAAGGAGTAGGGAGATTTTGACATTCGGTTTGTAGAGGAAGTACCTAGGGAGCCTTCGCATTCATTGCGAATTGGTGGGCAGGGCGAAAATCCCAGCGAGGGGAAGGGATTGCCTTGGCAAAAGGCAAACCGGATTGGAAAGAAGAGGAGGAGAGGAAGAGGGAAGAGGGAAGAGGGAGGCGATCTCTCTCTCTCCATGGGCTGCCTTCCCTTCTCCAGTCCTCCAGCCCTCCTCCTCCTCCCCGGTTCCCATGGCTGCCTTTCCTCCCAGCTTTTTGTGACGGGAGAGAAGGGAGCCTTGGTATTAATTGCGAAATGGCCAAAAGGGCGATATTCCCTTCGTTTCGCTATGGAACCGAATTTATTCCGAATTTATTCCTACTTCGGTTAGTCTTCGCTTTTTCTTTGCTTCGTGGCCAGCGTTTGATAAGGTCCTAAGAAACACATCTGCTTGGCAGCCAGTCCTCACAGCAAATAGGGGGAGAGGTTAGATCCTTCAAAACTTATTATTTTCCCTGGGAGCAGCAGCAGCAGAAAAGACTTGCCCCCAGACCTCAGAGTGTGTTTCAAGAAGGGTAAAGGACAGCAAACATGGTGTTAGGTAATGAGCTGCTTGAGATTTACTGGCAACCAGCCTCTTCTGCATATGGAAGAAGCCTTGAAAACTATCTTTAGAGGGATTATGCTTCCACCTCACACAGCCCATTGTCTAACATGTTTGCTTTTCCTCTCCAAAAAATAAACACACTCTGGAGGTAAGTCTTGTGTGCTGCAACTGCTAGGACAAATTGACTTTTTTATTTAAATCATTTGAAATGACTTTATATATGAGTGTTTTTAGCTTCTATTTTGTAATGCCCTACATTTTTTCTAGAACAGTCTATATTTAGTGATGCCTGGTCCTCTTTTGTAGTTATGATGTCTGGTCACCCTGAATTCACCTAGCTGAACTGTAGCTTGCTCCAATAGGAAGGCTTAATAGATTTGTTGCTGCAACTTGCAAAGGGGTCTATGTATTTGAGTTGGCTTCCTCCTTTCCTCCCAGTTGTATTATTATTATTATTATTATTATTATTATGAATGACACCTGAGCCCACCCTTGACTCTGACCTGTAACCACCTTCTGGTTGGAAACAATTAAGCAAATGTACCTTATCCCTTCTCTAGAAGGGCTTGTGTACACTTGCAAGAATACTGTGGGTTGCCCCCAGAGTATTCTGCCCCCAGAATTCCCTCCACATTCCTCCCCTTGTCTGCTGAGAGGATGGGCAGCTGGAACCCCTGTAAGCCAACCAGTGCCACAGCTGCAGGTGCAAGTCACTCTTAGGTTAGACTGAAACACCCAGCAAAGCAACTCAGTAGGGACACTGAGGGACTGGCAACCACCCATTGCCACCTGTTGTTATGGTAAAACCCAAAGCAAGATGTAAGCTATTAAAATGCAGGACAAGGAGTGGAAACCCCAAATTGGGTCTATGCACTGAGTAAACAGTCCGGACCCAATTTGGGTATTTGAGGCTGCATAATATAAACATCTGGTAGCCCATCTGATTCTGTTGGGTGTTCCCTAGTATTTGCCTCTTCTGCTCAACTTTTGTTAACCATTATGAGAGCTGTATAGGCATCAGAAAGGAAGGACTCAAGTTCTTGCATAAATAAAATACAGTCGGCCCTCCGTATCTATGGATTCTGCATCCACCAATTCAGCCATTCATGGCTTGAAAATATTTTTGTTTACAATCCCAAAATGCAAACCTTGATTTTGCCATTTGATAGAGGAATGTGAGCCAGCATGGTGTAGTGGTTTCAACTTTGGTGCGGTGGGGACTTCAGAGTACAGAGCTAATGTAGACAAACTCCAAGTTCAGTGAAAAAGAATAATTTTCTCATTTCATCTTGCTTTGGGAAGCTTTAGCAAAGATCTCTGAAATTTCCAAAAGGGGAATATGTTCTTCTTCCCTCCACCCCCTGTATGTTTCAGTGATAACCTATGATATGCATAATTTTTAATGACATGATCAGGGGCCATCACTAGTTCTCAGGTTTTGGCCCATAAACTTCAAGGTAATCCAGAACTGGCAACTCAAAGGATGTCATTGTTGTGTGTTTCTATGTCATTTTTGACTCATGGAGATCCTAAGATGAACTTATCATGGGGGTTTCTTAACAAATTTCTGCAGGGGGGGGGGGTGTCATTGTCATCATCTGAGGCTGAGAGTGTGTGACTTGCTCAAGGTCACCCTGTGGGTTTTTCTGCTCAAGCGCAGAATCAAACCTTGATCTCCAGAGTTGAAGTCCAACACTCAAACCTCTACACCACTCTGGCTCTAAGGATAGACTTTTGTATTACAAGGAACAACAAAACAGATGGTCCCTTGGTTGAGCCATTTCTTGAATTTTGGGGAATAGAGAAGGTGATCACTGATTATAAGATGACCTTTTATAGTGAAGTGGTTTTTAACATTAAAATGTTTCATCCCTAGTGGCTTTAGTGGTAGTGGCTTTACCTTCTCTGACTTATAAAATCTTTTAGGCTTTTCAGACAGTCCTTTTCCATTTCGCCCAGATACAGGCATGCACTTTTGAATGTCATCTATAATTCTTTTTACCATCTGCTCAAAGAACTTTAAAAAAAAAAACCTTCAGCCTTTGTTCACATGTTTCATTCACCCAGTAAATGGTTTTGCTTTTCCTAGCTTAGAAAGTCCTGAAGTATTGATTCTAAGTGGGTATTATTCAGGCCACAGGGACTGTAAACCTGTAATAATGATTTTATGAAATATGATATTGTGGAGTTATGTGTCATCCTTTTTTATGATTCTATATAGCCCCCAAAGAAGGCCTTAAGAGCACCAATAGGCAAAACCCATTTGTCTTTTCAACTAATAAACTATGGGCCTTTACAGACTGCCAGAAATAATGCAGCTTGAGGCCACTTTAACTGTCCTGGCTCAGTGCTAGGGAATCATGGGAATTGTATTTTTTCTGGGACATTGAGCCTTCTCTGTCAGAGAGCTCTGGTGCTACAATAAACTACAGTTCCCACAATTCCTTAGCATTGAGCCAGGATAGTTAAAGTGGCCTCAAGCTGCATTATTTCTGGCAGTCTGTAAAGGCCCTATCTTTTGAGTACGGTGTCTCTCAGTTTCTCTTATAATGACACATGGTACAATTGCATCTAGAATAGATGTCGGGGTCAGGGTCCAGACATGGTTTTATTATGCTGAATTGCTGCTATGCTTAATTGATGTGTTTGGGCATATGTGTGTTATACAGGATGATGGGTCATATTATCCTAATGACTGCACTAATGAACTGCCTGAATTTTGTGCTCCTCTAGTGTTCAACGTGGTATCTTTAGAGGTGCTTCCATCCGTTTTGAGTTTCCAATTTGGGCAGGCATTTATTTGATGAGTCTCATTCAGTATTTGAACTGCCATTCCTGTCTCTCCTTATCATAATGCTGATTTGTAATTTTACTATATTTTGTTATTGGTCTCCATTGTTCTACTCAAAAAACTACTGGTAGCTTGGGGCAGATTTTTAGATGATTTTAAAAATATATTTAGAGAGGGAGTGCAATGTTTCTCATGGAATTCTGTAAAATGGAAAAGCAAAGATCACTTGACAAATTTCCTGTATAGAAAAACCTACAGATGCCAACACTTATTTAAGATTTGAGAGCTCACAATCCAGATTACTTAAGCTGCATCCTCATTGCATAAACAATGTAGTTTGGAGAGTTGATCTCATGGAATTCTATAAGAGGATAAATTCTAGGAACACCAATATACAATTCGGTGTAGAATTCAATAATTCAGAAAACTACTTCAGCTCCAGAATTTCTATAGTTTAATTTCATATTGGTACATATAGGCTTTAAGTAGTATACACAAATTAAAATGTCATGTTTGATGTAGGTAATTTTATAAAAACTATGTGTTGTCCTTTTGATTTTTAATTTTACATTTATATTTGTTTGTTTTATATTTTTAAGTAGCTGCTGAAGAAGGCCACTGAAGTATAAACTGAAATTCATTGGGCTGTTTCCAAAATAAACACATTTTAAAAAGCCATCTGCTGAGCACTTGAACACATGTTTCCTTTTTTCCCCCCTGTGGATTCTGTTGGTGTTCCCCAGTATTTGCCTCTTCAGCTCAACTGTTGTTAGCCATCATGAGAGCTGTGTAGGCATCAGAAAGGAAGGACTCAAGTTCTTGTATAAATAAAATATAGTCGGCCCTCCATATCCACAGATTCTGTATCCATGGGTTTAACCAGCCAGAGCTTGAAAATATATTTTTATTTAAAATCCCAAAACACAAACCTTGATTTTGTCATTTTATATAGGAACAAGAGCCAACATGATGTAGTGGTTTCAACAATGAACTAGGATCTTGGGGACCAGGGTTCAATTCCTCACTCAACCATGGAAACTCATCGAATCAGACACTCTTGACCCCAGAAAACCCCATGATAGGGTCACCATAAGTCAGAAATGACTTGGAGGCACACAACAACAATATATAAGGGACACTATTTTACTACACCATTGGATATAACTGTATATAATCTATAAATGTATATATGTATATTCTCTCTCTGTGTGTGTATCTATCTATTGCATTTAATGAAACTTATGCATCCCATGATTTTTGTATCCATGGGAGGGCCTGGAACCAAAGCCAAGCAGATACCAAGGGCCCACTGTGCTGTAATGAATAAGCCACAACTTTGTTTTAGAAACCACTGCTCACCCACTGTGGTGATCTGTTCTTCTATGCTTTCTCAACCACAAGCAGGATTCACAGCTGTATATCTGATAATATTCAGCTCCACTAAACACTGCAAATTGTTTGTCTGTCTGCTGCTTCCACTATGCATATCTCTTGGGATCGGGACAGACAGGCAAAGTTTCATCTCCTCACTTGCTTCAGGCATTGGTCTCCACCCACTCTGAGAGAAGTAATTTAATAATAAAAAAATAACTTCCTGATACTACCAAAGCCTTCTGCGTAAAGTCAGCCATAGAAGATAGTTTTTACAGATCAGCATCACAGAGGCTTGTGTGGATGGTACCATCAAGGACATTTTTAATGATGGTCCAAGGACATTGCTGCCTCGCTATTTATGAGATGAGATGTTTAAACAACGTGAGTGACACTCTCAGCATGCAAAAGCAGCGTCTGACAGAGAAGACAGTCAAGAAATCCAGGCATGAGGATACAAGGAAGAAATTATTGTATCAGTGCCTTCCACCTTATGGACCCAACTTGCACCTTATCCTTCAACAACAAGATGTTTGTTTGGTTCACCATGCCCACCTCTCTACTTTTCTCTTTAAGATGATCTGATGCAAGGGAGGACATCAGCCTTGTGGCATAGAAGACAGAAGAAAGAACATTAGGAAAATAACAAATAAACCAGACATCACATTCTGAAAAGCCTCTTTCCCCTAGACAATTAGCCATCACAACCTCCTGAAACAAAAAGGTGTTCACATGACTATGAAAGGATAACAAGGATAGTGCCATCTAACATTTCTAGGAAGGAAACTCCAGATCCTGGGAGCACCACTGAGAAAGCTCTCTCTCTCTGGTCTCCCAGAGTCCTATTCTAGCACTCAAACCACTACAACACACTGGCTTAGTATTTAGTAGTCTCTCTTCCCAAGCCAGGTGGACTTTTTTTTTTTTTTGATTGTGGTCAATTTAACAATTGGTTTTCTTGCATTTTGAGAAAGGATCACTATAAATGAGGTCTTAAACAAGCATCCAAGACATGTAGAACAATGCTAAGCATATTTACTATGAAGAAAGTCCTGATGAGTTCAATGGGACCAATTCAGTCCCAAGGATTATGTTGGTCCCATTGAACTCAGCAGGACTTTCTTCTCAGTAAATATGCTTAGCATTGCATATGCTAAGGACTTGGGACTCATTCCCAAGGACTGAGTCCTTGCTAACATATTCTGTTTTGGCTTCTTCTCTACCAAACTGAAATAAAGGAAAAGGGCCCACATCTGATAAAAGTGAGGAAACCTTGGAAATGGAGATATCTAGCCTACCCCTGTTTGAAGCAGGATTTGTGCAGCTACAGCATCCCTGATGACTGCCAAATATGTTTTCTTCAATATTTCCAAGGAAAGAGCTTCTGTCACCTTGTGAAACAGTCTGCTCTTCTCAATGTTCTCTTCTCATTCCATCACACTTGCAAGCATTGAATGCAATACAACACACAATGCAAACATTGAAAAACTATTGCAGAGCTGTTTCACACATTGTAGGCTTTGTTAAAAGTGTCCAGTTAAAAAGGGTTAGGAATCATGCATCCCAAGGGGACTTCAAAGCATCTCCCAGGTCCCTAGATATCCCCTGACACTTCATCAAAACTCACTCAAAAATGTTTTAGCCAAAAATAGGTTACATTTTCAGCTTAATAATGAGGCCATAGGTGCAGTTTTACATTGTGATACTGTTTGAAGGAGGCTGCTGCCACCATGGCAGAATTAATGCAGTTTGATACTGCCTTAACTGTAATCCTGGGATTTGTAGTTTGTTGTGGAATCAGAAATCTGTGACAGAGAAGGTTAAATAGTTCAAAAAACTGCAAATGCAGAATTTCCATAGCCATAGCAGTTAAAATGGAAAACTGCACTAGTTCTGCTTTGTAGATGCGACCAGGGTCATGCTAAAAACAACTAACAAAAATTACTTCAAAACTCTGATTATGTGACTAAGAGCCCAAAACAGCCTCCAACCCTCTTCATATGTCCAGTCTTGATCTAAATTCTTTCTAGAGTTTTGTACTGATGCTTTGTTGAGATATGGATATGACACTGGGTCTGACTACAAGTACAGAGTGAAAGGTCTTGCAGGTTCTACCATTCTGATAAGTTTTCAGGTACAGCTCTGGTGGCTGGAGTACTAAGTAAAGAAATGCCCATTACTAAAAAGATGGTTGCTAGGTGTTAAATTGACAATAGCAGTTACATACTGAACATCTGTCATCTGCATGAGTGCATCACTGAAGTTACAGATCAAGCCTCTTCAAAAACATCATTTCCTAACTTGGTGTTTTCTAGATGCAGTGCACTTCCATTCATGCCACAGGCTGTTTGAGAATGATGAAGGCTGCAGTCCAATGCATCTGGATGCAAAAAGGTTAGGGAAGGCTGATCTAAGACATCTAAAACCAAGTAGGGACTGAATATGACAAACCTCAATTTCCAAACAAATGTATTACAGAGGTCCAAGTAACTGCTAGAATTTGAGCATTTACAAGTCTGCATTTTGACTAGTACTAAAGAAACAAGAATTTATGGGAGCCTAGACTTTGCCTTCCCTATTGTAGACTGCACCACAGTTGGAAGGAAAACAGGCTGATATTCAACTCTATGTCTGGCATTTTATAATGACCTTGAAAGCCATGCAGCTCCTGGCCTGTTCTATAAAAAAGACACGAAAAATGTCTGTTGGATAATATAGTTCTACTGGAGACATAGGCTCTGACTAACTCTTAGAGATTCTTGTATAATTTGAATAGCCTCAGTGGATCATATTAACAAGTGACATGATCGCAGAAGTTTGACATTTCCAGCTTTGATGTCTTCAGTTTCTGTCTCAAAACAACCCCCCCAATGCTTGGCCTGTCCTGAGATTTATTAGACACTATTTGATAAATTAATTACCTCTGCAATGGCATGCACAGTTTGAACCCTACCTGGCATCCAAGCCTTGGTCTGGTGTTTGATAGCATTCTCAGAGGCCATGCAGCTCCTAGGCTATTTCTTAATCAAAAAAGAATGTTGATTGGATAATATGAAAATGAGCAAACAGAAGAAGGCACCGACTGCTCTGGAAGGCATTAATGAAAAGCTGCTGAATTAAAATGGCCCACCTGTGGATGCCTGTGTGGAGTCCATCTGAATACCAAACATATTCATTATTGCCAGTGCTACTTGACTGAACCTCTGAAGAATGTGTTAGAACTGAGCTTGGCTAATAGGAGAAAAGGGATGATGACACAATTTGTAAGGATACTGAGAAGAAGGCAAATACACAAAGTGGAGAAGAAAAGCCATTCTACTTTTGAGAGAAACTTTTCCTTTGTCTTGGCAGAGCTGAGTGAACAAAAAAGGGTACAACCTACCTGGGTGTAAAAATAGTCCTGCGGTGGTGGTTGTAAGCTTGATCTAGCAGTATGAATTTCTGAGAAGCAAATATGTTTAGATGTCTATGAATATCAGGTTGCAGAAATAAACCTAAGGCTTGAACGAATAACTGTTCTTGGACTGAATGAACTCGGGTGTCTCAGAAAAAATACACTTAGGTCAGCAATCAATGCTGGCTGAAGATTAGAGGTGTGAAAAAAATGGGCCTTTTGCTTTTGATGCTCCATTACATTTTCCAAAATTCTCCATTGTGCTTCTTCGAAGTCTCCCTTTGCAAAACACTCATTTTCATTTAGATTCTGTTTGTCTCTAAATGCCATTTTGGGAGAAAGACTGGATATAAATCCCATAAATAAATAAATAAATAATCTCTGACTTAGCCTGTATTTTTTAGACACAAGTGCTCTGTGGGGCTGGGAAGTGGCTAAATCTACAACCCTCTACCTGAGAGCTTAGGATCTTCCAGAACAATATATAAGTCCCTCAGCCCACCTTGCTCTACTTTACTCTCTGGACTTGGAAGCACCAGATCATTTTCTAAAAATATTTCCTCTTGAGGGATGTGGCAATACCATACACAATTCAATCATCACTTATATGCAACAAGAAAAAAAGGAGCTTGTTAAATTTCTTAAAAGTTCTACCAATTCCAAGGAGCCCATACTTAAGATGATCTGCTCTGAAATATACTGCTAATCCACTACAAATTCCATTGTTGGCCAACTGAGTTTAGAACATAACCATCAGCTTGAAAACAAATGGCTTAATAATTCCTATGGTGAATGTAAAAGACTGTCAAGTTTACACTGGAGGAACAGTAGAAAAACAAGGAGGGATGGTTGGCATTCTATTAATGACATACACATGTGGAAGTCATGCTGTGAATGTGGGACAAATTATTTGTGATATAGCAACAGACTCTTATCTGTTTACAGCAATGAAAGTGGAGTTGTGCATACAGCAATGTTAGACATTGTGTATCTGTACTGCCACTTCACATTGCAGTTAAACATTGCATAGTATGGTTGAGCACTGCACATTGTGGTTATGCATTGCACAATGGCATACAATCATTGACATGTGTTGCATAATGTTGCTAGTTTGCACAGGGGTTGGTGCAGTGTATCTGTGTATACGGATATTTATGTTACACTGAAGGAATGTTGGATTGCAGTCAGTGAATGAAAAAGCCAAGCTAAGAAAGAAATGGGAGGGGAAGCCAACCCTAATATAGGTTATGTTTCTCTCTAGAATCTTGTACAAGAGGAGGGAAAACCCAACACAATTGCTCTTTCCTCATTTGTCATGACAGATGTGAAATAATTCAGTTGAGTAGAACTTAATTGCTTATCTGGCAAATGAAGCATAAAATTTATTCTGAAAAATCAGGAGGTCAGAACTGCTCATTGGCATTTTGTCTCTCCAGCTTAGACAGTTCCTGGAGATTTGAGATGAACCTGGGTTGGGAAAAGAATAGGATGCACTGAAATTTGACACAACTGGAAGGTATCAGGTTGGGAAAGCCTACCTGTGAAGGCCACTTTATTCATTGCAGAAAATATAATACAATAAGTTGGGTCAGACTCCTCCCCCCCCTCTCCCCCCAAAAAACCCTAGAAAATGGTAATATTGCAGATTAAAAGTTGATCTTGGGTGGCTGGACTGCTGTCACCAAATGCAGTACAATGTACATATTTTCCTGCCATATGCCCCTTATATTAATTCTAGTTGGAATTTCAGGACACAATGGAATCCAAGCCTGTTGTCAGGAAAGTAGATACCTAACCTCTTGTATCTTATGCAAACAACTAGTTTGGCCCATCACTAAACTAAGAGGTGTATTCACAGCAGCATTACCACATTAATCATTCTATCATTGAGCATATTTTCTCTTTCCTTTTTGTTTTAACAGTTTTTTCAGTATTTATGCAGATTCCTTTGTTTTCTTTCTGACCAACTTACCTATTGTCCTTTTGAAATGTAGACTGATTTCAACCTGTGATCAGCTGAGTTCAAAATATAGAAAGGTATGCTGTCAGTTTTGTGAAACTTTTTTTTTTATGAGAGAGAAATCCTGGAGCAGATGTTGAGCTGGAACAATGTGGAGGGATGGATTAAAAGACATGTACACCAGTAAGCCTGACAGGTGGAATAAGTTGCTATTAAAGGATGATGTGCATATGGAGAGTGACATTGCCAGCTATATCAAGCACTGGAACAAATGGAAACATTCACAAGAGACAAATTGTAGGGAGCCCCAGCTTCAGTCCTCCACTCTGTTTCAAGTCAAGGAGAATTCTGTTTAGCAAGTGCTGGGAATGTCCCCTTCTCTGTATAGTTTTATAGAGTTACAGCTGACAGATAGGTATACAGTGGGCCCTGGTATCTGCTGTGGTTTGTTTCCCCGTGGATACCAAAACCTGTGGATGATCAAATCCCATTAAATACAATGGCATAGTAAAATGGTATGTGTCCCTTATATAAAATGGCAAAATCATTTTTGAAATTTATAAAAAAAATTTAAATATTTTCAATCAGTGGATGCTTGAATCTGTAGACATGGAGGACTGGTTATATAGTATGCAGGTGATGTATGGGAAAACTAATGTAGGAATCACCACTTGGTCCATCTACTGCAATGTTCCTAACTAACAGCATCAAGAGGCATCTAGCCAGAGCTTGGCAAAGTTACCTTTTTCCTGCATGTAACTCTCAGAATTCCACAGCCCCTTGACCTGTGCATGCTGGGTGGGGGGTTCAGAGTTATAGTCTAACAAAGTTAACTTTTCTGGGTTCTGAAGGTCATTTTCCAGATTTTCTATGTGTCAAAAGGTTATTAGAGGTTTTCTCCATCCTTTCAGTATAAGATTAATTCAACTAAAAATGTAAGGGAAAGAACCTGAAACCTAAGTATGCAAGGTCTTTTTTCATGCTCCCTTTACTGGCTGATGTTAACTTCCTGATTGTACATCAAGGTTGCAGAATTTTTGTCAAGATTAATGTCCTATCCCAAATGGTAGCCCACTTGGTTTAGCTACCTATCTAGGATTTCAGAAGTGAGAATGGGAATGTTAGTGAGCATCAGCTAACAAATGCCTGGTGGGCTGTGGTCATTCAGATTACTCACATTTTTCAGAGATCCTCTCATTTCATTCAAAAAATCATCATGGTTCAGGGCTGGAGGGCTTATTTTGCATTCAGAAGATAGCAAATGCTAGCCTAAATCAAAGTATTAACCACTAGATTATACCCATTGAATCAATAAAACTTCAAAAGAGTGTTGAAATAACCAAGCTGTCATTAATTCAATTGGGAGTACTATGGCTGGGACTAACAATTTGATTTAGACCTCCATGACCAGTAATATTGGCCAACATCCTCTTGGTGACATACTCTGTTATAATTGAAAATTTGACATGCATACGTATTTCTCAGGTACATCATTCAGCACCTCCACTATCTATCACAACCCATTACCGAAGTCACCTATCTCTCTCCCCCCTTTATGGCATTGTATGCCCAGGTCGCCCAAGTTGCAGTGGCTATAATGTAAGTACAGGTGTTTTGTTTTTTCCAGTGTAGACACACACTAGTTCTGTTCTAGTTGGGAATAAATTTGGATTTAAACCCTATGAATTTTAGCATAAAACACAAATGTTGACCCCCAGAAAATCTGGACTTGACCCAGATACTGAAACTTCTAATATATAATGCTGTGCAACATGAAGTTTTTTGGGTACAGAACCTCTCCCACTGAGCAAAATAACCTCTACGCAATTATATTGTCTCACTATTATTAAATATATTTTCCCCTCATTTCCTCTTATCCAAAAGCTAGGAGGCACAAATTTGTTGATATAAAGTCAACATAGCAAAAAGGATAAGCATATAAGGAATACGTGAATGTTGGGGTGTGCAATTCTGTTTTGGATTGAAACCAAAGCCTATGATGCTGATGGACATGATTCTGCCCTCAGTTATGACCAGTGCCTTTTCCTTCTGAACTAGTTTGACCATCTCCCTACCCTGCAAATGATCTGCCCTGCAACCTGTCTGCCTTATTCAGTCCCTCCACTTTGCCAGATGTTTGGAATTTTCCTTCCTTATTGCAAAGTTATTTTAACTCAAAGGTTTCTGCAGCTCAGATTCTGAAGTCAAGGTTTGATTTATGCCTGGAATCCATCATTCTGGCCAGGCTTGAATGGTTCTCTTTAATGACACATGGATTGCTTGTCAGGCAGCTGTCCGTGGCACGGTTGGTGTTTGGAGCACACAGTAATTGCTTCATTTATACATGCTTCATTTATACACTCACATGTACAAGTGAGCATGACTAATATAAAGAAATGTCTTTATTTTTAAGACCATTCCCTCCTTCCCTCCCCCTATAAACATTAAAAATGATGAACAAGACTGTAAATATGGTTTCCCGCATCAAGAACAGGTGGTGCTAATGGCTGCTAAAGCACCCATAAAGGGAGAGAATGGAAACCCACCATAAATTATGGGGCATTTCTGCTCTTAAAAATAAATATTTTGTTTCCTGTGTCGAAATAAAAAATAAAAGGAGGAGGATCATTTCCAACACCTATTGTATGAAGGAAAATTATTTGCAAATTGCCATGCATCCTTTAATGACTGCCCTAAAAGAACACATTAATTTGAGGTAGCCATATGTGACCAGGTAAAAAAGGACCTTTTGACTTCTAGTTGGCATGTCTGAATCCATGTACTATGGAAAACATTGTTCTCTTTGCAGACCTGTTAGTCTGTGAACATAGAAGGAAACATTATTGTCACCCCCTTGACAGTATAATGTCACACTAGACATTAAGGGGTATACATATTCCCTGTACTAAACTCATTTTTCCACCCACAATTGGATTTTCTCAGAAATGTGTGCCACAGCAGTCAGATGTGCAAATTAAGCCCATTTACTTTTCAATGGCCAATAAAAATAAATAAATAGATTAATATAAAATGGATAAGGGAAGACAAATGCATATTATGACAAATAAACTTCTATTACCATTCCAAACCCTGAGAGTCCTCTTCCAAAAATACTAAGCATATAATCTAGTTTGACTATTGGAGAAGTCATCTGAGGTTTAACCACTGGTTTGGCCAGTCTTTGAGTTTGTCTTGAGGTTATCAAAGAAGTATTCAACCTGGGTATCACCATCCAACTCAGACAGGTGGTGTGACCACATAAGAAATCATACCACATAAGGAAACCTCATTGCCCCAAAAGGCTAGAGTTGATTTAATAAACAGAATAATTTAGTGACATGCTCTGACCCTTAGGAAACATTCTGGGTCATGTTTGCATGTTTTTTTCTGAGCAACTAGAAGCTCTGTTTTGATGACTACAGATGTCATGGTCTTGCTCTCAAGTGAACCTGTCCAAGCCCCAGCATGGCCCACATGGCACACTGGAAGAGACACCAGTGTGCATAGACTTTGGTCACCTATATGTCATCAGAGAGGAACATATTAAGCATCCATCTTCATCAGATTCTAATAAGCTATTTAGCAGAAGACTGAGGTCTTCTTGAACACCAGAGACCATGCATAATCTGCCCTCTTATTCTATTTTCAAGGAGATAGTCATGTTATCATATTTCATCATAAGAAGGAAAGGTGATATATTTCAGCATAAGCTTTCATGGACTCCACTTCATCAGATGGGTCTGATGCATGTGATGAGGTAGATTGGAGTCAACTAAAGCTTGCACTGCAATATATCAGTCCCAAAGACGCTGCTAGAACCATCCCTCTCTTTCCTCACATCCTAGTAATAGATTTATATTCTGAACCCTCTTCCAGGCTTTGTCCTATCATTAGGCTAGTTGAAGCAGCTACATGAGATGACAGAAGACAGGAGGTAGTAATAAGAGTTGGAAGAGATTGCTGTGTCTGAGGGAGCCTGCCTTGTGTGTCCTAAACCAGACCATTGTATTAAGTGCAGTGGAGGCTATTCCCTCATCATTATTGCTGAAGGGAGAAAATACAGTTTCCAATCCATTCATCTTTTGTACTTAGAATAGGAAAAGAAATGTGGTCTTGACTTTAGCCTGAAGCATTCCTGCACCAGGCTCACCCTCTTCTTATCCATTAGAAATTTCATCCAATCTCTTATACAAATACTCCAGCCTAATATTATAGACTCCACAATCTTTCTGCTCTGTTCAAAACTTCCTATACCTGCCTGTGACACATTGGAGGATATGATCTTGTTCCATTTTCCATCGTGAGTGAATGCAACCAATACGATTATACCAGAAGCAAAGTTTTTTTTAATGATTTTCTATAATGAAAAACCTCTGACCTAATTCAGAGGGGGGGAAATTTCTTTCTATGCTTCCAATTTCAAATCAAGGTACTATAAGATTGACATGCCACTGAGCAAATATTACACCACAGAGAAAATGCATGATTCTATTGCCTGGTGTCTTGAAAATAAAGAGCTGTCACTTTCCATAATAAATTGCTGTTCTAACCTTTGTGCCCGGAGGTCCGTGATTTCTTCATCCAAGTCCAACAGAGTTGCTGCCTGAGCCATCACCTTCTTGCTGCAGGGCAATGATTTAAGCTGCAGAACCAGGAGTCCAAGGCAAAACTTGGCTCCCATCTCTTCCAGTTCACAAGTCCCAATTTGTAGACCCTATTACAAAAGAGTAGAAACCTTCAGAACTGAAGAGGAAATTAGGATTGAGGCAATAATCTGAACATTAATTGAAACAATAAAGAAAATATACAACAAAGTAAATAAAGCAATAGCATGCTCAACCTGCCAGCTCTTCTCCCCATATATGTAGAGTGTGTTTTTATGAATGGTAAAGACTTTTATATTTGTGGGGGGAAAGAGTTTTAAATCACCCTCAAACCAACTGAACACACCCAAATAAGTCTGATTTTGGAAGCTAACTATCAAGAGTGGTGGCTAGTCAGCAGTACAGTAAATCTGCTCCAGATTGAAATATTTAAGTTTATCACACCAGTATTTGTAATGTTCCCACCGAGTCCTGGAAACATAACAATATGGGAACAGGTTTAATGCATTAGACTAGTGGTAATGTGATGACAACGTTATGAAAACACATATTATCACACCACATTTACTGTTGTACCAGTACTGGTGCTCAGGTCATTTCCCAACCATCCTTCTTTGGCACATGCATACTGTTGTGGCGAGGTTGTATGTAAAACAAATATTTATAATGTATAGTGAAAACCCCTATGTTTGCCTTGGAAAGAATGCTACCGAGAGGTTTAGGTTGCAACCATCTTTTTCTTTCTTTCTTATAAACATGATGCAATTCCATCTATAAAAATAAAAGAACATATTTTTTAAATTAATTGTGGCACCTCCCTTGCATCAACATCAGAAGAAGAGTTGGTTTGTGGACATTCTAGGATGGGAGGGGAGGAGGTTGTTTTAGCCTATCAAAAGATGAGGATGGATTGATACTGAGTAGGATTATCGCGCACACATAATCTGAAATTGTCTGTAAGTGTTCTTGCTGGCTGAGGACACATTTTTACAGTTCTGCTGAAACGGGATGTCAGAGCATGGAATGGGAACTCGATGAGGATCATACCATGTGATAAAATTCATATTGTTCATATTGAAACCTAGATTAGACCCACCATTCCATTAGCATAGGAGACACCAGCTACCTTTGAAGGTCAGGCCTAGTCAATATTTAGATAGGAAATCATCTGCTAATACCAGAGAACTCCAGGCAGGATTTGGAGAAAATTGTGCAAGAAAATCTGGAGTTATGCTACCAAGTCTGGGCAGAGTCAACAATGTTGGGCTACATGGATCAGTGCCGACCCTTAATATGCAACAATTTCTTATGTTTTCTATGAAAAAAAAAAAAGTACTTTTCAGATTACACTTTTTAGATTACACTCCCAGGAAACATGTTGGCTAGAGCATTCTAGGAATTGCAGTCTCTGGAAAGAAGAATCTCTCCCCTCCATGTGCCAAGAGCAATGAAAACAGTGATGGAAGGAATAGAGCCAAAGTAATCCCCCTCCTATTGCACATTTTCTCTATACACTTAAATTATACCTGAATAGAGCTTAGGTTAGACCACTACAGGTTATTTACCTCTCCAGAGCCAAAGCTAATGATAATTCAGATGGAAGGATAGCTAGTGGGTTGTTCCACTGGCTGAAAGCTAATCATATATTCATTTGAACTGCCCATCTGAGCATAGTAATAACTTAGCTGATGCCAATGTGCCATGCTGTTTCCTTCATCCTTTTACTTAAAACCCTACTTGAAAGCATAAAAACCCTTGTAATCATTAACCAGAGCAGAAGTGAATAGGAGAGAGGGTGAAGAGCCCATAAGCAAATTATGCAGTGTTTAAAAAAATCAATACTAAAGCTATTACAAGATAAACACCTAAGAGAGGCCCACATCTTATTCAGGTTTTAGAGGCTTTCTGGCATACAAAGAAAGAATAGCCCCACTGGCAAGAGCATTCCCTTCACCTCAAATTACACCATGTCTGTAGTTTGCATTACTAAAATGTGATCCATTCATACATGTATATTGCCCATGTTTCTTGTTTGTTCTTTTAAGGTGAAGAAAATCAAGATTTTTTTTATTATTTTCACACAGAAGCAAAATATCTTGATGGGGTATTTCCATATTCTTTCTTTTCTTTGAGTCATACTTTCTGTTCTTCCTGCTGTTAACTGCTATCAAGTCAACTTTGACTATGATTGAGAGACCTCTTTAATTTTGCTAAGCATTGTCATCTCTTCTAGTCTTCTTTGGATTTCTTCACTGCAGTCTCCATTCTGTTTTGTTTTGTTTTTTTTTAAATCTTTTCCTATGGTTTCCATTTTGGTGGTCAAACTTCTAGATCTCTGTTTAACATGTTGCAGTAGCTGATGTGGCAGGCTTATTTGCTTTCCCCTTTTCTCTTTGTTTTGCTGTGCAAGCAAGTTTGGCGAGGGATTCTGGAGGTAGCTGCTGTTTATCTTGCCTGTTTCAGGTAGACATACACAGCTACAGCAGGATCAGCTAGAGCAGAATCTCATATTTCCCAATCTTATGCTGTTTTTGCATTGTTTACTGCAGATGCACTGCTGCAACCCAATACTGAAAGTCTATGTTTCCTCCAAAGCTAATGCTGCTTTTAAAAAATAAATAATAAAGTAAATAAACAGCAACAGAGGATAAGAAAAAAGGGGGGCTGAGTGAATATAAAAAGACTTTGTAGAAAGGAGCTTTTTTCTCAAAGGCTTTAATAACAGTGATATGCCTGTACAAGGTGGTATCGTAAAGTAATAATTATCACCCAGAGGTTATTATGGTATATTGATGAAATTTTGTCAGTGTCATCATCACCAAGTAACTTTTTCTTTTCCCAAAAATGATAAATCCATTGTGGAGTCACTGATTTGACAACATAGATAATGTCATTCATGAAGTGGAAGAGTGGTTTAAGGCACATTCTGCAGACTTCTACAATAAAGGTATTTGGAGGGTCAAGAAAAGCTGGGGAAAATGTGTAAATCTGGTTGGCAACTATATAGAGATAAGTTAACAACTACAAATCAAAACAAACTTTCAGTCAAAAAAAATTAAAGGTGATAATTAAAACTTTATGATACCCCCTTGTAGATTGATTCAGCAGTAGAACTGAATTATAGGTTTAAAACATTAAAGTAATACAGAGCAGAAACAGGTAGATTTATCCATCTTTAACTCCATGTTTTCCTGCTTCACTGGCTCCCTCTAGCATAGTTTGGGGATGGACAGGAAATGTAAATTGACATCTGTCAACTTTTTCTATTCAACATTAGATAGGAGAAAAGAGGAAGAAGCAGGGGGCTGTGCTGGTCTGGGCAGCATCCACATGTTTGTCATCAGGTCTGGATCAGGATGAAGCCAGCACAATATACACAAAAGTTAAGTTCCCCAGTTCAAGCAAAATCGATCCAGCTGCCACAACTCTTTTTAAAAATGATTAAAACCCCCAGCAGGTGCACTCTTCCACCCTGGTGTAGCTTGATTTCACTGAGCAAAGCAACACTGACCCTGGACCAGGCAACTGTGAACTTGTTTGGTTCTCCTCATCCCCGCATCACAGTGAATTCTGAAAAACTCAGAGGCTGAAATGAAACAGTAGCAGACTCCTCATTTACTCTCAGCAGGTCACAAAGCTGTGCTCATTTACAGTGAGGGTTTCTTTTGTCCTGAGGTGTCAAGAATTGGACCTTGGCAGCACACATGAAAAATGAGAAAGTATCCACAATCTCCCGGGTACTTTGGACACCTTGATCCCATTGTCTTCAAAGGTGTACTTTGGAGCTCTCACAGGATCAATGCCAGGTTTGCTCATCAACACTGCATTGAGATTGACCTGGAGCAACATTTGCTTATGCGGAGGGGATAAACTTGAAAAACCATTGTGTGTTAGTTGAAAAAACTAACTCAAACACAAGACAGCAAGATTCCCTCTCTCATTCTGGGATGAGCTCACCCCGTCATGCAGCACCCGGGCCTCAAACTGCCAATCTGTCGATCTGCCAACCTAGGAGTTCAAAAGCATGCAAATGCAAGTAGATAAATAGGTACCACTTTGGTGGGAAGGTAAACAGCGTTCTGTGCAATCATGCTGGCCTCAGGATCACAGAGTAGTCTCTGACAATGCTGGTTCTTCCGCTTAGTAGCGGAGATGAGCACTGCTCCCTATGGCTAGACACGACTTGACAACCTTGTCAATGGGGAATACCTTTACCTTTACCTATGTACTTTTGACCTATTATGAGAAGACATGACTCATTAGAAAAGAAAATAAGAATGCCCTACTGGTGGATTGCTTCAAAGAAGACACAGTCCTGAGTTTGCAAGACCTAAGCAACATGACTCTTTTGATGATAGGATGATTTTGAGGTATCTCATTCATAGGGTCATTATAAGTTAAGTTAACTTGAGGACAATTATCAACAACAAAAAGACACATGGTTACCTGGTTGTTTGACATGCATCAGCTACTGAAATTTCCTCTTCTATACAACCATTGAAGATACAGAAAATGTCTCCACTTTTCAATCTGGAAGCCCCATTAAATACTCCCACCCAAGACAGTGGTAAGCAAAATTACATTGCATATTAAAGTACACAGCCACAATATGTCATTTAAGGATGTCAAAAGTGTTTCCTCACACAAGGCTCACCCAGACTGATGATTAACACTGATGCAAACAGCTCCAATTAATGTCACAGTGGGCCCTTTCACACTACAAAGTTATAGCACTATATTTTGCTTTCATTGCTATGGGAACACCCTGTGGAATCCCAAAGGTTGTAATCTGGGAATGCATTAGTAGAGCTCTCTGGATGAGAAGACTAAATCCCCTTCCTAAACTACAGATTTCACAGGATGGGAAATGGCAAGGAAAGTGGGATTTTATAATTATGTGACTTCAAAATGCTCAGCATGTCGCTTTGGGCTGTTTCTTCCCCATTTCATCATCCATTAAAAAGTAAAATAAAATTTATGCTCTCCTCTTATTATTATTGGGCTGAATGAGATCGTCCTCCACACAAGTGAGTCTTCTGATTGAATACACAATTGATTATTTGATTGATTGATTCCAATGGCTGATGAAAAGCCCTCCCTCCATCCCAGCTCCCACTGCTCTGGCCTCTGAAGGAAAGAACGGCAACCAGCATCTACTAGACCTAATCCCTTTCCTCATTGCCATCTCCCTTTCCTTGTGTTTTCTGTCTTTTTAGATTGCAAGATTACTGGCAAGGAATTATCAAAGTAGCCATTTGTAAAATGCTCTGGGAGACTTTTTGGTGAAGGGCAGGATATAAAGACTCTAAATAAATAACTAATCCTCTTTTTCACACCTAAGTACAGCAGTCTTGCAAAACAATGGGAGAGTTAGGAATGCTATTTCCCCCCCATTCCCTCTCCTTTTCTCCTCTGCCTGTGGGGTGCAGATGCACATGAACACAAACACACATACACATGATGCTACGGATCCAGATTAAAACAAGCATAGATAGGTGAAGGGAATGAAAAGAAAAGGCCCGGTGGACTAGAAAGTATTAGTTAAAAAAAAACAAAATCAAAGATACCCTTCTTGTAGTAATAAAAACATTCAAGAAAGGAGAAAGCTCTTTCTCACATCAGCTTTCTCAAATTAATTTAGCAAGGACAGTCCTAATTAACCTCATGCATCCTACTTTTTTTGTAGCTTTTATAATGTCTCAATGTTTCTCTTCTCCTTCCCCCTCTATCCTTTGCTTATGTCAATTGCTGCAAAATGGCTTCAGAGTGCAGAAATAGTTTGTATTCAACTCAGTGGGAGGAGAGGAGAAGAGAGGAGGGGAAGGCTCCATCTGCACTGCAGAAATAATCCAGTTTGACACCATTTTAACTGCCATAGTTCAATACTATGGAATACTGGTAATTGTTGTTTGTTTTGACACCAGAGGTCACTGACAGAGGAGGCTCAATGTCTCACAAAACTACAATCCCCATAATTTCATAGCACTGAGCCATGGAACTTAAAGTGCAGATGAAGCTGAGGGGAAGGGAGGGTTGGGGTCTTTCCCTTCTCAGTAGACTAGAGCAAAAGCAAACTGCTGCATTATATCTTAACTTTATTAATAACTTTTTTCCATCTTGACCACACTGATATTGCTTGACCTAGTTTATTTCTGTGGCAGATATGAAATAGAATGGAAAGAAAAAGATGATTTTGAAATAGATGGGAATAAGGAGGTGCAAGGACTCAAGGAAGGGGTGTTTCAGTGTTCATGAAAGTGATCACTGATTTCAATTTAAATTCAAATTGACTTGTAAAAAAGCCAAGCCAATTTTCAGCTTGGAGGTTGGGTGGAACAGCTCCGTTTACTTTTGAACTAATCTGACTTGTGACAAGAGGATCTCACCCATCAGTTATAATACATTCCCCTTTCTCTATTCCAAAACATTACAGATTATGCAGGTACTGTCAGCTGTACACTTGCAAAGAAGACAGGAGAGCAGAGAGGCCAGCTTGGGCAAAGTTAAGGGTGGCAGACATTTATCTGTTCTGAATGGTGCAGCTAGCTTCCATATTCTTCTTCTGCAATGTTAAGAATGACTCTTATTAGTATGCTATCTGAGATCTTGTGGATGGAATTAGTGGGAAAGGAGACTGTCAATTTATTTCTACCCAGCCTCAGGGCATTACCACTGAGTGCATGTAAAGCTATTGTGATGCGAAGAGCATTCAGCCTGCATACATGTATAGACTAGATGGAAAAGTGGAGGATAACACAAAGCACAGCCCAAAAAACCCCACAAAAAACCATAGCATTCTCGCTTGGAGGTCCATATTTCAAACCTGGAAGTTGTGAGTCTATCTCGGCCTTCCTCCCATTAAATTCCTCACTTAGTCAATTACTTTCTGGACTTTGCTGCTCCTTTACTTGGATTTCACAAATACATCACACCCCACCCATCCAGCTCTCCATTTATAGATGAATTTTTTCCTAATCATTTTCCTTTTCTGGTCATGCCAATACCCAAAGGCCTACATTTTAATGTATTTCTGTCCAGTCTGATGGATCTCCTGGAGGGCAGTTGTCTAATAATGGAAAAGGTTTGTTTGTGAACATGTTGAAACCAAATATTGGACCATTCTCAGTACTTATTTGCATAGTTCTGGTTTCTTGACTCCCATTTAAGTAATGACTTTCTGCTTCCCTGAATCTCTCACCAAGGTTGCTCTCGAATACTTTCCAATTGGATTCCACTGCCACTTTTTATCTGTCACCAACCATTTTCTTGAAGACACATTTGCTCTGCAAAAAAAATATTATCCCTGGTATATTTTCTTTCATTTTGATTCAAGCTGCTTTCAAATCTTTCCTCTACAGTTGCTGTATCTAACAAAGAATTCTCTCTCTCTTTAGCCTCCCTCTTACCTCCTTGAATTTCAGATTGTAAGGACCTCAGGGCAGGGATATTATTCTTTCAAGTGCTATGTGCAATGATACTGCTAAATTAATAAAAATAATATTAGTCACCTTTCAGTATCGTCGGGGAGAAGGAAGAGAATCAAAAAGGATCAAGAGTCTGATGATCTTGCAGAGTTACAAAGCAAAACCCTGTTCTTTATTCAAAGTGAATCGAAGGTATTAACAAGGATGCTCCAAGCCAAGAGTTTCCAGCTGTTTCTCTTGAGCTGTGAGGTTTATCAAAGCAATTGAGAGGCCCTGATGAGACAGCTAACCATAGACAAAGCAATTACAATTTTCTAGTTCTCAGGTAGATTATCATTTTTATTATTAACATTTATCTTATTCCTGCTCATAGATGATGGTCTTTTATTAATTAAGTTTCTTCATCATTTCCCCAAATAATGTTCTCAGGAATCATAAAGCCACAGGAATCATTTTAGCACTGTTTGTTCCATGTTATTTCCCAGGTCTGTTGGTATGGGACATTGTTCAAGGATCTGCAGGGGCAAAGAGTTTTTCTTTGTGTTGCTGCAGGAAATATAATCCTTATTTCCCTTTCCATGTTTTTCATCCCTTTGACATGCACAAAACAAAACAAAACAAAATGGGTGCAAAAGATGTGGCAAGAGTGAGTGTCTATCATGTAAGAGGAGCATCACAATTGTCATCTCTGGGCAGGAAGAACAGAGAATATGCCCCCCTGACCTGTGCAAAACATTATTCTTGGCAGACATACTAAGGTACCCTTTCATAACTTGGGACAATCCCAAACCCAATATATTATAGATTACAATTCCTATCATCCCCAGCCAGAATGGATGGAGGTGACAGGGAGTATAGACAAAAACATGTGAAGGACAACAAATTGGAGAAGACTAAAATAGTGCATCTGCACACATGTTAGAGGCAACCAGTCACAGACTCTTTACCAGAAATGCAAATTCTTTGGTACTACAGATATTTGGACTACAATTCCCACTATTTATTATGATTGCCTACAATGATTTCTGGGAACTGAAATCCAAAACATGTGGAGGATCACTAGGGTATATACAATTGCTGCTGTTGTTATGTGCCTTCAAGTTGTTTCCAACTTATGAAGACCCTATGGTGAACCTATCATGGGGTTTTCTTGGTGGATTTCTTCAGATTGGGTTTGACATTGTCATCCTCTGAGTCTGAGAAGGTGTGGGTTGCCCAAGATCACCCAGTGGGCTTTCATGGCAGAGCCAGAATTTGAACTCTGGTCTCCAGAGTCATATTCCAACACAGAAATCACTAGGGTCAAATGTTTGTATACAATACTTAATAACTACTGAATTCAATTACTTAACAGCATACTATAAATCTCAGTTGAATTTGATTTGATCATTATAGGATAGCCAAGTGCTGTCAAATTTGGCTGGTAAAAGGTCAAGCTTAATCCAAGTCCATCTCAAAGGAAGTAATTAGTAATTTTTTCCCTTTTCTTCCCACTGCAAGAAAGTCGTTGAAAACAACATACTTTTTAAAGCCTATTCACTGTTTTGAACTTATTTTGTGTAAAATTAACCCACAAAAACCAGCTACAGATTTTGTGCAGAATAAGTCTGCAGTTATAGCCTTTTCACAGTTAGTGGCTTTTTCTGCACAGTAAAGAAAAATTCTTTGGCACAAAAATATTATTTTCTACACAGAAAATGTAAAAACCTGCAAATTCTATGTGGAATAAATCCAGAATTGCAAAGATTCTCATTGGTTCAAGATTCTTCTCATCACAGATTCTTCTTGACACTTGAAAACCATGCTTTCCAACCATTTTTTTCAAATATGTTCAAATATTTTCCACCCCTAGTAAAGGATGTCCTTTACCACTGAGCCAGTGCCTTTGAACTGTAGATTATACAGTCCTAATTCAGAATGAGTGCCAGATAATTCCAGTGTAGGCATTAATTTAATTTTGAGTAGTACCATTTCATGGAAGTGAAAAATAACTGGGCAGTTGGCTTTCACAATCCAAAGCTACCAATTTGATACTTAATGCAAATCTCTCATCCTTTTGAAGAATCCTGTCTGTGTTATTTGCTTTAATAAAATCTACAGGTTAATTATGGACCACATTTACATGAGACTTGTTTTTTCCCCTCTGTTTAATTCCATAAAAGGGTTTTGTTTTTTATAAAGCTTGTGTTGTGTTGCGGAGTATTAGGACAACCTTCTCTGTGTAATGTAATATCTCAGGTAATGATTTCGTGACCCTTTTCATCCTGTAAGCCCCCTATGCTTGAGCAGAGATTGATAAATAGCAGCATGGCAACAAGTCTATTATGTAGTTTGCTGTCATTCCACTCATTTTCTACTCACTGAGCAAATGTGTCAAGTATAGGTAGAGGGGCCACCTAAAGTTCAAATTGCACATGATACCTCATTTCCCTCTACATTTTATTTTAAAAAATTGTAAATATTCTTGCTTAGGTTTGAACAAAGGAGGATGTCCTTGCTCAGATCACAACTGAGCAGAACTTCAACTATGACTTTCCACAAAGTAACTCATTGCATTGCTCCTTGGCCAGTTGAAAGCCCAAACATTATCCCTACTGTTTTTTGTGGGTTTTTCAGGCTGTGTGGCCATGTTCTAGAAGAGTTTGTTTCTAATGTTTCGCCAGCATCTTCTCTGAAGATGCCAGCCACAGATGCTGGTGAAACGTCAGAAAGAAACTCTTCTAGAACATGGCCACACATCCCAAAAAAAACACAAAAACCTATGGATGCCAGCCATGAAAGCCTACGACTTCACATTATCCCTACTATTGTGTGTGACACCAAAACAACTTATTGCATTCATTGTTTCTTTTATCATTGACATTACTTTTTTGTTTTTCTGTAACATAGCCAGTGGGTGATTTTGTTCTTTTATAGTCATCTATCATTCTAAATAACAGGAAGCCCTGTGTATTGTTTCAATAATGACTATCTCTCAGAGTTCAGAAAGCATGGAATGCAACTGTCCATGTTTCTTGTAACATCTAGAATGTCCCAGTGTTAAACACATGTCATTACAGAAAGGGAGGGCGGGTGGCTGCTTCTAACGTTTCTGAGTTTATGGTAGAGAAAGTAGTCAATGGTGCAACAGAAAGGGCTTTCTGTCCAGTTAAAAATAGAGTGAACCCTTCCATCCATGGGAGGTTTGGAGTCACCCCCAGGTGGGAAAAATGCAGATGGTTGCATCCTTTATTATTCAATGCATGTGCATGTACATGCCTCCATTGAACAATATGGGGTGTGGTGATCCACATGTTGTCAAACCCATGGATGGTTTCATGTTTAACATATTTGTTCTATAAGAAATATTTACTGTTCTTATGTTCTAATTGTTTATACTGAAGAACTGAAAGGGTAGACAGGCCACTCTTTACCACACTGAAGCCACTGGTCAACACTGGCACTTGTCTACTATAGTAGACAATAGTAGCAGGCGTTCATTACAGTCATAGACCAGCACAGTGTCTGCTATAATAGTCACTTTGAGGCCAAAGTACCAGATTCAGGGAGGGCTCTTATGGGTAAAATAACAAGGTGAGTGATAGGAACCCAAAGGTTTTAACTGCATGGCCAACCTAGAGAGGGTTCAGTCTCAGACAGTGACTATGTAACTTTAAAAACTTACATTACACCAATGTGGCTGTGACCCAGGTGTTCTCGCCTTGTGCATGAGGAGTGGGAGCAACACTTTCCCAGTGCTCCTTGCTTACGTGGCTAATGGCAAGCCATTCCACTGTTTCTGTACTGCCAGTGCAACTGCAATTATCCCCATACTTTCTAGTATGAGATGCAAATTGACTCTTCTGCTAATATGGATAAAAGAAACTGGCACAGTGCAGAGATACTCTGTGACATGTGATTATTCCTTTCCGGTGCTTCAAGGAGGCACCACATGCTCTTTGAGTTGAGTACAACCCACATTTACTGCAGAGATTTCTACAGAAGTGCCAGCAAAACCATCAAGCACATATTTTTCCCCAACTGCCCCCCCCCCCCTTTGCTCTTATTGTTAAAATAATGACATTTTCAAGAGGTCTGAAAAGACGCTCACAAGTCATTCCTCCTTTTATGGGACCAATCCACTGAGGGTGAATAGGAGCAAAATGTGTCCTCATTCACCGTTTTGAATATTAAATGTGTTAAACCTTTGCCTATGGCATTTGTTCTGAATTCCACAGAATCAACAGTTGGAGAAGAAAGGATCACTTCTGATTGGTTTTGCATCATCTTCTTATTCTCTCTTTCTCTCTCTCTGGTGTTTCTGTGCAAGAATCCTAATACTATCCAACTCTCCCAAAAGAGCAATTTGCAGCACAGGATTACCCAGAAGGCTTTGCACCAGGGTAATGCACTTCAACTCCTGGTGCAGATTAGACTGACAGTGTGAAGAGTGTGTCAAAGGGAGTGCGAGAGAAAAAATGATAATGGCAAAGCGATCATTATGTTTAACAATCCCACACTTCTGTAATCTGTTATGATACACTCTGAAATAGGCCTGGCAAAGAGAACAAGGGGTTCCGTACTCTTAGGAGAGCTTTAGGGAATGTTCTTAGCACAGGCAGAAAAAAATGATGTCTGATGTATATGTAGGAAGCCCTGAAAGCATTATAAAGTAAAATTCTATTTCGTGAGAAAATGCACCAGTTCTCTGCATCACTACCCCTGCCCATGCATATTAGCAGTGCTTTTCTTTGTTCTCACCCAGTGACCCAAAAGAAAATCCAGCCGAGTTACTAAACTGGGATTCTTTTTTTCTTTTCCCTGCTTGCTCCCATTCATTTGTGTCTTCCAGCAAAGCTGTATAAGCAAAATTTCAAGGAGAAATATGGGTTCTGAAAATAAATTTGGGAATCTGTCATGAGGTGGGATGGGGAGGAAGGAGAATGGTGTGTGTGGTAAGTCAAAACACAAGCTAGGGTGGATTTTTAAGGGCAGGTTTGAACTCTACCCTCCAACCATGACTTCCCTATGGTTTCTCACATAAGACAGATGGAAATCCACTGTTGACAGGGAGAAAGGAGGAAACTGGGACACCACGTGATGGTGGTGGAGCTATGACAACCCTACTTTCCATCAATAAATAGACATAGACATTACATCAAGTTAAGTATTGGGGAAAATTTTAGTGTCCAAACCTCTTTTGTTGTGTAGTACCCTGCAATGTAGCTCAGGATGGAATGGTTCAAGCATTTCTTCCTTCCAGGTTGCACCCTGCATCTGTTACAAGACATACCCACCTCACTTTGCCCTATGGAAAAAGGGGTATTTCTGTGTTTCTACTCAGAGTTTAGAAGCCATTCATGCATCCTTCAAATTCTGCCATTCTGCTCAATTTTATATATATATAAAAAGCTTTGTGCTTGACTGACACAGGACTGACATCCCTGGAAAGCTTTAAGCCCTGCTGTGATGTACAGAATGAAAGCCCTTTCACACTCCCTTCTCCTGATAAGGTGGCGAAAGAATTGTGAGTCTGTTGGTGGTAATGTGTAGAGAAAAAGGAGAGGAAATAGAATTCAATCAAGTGTCATGATTTTTTTTTCCTTGAATCAAGAGCCCTGTTGATATATTTGCCAGGCTGGAATGCCCCAGATGTCACAGAAAGTAACATGACAACATAAGAACTACTGCAGATATTTTCAAGGAAAACACCCAAAAGAAAAAGAAAGAAAGAAAGAAAGAAAGAAAGAAAGAAAGGAGAAAAGAAAAGAAAAGAAAAAGGGAAGAGATTATTACCCCTTGTGCTTCTTCTTCCCAGACCTCTGGTTCTCACCCCAAATCAGGCTATGTATGGAGCTATAAGGGAGACATAAATTCTGTCTCCAGACTGGGAAACATGAATACATCCACAAGGAAAATACACCCATCCCATAGGCACACTGAAACAACACATCCACACACTTAACACACACAATAAAAGATAAAATGAGAAGCCAAAGACCCCCATGTTTCCTCTATCACTGCTATGGTGTTACAAATAAGATAAGTTGACATAAACATTCCTGGACTGTGCCATTGTGTTAACAGAATTATAGACCTGGAAGGGACCACAGGGACCATCTAATCAAACCTCCTGCCATGCAGGAATACACAACTAAAGCACTCCTGAAAGATGGTCATCCAACCTCTGTTTAAAGAGAAAATGTTATTCTCACTCTGATTTGCCCTTGTTAAGCATTCAGAAGACCCATTGCAATCAATGGGACTTGACTTTGTCATGACTTCCTTGCCTCATTGCTTTCTGTGGGTCTGGACTACTAAGCTTGGATCTAAAACTGAAGAAATCTGGGAAAAGGAATAAAAAGTTCCTCATCTTGAAGCCTCTCTGTTGTAGAGCCTGGGTGCCACCACCAAGACTAGTTGCTTCCCTAGCTGATTCCCTTACATGTTCTTTTATTTTATTTTTTAGGGATGGAAAGAATTTTCAAAAACATTGAAGAAATTGCTGTTTTGTATTGTATTGTATTGAGAAATCCTGATGGGAAACGATGAGAATCTTTGTAGTTCAAGACTTCTGTGCAAAATTCACCCATGCTTGTTTTACACAGAAAGCATCCTTTTCCGTAAAACTTTTTCTGCACAGGAAATGATGTAATTGGGAATGTTCTGTGCAAAATTTTCATGAAAACAGTATTTTCTCTGCAGAAAACAGTTCTGCATAGAAAACAATATTCCACACAGAAATAATATTTTCTGCAGAGAAAAATCTCTGTTTCTGTGCAGAAATTATTATTTGGTGTGCAAAACAATGACATGTGAATTTTGTGCACAGTAAGTCCTGAATTGCCAATTGGCTTCAAAAATTGCATGGTTTCCAAAATCTTTCTTGCATGAGAAGAAAGTAGTGAAAATTGTTTGTTGCTTCCTTTTGCAAAGAAAATTAGTGGCAAATAACATCCCTCTTATTTTATTCAAACCAGAGATTTTGCTCAGTCTGAACGATCAAATAGGACATACCAGATATTCTTACCATGTTGTTGAATGGTTGCTTCTTGTGAATGCTGCTTGCAAGCATTTGTATAAGAAGATTGTGGGGAGAAGATAAATGGTTACACTAGCAAGCAAACATTACTCAGGAGGAAGCAGAACGTGCAACTGTATTTTTTCCAAAGCAATTTGTCACTTGTTTCTTTGAAAGAAACTTCCTAGCATTGCTTGTTACTTCATAAGTAATTCATTGTGACCATGTTACTAAGGCATTATTTTTAATTTCTTTATATCAATACAAAAACCGCCAACCATCTTCCCAGCGACCTGGAAAGCATCATCTCTTGGAAAAAGTTCCATAATTTCAAGAGCAGCACAAAGGAAAGCCTGTCTCTACAGCAGCCAAATACTTCTAAAGCCAAGAGCATCTCCCTCAATTTTCCAACCCATCTGGTCACTCCTGTAAATCAGAGAGGATCACATGGCCCTCCAGCTGCTGTTTGACTGCAAGTCCCAGCAGTCCTAGCCAGTATAGACAATGGTAAAGGATGTTGGGATCTGAAATCCAAACACATATGAAGGGCCATAAGATTCCCATGCCTGCTGTAGATTATCCTTCATGCACATGTTCCCTGCATATACATTGAAAAAAAGAATGCATATCAATATATCCTCTAGGATGTAGATTCCTTTTCTCAACAAGGAACTTTCAATTTGCACCTTAATCTGGGTAGTGCAGATTAGGTCAGTTCATATCAGAATTTACCATAGCTGTTCCCTTGTGGAAAAACCATTGGTGTGGACCACCTGTCATTCAGGCCAATTCTTCTCCATCCTTCCTAGCAGAGTCACATGAGTAAACCCCATCAAGAAAAGAATACAGAGCAAAAGGTGCACCATAGGACCTCCATTTTCTTCACATTGGACATAATCAGGGGACAAACATTGAATGGAATATTGGAAAAATGCTACAGAGACAATCAAATTTCACTCTGTAATGGCCTTTAGTTACTTATTTCTTTATGGCAGGTGTACTAAACAGCCTTTGTGGTCATTTCCAACTATAAAGATTGCATGATTCTATGATTCTGTAGTGTCACCAAGGATGGGGCAAATAAAGGTAACTGAGAGCCAAGAGCAAGAAAGCAAACCATAAGCCTCTTTGCAAAAATTGAAAAATCATCTAAGAAAGGAAGTATGTTTTGACACTGACAAAAATGTTTACCAAAAAACAACAACACACAAATGCTTTTGTCTGATCCCTAATTGTAAAACAATGATGTGCTATGCTGCCAGCTGTCCAAACATGAGAGTGCTAAACTATCTTAAATAGATGACAAAATGGCTAGCTTGTGCATGTTTGGATGCATTCAATCCTTCATTTGCCTGGTTGTATTATTAACAAAACACAAATTAGAGCTGTTAATTAGAGATACAACAGGAGGGTAACTGCGTCCTGCCCAATGCTAATCTTTCCCCTTTTGGAAGTGAACTGATTACATACAGCCATAACCAAATGCCACATTTGTCTTCAATAAATCCAAAAGTGATGGCACAACAAGGGTTTTTTCCACTCCTAATTCTGATTTGCTCCAGCATTGAGATAGATTATTCCACTACAAGCTGAGAAAATAACAATAAAACATACCCAGTTGGTGAGAAAAAATCAAGCTTTTGGACACAGAACTAGGCTGGAACTTCCCTTTTTGTTTTGGATTCCAGAAGCAGTTGGCCAAAAGAGATCACTGATTCCACCTCTCTGGGAATATGTGTTAAGGTATTTGAAGGATGATCTAGCTGTAGGCTTTTCTCCTATTCCTCTTAGGGCTAATTTTGCCTTGGGGCTGAAGAATATTCTATGAATCATGTGGTTGCAAATCCAACTGTCTTACTAATTGTCAATATTAACAATAAGGGATGCTCCCTTAGAGAGAGAGGTCAGCTATCTGCCCACCAAGCCAGAATTATTTGCTCTGACCAACAGTACTTCACCAGAGTTCTACACATCATCTACTATCTAACCCTTATAAATGGAAGAACCATGGTTTGAATCCAAAACCTTCTCTACAACTATGCTTTGATACTTTGTCAACAAATGGCTGCAGCCAAACCTGACCATTTGACTTTGCAAGTCCTACTTTGCGGGAAAGGAAGGTTATAAATAAAATGATGGAGGAAGGGAGGGATGGAGGAAGGGAGAGATGGGTTGATTGGTACACTTGCATGATTCATGTACCTCCAGAGAATACATTTGCTTCATTCAGAGTATTGCATTTTGGGAGCAAACATTTAAATAAGGGAAGGCTGCAGTCTTGTTAGTGATTACTAGGGATGGAAAGAATATTTGAAAAATGGTCAAAAACATTTCATCTCTTGTCCACCACAACTACTAATCCAGCAATGGAAAACAAGGTTATTTCAATGACAGAATGGGAAAGGGTTTTGACTTAGGTTACAGAACCCTCTCCTATCTTGACTATTAACCTTTCACTCTGGAGTAGACTGTGCTCCCAAAGAGGAAGCTAAGAAACGTGAGACTTGGCAATGCAAGTCTGGGGTATGGGTGTGTGTTAGAAATCTTTGGCACAGAGAGGCAATTTTTAAAAATGAAAATAGCAAAGGAAGTCTGTTCTGTTAATGATGGAGTTCAGATCTGATTAGCCCCAATATCACTTTTTTAGATGGAGAAATTTCACACTTCCACTGTGACCTTTTAGCAAATGCAAAGCTGGAGGGAAAATATGTTCTTTTTAGCTCTTTTCCATTTTCAAGTAGTAGAGATGAGCTATCAACTGAACTGTACTGTATTTCAGTGCAGCAGTACTACAACAAAATGTCTGTGATCATGCATTCATCCTTGTTTGTACCATCCTGTTGGCATGTGCTTTGGAGAAGCTGTGATTTTAAAAGTTGCAAGAATAGAGGAAATGGTACTGGCTTTGGATCTGATATACATATGCCTTGTTTTTCATGCAGAGCTAGATATTGGAGGGAGACAATTGTTTTTAAAAGTAATGAAGATACACAAAAGAAGTATGGATGTTTGTTCATTCCTCTTACTCTTTCTTCTCCACCCACCCACTTATCCATCTGTCTATGATGCTTTAGAATGTTAAAATAAAATAAAAAAACATAATGGTTGTGTTGTACTTTCTTTTCTACCATCAGCTATTGTGAGAACCATTGTGGTGGACTGGTTAGGGGACTGGGTTGGTGCTTAGGAGAAACACATTTAGTAACAATATTCCTAGAGATCTTGGGCCACTAACTTTCTCGCCCTGACTTACCTCATAGGGTTGTTGTGAGGATAAAATGCAGGAGAGAGCCATGCACACCCCTTTAGCTAATTGGAAGAAAGACAGAGGTAATATTGGGGTATTGTAAAGTTTTAATTTATCATTATCTCAGGCTGGTGTTAAGTACCTTCTAGTTAACCTCAACTCATGGTGATACTGTGGACGAGACATCTCCAAGACCCCCTGTCCTCCATTGCTCAGGTCCTAGAGGCTCTCTTTGATTGAATCTAGCCATGTGGTATGTGTTCTTCCTCACTTTCTACTGACCTCTACTTTCCTAGTATTGTTTTTTCCAATGAGTTATGCCATCTCATGATGTGGCCTAATACAACAGCCTCAATTTAGTCATCCTGGCTTCCAGGGAGAGTTCAGGCTCAATCTGTTCTAGGACCCATTTGTTTGTCTCAGCACTCTTCTCCAGCACCACATCTCAAATGAGTTGATTTTCTTTCTATTGGCTTTCTTCACTGTCCAACTCTTGCATCCATACATTGCCATGAGGAATACAATGCCTTGGACAATTCCAACTTTACTGCTCAGTTGTATATTTTGACACTTTAGGATTTTGTCTAATTCCTTCATAGCTGCCTTTCCTATTCCTATTCTTCTTCTAATTTCTTAGCTGCAGTCTCCGTTTTGATCAATATTTGATCCAAGGTATGAGACTTCCTTGACTATTTCTATTTCCTCATTATCTAGGATGAATACTTATAGATCTTCTGTAGTCATTATTTTTGTTTTCTTTAATGTTCAGCTTTAATCCTACCTTGGCACTTTTCTTCTTGACCTTCTTCAATAATGTTTGCAGGTCTTTATATGCTTATATTTCCCTAATACTGCCTGCTCTGATTAGCAGTGGTTCTATAAAGTCTCTACCAGGTACCTGATCTTTTTAGCTGGAGATGGCAGGGAATGGAGATGAGGTATAATGGAGCAGTGGTGTTATAAAGCAAGGTCTCCAAGGGTTGGCATGGCAGCCTTTCTAATTAGCAGAGATGATGATGTTATCTGCCCATCCCTTGATATTTCCTGTTGCCTCTGATCTTAGCTGCAGTTCTCATGACAGCTGAAAGAGCAGAATTGATTTTCACCAGCAACAATAAATTCTTGTGAGCTATTGCTGTAATGTAAAATATTTGGGGTATGGCTTAGTCTTGAATGGGCCAGCGCCTTGCATTTTATAAGACCTGCTCTTTATGGAGGTGGAATGGGGGAAAGCTAAAATGGCTTTGTTAATATACAGTTTCCTGCATTTCAGAACTATTCTTGGAAGTGTGGCTAGAGAGAATATCACAGTAACAATCTGTGTTTTACCACTGCATCCACTGCTGTTTCTCAGCCATTTGGAAGTTAAACAATAGTGGCCCATACTGGGTATGCCCCAACATAACATAAAGGGATACCCAAGGCAGTTTATTCCCTACTCTCCCCCAATAGATCCAGCTCAGTGGTTACACATCAACAAAGAATATAGACTAAAGAGGAACATGACAATCAATAATCAAATATAAGAGGGGTCAGCAACCCCTGGCCTGTGGGTCAGGTGCGGGCTGCGGAGGCCTTGGGACCGGCCCATGGCTGGTCCCCCCACCGCCGCTGCCACCACCCCACACGCATCGGCGTGCCACGCGCAAGTGCGGGCACCATTTTGGTGTCAAAAATGGCACCCGCGCTTGCACACGCATGCACACAGTGGCGAGTGCCATTTTGGAACACCCAACACGCTGGCATCATTGGGCATTCCAAAATCGTGTCCGCTGCCCTGTGCATGCGTGCGCAAGCACGGCCGCCATTTTGGATGCCAAAATTTCTCATTGTGGACAAAAAAACAAAACAAAACTGTAAATATTCCTTACATCTCTGCTACTCATATCAACTCCTCTCCCAACAACAAATGTATAACTTTGCACTGCATAAATAATCCAGATTGACACCATTTAACTGACCTGACTCAATGCTATGGAATTCTGTAAAATGTAGTTTATTATAACACCAAAGCTCTCTGAAAGAGAAGGCTAAATGTCTCACAAAACTACAATTCCCAGAATTTCCATAGCCTTAAGGTGGTTAAAGTGATGTCAACCTGGCTTATTTCTGCAATGTGGATGCAGCCTGGGTTATATTGCAATGGCAATCTAATGAAAAACTTTGCTCTTTTTGCAGCATAAGTACAACTTATAGTCACTGTGCAGGATGAAACTACTCTCCCTACCTATTATTTATTTGTAATCACCCTGTGAAGTATGTAAAGCTGACTGAAAACAACAAGGAGATCACCCAGTGAGCCTGCTGGCTAATGGAGAATTCTGATGTTTCCCATTCTGGGCAGAGCAATTCTTCCTATGTTACAGTCTTTCTAGCCAAACACAAGCTTACACTAGCTGCCACCTGCTGGCAATAGTATAATTCTGGATTCATCTTAGCCTGTTTACTTGAACACCACCACTGCTATGTTGTTGTTGTTGTTGTTGTCGTCGTCGGCATTGTCATTATCCTCCTCCCTCTCCCCCTCCTCCTGCCAGTCCCAATCCTGTTCTTTTCATCTTCTTCAGTCCACAGAGACAGACAGAAAGGTAGACCAAAAGCTCTTCTGATTTCTTCCCCCAGATCTTTGGCATTCACCTTGATCTATATGTATGTGGGATTTTTGCTTACTTAAAACAAACAAACAAACAAAAACCCCTAAATTCTCATCAGTGAGATCCCAGTATGTAGGTTTTTACAGCTAGAGGCAATTTAATGTAGAACAATGTGCAATCTCAATCTCCGTCCCCACTATCCCTTCCATACCCCATGTCTGCTCTGGGGAACTAGGATCTACCATCTGAAAGGCCTAACCCATGGAAAAACCTGGCCTTTTGAATCACTTTCACCATCACCCCAGGAATATGAAGAATTTCAGATCAATAACCACTAAGGCCTCTTCAATCCTACACTGTCAGTTCTATCCTCTTTCACTTGCAGTGACAAGCATGCTGACAAGAGATAGGAGGACATCAGTATGCAGGAGATGTTTAGGTAGACAGCAACAGCGCTAGCATACAAGCTGGAGAACGGCTACTGAATCGAGAAGAAATTTTCTGAATTTGAGTTCCTACATATATTAAAAAGTTTCATGCAACTGAGTATTTACATCAAGCTCACCTTTTGCTGTCAGAAACTAGAAAGTATCATAGAGTTGGAATAAACCACAAGTTCCATCCAATCCAGCCCTGTTCCATGCAGGAATACACAACCAGAGCACTCCTTGAACCTCTGTTAAAAGACCTTCAAAGATGGAGAATCCACCAACCTCCAAGGCAATAAAGCGCCTTACCCAGTTTATTTTAAATATATAAAAAATATTCCTAATGTTTAGGTGGAAGCCCTTTTGTAATTTGAATCCACTGGTTCATATTTTAGTCTCTTGCTCTTTCTTCTACATGGCACACCTGGAGATATTAAAAGATAGCTATTGTGTCACCTCTTGGTCTTCTCGGTTTTTCCTATCAGCTCCCACTTTTAATTGGAGAGGCCAGGGATATTCCACATAGAATAAATGCAGGGCTTTTCTCCCCTTCCCGTATTCAGGTTTATAGCCTGTCTTATCCCAAATGAGTAACACAGTCAAGCATATTCACACCCTTCACTGGAACAGAGTCAGTGTTCATCTAAATCAGGGGTAGGCAACCTTTCCCCTTTAAGGGCCGAGGGACTTCAGCTCCCAGAATCCCAGGAGCTATTGGCCAACATGGGACCATTGGCCAACATGGCTGAGGCTTCTGGGAGCTGAAGTCCCTCGGCCCTTAAAGGGGAAAGGTTGCCTACCCCTGATCTAAATCCTCTGACTTTTAGTCATGCCTGATACTCTAAAGGAATTTCCTTCCCAGTTTACGTTTTACAGCAGTTCCAAATGATGTGAAGGCTGTAGGAAGCAAAGAGGCATTGACACTATAAAGTGGGAGAGAGGAGTCTAGATAACACCTGCCTTTTGTTTTCATCTTTTTGTAGTCTTCTTTGGCCTATTTATTCAAACCTTTTTGTTTCCTCCTTATCACATACTATATATACATATGTATAAGTCTAGAAATTTAGGTCAAAAATTGAGCCAAAAAAAAATCTGAGTTGACTTATCCACAAGTCAATGTAAGTACTGTATGTTATCTCTTATTTAAAAGAAGCAACTGGTGAAAAGCAAGAGTATAATCTGTCTTGGAACTACCGACCCCACTCTACTGTCTCATCCATCTAGCCTTTAGAGTGGGCACAGAGTTATGTCTGCTGGAATTTTGTAAGTTCTTTGACATTGTTTTGCTTTTCTTCATCCTTTATAAAGATCCTTTGCTTTATGCCCCTAAGTTTTAGCCTCGACATATGCACAGGTCATATCAAAATCTCTAATTTTGACCCCATTACCTGCCCTCAACTTATACATGGGGTCGACTTATAGTCGAGTATATATGGTAGGTCACTTCTTCTTTCTTTGAGAAGTTAGTCTCTTTGTTCCCTTAGTTTGGAAAGGAGCATCCATGAGGCTTCAACCCCAGCAATGGCTAGGAGATTAAACCTACACATGAGAGCCAGCTTTTAGGGGCTCTTAGAATCAAAGAATCATAGAGCTAGAAGAGACCACGAGGGTCATCCAGTCCAACCCCATGTCATTCAGGAAGTCACAATCAAAGCACCCCTGCCAGATGGCCTCTGTTAACCTCTAAAGAAGGAGACACCACCACTTTCTGCAGCAGTGTACCCCACTCTCTAACACTCTCCACTCTCTGTTACTGTCAGGAAGTTCTTCCTAATGTTGAGGTGGAATCTCTTCCCGTATAGTTTGAAACCATTGCTTCAGGTCCTACTCTCTAGAGCTCTACTCTCTAGTAGAAGCTCTGCTCTCTAGAGCTTCAGAAAACAAACTTCTAACCAGGTTTGCCTGTCTCCTTTCCTATCCTAACATTGATATTCTGAGACAATAATTGTACGAGCACCCTGAGAAATTATTCCTGTTTCTACCACACAATCATATTGCACTAATGCTGCTTCACTCTGTTTAATATAGATAGCAAATATTCCTACATAGACTTGGGCATTTGCCTTTTTAGTGTTTCAGTGAGAAGGAGTTCTGTACTTGAGAAAAGGAGATCATTTTCTTGAGCCAACAGAACTGGTGAAGAGTAAATTACAAGGAATCAATGCTGAACATAAAGAAAACAAAAATAATGACCATGGAGGACCTACATACATTCAACCTAGACAATGAGGAAATCGAAATAGTAAAAGAGTTCTCGTACCTTGGATCAAACATCAATCAGAATGGAGATTTCAGCCAAGAAATCAGAAGACTAGGAATGAGAAGGGCAGCCATCAAAGAACTAGAAAAGATTCTAAAGAGTAAAGATATACATCTGAGCTCTAAAGTTAGAATCATACAAGCTATTGTATTCCTCATCATCAAGTATGGATGTAAGAGCTGGACAGTGAAGAAATCAGATAAGAAGAAAATCAATTCATTTAAGATATGGTGCTTGAGAAGAGTACTAATGAGACCATGGACAGCCAAAAGACAAACAAATGGGTCCTTGAACAGATCAATCCTGAAATCTCCCTGGACACCAAGATGATCAAACTGAGGCTGTCGTACTTTGGCCACATCATGAGAAGGCACAGCACACTAGAAAAGACAATAATGCTAGGAAAGGTAAAGGGAAGTAGAAAGAGAGGAAGACCACAAGTTAAATGAATAGACTCAATTAGGGAGATCACAGGTATGAATTAACTGAACCTAAGCAGAGCACTGGGGTATAGGGGATCTTGGAGATGTCTCATCCACAGGATCACAATTAGCTGGCATCAACTGGAGGGCAGCTAACAACAAAAGTCCATGGGCCATACCAGAGAATCCACAATCTCATTCATTCAGTCCTCACTTCTCCTCTTTTTTGTATTTATTCATTTTTATTGCACTTATATCTCCCAAAATGGGATCCAAGGAAGCTTACTCTCTCTCTCTCTTTAAATCCAGCTAAAATTTAATTTACAAAGGTTAAATAGAAATTAAAAATCAACTTTGTTAAAAACATGATTGAAATAGCTAAAACACAGTGTCAACAATATTGAAATGCACACACATATACACATACACACACAGGGAGAGCACACCACACCACACACTGTAACTCTACAGTTAAAATTCAAAAGCATGCCATAATAATAATAATAATAATAATAATAATAATAATAATAATAATAGTCTTCACCTCACAGAAAGACAGGAGAGAGACAGCCAACTGGACCTCCCATAAAATGGAGGTCCATAGCCTGGGTGCAGCCATGGACAACTTAGGGTCTCTCCTGAGCCTCACTAACTGTGCCTGTGATGGTGGTGGGACTGTGAGAAAGCCCACCTTCTGTAGATCTCAGCACACATCCTGGTTTATTAAACATCATTTCTTTTTCTGCTTGGGATATTGTCATGGAGTTCTGCACTCAGTATAAATGGAAATAGCAATATCAACTTGAAACTCCTCATCACTATTAATACATATCAATCTTGCCCTGAAGGTATCTCATTACAGGCTCCATCACTCAGCTCCAGTGCTATTCTTCACCCCTCTTTAGTTCAGAAGGCCACCTGGATTTATGGTCTTGAAGGGCTTTTCAACACACTTTCTGCCATTCTGTTCTGTCATATTCAAGCCTCAGGCCATAGTTGAAGCTGCTCATCTAAATACTAAGCATGGTCTTGATGCAAGATCTTGTACCAATGGGAAAATCTAAAGCTATATTTTGACAGTGTGTGTTACCTTGCTTCTGACTTGTGTAGTTTCAGCTCACATTATTAATGTATTAGTCTCACATTCTGAAGATTGGCAGGTGGCAACTTAGAGATGACTGCCCTGACTGCCCATTCCTTTCATTCACAACTGAATTCCAAAGTCAAACTGGATTTGATAAGAATGTTTCTTTGCTATTACATTCTTGCTCATCCAATTTTCATCCCACTCTTCTTGAACTCTAATTTAGTGGATTCTGAAATTAATTCCAAAATTACAGCCTGTCCATAGTTTTCAGTCCTTTCATTTTCAGTTCACTGATATGTTAGCATCACTCATATTTGAACTGATAAAATGCTGCTTAAGCAACACAATAGAAACTATACGAGGGATATCGTAAAGTAATTATTATCACCCAGAAGTTATTATGGTATATTGATGAAATATTGTCAGTGTCATCATTGGTCCCTAAGTGCATGGTGTTGAGAAAATCATCTCATTGTGTCCTTTATTTTTGTTACAGGTTGTGCCAGAAGTGGCTAAAGTGTAAGATGGAGTCACACGAGAGGGTATCGTAAAGTAATAATCATCACCCAGAGGGTATTGTAGTATATTGATGAAATTTTATCAATGTCATCATCACCAAATGACTTTTTCTTTTCCTAAAAATGAAAAATCCATTGCAGGATCACCAATTTGACAACATAGATGACATCATTCATGAAGTGAAAGAGTGGTATAAGATGCAATCTGCAGATTTCTACAATAATGGTATTTGGAGGGTCAAGAAATGCTGGGGAAAATGTGTAAATCTGGATGGTGACTACATAGAGATAAGATATAAGAAAATAGGGGATTGTGCATACTTTTTATTCATTTTTGTGTATATGTCTCCCTAAATATACCCTTTTTTAATAAAAGAACAACATCAAGAAATTTGGAAAAGTAAAATATCTAAATCCAATTGTGTTTCAGTTGAATGATTGGTTAGAGAAGTGGAAAACATTCAAGTTTATTTGCAGAAATTAACTTAACCTCTCCCCCATCCTTAAAGAAGAGATAATCCTAAGCAAAATTCTACTGGAGCTATGCTTTTGTTTTGTTTTGTTTTATTTTTTAGTTTTGTTTATTTGTTGTTGTTGTTTTGTGCCAGCTTGAAGTATCTAGACATTGTGCCAGTTCTAGGATTTTGCAAATGTTTGCCATCAGACAAGTCATGACCTCCTGGCTAGCTGGACTTTGTCATATGCTTATGACCCCTATGTACCTACATGTCTTTATAATCTCCACCCATCTTGACATTCTCAAAGAATCAACCTTTCTCTCAGCATAGATCTTGAAACCACCCCATGTTCTGCTCTCTCAGGTCCTGTGCATTTCATTTCTGCTTCTTTGAGCTGAAGAAAACGGCCATTTTTAAAGGTCAGCAGGAAATCAGTGTCCAGCTGTCACCTCAGAAACCCATATGGCTGTTAAGCTGCAGGGAACATCAGCTGTGAATTTCAGCTCCATGAGGATTTTAGCTGCTCATGTCAAATGGACATATGGGGATTTCCATTGAATGTATCCAAGGGGACCTGTATATTAGTCCTAGAATGTGTGTCTCAGATTTTCCCAATCCTGGGTCCCCAGATCTTCCTGCATTACAATGCCTATAATCTCCAGCCATATGGGATGTGAAATGTCCAACATCGTTTGATGGCCCAAGGTTGAGAATGGCTAAAAACCAAAAGAGTTCAGCTGGACTGGAGCAGATCTATCTAATCCCCAACATTTGCTTCCCAGACCAGTAAGATGCTCCTGGGAAGCTGGAATGGTCCCTTCCCTGTTGTATCTACTTTTTGATATACATATGTTCATATTAACTATTCTGATTAATACTATTTAGTTGGGCAAATTCTGTGAATATTCTAATCTTCCTTTAAAGTCCCCTGTATGCACAACCTCCCTATTTTCCTATTTACATGTAAAAAGGCCATTATTCTTTTTCATGCTGGTGAAATCCATACAATTATGTTATTATGCGAAGTTGCAGTTTATATTATTTTTAATAATTCTATGCCCATACTGGAGATGGGACTAGGAAAGACTTGATATGAGAAGGGCAGTGATGAAATAACCAGACAATAAGCCCAGATAACCAGGGAATAAGTCCTGAATTGCAAATTGGCTTAAAAAAACTACACAGTTTTCCAAAACTTTCTTGCTGTGGAAAGAAAATTGCTAAAGTTACTCATTGCTTTGTTCAAGAAGAAATTTAGTGAGGAATTACATCCCAGTCCATATATTAGTACCTGAACCACTGACAGCAATGGAAGGATTGGTCTGTGTCTAAATCATGTCAATTTCACATATGTTTGTTTCTAACTCTATTCCAACTTATCCAACTGATATAAGTCTTTGATATTTTTTAAACACACATGCAAAGCACATTACTAGTCATGTTCTTCTTCTCACAGTTTGCATTTCACATGCATTATACCTTAAAATGCCAGTTTATATGTGTTATTGTATTTTTCTGAAACAGGAAATGCATGGCAAAGCTTGTCAACATGAAGACTGAGGAATAACAATATTCTAATCTACCTAGTAGTCCAAAATGTGAGGATGAAATAAATTCATTTAAAAATGAAGAGCCATTGGAGTAATCAGGCATCCCTAACTACGATATATTTATTTTACTAGATTATATCTGGCTGAACAGTCAATAATTTTAAACTGATCTTCCTTTCCTCCCTTCTCCCCTGTGCACTAAATGATGCTGATATGATGGTAACCTATAACACAGTAGTAATCACAGTAAATGCAGCAAAATTTTATTTGCAAATAAGTAATAATCTAGCAGACTGCAGCAATGATGACTATAACTGATGGATAGTTTTAAGGAGGCTTTTATGTATGTGGTAAACAAACATGTAGATTCATGTGGATTTCTTTGGATATACTCATTGCCTTTTGATCTTCAACTTGTGTCATTAATGTTGTCTTGTTTGCTTGAATTCTGGGTCCTGGCAACCATTCTCCCCATATTTTGCATTTCATGTTTCCTTAGCCTACTGCAGCCTTCTATTATGGGTTTTGCAGTTATTAGATGTTGACGTTGTTATTGTTGTCTGCCATCAACTCGGCTTTTATTTATGGGTACCCTATAAGTGAAAGATCTTTAAGAGCCCTGTTCATCAACTGTCCTCTTCACATCTTGCAAATTCAAGGTTGTGGCTTCCTTGATTGAATGCAGTCCCTCTCTCCTTCCACTTTACTGAGCATGAATCATTTTTTTGCAATAAGTCACATCATCTCATGATATGTCTGAAGTACCACAACCTCAGTTAAGTCCAGTTGCATCATTATACACATCACTATTCATACTCGTCCTCTGATTATTTTTTTCCTTGATAGCTGGTTGAGTGTCATCTGAGTCTCATTTTCCAACACTATCTCTTGTTTCATTTTCGATTGTCTCATCATTGTAAGGTTTTTGAGTTAGAAGGCATTCAGAGGTGATTATCATTGCCTTCTACAAAGTACAGTCAGCCTTCCATATCTGTGAATTGTTTATCCATGGATTCAGCCATCCATGGCTTGAAAATATTTAAAATATTTAAAATATTTAAAAATGTATATCAATTTCAAAAGCAAAAAAGCAAAGTATTTTTAAACTTGTAGGCCGCCCGGATTGGTACCATTGGGCGGGGTATAAATAAAATTTATTATTATTATTATTATTATTATTATTATTATTATTATTATTATTATTTTATATAAGGAATGTCATTTCACTATAGTATGACATTTAATGGGCATCCATAGATTTTGGTATCCATGGGGGATTCTGGAACCAAATCCCAGAAGACACCAAGGGCCCAATGTACTAACTCGTATGTGTATGAGAGAGACAGAAGTCATCTGTTGACTTATAGTAGCCCTATGAATTTCATTGTATTGTATTTTCTTTGGGAATAAATGTTGAGAGGTGGTTTGCTTTGTCTTCCTCTGAAATATAGCCTACAGCGTCTGGTATCGCCCAGGACTGATCCTGCTTAGCTTCCATGATCCAACATGATCTGGTGCCTTTAACTCCACAAAGGTGTCACTAACTTCTTTGGTGTTAGTTATAGTGCTGCTGCCACTGTATACAGCTACATAAACTGTGATTCTGCTCAAAGATACAAGGTATCATGGTTTTTCTCATCTTGCCACTGTATGAACAATGGTGTGCATCTGAACTGAATGCTCAGTGGTCCTTGTAAAATAATATGTCCATATTTAAACTTAATTTCATTGCTGTACCTCCCTAAATTCCACCCAGATTTCCCATTGATCATAATTCAGGGATGGCACTGGATGCTTACTTAGGGATAAAATAAGCTGGGGTCTGACAGCAAAATGAAGGTACAATTAGGAGCTTATCGCTTTACAAAATAAACCTACTTACCCCTGCTGGTTTCAAAACACTTATGGGATGCAGCCAGGTACTATCACATGTAAAATGTTGCCAATGCTGCCACCCGGCTGCATCCCACCTAAAACCTGGCTAAAATTTGAACTCAGATGGCCGATTTGCAAAGTAGGGAAGTTCCTGAGCATGGCTAATAGGTGGGTTTTAGGAAAGATGCAGCCAGGTGATGGCATTGGTGGCATTTTGCATGTGATAGTACCTGGCTGCATCCTGCAATTGTCTTGAAACTGGCAGGGGTAGGTAGGTTTATTTTGCAACACGATAAGCTCCTATGTCTATACATTCTTCAGACAAGGGGACTTTAAAATGTGAAAAGAACAGCCATCAAGAAAGGATGAAGGATCAGAGGAACAATGCGCAAAGAAGCTTAGTGTACTGACAGAGCTCCAGATGCTCTTTTTTGTCGTTGTTTTTCCTTCCCCCCCCCCCTTTCAAAAACAAAAGTCTCTCTGTGGTTGTCTTTATGCTGAACCGCCGTTTCAAAACAAATGTTCATCTCCTCTCAGGTCTCATTTATCTTAAAAGATGAAATCATTTTATAAGCCACTAGTTTCCTCTCTGAGCAAGTCAAAGTCTTGCTGGCTACAGCTTGCTGAATGTCAGCCTCCTCCCCTTCTTTAAAGAACACTCCTTCCACTGAAATGTAAATTGGCTTTCTGATTAGATTTTTAAAAAAGAAAAGAAAAAAGAAAAAAAAAAGAAAAAATGATAATAGAAGCTTTGGTAGAAAATGCTCTCTCCAATCAGACCGAGTTCCATAGGGTTCTCACCCCCCGCTGTGCATGAGAGATCTCAGTCTCTGAGTCACCAAGCAATGTGTCTGTCACCTCCAAAAACCCTCTCTGTCTCTCTTTCTTTCTATTCATTTCATCTTCTTCCTTTTATTCTAAGAGAGCCTGGATGGATTATGGAGAGGCTACTGGATGTGGCGGGAAGCCTGCAGAGCTGGTGTTCCATTCCTGGCTCTCTCATGGTGTATTTTTAGAAGCCCTCTGAAAACTCCATGATCTCTCAATGCCCCAGTTTCTATACTTCTCAAAGTGGGACACCGATACTGAAATTCCCTGTCTATCAATCAAGGGCATTCAATAGAGGACACCAATATTCATCATCAGCTTTTCTACTTCCTGTAAAATCTCCTGTAAAAGCTTCTGTTTTGGTCCTTGCATGTCCCGCTTGTGCACAATAAGGTTTTAAATTATCTTATTGAATATGAAATAAAGATTTTGGACTGAGCAAGGTGTTCTGGGTTTCCTGGGCTGCATCCGCACTGCGGAAATAATCCAGCTAGATACCACTTTAACTGCCTTGGCTCGATGCTGGGAAATTCTGGGAACTGTAGTTTTGTGAGACATTTAGCCTTCTCGGTCAGAAAACTCTGGTGCCACTGCAAACTACAATTCCCAGAATTCCAAAGCATTGAGCCATGGCAGTAAAACTGGTTTCAAACTGCATTATTTATGCAGTGTGGATGCAGCCCTGATTGAAAGGTACTAAACTGTGACATAGTGGTTTCAGTGTTAGACTCAAAAACTCTGGAGACCAGGGTGTGATTCCCAGCTTGGCCTGGAAACACACTGGATGATCTTGGGCAAGCCACATCCTCTCAGCCTCAGGGGAAGGCAATGCCAAACCTCCGCTGAAAAGATTTTGCCAAGAAAACCCCATAATAAGTTCACTTTAGGTTGCCATAAGTCAGAAATGAACAGTTTAGGAAACAGATTCATCAGGACAGTGGTCACATCAATGGATTCTTTGGTTATATAAGAAACCAGAAATCAAAGCAAACCTTACATGCTTAAGTTTTTATGACTGAATAGGATAAAATGCAAAAGAGTATCATAAAGTAATAATTATCACCCAGAAGTTATTATGGTATATTGATGAAGTTTTGTCAGTGTCATCATTGATCTATAAGTGCATGATGTTGAGAAAATCAGCTCATTATGTCTTTTATTTTTGTTACAGGTTGTGCCAGAAATGATTAAAGTGTAAGATGGAGAAGTACAGGGGGTATCGTAAAGTAATAATTATCACCTGGAAGTTATTATGGTATGTTGATAAAATTTTTGTCAATGTTATCATCTCCAAGTGACTTTTTCTTTTTCAAAAATTAAAAATCCATTTCAGGGTCACCGATTTGACAACATAGATGACGTTATTCATGAAGTGGAAGAGTGGTTTAAGGCGCAATCTGCAGAATTCTACAATAACGGCATTCATAAGGTCAAGAAAGGCTGGGGAAAATGTGTAAATCTGGATGGTGACTATGTAGAGATAAGTTAACAACTTTAAACCAAAACAAACTTTCTGTCAAGAAAAATTAAAGCTGATAATTAATTACGATACCGTTTGTATCTCTGCCTATTTCACTCTAGTTTGCAAGAAGGAATGATTTCAATTTCTCTCCCTCCTTCATGTAATTTTAGCACATTTTCAATTATTATTTTTACATGTTGATTTTTTTACAATATGAGTACAAAACTGGTTTGAATGCGGGGGGGGGGGAGACCTTAGTGAACAAAATTTTACAAAATATACAGTTCCCACACAACTATCTTGTTCCAAATTGCAAGAAGTCCTGCAGCAACCTCCAACATTTTGCTTTTTGCACTTTGCTAACTGCTTTATTTCTGCATTGTGGGGGTGCATCAATACACTGCAAAATTAACACCACTTTAACTGACCTGACTCTATCCTACAGAATCCTGGGATTTGTAGTTTAGTGATGACCGGTGATCTCTGACAGACCAGGCTGAATATGAATCCTGGGATTCTTTAGGATAGAGTCATGGCAGTTAAAGTGGTTTCAAACTGTTTTAGTTCTTCAGTATCAGTGTAGACACATCCTGAAATGAAACGTACAGGAATTTCTTCCTTAACTAGGAACATTTGCCGGGGGTGGTGGTGGTCAGGGTCGATCCAGGACTAATATTGGAGTAATGATGGCTTATACAAACATTTTTCTTCTCCACAGATGCAATTTAATAGCACCTAAATAATGGCTGAGTGAAAATGGAATTCAAAAGGAGCAGAACACGAAGCCAAGTGAACCCACTGCACAATGAAAGAACAGAATGGGAAATGTGCACTCATCCTTACATCTTAGCATTTGACTACACAGACAAATCAGATTGGACCTCTCTATGTATTTTCTTAAAATCTGTCTTGGCAACAAAGAACTTAACTCCGGCAAAACATTTCGCAAAAAAACCATATGAATGGAACATCTGCTCTGGATTTTAACACTCAGGGAGTTGATGACCCAAATGTTTGTTCCATTTGTTTGTGTTTGTTCTGTTAAGGAAGGTTTTGGTAGTCTGTCTTTAAATATATGAGGACCTTAGACTAATAACTGAAAAGATCCAAGCAGACACACACAGTCATCAGAAGAATACCAGCTTTTTGCTCTAAAAAATAATGAGGATGCACCCCTCAGGGTACCTAAAACGATTCTCAATAAATTATTCTGGAAAGTGTTGAGGTCCAAGGGTCTGTGAAAGCCCCAGTTTTTTGTCTCATACAGGTTTGCAATCTGGTTTTAATGTCTTTTTTTTTAATTTGCTGCTTGTTATGCGCTTTTGTTATGGCCTATGGCTGAAAGAAATAAACCTGAACTGTGCCAAGTGAAAAGTGGAGAATAATTATGTGGTATAGGGACTTTTTTTTCCTGGAAAGCACTACAGAAAGGATAAATAATGACATTTCCCAAGCTTTTGGGGTTGCCAAATCCAAACCTCCGGCATGAGATTCTCAACTCTAGACAAAGAACACCTCGCATGTTCCTCTCATTTGTTCTATGGCCCTATCCGCTGCGGAAATGTGATCCATTTTGGGAGACACTTCATAGCACCACCATGGGGTTCCTTACTTGAATAAGCAGACATTAGAATCAATGAAACATCTAATTGTCTACTCACTGCAGATGCCATGGCTAGGCTCCAACTAACCGAAGCCTCAATGTTCACTTCCAACCTAGCTCTTTATTCTAAGGCTGGGGTAGGCAACCTTTCCCCTTTAAGGGCCGAGGGACTTCAGCTCCCAGAAGCCTCAGCCATGTTGGCCAATAGTCCCATATTGGCAAATAGCTCCTGGGATTCTGGGAGCTGAAGTCCCTCGGCCCTGAAAGGGGAAAGGTTGCCTACCCCTGTTCTAAGGGATGGCATCATGCAACATTGTATATTGCTCCAAATAATTTTTTCTGCCTTACCTTGTAGCTGGGTGCAAAAATAGCAACTTAAATGACAAGCAGCTAGACATCTTCCATACAGGTTAAGGTAAAATGTTGCTTGTTAATTCATCCATTCAGTTTACACACACACACACACACACACATACACACAACTAATATTTCTCCTTTCACCACTAACTTTTCAAATGCTGTTCTTGTTGTTATTCATTTACATATCACTTTTCTCCCAGTAATGAGACTCATGGCAATTAACAACATATTTAAAATAATACAAAAAGTCAAGTAGTCAGTATCATACCCTCCAGCTGTTCCAGTCTGGCAGGGACAGTCATCCCACTTTCCAACTGCTTTTGAAATATGCCAGTTTCTCCCTCTTATGCTGGCCGAATGGCTGTAATAAAAGATGTAAAAGTTTCTCCCTCTTTCTCTCACTTTCTTTCTCCTTAACTTGGTACAACAGAGTTCAAAGTACAATGTTGAAATCTGAAGTCAGTTGAAGAGGGGATAGGATCTTGCCCTTCCCAGTTGGTTAAGGCAAACTGCTGCAGCCTTTCCTAGACTGTCTGTTCTTTCTTGGTAATCCCTTTGGCCATCTTTTTTATAATATTTTTTATTTAATACTTGAAACTAGACAAAAAGTAAAAAAATTATAACATCTACCATTTCCTTTTAAAAATCATATATTTCCCATTTTCCAGATTATTTTAACCCCCTTTCTCCCTCTCTACCATACATTAACAGATGCATTGTTGCTATTTCAACCACATTCTGATGCTACTTGGCCACACATGTCCCAGTTTTCACTTGTGAAATGTTGAGGGGTACGTTATAATTTCAGTTTTAAACTTTACTCTCCAAAGTTTCTCAAAAGTAACTGAAATAGTTTAATTTCTTTCTCTCTTTGAAATTAAACATCTGGATTCTAAAAGCTTCTGTATGATGTGCAAAACACATTGTCATCCACTTTGTTGTCACATCAACACCAATAACAGAATATAATGCACAGAACAAGCCAGTGCTTGATATTCTTCCTCTGCCATTTAGTGAGGCCATATACCATATATATGAGGACTATAAAGGTAACAAAAAAGTTACAGCTGCACTGTATAAGGAGAGACGTTTTCCTTATTCATTTACAATAGCTATGTTTTGTAACCAGAACTCAGAAATAATACATTAAAAATATTATGTTATGTTAATTCACTATTGTTTAAAAGGCTCACAATATTTGACAAAATGGATAGTGAGCGTTGACTTCTCTTATCTCTGGATCAGTGATTGGAGGATGGAGAAAAGAAGCTTGGAGAAGATAGGATTGGGATATTGCATGATTGCCATCTTTAAATATCTGAAGGCATGTCATGTAGAAGATGGAGTGACCTTGGTTTCTGTTGCTCCAGACACTAGAACAAGAAGCAATGGGTTTAAATTACAAGAAAAATGATTCCACCTAAATGTTTGAAAGACCTTCTTTATTATAAGATCTGTTTGACAGTAGATTAGATTGTCTTGGTGAGTGAAGAACTCATCGTCTTTGAAGATCTTTAAACCGAGATTGGATGGGCATCTTCAAGCTATGCTTTAGCTGTATATAGTCCTCAATGACGGGGAGTTGGACTAAGTGATCTTTGTGGTACCTTCCAACTCTGTGATTCTATGATTATTCAAATAATACATTTAAATACCTTCAGTTCTAAGATTATGTGATTCTAATTATGTCTTGAAGCATCAGTGAAATGAACTTTATTTTGCAGTGAAATGAACTTTATTTTGCAGCCCCAGGACAGTTTTCATGAAACAGGACTGTAGTGTACAAACTAACTATTCTTTATTTTTAAAAAAATAATGATTATATATCTAACATAACAGTTTGTATAACAAATATAATGGTAACAATAATGATTTGATTTCTGGAGCTCACTAATGATCAACAAAATAAATGATTTGTAAATCTAACATTGCCAGCTTTAAATGTAGTTAAACCTTTATTATTGGGATAGGTGGGGTGGGGTGGGGAGGAATTAATTACAAATGCCAGTTATTTATTATAACAAACAACACTATTATTTTTGTAACGAAATATTCTAGGCTTTCACAATGACACATTAATATCAGAAACCAGAGCTGCTCTATAATTTTATTTTAAAGAGGAACCCAGATGGCATCTGAAGAGTTAAAGCCACATTTAATAATTTAACAAATTGGTTCTAGCAAGGATTGTATGGTCGTGGCTGTCCAATTACTTGCTGCAGGACACAATGGGCACAACAGGCTGGTCTAGGTTGGAAAGAACATTTTCCTCCTATGTCAACAACGTAACATACAAATGAAGAGGTGGATTTATGAATGCTTCACTTTATTCTGATGCTGCAGGGCTGAAGAGAATGGCTGGCTGGCTGCACTGGGCTTGCATCCTGAACTGATACAGAAAATTATATGATCCAAAGGGAAGCTTTAGCAGACCGTCTAAGTAAAAAGGAAACAGAAAGGCATGTGGGAGATGCTTTGAAATGTTCCGGTGCACCTCAGAAATCCGTGCTGAATTGAAACACAAGCTGCCCTGGTGTCCACTGCTTCCCCGTCCTTATTTCCTACGTCTCAGGAATTCATGATTAGTCTAAGCTTCATCAAAGGGCAATTTTCATCTGCCAAATAGATTTGTACAATAAAGCCACATGGGGCAAGATTAACGAGTAAGAAAGGCATCCGAAATCAAAAAGGCGAGCTGCTGTAATTCCACAGTAAACCTGAAAGGATGATGTCGAAATGATATTTAGACAGTTTAAGGAGACACTATTTACAGAAGGCAATTCATATCCTTCTTTTTTGTCATTCCCACTTTTTTCCCCTATTGCCATTGTAGTTCCTTAGCTGGATGCCAGCTGAATAAAGCCAATAGTTGAATATGCAAAGCTATTTGGAAATGAATGAACGCACACATGCAAAATTACTCACATTATTGTTACCCTTACTCACCTGCTCTATACCTACTGTCCTATTTGACTCATTCGCAAAATATGTTCTGGGTCACAGAAGGCTGCTATATGTTAAAAAGAATTAAAGGAGATTGCCTGTTGTATTTTAGGGGGCTACATGTTTCACACACACACACCCATGACTTGTCACCATTTGGTGTCTGATTATTAAATCTGAAGAACTGCAGAGTCATGATGTGAGTGTGTAATATCTGCAGAGTCATGATGAGAGTGTGCATTGTGTGACAAAGCCAGGACATCTGGTGATTAATATTCTTGAAGGATCCAGACCACTGATTGTGTATTGAACTGCACCTGTGGATGTATGACTATGCAGAATGGTGTAATGTATAATGATGTAATCCATGAGCAACCCTGCACTGCAGTTGCATCAGACAAAGGTATATAAGTCACAACTAAATGTAAACATGTGTGGGTCATTGTGAGTTGTTGTGGATCACTGAGTAGTTGTGGAGTAGTGGAGAGTCACTGAAGTGAGTTGCTGTATATTAGAGAATATTCTGAAGAGTTATTGTATAGCTCTTTGTTGCTGTGAGCTGATAAGGATGAAGTCCAAGTTGTTTGCTTCCATCCTTGAATTCTACTCTGGATTTGTAAACAGTGATATCTTATCCTCTGTAAATAAATCCTTCACTTTGAGCTATCCAGTTCCACTTCCTGAGTACCTTGTGGTCCTGGCAGAGATAAAGAAGCATATTCACGCCTTACCCTCAGCATGACAAAGATTATGGGCCCAGCTGACTGCATACAGTGCCATGAGTGAAGGTATCTGCCATCAAGAGAATTTGAGTGCCTGGAAGCTTTGTGTGTGTTGTGGAGAGTTTGAGCATGGCACAGAGAAACCTGCTGTGTGGACTTTATTCTAAGTTATATGGTGAAACAGTGGGGTGGCAGTTAGTGCGTATGGCCACGCGGCATCAAGACGGCCTTGGGGTGGTCAGCGTGTGGCTGCCCCATTCCAACTCTACCCCCAGGCCAGCCCTTTGGGCTGGTCTGCAATGGCCCTTAGTTATGTCCCACATAGATTGCTATATCATGCTCTGTGTAGGATAGCTGCCTTTGAAGAGCACTCAAGGAAAGAGGGAAATTCAACATAGGGATGCAATATTCAGCTGCTGTGTTTGTCTTCTTTAGCCCTCTCTTCCTCCCTCCCTCCCTCTCTTTCTTCTTCTTTTTTTAAAATGTGCTTCTTCCCCAACAATACTTTGTGTAATTCTATCATTTTAGTTTCTGATTTCCACAGAAAATTTATGCCAGACTCCAGGAAGGGTGGGTTCCCCTGACAGATAATATATTTTATATTCACAAGTTGATTGGGCGGTGGAGGCAATAATGGAGATGTCAGGGTTGAAATTAACATTTTCAGGTTCTCAAATGAGATACTAATGTCTGCAAAAGTATTTTATGGGGTCCACCTGGGAGATCAAATATCTTTTTTTTAAAAAAAAAAAATACCCCTTAAATCTGTCCAGCTGGCTATTTCATTCATGGCAGATTTATAATTTTTTTAAAAAAAAATCCAGTTAAGATGAACTCCTGGATGATTCTTTGGACTTTTTCCACACCTTCCCCTAAGAACATAAAGATATGTGCTGGAGTAAACTGAAGGCATATTAAATCCAGCATTCTATTTCTACAGGAAAGTTCATCAGAGACCTTTGGGAAACCACAAGCGGTAAGGCTATTTTACACATGTTTCTCAGCAACTGATATTGAGTAGCATGATACTTCTGGTAAAGGATTTGGCATGTAACTAGCACAACTAGCAGCTATTTATATAGCTTTATCTTCCATGAGTTTGTCTAATCCTTCTTGCATAGTTGTATCTTCCTGTTTTACAGTCCCCTCCTTTGGAAACATCTTCTGTTTTGAAGTTAAATGTGATGGTGTAGTTGGACTTTGTTGACAACTGCCCATTTACACATATGGATGCCACCATAGTTATTGGTGACTGGATAGCAGCATAGGCACTGTTACATTATGTTACACATTTAGGATTAGGTCCAGGATCATCTGCTCTCTAGACAAGTGGTTCCCAAACTTTGGTCCTCCAGGTATTTGGGACTTCATTTCCCAGAAGTCCCAGCTAGCTTAGCCAACAATAAGGAATTCTAGGAGCTTAAGTCCAAAACATTTGAAAGACTAAAGTTTGGGAACCACTGCTCTAGACTGTTCTACAGCATAGTCATTCAAAGTATCTAGAACTGTTATCTCTTTCTGGTGAATTGAACACCTATTTGTCCAATCTATGCAAGGGCAATTAAAGTTATACATTTCTACACTACTTTCTCTGTTCTTTTTTGATGGTAACTTTTTCTTCTGAAAATCAGGTCAGGAATGAGGCAAAATGATTGTCTTAATGGGGTGAAAAAAAATCCAAGGGGAGCAAGTCCTGAGGTGGTTGTTATTAAATGCTTTCAAGCTGACCACAACTCATGGCAACCTTGTGGATGAGACATCTCCAACTCACCCACCCCTCACCCTCAATTTCTAATGCTCTGCTTAGGTCCTGTAGATTCATACTCATTTCCTCCCTGGTTGAGTTTATCCATCCTCTCTTTCTCCTACCTTTTACCTTTCCTAGCATTATTATCTTTTTCAATGAGGCATGCCTTTACATGATATGGGCAAAGTACAACAGTCTCAATTGGGGAATACAATCCCTTGAACTATTCTAACTTTAGTACTCAGTTGTATATCTTTACCCTTCAGGTTCTTGACTGGTTCTTTCATAGCTGCCCTTCCCATTCCTAGTCTTCTTATTATTTCTTGGCTGCAGTTACCATGCTGATCCTGGGACTGCTGAAATGCATTTGTATTATTTCAGATATATTCCATATTTGTGAAATGAAACAGACATATTCCCTATTTGTGGACAGAACATTGACAGAAGACCCTTTTCCTGTCCTATCTGTCCTGTCCCAAAGAGACCATCATGGTTCAAGGCAAGACAATCTCAGCCTGTTTTATTTTAGTTTGTAAAACCTAACATAATTATTCATTAATGAATTAAAGGGGACAAAACAATGTAGAAGAAAAAGAATGCAAATGCTGTTCTCATACAAGGGAGAGAGAAAACAAAACAATAACAGCAGAATTACATAAGCTGTTCAAATACAGAAGATAGGAGCATGTTGTTTTATTTTGATCAGTTTCAGTCCAAAATGATGGACCTGGAAAGCTCTAGATGTTTTCCACCTCCATGGACTCAGATCTGTTCTGATCTCATCCTTGTCATAATTGGTGTGTGTGCTGTAATTTATCCATATGGCTTACTCTCAATTTCCAACCTGGGTGATGCCCAAAAATATGTCAGCAGTGGAGAGGAAAGGACTGATTTAAGATGTGTCATTCCCACAAAAGGGGAGTTAGGCCTTTTGCTAATGGAGCAGCAGAAATAGAGGTCCTAGGATTCCACTTGGAGTGGACTTTGATGTTGCTTCCAAAAGTCAAGCTGTCTTTACGATCTGTGGTCTAAAGCCACTTTTCCCCCTTTGGGGTAACGTTTTTGTTACATAAAACAGCTATGGATGATGCATCATCCACTTGTCTTCCAGGCTCAGGTTCAAAATCCAATTTGCAAGTTCCAATAGTTGAATAAGGGCATGGGAAGGTCAATTGTTAATGCAATGTGGAAAGTCAAAAGGACAGTTTGTTTCAAACTGCACCATTCTTGACAGACCTGGCTATATCTATCTGTCTGCCCTCATATTGAAATATATCCATGCCCAGGACTTTTGTCATTCTAATCCTAACACTCTTACTTGTCTCAATAAATCTACTTGTACTCCTTTGCTTGGAATAACCACACTTCCAAAACACCTGTATGATACTAGCTCTTTCTGTTCTATTATCCAGGTTTCTACCATGGTACATAGGACCCTTAGGCTCATCCTTTCCTTGCTGGTCTTTTTCTGGTAGAAACCCAAAAATGTAGGCAGGCCTTCAGCAGCTAACTACTTCATTATACTTAATGATTTTAAAAGGATATGCTGGAGTTTTTAGTATTGTATGACTTTTATTAATGTGACTTTTATTTAATTAGTGTTTTAATATATATGATTAAATAAAAGACTAGACAAAGAAAGAGTCCTCCACTGTCAGTACCTTCCTGGGCAAGCAGCCCACCCATCCACCCAGACCAGCAGAACCCCATTGTCCACATGTCACTTACCTGGCATCAGAACAAGGCATGTCATCAGTGATGAGGGGGAGTGATTGATCTGATGCCAGGGCAAGCAGGGTTTTGACAGTGGGGATCTGGAGAGGTGCCTGGGTGTGAAGATAGCAGTGGTGGCCCCAAGGATGGCATAGCAGTTCTAATTCAGCTTTTGCCTGGGGCAAGGTGTGGACAGGAAGATGGCACTGGATCACTTTCACACAGGTATCTGTGGCACTAAGGGATGGATCTGAGGCAGCTTTGGTGCATAATAATCTGATTTGCAGCTGGACAATTTATGCTAGTACAGTCAAATACAATATATGTTTATTTAAAACGTCAAGTTAATTAAAAGAATCATATGTACATAAGAGAATTTCAAACCCTTAATACTCTTAGCCCAGAGGTGAAAAAATGTGAAAAAAAATTCAAATCTAAAAAGAAAAAATAAAGGTTTGAAAATTTGGTCCTGCAGATACAGAAGTACAAAGACATAGGATAGTCCTCCACCCCAAATGTGATACCTCCTGATGTTTAAGACTATAATACCCATCATTCTTGCTTTGGTCATATTGTCATGGATGTTATACTCAAAAACTATGTGGAGGGGACGCTATGTTGAGAGAGACTGATGCAGAGTCCTCTATCCATAAGTCTCACTGAATATTCCAGAGGGATCTCTCTGTTAAGAACTCTCATCTCCAGGAAATTATTTTAAGTACAATAATTTATTATTTCAGGGGCTCATTATATAACAGGTGGACAGTTATCCAACTTAGTATAATGTGATTCTGCTGTCTTTCATTATCCAGTTTCTTTCGGTTTCTCCCCAATGGGAGATTTCAGGGCTTTGGCCCAGAAATCCAAGGCCTCTACATTCAATAATCCTGGCTTACCACATTGTGAAGTAAGTAAAATAATACAGTTTACTATAACTACAGAGGCTAGGGAGAGAGGCTGTAAGAACTTGAATTCCAAAATCTAAAATTATCTCACTGCATCATTGCAGTGTCACCCTACAATTTTACAAGAGAATAATACCTATTTGCCCCTTTTTTGCATGTAAGCCTAGATGCTACCATGCCTTCCAAACATCCTGATTTGGCAGGGACAGTCCAATTAATCCTCTTGTCATCCCACATTTTTCAGCTACTTCTAAAATGTCCCAGTTTCTCTCTCTTCCTTCCACTTCTTCCCTTTTCTTCACTTCAAGTTCTGCCAAGAGAGTAGTTTCCACTTCATTAGTTCAACCAAGGAGAGAAGGGGGGAAGAACTGAGCCCTTCCCAGTAGACTCAGATAAAAGCGGTAGCATCTCCTAGCTTGTTTGTTTTTTCCTTATTCATACGTTTTACCATCCTGACCACACAATAACATGTGTCCTGGTTTTCCTCTGTGAAATGTCAGAGGGTATGTGTTAAATGAGCTTTGTATGGCACAGATCAGCACAGGTGGAGTTACACACTGGTTGTGCTACACAGCTCTTGTATTGAGTGGCTATTCTGTGCAACTGAATACACACCTGTGTGTTTGCTGGAAGCACCACTGAATCTGCAAGGGACTTGCAAATGTATATCTGTCTGTATATCCACATTTGTCTGCACAATGTCACCTCATGGAAACTCTGCTTCCACAACCTTGACTGAATGAGGACATTTCACCTCAGACAAAATGTTCAACAATATGTGTAAGACACCAAGAGGATTCTAGGTAGAGACACATCTTTTTTGTGTTATTTTGTTTTTCAGTGTGGAATTGACTGATATGCACACTGCCGGGCTACTAACTTGTAATGCGAGCAACTGCTCACAGACCCTTTTCAGACTGAGCGGGGAAGCAGACGGGCGGCACGGGGCCACCCCAGGAAGCTGCAGATCAGGGCCGAGGCATCCCCATTCCTCGGCCCCCGCGGCACAGCTTTGCCGCCCCTGGAAGGAACGCTAAAATAGCGCTCCTTCCACAAATCGCCGAAGGTGCGCCGCAAAAGGCTGCCGGTGCACCTTCGGCGACTCTTCCGCTGCAGCGTGTGCGGACGCTGCAGCGGGAGGGCATCCTCAGAGCGCCAGCCGTGCAGAGGGCCAGCTGCTCCGAGGACGTTTTGAGGGAGGGGTTGGGGCGCCCAGCGTGTGGCTGCCCCTCCCCTTCCTTGCTCTGAAGACAGCGCTTTGCACCATCTGCTTAGCCCCTGAGTTAACACCACACCATAGGCACTAACTCATGTAGACCTTGTTGTGACCTTCTTGTCCATGTACTGATCATCTTAAGACAAAGAGCTACCTGCAATTCTCTCCCAAGTTACAGGTCAAAATTAGCTCCTAATGTGATTCTCAATAAAACTAGGTATTAAATGTTGGCTCCAGCATCCCAGAGGAAATAAACAAAGCAAGACAAAATATATCATTGTGGGTTCTCTTCTGTTATAACAGTAGTTTCAATAAATCTCTCTTAGCATGATTAGATGAGCACCGGTATTTCCTCCTTTATTTATAAATATTCTCAAAAGTTTAAGCATGCTATATTGCAACTGAGGTTAATTAGAGGACTTTTGCCTGAAATCCAGAGTCATTATAAAAAGAGTACACCCAATTCCAAACATATTTATGCAAAAATAAGTTCTTTTGATCTGGATGGAACCTCTTCATTATAAAACTGTAATCATATACACATAACCAGAATACATTCTATCAAGCATTTTGATTTATCTCTGAATAATCACACAGAATCTACCACAAGCAAGCTTAGAGTTTGAAGATGAAACAAAATATTTTTTAAAAAATATTTTTTACTGTAAGCAGCATGTGTCAGGCAGGGACTTTCTCATGCAGCTGAAGTCAACAAAATACCATGAGGGCACCATATTTTACAGTAATATTATCTGCAATAAGATTCTAATTTTGTATTTAGGGAAAACAATTCACATTTTGAAGTTAAATCTTGATATATCCTTCTTGAAGACAAATATCTCAAGTCTCTTGATAAATTAAAACAGAAACATTTTCATTCAGGAATACCTTGATAAATCCAATAGCCACTACCAAACTGTAACTCACATCCCACTGAAAGTAATGGGACAATTCAGTAGCATCACTGAGGGTATAAGGGGTGGTGGTGAGGTGGACCGCACCCAGAAGGGGGTGACACCATTTAAGAGGGGTGACACCCAGTCAGCCCCCTACCCCCCCCCCCACAGGGGTCTCCTGGGCCAGGCGCAGCACAGCCCTTTCCACAGGCCTTGAAGAAGGGGCCTCTGGCCCAGGCGGCTGTTTCCTTGGCTGTGCATGCGCACTCCAGCATGCTCTTTCTTCGGCCTGGCTTTCCCCTGAGGAAAGCCAGGCTAAAGCAGGAAGGATTGGGGGACGCACACGCTCCAGCCAGCTCCTTGCTTTCACCTGGCTTTCCCCTCCAGCTTCTCACAGAAGCCCCACCCCTTCCGCTTTGGAGCCCCCGTCCCCCACACCAGGTGAAACCAACAGTAAGTACGCCACTAGGACAACTTCCATTGAGTTCAACCAGTCTTAGGGGGGAAGCAGACGGAGGCGCCGGAGACGCTGCCGGACGGAGTGCTGCGGGAATGCAGCCTCCGCACCCAGCGCTCCTGCGCCGTCCCTGGAAGGAGCACTAAATCAACTCTCCTTCCACAAGACAGGGAAAGTGTGCCCTAAAAGCGTAGGGCGCACTTTCCCTGCCTTTTCCGCCGCAGCGCGTCCGGTCTCTGCGGCGGAAGGTTGCCCCGGAAGCGCAGGTCGTGCGGACGGACGGCAGCTCCCAGGGCGACCTCAGGAAGAGGAAGGAGCGCTGCGCGTGCGGTTGCTCCTCCTCTTCCGGGCCTCCAAGACAGCTCAATAAGCCGTCTGCCGAGGCCCTTAGTCACAACTAACACTCAAATAACAGAGGTAAATGATTTTACATCTAGGTTTGCTTAAATACCCTAAATTCAAAAGCAAAACTACCTCCACATTCCCCATTATTTTGTCTCTGTTTTCCTTTTTGCTTTGTGCATTTTATTCCCTCTTTCTTTAGGCATTGAAGATACATAAAACAGAAGGGTTGTAATGGGGAGACAAAATGGGCTACTTCATTCCTTTAAAATCTCTATTCTGCAACTTTCAAGTACAACAACAGTGCATTGCTCTGGCACCTAATGGTAAACTTTCTCAACTCAGCAGCAGGAAGCACATGAATTCTGACAGTTGAATTCTACTGAAGGATGTGCCAAGGGAAACCTTTAGGATGTATTCATATGGCACTTTAACAGATGGACCACAACATGGCAAGAAACAAGTAATCAGCTCTTGTCCTAACTTGCCTCATGGAAAAAGATAACAAACCTTCTGTCTTATTAAGGAACGCAGTCTTCCACTGTAAAACAGTGGGGGGAAATTCACAAATAGGAGGTCATATTATATCAAACTATTTGCCTGCTGGGCTTGCTAATATGAATCAATGAGCCCTATTTATAAGAGCAGGCCATCCCCTTACAACTATAGCTGAGTCTCAAAATTCTCCATCTTATATATATATATAAGGAATGTTTGAGGGGGCAGTTTCAAAGAGTTTCTTCACACTGGAGATGAGGTGGGGATAAATTGTCCAACAGCTTCTCAGAGATAGGGTTCATCACTAGGAAAGTCTACAGAACTACTTTAAAAAACATTTTTTTGAGTTTTGCACTGTTACTTAAAGTGGTAAAAGTAGTAACTATGTTGGCAGCCTGGTCATTTTTCCTCCTCAGTGTTGAAATTGTGCCTTCAATATTTCACTCTTAAGAAGCTCCCATCCACTATTAACTCCCTTCTCATTTAGTATTCCTGACCATGGGATCACACCCAATATTTCCCTAAATTTATTGAAATCAGCCTTCTTAAAACCTAGAATGCATGTCTGACTACATTTGGCTTCCCTTTTCCACTGAATAAAGAACTTCAGAAGACTATGGTCACTCCCACCTACAGATCCCATTAATTCCACCCAATTAACAAGGTCATCACTGTTGGTTAGGATTAGATCTAATATGGTAAATCCCTTTGTTTTCTCTTCCACCTTGTGGGCAATGACACTGTTTGCAAAGGAATTTGTTAGACCTTCTATTCTTGGCAAAGTTTGGCTTCCAACAAATATCAGGATAGTTGAAATTCCCCATTATCACTTCATCTCTTCTTTCTAAATGTGTGGCTGTATGTTCTTATCATAATAATTTGGTACAGAGGATCAACAATTGACCTTGGCAACCTATGCCATCAGCTTTTATGCAGGTCACAGAAAAATCATTTTCCTTCACTTCCTAATGGCTTTCATTGCTATTGTTTCATCATCTTCAAGCCAAGGGAATGAAAGCATTCTGTTCCTGTCCTGGTCACCTTTATCAGTGGAGAGACTCTTTCCCTTTGTGACTTAATCAGAGAGTAAAGAACAAATGGGGTGAGTAGAGTTGAGATTTTCCCCTCCTTTCTTCCTTTAGTAGAATAAAGTCTTCTGTGAGATCAATAGTTTATTTGGTTTTATGTTTCTGTTCCTTAAGGGCAGCTGGCTTATTGCATTTCCATTGATCAGACACACATGCAGGGCAGCTCAGTGGAGATCAACCAAGTGGTGCGATTTAATTCCCAACAATTTGAAGCAAAAATGACTTTGAGATGAAGAGAGGGGAGGGAGCTGGAGTGAAAGAGGGATGGTCACTCTTTGCTTTTTACTGGTATATCACACTGTCATCTTTTACTTTAACATATCCCTTATCCAACTAGATTCTAAATTTTGAGTTACAGATAGATAGCATTTCCTTTCTCTGGATGTAGTGCCAAGATGTAAAAGTGAAAAGAGACAACATTTGATCAATTTGTCTCTGGTTCACTTCAAATTCTACCAGGGAGGTCAGCTGTTCTGTTGCAGTTAAACAAAAATCCTCCATGAAGCAAGAGAACTAGAATACGAGAGAGAATGGTAGGTCAGAACTTGGGAAAAGGGATTCCCGAGGAATCAGATCTTCCAATACAAATTCAAATCTCTTGGACCAATGTATAGATCAGAACAAGGGTTGTTGTGGTTAAGTGCTTTCACGTCAATCTTGACCCATGGCAACCCTGCTGATGAGACATCTCCAAGACTCCCTGTCCTCTATTGTTCTGCCCAACTCCTGCAAACTCATACTCATTATCTTTTTAATAGAGTCCATCCATCCAGCTTGTGGCCTCACTTTCTTTCTATTTCCCTCCACTTTTCTTAGCATTATTGTTTTTTACACAATGATTCATGTCTTCTCATGATGTGTCCAAAGTACGGCAGCCTAAGTTTTGTCATCTTTTGGCTTAGAAATGGAGATGAGCACCACCCCCTACAGTCAGTTACAACTAGACATTCATGTCAAGGGACTACCTTTACCTTTATACAGATGAACTATGGGAGAGAATGTGGACAAAAAAAAACCCCTAAAGTTTATTTTGAATTATGATTTAAATGTGTTTTTTTAAATAAAATGAAATAACATTTGAAACCAGAGAGACTTTTGAGGCTGCATAGAGGTTTCACTAAAATATGCTGAGGATGTAATAAAAAATGAGGACACTATTTGTCATATGTGATGGACTTTGCTAAGATGAGAAAATATTGGACTCAGATACATTCTATTATGGAAGAAATTTACATTCCAATTAAAGCCAAATCTTTTCTTATTGGGATTGATGGATGGACAGATGGAGAAGAAATATGGAAGCATTGTCCAATATATGGTTAATGATTCTAGAATACTCTACATGCAAAAGTAGAAGGGTGTGGATATCCTTTCACAGGAAGAATGATTGAAAAAATTGTATGACCTTTCTGAGATGGATAAATTGACAAATCTGATTAAAAAGAGGTCTGCTAATAACTTTATAAAAGAGTGGGAACTGATAATTAATTTTTTTGAGATTTTTGGGAAGAGAAATAGCAATTTTATGAATTTAAGAATAGTAGAATGGAATAACATGTAAATGTGTGCACTTATATATTTGGAGGAAGCAGAACAATTTGAAAATGATAACCATCCACTAGTCATTTGGAAGTCATATGTATTCCCATTTTTCTTTGTTATATTATAATTTTGTGTAGTGAGTTATTTTGTGCAGTTAGTTGTATAGTTTGTATGTGTATTTTTTCATAGTTGTTTTATATTATTAAAAGTTATGTAGTAATAAAAAAAATTGTAGTAAAAAGAAAACCCTGTGATAGATCCACCTTAGGGTTGCCATATGTCAGAAATGAGATATATATATATATATATATATATATATATATCAACCAGGTAGTAGTAACACACTAAAAGATTTATATGTTACACTCATGTGGACTGGGACAGATGGTGCAGATTACCAATCTTTTAGTGGTTTCTTGATTTTGTATGAAAATGGGTCTATTTCCAGAGCTACAAACTAGTAGTAGTAACTTTATATTCCAGAGAGTCAGAATCCATAGCAGCAGTGGCATGCTGAAAATTGCTATGGCTAGACCAGCTGTTGACTGTTTTTGTATTAAATGAACAGAAATCAATTATGAAACACTTTCATATGTAATTGCATTATAATTTTTGAAACAGAGAAGACGATGCCATGCAGCAAGCACCTTGGAATGAGTTACAAGATGTGTGACCAGACTGAGAAAGGAGTAATCAAGTCCAACTACTGAAATAAATGCTCCCTGGAATGTGCATTTAGGACCATCACTTTATCAGAGTGGAGAATATAACTCAAACAGAAAAGTAAAGATGTTCCACACACAAAACATGGAAATAACTATTTACAAATATCTACTTACTTGTAACTAGATGTAACCATTTCCAAATAATTGATTGCATTTAACTAGTCCCTTTCCATGATAAGGAAGGTATAGATCTATTACCTTAGGTCTTTAGTTTAACAGGAGATAAATTAATTCCCTTTGCAGTGTAGCTATTTGCAATTGATCACCATTTTTCATCCGTCAGCCAGCATCATTCTATAAAAGGTGGGTGTTGGAAGAGAGCCAGTAACAACCAAAAATGGAGACAAATCATTCTCCTGTTTGTTTCTATAGTGATTAAACCCCCTAGAAATAGAAGGCCATTTTCCAGAATTTCTTTCAATTTTTCTTTCATTTTTTAGAAGGTGATGACTACTTTCTGAAGCCTTAAGAGAAAGAGAAAGAAAACACATTTGAGACCTGTTCTGGGGGAAGGGGGACTTTTGAAAAACTTAGCTCCCCTCTATTTGTTTGGGTTTACAAATTTCCAATGTAAGGAATACTTTCAAGATGTCTCATCCTCTTCCACAAAGGGTGTCTTGACACAATAAGATACCCCATCTAGAAAATGGTCAACCAGCTGCAATATTTTTCACATTTCAGGAACTTTTTGTGCACACAGCATTCACAGTTTTTTTCACAAACAAATTTTCACAATAGACTCCCTATGTGTGAAAAATCATTGGAACATGCACAAAAATTATTGTAAAGTTGTTTTCTAGTGGTTGTTGTTTTTTGTTTGTTTGTTTGTTTGGAAGTCATTCTTGCATTCAATAATGAAATAAACAAAGATTCACACCTCAGCTTCCACAGACTCTTGCAAACTTTAGATTTATGAGAGATGAGAAATATACACTTTATCTGTTCTTCTTTGACATCCTGGTAGCATGCCTATGTGAGCATGTGTGTGTGTAGGGAGTAGCAACAGCAAAGATCTAGTGCTATGCCAAGATCAGTATTCCAATTTCCTCAAAGAAAGCCCATGAAATAGCCTATCATTCTTACTCTTCTTCCTTCTGTCTGCTACAGGCTATCTGTTGGTAGTATCTTTGAGTTTGCATTAGTGTCCAAAAGAATGCTGTTTGGCTGTAGTTTCTCTTACAACAGTGGTTCCCACCCTTTGGTCCTCCAAATATTTTGGACTTCAGCTCTCATAATTCTTGACTGTTGACCATGTTGGCTGAGTTTTAATTTAGATGTGATGTCCAAAACAAATGGAGGACCAAAGGTTGGAAACTATTGTCTTACAACATCCTGTAATTTTCTAGGTTGCCCTTATTTATTGATAGGAAAACAAAACAAAACAAAATCTCTTGGAGTGATATCTCATGATGCCTTGTCTTGGGCTTTAACTGAAGCGTTGGGAGCCAGGAAGAAAAATGGGTTGTATTCAGTAAGACAAGAGTAGTCCTATGAAAGAGATGACACCCCTCACATACTTTCCAGATGTTTCATAAGTAAAATCCACAAACCCAGAGAATTCCTATCTATGAAAATTTCTCTGAACAATTCTTCATCTTTGAACCCCATCTGCAGCAATTTCTTTTCTATGGGTGGTCCAGTTTCCTCCACCTCTAGGGAGATAGATGACCAGCAGTTAGTTCTCACACCTCACCTTCATTTCTGAGATATTTGTAAAACTATAAAGAGATGACAGTCCAAAGGTACTGAAAGAAAAGAAAGGAGGAGCCCAAGGAAAGAAAGCTGGGCAAAGACAGTTGAGAAAAAGATACCGTGCCTGGCATTATTCCTATTTGGCTACAACCCATCTTTACAAGAACATTTTGAAACACATTTCCACCATTTCATGGACATTTTACTTGTAAGTTATAAGGCCTTTAAAATATCAATTATTGGAAGGTAATAGTTTTATGTTCTCTTATGTAGCTCCAACATAAATGTCAGTGTTAAGAAATGATATTTCATTTTGGGACTAACAAATCAGGGATTTAGTGTTTGGGGGAGAAATGATTGGAACTATTTGAAAGTGGCCTGAACCAGAGAAACTGCAAACATATTTATATTCTTACAATGGAAACAGGGAAAATACACCCCTGGGCATGTTTTAAGTGTCTTCCATCTTTTGGATAAATGGTAATGCTAAACAAAAAAAGGAGGAGAAGAAGAGGATGAAGAAATGAAAAGATGACCTTACAATAATAACCTCATGATCCAACTGGGATTAAGCTTTCCAACATACCAAAATCATTTGCAATATGTTCAGAGTGGAAATTTTTTATATTATTTTATAACTCATCTCATTCCTTGTGGACTAAAAAAAGGATAGGATTTTTTTTTCTCTCTCTCTTTCCCAACAATGTCTCACATGTACAACTGATATAATGTCATTTGTTCAACCTTTATATTTCATCAAACAACAGTCAGATATATGTGTAATACATTTCAAGAGTGAACCTCAATGGAGGCAGGGTGAAAATGTCCACGTAGCTTAACTTCACAGGTGAAGGCAAATAATTTCTGTAATTATCTCCACACTTCAGGAGAAAACAAGTGCCTTTTTGCTGTACTTTCCTCATATTTGCACACCCCAAACTGGATTCTGGATGGGATAACTGACTATGTAACCCTCTCCCATACTTCATCTAAGCTGCTCAGAGTGGTGAATGTACTTCTCTACCCAAACCATTTTATATTTACAATAATCTTCTAAGTCCTGAGAAATAATTACTTGTCCTGGGCTGGTCTACTTGCAGTTGCCATCTCAAAAGAATCCTGACAATCTGTTCTATATTAAATATCTTTATTGTCATTTTAACCATGTATTTTGATGACAATAGATAGATAGATGATAGATAGATAGACAGATAAAGCTATCATTTGCTATCACACTTCATGGTTCATGATTAACCATGATTCTCTTTCAGCCTGACCTACTTCACAGGTTTGTTTGAGACAAAAACAGCCATGTAGGTTACCTTGAGCTCACTGAAGGAAATAAAAGATGCAAATGTAACTACCATTAATAGAATGATATCTACAACTCAGTGAGGAGGAGGAGGAGGAGGAGGAGGAAGAGGCAGCCTAACACAACAGCTGGCTGTAAATTGAAAGAGATGTGATGCTTAGACCCACTTTTGTTTTTGCCCCTCTAAATCTTGCTCCCCAATACTGGGAATGTAATTTTTCACATTTCTTCTCAAAGGAAACAACAAATGATCTTATCAATTTTCTCATGGCTAAATAAAGTCTTCAAAAACCACAGTGTTCAAAGCCTATTCACAATTTAAGACTTATTCTGTACACATGGCTATTTTGTACAGAAAACATTTTCTGCACATGAAACAGAAGGTATTTTCTATGCAGAAATGGCTGTTTCTTGCACCAAACAATGACATGCAAATTGTGAGCAGGAAAAGCCCCAAATGGAGAACATTCTTGTCAGTCCAGAATTATTCTTGTCATGATTTCTTGACACTCAAATAACATGTTTTTGATACTTTTTTAAAAACTATTTTGGAATATTCTGTCCCTACAGGTCAGCACTAAGAAATTGCATTCTGCAATACCCACTCCATATAACCCAGGTATTAGGAAATGAGTGTCCCTTTTCTAAGGAATGGGCAGTGTTTTGGAAGCAGTTCTAGCGACATCAACAAAATCCATTCACCTCCTTAATATTCTTCTCATTTTATGCTTCTGGTTGCAGTCCCAAACAGTTGCCCTGGAAGTCTGTGTGCTGCTTAGAACAGCTGTTCTGCTCTCCTCCCTTCTATGTTTCACTGCATGAAATGGTAGCCCTATGGAGTTTATAATGAGCTTTATGGTCCCTGGTTCTGATCATAAATTTGATTGCTAAATAACAAGTCATCCATCTATTTATTTATTATATTCAATGAACATGCCCTCCACAAAAAAATTATTTAAGTTGTGCTCAGTAGTCCTCCCTCCAAGAAACTCAGGATGGCCTCTTGGAGTCCCAGGCAATTCCATGTCCAAAGAATAACAGTGTAAAGATCTGAGTTTTATGGGATGGAACTAAAGTGCCTTCAAACCATTTTCAGTTGAATGATAGCTAGGGTACTGTGAAAAGTACCTTAGAGAGCATTCTCAACCTCTATGCTTAACATAGCATTCAGTTCATGAATAGGGCTCATATGTTTTTTGTCATAGTAGGCTACAGTAGAACTGAAATTAATAAAATTAATACATAGCTGTTATGTATAACATTTTTCTTTGGCTGGTAAACCAATGCCATATCCCACTTTGTAATAAGGAAACTCTTGCTCCATTTATACTAATAGTAGGAGATATATAGTTGAAGCCCTGGAATTTAATCAAAAGAATGAAAAAGATATGCAAGGAGTAATGTTTGACCTTCTGAAGGTTGGAGATTTGCTTTTAATTAAATTACAAATGTTCCTTGTTAGTATAGCTAACAAAATATTTATAATTTGGCCTTGATTCCTGCTTCTTGCCAAAGAGTCCTGCACAGGTCTTCAAAAGAACAAGTCTTTTCCAAGACTTGGCCTTAACCAAGTGATACATCTCAGGCAAAATAATTTATGGTATCTTAGAGAGTGGATAGCTGCCAATTGTTTTTATTATGATTATATTTTATATTTAGAGAGCACCATTTGGTGAATTTCTGCTGTAAAAAATCAGAAAGCTTCAGGACATTCCAAGTCTTCTGTCTGTAATATTGATGAAACAGACAGAAACATACAGAGAGCTAAGCCAAACTATGACACAGAATTTTGTGAATATTGTATATCCCTTCCTTTTGTCTGATTTTTTTTTTGGGGGGGGAGGGGTAGAGTGGGGAAGAAGGAAAGTAAAAATGCTTACAAGGAGAAAGAAAAAAAATTGCCAATGTAATGCAGTGTGGAAAGGGAGTGTCAACCCAGTTTTCCTGCCAGTGGGACAATACATTTGCTCTTCTTCCATCCATCACAGTGTTAGTACTTTGTTTGTCTTTAGTTACACTGGCACACAAATTTGATTGTCTCAGTGGTGCAACAACACTATCATGTTGACCACATGATCTCATATTGGCTAAGGTCTATTTGCCAAGAAAAAAGAAACATTTTTGTAATCGGACTCAAAGCTAGCAAACGGGGATGACTACATGCATGCATGGAAGAGGGAGAAAATATTTCAACTCCTCCCTGCCTTTATATTGATAGTATGTACCCCTGAACATTTAAAACTATACCAATTGTATTCTATGCTAGAAAGTTATGAGACTGAAATTGACATGAGTATATATTTGATGGTGTCATCCTGAATACTTTTTCACATCTAAACCATTAATGACAAACTGAGTGCCACACCAGACATGATTAAGAATAAGGAGACGCATGCCAAAAACTGCAAGTAATTATCAAGTTCTCCATTTTCTCCCCTGTAATGAATGCATCACAATAGAAACATGAGATGTGAATCAAGTGGATGCCTTCACATTTTTCCTGCATTCTGGGCTTCTTAGGAATGTGTGGGAGGGATGCAGTTTGATTACTACATAATAAGGATAAACTCTTCCTTTCTTTGGTTGAATTCTTTTTAAAAAATAAAATAAAAAAGCAAATGTTTATTTTCAGAAGAAGCTAATCAGACAGAGGTCATTTGTGTGATTTGCCGGCTTAACTGTTGTTGAATTTGTTATTGTGCAGGGTTGATTTTAAACATTGTTACATAGACAGCCTTTGTGGTGTTTGGACTGAAAGGAAACATATTATTAAATACATACATTATCAAATCACCCAGAGTCAATATGGACAGGTTAAATACCTATAACTGTGGTTCTTCAAGTGGTCACCTGTGCCTCCATACAATGGGTTTTGTGTAGGGACTCAACTGGAATATTCCAGAGCGGATTAGCTTGGCAGGAATCCTGTCCCTATTTACCATGCATGTATAAGACCATCAAATTACTCTTGTCAGTTTCAGAGTCTACCAGATAATAAACAGGGACCTGAATCATAGGGAAGGCAGGGCAGATTGTGTCAGGGCACAGATGACCACTCCAAGAACCAAAGTTGCAGGTAAGCAACCTATCCTTCTTTTTTGTGGTCTTTGTGCCTTACATAATTGAGCGACTATGGCTGCATCTGTACTGGAGAACTAATCCAGTTTGATACTACTTTAACAGCTGTAGCTCAATGTGATGGAACTCCAATGTGATAGAACTCCATGGATGTTAAAGTGGTGTCACACCGGAATTTTTTTCCAGTGCAGATGCAGCCTATGAAGCTTACCAAAAGAGGTGTTCTGCAATGAACAAGCAGCTTTTCTTTGCCTCTACCACAGCACTGAAGCTTTGAAAACCCACTACCCATCAGCAATCAAAGATGGTTTCTTTAAAAAGGATTTTGATTCTAATGCAGTCCTTGACACCAGTGTTGATTTTGACTTCTGGACCGGCCAGGAACATGCAGGGATTCCTCCCAACAATAAAGTTTAAGCCTTGAGGCCTGATTTTTCAGGGCTTGAAAGAGGAAGCCTCTACAAGGGGAATAATATTATTAACTCTGCTGAGCAAATGGCCTTCACCAAGACAGTCAAAACATTTGGAATGCTCATCCAAAAAAGGAATCTTTCAGCCAAAAGAAGAGCAAAGTTGAAAGAGTTAAATTGAGGCTGTAAAAAGGGAGAAAGTGGAGAGCAGACCCCTGAAACAGAGAATTTTTAAAACGCAATAGAATAAGAGGGGAATATGATGCAAGAAAGAATAGGTAAAGGTAAAGGTAAAGATAGTCTGTTAATATGAATGTCTAGTCATAACTGACTGCAGGGGATGGTGCTCATCTCCATTACTAAGCCAAAAAGCCAGCATTGTCCGAGGACTGTTCTGGTGGTCCTATGGCCAACATGACTGTACCCAATGCTGTGACCTTCCCACCAAAATGTTTATCTACTTGCATTCAAGCTTTTACTGCTAGGTTGGCAGAAGCTAGGACTAGCAACAGGAGCTCATCCCATCATGCATCACTCTGACTTTGAACTGCCAACCTTCCTATCTTCTGATCATCAGAATTGGCATCTTAACCACTAAGCCACTGCATCCCAAAAGAAAGAATAAGCAAGACAAAAAGACAAAGTGTAAAGAGAGGAAGATACTCGACCACACGAGAACACTCCAAAAGAAGTCACTCTGATGGTGGATTAAAGCAAACTGGAGGGGAGTAGCTTGGTGGTCTCTACCATGCCTTGATGTTTGGTCTTAGGGAAGCCAGATCTATAGCTGGAGGAGGCCCATACTCCTAGGATAAACTACAACATAAACTTAATAATAAAATGTGTTTTCTAAGCAAGCATCAAAGTACCTTGTACAGGCCATGGCTGCAGCCACAGTAGGTGCTTTCCATGGTGTAACTCCTCAGCACTCCCATTTCTCGCCAAACCACCACACGGGCTGTAGCATCCCGTGACTTTTCCACCAGGAAGCTGCAGCTGCTCATGAGAAAGGCAGGAGCCACTTTATCTAAGATCTTAGGCAGAGTCTGCAACACACAAAAACAAACCATTATAAGTATAAAGAATTCAGCTGTTGGCTCTTTTTTAAAAAATAAACAAACAAAAAACATACACACATACACAGTGTAGATACACTCTGAATTCAGAGCACCTCAAACTTATCCCTGCCAAGTTAGGACTATTAATTTTGTGCTTCATCTATGGGCTTCCCAGCAGCATCAAGTGGACTACTAGGTGAAACACAATTATAAACAGAGCTTTGAGCCGAGTTTGGCTCACATTTTAATTGAAGCCAACTTGTTTGGAAATTAAGGCGGGATGCAGACTGGTGGCCCTGGGCCACCCCGGGAAGTGGAGGATCGAGGCCGAGGCTGCAGGACACCTCGGCCCCAATCCCCCCTTTTGCTGCCTGCAAAAGGAGTGCTAAAATAGTGCTCCTTCTGCAAGCCGCAAAAGGGGTGCCATAAAAGGCGTGGTGTGCCTCTTTGGCATCTCTTCCGGCTCAGCGTATGCAGACACTGAGCCGAAAGGACATCATCAGGGTGTCCGTTGTGTGGACAGGCCATTGCTCCGATAACATCCTCAGGAAGGGGATGGGACGCCCAGCGTCCAGCTGCCCCCTCCCTTCCTTGCCTCCAACACGCCTCAAAAGGCCCGTCTGCAGAGGCCCTTTGCCAGATAACTTAGCTTAAAGGGCTATTCCCAGACCAAGGAGAAATGAGGGAAATTTTCATGTTTATGAAAAGAAAATGGAAATGCATAAGGATGTTGGTGAGGACCCTTCAAACATTTGCACTTAGTGGAAACAAAATAAGAATTTGTGCTTAAAACTGCAGTCATCACAGAAAAGAAAAGAGACAAGTTTATTAATTCATAATTATTAGCAGAAGAAAAACAAAGAAATTGAATGCTTAACAGGGGGCTTCACAATACTAAGCTATTCTCATTTTCAGACAAGTTCTGTTGTCTCCTTCTAATACATCTCTGGTTTTGACTTTTTTTTTTTTAAGAGCCTAACAGAAATGGTAGACTTTATACACTTTGGGAGAAAGCTGGTACAAGATTCCTTTGAGGAGCATTTACCTATCATATGCACACCTTCTTTTATACCTGAGCAAATGACGCCACCTATAGTTATGAAAGTGAACAAAATTCTTTTCTCCTACTACTTATGTGTTTTCATTCCTGTTTCATTTTGCATTCCTGTTTCACTCTCATTGGTCAGTAGATTCTGATGCTTCATGGCCTTTTCTGGCCACAGAGTTATGATATTGACTTATGCTAAAAAATATAGCTCACTTCTTAGGAGAAACAGGCACAGATCCTGAGCCACAATGGCCATTTAAAATTTGCAATGAGCAACAAGTGTTTTGTTGTTTTTTAATTAAAATTACATTTATTGATTTCTCTGTACTCTCTCACACACCACAAAGGTACAGAAATTATCATCCAAGCAACACAGAATAAGAGAAAAGTCTTTTCCTTTTGTATTCCAAGCAAGTCTAAAATGAATGGAACTGCTTCCTCCCTGTTCTGTATAATAATAATAATAATAATAATAATAATAATAAATTTTATTTCTATCCTGCCCCTCTGCTAAGCAATCGGGGCGGCTCACAGCAATTAAAATACAATAGTTAAAATACATTCTAATTGCCTTCCTCTGCTGTCTAGGGAAATATTTCCCTAGTAGCTGTCAATGAGTAGGCATAAGAAGGTGAGTTTGTGTTTTGTGGGTCAGGATTGATTGTTTGGCAGCACTGTTTGGAGTTTAGTGTGGGTGTTTTTGGTTTTGGGGGGGACTGTATACTCTCCCTAGGCATACAGTCTAGGGAAGCAGAGCTTCTGCTGACTTGGTTTGAGAATGGATCCAGCAGCCAGTACCTCTGTAAAGAAGGGGAATGTAGGGATATTGCTGGACATTTAATGGGAGCGAATGAGAGGGGAAGGCCTGGGGAATTCTACTGCTGCAGCCTACACAGGATGATCAGTAAGGATGATGACAGAGTTGCTTCAGCCCCCTGAAATACATGTTTCATGTTTGTTTTCTTTCCAGTGGATCTGGATGAGACATCCACGGTAAGTACAAGCTGGAGTCACTGATGGGGAAAAAAAAGTGCACCAGCCCTGATATCTTTGTTGTTGTGTGCCTTTAAATCATTTTTGACTTATGGTGACCCTAAGGCTAACCTATTACAGTGTTTGCTTGGCAAGTTTCTTCAGAGGGAGTTTGCCTTTGTCAGCTTCTGTGGCAGAAAGAGTATGTGTTGTCCAAAGTCATCCAGTGGGTTTCCATGCTTAAATAGGAATTTGAACTCTGGTCTCTCAAGTCATAATCTAACACTCAAACCACTACACAGCACTGGCTCTCATAGCCTACTAACTACACTTTAGTTTGATTGCTGGAAGAATGTATTTGCAATGAACAGACTGCTTGACTCTCAAGAATCCATCAGTCACTCTCCTGTTTCATTTCTTAATCCTTAGCCAAATTTCCCCATAAGCTTTTAGCCTGCTGTGCTTCCTACTTTTGCATTCAGAAGAAGACCTGTGTTGGTGTGATCAAATTTTTTTTGGACTCCAGCACAAAACATTCAATTTTTCATCTTTTGCCTCTGTGATTGCTGCATAGACTTGGATTAAGATTATATTGATGGGTTTTCACTGAAGACTTATCGACATGATTCAGTCAGACTTTGTGTTATATCCTCTGACTGTTTTTGCTACATCTTGCTTCACTATTAATGCCAATCCCTTTCTTCTTAGATTTTCATTTCCTTAATAAATCATGGTGTAATTATCTGACTCAAAATGCCCCATTCATGTCCCTTTTAGCTTACTCACCCCATGTATTGCAATGCTTATGCATTCAATTTCCTTTTTTACTAAGTCTAGCTTCTCTTGATTCATGCTTCTTACACTTGATGTTCCTATAATTTGTGCTGTGCAACTTCAGACTTTCCTTTCATATCTTATTACATCCACACTTTGACTTCCTTTCCAAAATCCAAGTGGAAAAAAATCCTTCAAAATCTAAAACACTTCTGGTCCCAAACATTTTGGCTAAGGGAGATTCAAGCTATATCTCGATCTTAAATATTGCCCTTACATATTATTCTGACTGCTATTCCTTAAGGAGTATCCATACAGAAGGAAAAGGGAGAAAAGGGCAAGACAATGATATACAACAACAACAACAAAAACCTCTCTCATACACACACACACACACACACACACACACGCACACACACACTAACTCCAGTAGTCCATTCACAGCTCAGAAAAACTAAAGTGAGGCCCACTGATGGTTGAATCAGCTTATTCAGTCCTCACTATTTTTCTTGTCCATCACATTCAACCCCTAAGCTAAAAAGAGAATCAAGAACTAATTTTTGAAAGAAAAAGAAAGAAAGAAGTGCTTAGATATGCATTTAGCTTGTTAACCTAAAGTTCTAATGAAACCATATTTAAAATATTGGACTTTTAGGTGGTACTGGATTTGTTTTGGGCTGGTATTGGTGCTACCATGCTTCTGAAGCACAGTAGCCAGTATTCCTTGACTGACATTCACACACAGAGAGAAACAGATGGTCATACACAAACATACCCATGAATGTACAATGCATACCCAGTGTCCACAAATCATATCCAGTCTGACTCCTCCATGAAGGTCTGAGCATCCTCAACATGTCCTTGCCCAATACAACCAAATGAAAAGCTGTAAGCAAATTCCCTAGTTCTATTTATCTATTTAAGACAATAGAAATTGTCCTTATAATCAACATTTTAATTTTAATTAAATTCAAATGCTGGTAGGTAAGTGGAACGTAAGATGTGCAGTGCTCATTTATAAACATTAGCAAATATGAATTTAATATTCTGTTTGTTCTAACAGTGTTTCTTGGGTCTCAAGCTAATGATTCTTTCCCCTCTGTTTATTTTCACATTAATTATCTTTTAATTGTATACTTTAAAAAATACCCAGCAAACAGTTCCATTTGTAACAATGTGCCAAAACGTTTGTTAGGGAGGAGAACTCCCATTCCCCTTCCATCCAAGGGAGTCACTACAGACTCCCACTTTTCAAAGTATAATTAAATGAAACCACACTTCCCAGACTTCGAGGCCAATTGCATTCAATTTTCATCTCACTCTGTCCTCAAAACAGTTGGAGATGGTGTCTTGTCCTAGAAGGTGAATATAATTTATGGATAAGAATGTCCTGACTTTCCAAGATCTGAGAAATGAATCTAGTAATCCACCAGAATAGAGTCCTGGAAAAATTAATTTTGGACTACCAAACCCAGAAATTCCAGAGAGTTGTAAGCTATAAAAAATAACTTTTTCAAGCATTTCACTGAAGAAGAGCTGTTTTAATGGGAAGATGTGCTTTCCTTGCAATTTTTTTTTTAAATATAAATTTGTTTACAAAAGGTAAAACACAATTTCATCACCATTCTGCTTTAAAAAACACAAGCTAAAATACAAATTTACAAAAGTGAGGTCTCATTCAAAACTCCAGACCAAAATCTCCTGTGATGCTGTGGTGAGACATGAGCATGAGAGTTGGAGTTTATATATTCTATAAGAGGCAGCCACTTTTCCTTGAGCTGGTTACAGTTCCTTGCCTCAGAGGTTCTCCTGACATCATCTGTAAGCTTCTCCATTAACCATCATTCCCAAAACTACATCCACAATTGAGCCATTGAGAGATGACCTAGTTTCCAGTTTCTGGCAATGATTAGTCTAGCTGTAGCAACTAAAAAGCTATGATTTCTTTGTGATTGAGAGATTTATTATTAGATTGGAATATTGGTAAGAGAAGCAACTCTAGGTTGGGTTGGACCTTTTGTTTAGTAATGTCTGAAATCAATTGAACAATCTGTGTCCAGAATTGTTGAACATGTGGGCACTCCAATCACATGTGTAGATATGTACCTTTTGCCCCACAACCCCTCCAGCACAAAGGATATGTCTTCCTTGTCATTCGTGCTAGCTGAACAGGGGTAGGGTACTATCTGCAATGTTTTACACTACTGACAAGTAATGTTTTACACTACCTACAAACCTAAGTGTTGTTTCTGGAAAGAAGAATTAAACTCCTGAAACTCTTCCTCTGTTTCCTCTCGCCTCCATCTTCCTCCTGTTTGCACAAAAATTAGATTGCAAGTTTCCTGTGGCATCGATCTGGCTTTTTGTTCTCTGTAAAAGTGGCATTGGTTACAGCTCTGTTTTAAGGTTGGGAATCAGTGGCCTTCCAGATGTTGTTGGGTTATTAATCCCTATCGGTCCCAATCACTATTTCTAATTATTTCAATTGATGGGAGTTTTAGTCCAACATCTGGAAGACCATAGGTTTCAATCACACACACACACACAGCTTTGGCTAAATGGAATGGAATGCAGCATATAGGACAATGAGAGCTCATCCATTAGAAATAGGCTGCACAAAACAGAGACAGTGATTCTAAAGCCTCCATTGTCAATCTGCAACAGAAGTTTGCTTCTGGCTCATTTACTGTAGATCCAAGACATAACTCAATTGCTGGAAGGCAGTCTTTTGATTCTCTCTATATACTTGCTTACTCTTCCTGGCTTATCAAAGTTGAGCTGCAATAAAATTCCTCCCAAAAAACTGACAGTAAGCTTTTCCCCACTCTGTCTCATAGTACCTCATGGGGAAAAGAGAGATCAGACTAACTAAGGCCATTCAAGATTCTTCTTCAGTGCAACCTTTTAGCTTTTACTGGATGTTCTGTTAAGATTACTTAAGGAAACACTTGAATGATAGGACATCAGCCACTATACCTTCTCAGTGCATAAGTGTACTATACATCACAACATAAGTATATGGAATAGTTTTATCCATCATATTGAAATACACTGAAACTCAGTTGAGTGCAAATCATTTTTGCACGTTGAACTCAGTGTATGTCAATTTTATTGACAGTGCATGTCAATTTGTGTTTATGGGATGGTAAACTGTATCCTATTTGATACTGTACAATTATTTGTTTATTATTTTTTATTATTTATTTATTTATGTATTTTGGTGCTTGTTTGTATTGAGGGATCTATGGACTGTACAGTCAGCTCTCCATATCCATGGATTTTTCATTCATTCAACCATCCACAAATTGAAAATATTCAAAAATATATAAATTCCAAAAAGCAAACCTTCATTTTGCCATTTTATATAAGGGACACCATTTTACTATGTTATTGTATTTAAAGGTACTTGAGCATCTATGAATTTTGGTATCCACAGGCAGGGTCCTGGAACCAAGCCCCAGCAGATACCAAGGGCCCACTGCAATAATAAATATTGCTAGTAATTTGACTTCAGTTTGCAGCAACTGAAGTAAACTGAGAACAAAGAGAAAAAAGTGAAGCCCCTCTTGTGTTTCTCACTGGTCTGTTTTAGTTCCATTTCTTTTGGCACTCACCATCTAAGTTCACTCTGGAGGGAATTACTCAAGGCTTAAACAATGGATGAAGAAGACAATCTTATTAGGAGTATCTTGGCAGAAATACAATTAGTACTATAGAAAGAATGGCCTACCCTATATCCAACATCTTCGGTGACAACAGTGGTGTCAACTGTGTGTCCTGCTTGCCATAAGGTCTCCTTTATACTGCATCCATATAGGAAAACATTCTTCCTTTGGGAATGGCCATGGTAGTCACAAAACACCTGGGGATGAAAGAAAAGAAGGCTGCTAAATACGTCTGTCTCACACAAGAGGGTTAAGAAACTGCTATTTGCTGTCGAAGGGAAGAGTCAATCAAAACTCCAAAAACAGTTGCTCGCCTGGTCACCTATACTGAACTACCTCCAGGAAAACTACAGGAAAGCTAAAACAACTGATTATATTCCAGGATACTGATATGCAACAAATCACCAATGACATTTAGGCCTGTATCCTATTTCCTAATCACTACAAGGGTACAACCACTGAATCAATTGTTAAATAGAGGACCAGAGATTGAGAATCTGGGCCTAAGACACCCAAGGACCTAGTATAAAGAACAGATGTTGCAGGGATAAATTATACTACACCTCTTCCCCTTGTGTTCCAATCTCATGCAGCTGCACAATTGGACACTGCTGCATCTGGATTTGGCCCCCCACCCCCCACCCCAAAAAAAGCACATTTTGATTTTGCCATTTTATATAATAAACATCATTTTACTATCCCACTGTGTATAATGGGACTTGAGCATCCATGGATTTTGGTATCTATGGGGGATCCTGGAACCAAACCCCAGTGGATACCAAGACCCCACTGTAATTCAGTTAATCTACTATAGTATGGACTAACCAATGAATTATAGCCATTGCATCATGTTTTTCCCACTTCAACTGCCCTGGCTTCTTCCAAATTGTTCCAAGAATTTGCAGGTTGCATTATGGTTCTGAGAAGTCTCTGTTAGAAATCCCTCACATAATTACATTTCCCAGAATCCCTAAGAAGAAGAAACTAGTTTAGCTCTGATGAGTGTACATAGCCTCCGAGGACAAATTCTGGATAATCTACTGAGCAATAACAGGGCAATTTGTCTGCTTCTTTTCACTTCCAAACTTTTTCCTGTTATCCTTATGAGAACCAAAACCTGCACTTTACAGAGCAATTAAGCACCATTTGGTTTTCTTTAAATTGAAAGCTTATACCACGCAATTTGAAAAAATGCATAAGCATGCAATTATGGGAACTGTTCCTGCACATTGTGTACACCTCGGTGAAGCAAAGAAGGGTACATGACCTGCCGTCATGGAAAATAGTTGTATTACTTCCCATCTAATCTGCCTGTCTAATCCATTTGCTTGGCTTCTGTAGTTATAAGCAATAGGGGACTGTTGTTTTCCTTCACTTAGGCCAGATTTAGATTGCCTTTATAAGCAGTTATGGCTCTAATAAGAGTGAAAAATCAGGGTTTATTGATGGAAGAGGAAAATATTGACTTGGGCTTTTGAAGAGCAATCCATTGTCCAGTTTGCTCAGATGGGAAGTCAATACTCATCAGCGCTCCATAACTCTGACACATCTTCATTATGGTATTGGAAAATCCCTAAATTATGAGCATGGATTTTATAGAACCAGTTGTCTCTGAACTGATGTCCACTAAAGAAAAGGTGCATAGTGCATGGGAAAAATCAGCAGTGGGACTGATCTCTGATTCTTAAGTGATAACTTTCCAGTCAGTAATTAGTAAGACTGAAAGTCATTTTCACATGAATCTGCAGTAGCATGTGAAACCAATCTGATCCTTTGGGCCATATGTGTATGATGTAACCATCTAGTTGTTGCTAACTGTGTGGAGTATTCTCTTATCTGATCAGCATGGGGACAAAATGGTTATTACTCACATGCTGAAGTACAATCAGCTGCACACATGAGGTTATGTCACTCAAATAGACACCTCAGTTACCTAGGGTCACACTATAGAGAATACCATGCAACTGGATCATGCCATGAAATAAAAACAAATGTACAGGCAGATATGCCTTGGAGAATTTAGATATTATTGGCAGTATTGATATATTAATTCACTGGTGAATTAAGTAAATTTCTTATAAAAAACAACAGGAGACATTTTTCATTACCAGTGCACCTCCATGTTTCCATTCATAAGAATCAAGAGAAATTGCTTTAATCCCTCTATGGATGAAAGCCATTACTGCACTTTTATAACTACAGTAACAGTGAATACTGTGACTTTGAACAATACCTATCAGTTTGTTGTCTTCAAGTCATTTCCAACTTATGGTGACCCTAGGGTGAACTTATCATGGAGTTTTCTTGGCAAGATTTCTTCATAGGAGGTTTGCCACTGCCTTCCCCTGAGGCTGAGAGCATGTGACTTGCCCAAGGTCACCTAGTGGGAATGGCCAAGATGGGAATCAAACACACACTGGCTCTCACCTTAATCTTATTTCAAACCCAATTAAACAAGACCAAAATTGGCTTATCTGAGGTTCAGGAAATGATATCAAAGAAATAAGGATTCATTTTACCCCCTCATTAAAAAAGAGCGAGTTCTGTCTGACAAGTAAATGTGATATGTTATTGTCTAAATAATAGCAGAAATCATGCAAGCTTCCACTTGTTGTTGGACTGCAAGTCCCAGAAGCCATAGCCTGCAGCTGATGATAAGGAATACTCAGACTTACTCTTAACAACATTTGGAAGGCCACATGATTTGCACCCCAGTCCAAACCCAACTGCTATTTCTAACTACAATAGACCAAATGAATCAATGGAAAATTGGTAAATCAACACTTGGTAAATTCAATTGATTGAATGTGTTTATTCTAACTTGGACTAGCGATTGGATTTAAGCCTGTGAAAACTAAATGGAATTGTTATGCTTAATACATACTGGATGTTTCTTTGCATGCATATGTGCCTTCAAGTCACCTGTTGACTTATGGTGACCTCATAGGTTTAATAAGATTTTCTAAGGCAAGGGATACCCAGAGATGAATTACCATTTTTTTCCTCTGAAATATAGCCCACCGGACTGGGTATTTCCTACTGAACTCCCATCCAAGTACTAACCAGGCCTGATCCTGCCTTGTTTTTAAGATCAGATAGGGTCATAGAAATTAGATACTCAAGGACAAATAGCAAGAAGCATTTATTCCCAGCTTGTGATCTTACCAAAGGAATGAAGCTGTCTACTGTTAGAAGGAGGAAGTGCAACTAGATAGCTGTTTTGAGATGTGATAGATTTTGATCTTTGGGCACCACTGCCATACACTTCAGGTGGAAACTAAAGAATAGACAACACAGACAATGAATCTAGAGCACTTGCTGAGTCTTTGAATCCATTCCTATGAACGTATTTTCTGGTACCATCTCTCACCCATGCATTGTTAAGTATATCTCTGCAATATGGTCAGTTATTCAGTAATAATCACATTTGAACAAAGTAGTTTCTCATTTTAAAAGTGGAAGCAAAGAGGAATTAGCTTTTCTTGCTTCTAATATTTCATCTAAGTACTCAGCTACTTTCAACCATAGTTTGGTTTAAGCACAGGTATGGAATGGAATATTTCCCCCTTCCCTCTCAGAATATCAAAGGGACTTTCATAACCACAGTCCCCATTTGAAACAGAACATCCTGCTCTTGCAGGTGCCATTTACTTGCCACTTTACTGCATTGTTAACAACTGAAAGGATTATACATTATCCACCTAAAATACAACTTATATGAAGGAAGCATGAGGGAGCCTAACCAGCGGACAGTTTAAGCTTCGCCAGTTTCTAATTTTTTCATCCCAGACATTAGCACAGATGAATCCTAAACAACAGAGCAGTTATTGGCTTTTGAAGAAATGATACCCCATTTGCTTAGTCAAGTTTTATCAGATTATCAGGTGGGTGATGTCACAAAAGATTCTGCTGAATTCACAATCTGAGGTGGAAACAGAATGAACGTGTGCCTGAAAAAAATGCAAACATTACAGGAGACAAAGCAAACAGATCTGTTTATCCCTGATGCATACTTGTTAATTAGAATTCTTCAGGTTCCCAGCCTCTTCCATACTCCAGGGTGAAGAAGGCAAGCAACGTTGCCTGGCACTGCTGGGAGTTGCATTTCAACAACATCTGGAGGGCTGCACAATTCTCACCCTTCCTTTCAAGATTTTAAAATAAGTAAAATCTTTTCATTGGTTTAATGCATTGCAGGCAAGGAAAAGCTTTCAGGACTGTTCTGTGGAACATTACAAGTGGTGCTGAAAAATAATTTTGCATTAACCAACTGTGGGGGTGGTGGGGATGTCAATCTAATTCATTATCTGCTAAACAGTTGACAAAATCACATCTTTTTCATCACATGGAGGATACCTCCAGCATTTAATTATTGTTTCATTTTCCTTTCTGAAAAATACCCAGGTAAATGTGTACATTTGGGGGAAAATGTACAAAAATGCACTTTAATGCATGGAGGAAGCATTAAAATGCATACAATTAAAATGTCGAAAAAATGCATTCAGCCACCCAAAAAAGTGTGCCTCAAATTCCAGGAAGGAAGGAAAGGAGGAAAGAAAGAAAGAGACTACAGTCTAATTCAGAACTTGGATGGGTGTGATTCTGTGAAACACATGTTTGAGGTTTTAATACTTGTAAGGTAATTATGCTTTGTGTCATCCTCTGATTTTTCTGTAAGCTCTGATGGCTGGATCAATAGATGTCATTCAGTGGAGAAAATGAAAATCATTGTAATCTATCTGAACTCATGTAATCTGTCTTTTTAACTTGTTAAATTGTTTAACAAGTTTTTTAGCTTTTTAAAATCATTTTTATGATTCACACAGTTTTAAATCTGTCAGACTGGTTTTATTGTAGGCCACCCTGAGATCTCTGGATAGAGGGCAAGATAAAAATATTTTACTAAAAGAAAGAAAAGAAAAGAAAAGGATTTTCACATTCCTAGTTCCACAGAAGATTTTTAAAATAGCTTCATGGGCAAGAATGGTGAAAGGGCAATATTCAAAATATTTCCCATTAAGCTATTCTCTTCCACAATTTTTAGTATATTAATAATTTCTGCACCTAGCTCCTGCAGAATCTCTTATTCTACCACCTCAGCACTGTATGGAAGTAACCATAAACTCTCAAAGGATATACCAGTGAAGCACTAGCCTTGGCAGGTTCTATAAGGTGCATAAGGTTTCAGTAGCAGTCTGTATGACTGCCTTGTTGTTGTTAATTGCCGTAGAGTGAGACATCTCCAAGACACACACACACCCCATCCTCCACTGCTCTACTTAAGTTCTGCAAATTCAAACCCATGACCTCCCTGATTGGGTCTATCCATCTGGTGTGTACCCTTCCTCTCTTTCTACTACCCTCTACTTTTTGTAGCATTATTGTCTTTTACAGTGAGTTGTGCCTTCTCATAATATGACCAAAGCATGACAGGTTCAATTTGATCATCTTGGCTTCCAAGGAGATTTCAGGCTTGACCTGTTCAAGGAGCTGTTTGTTCTTCATTTTGGCTGTCCATGGATCCTCAGCAGTCTTCTCCAGCACCACATCTCAAATCCTACTGAGAATCATTTTACTTACATACACAGAGAGAGCATCAACTGAAGGCCAGTTACCAGGTGGTGAATTGGCCATAGCAACTATGAATGCAACAATAGTGTAGAATAGCTACAACCTGTATCAGTGGGAAGGACTACCTAAACCAATGCATCTTCAAGGTACATAGTGGGCTGAGCTTGCCCAAGATCATGCATTGGGTTTCTGTGGCCCAGTAGGGATTCAAATCCAAAACTCAAAACAATACACCCCACTGGTTCTCTTCTCCAACAGCATCAACAGCTTGCCTTGGAGCCCTGGGATTGAATTCACAACCTTGTGGCTGCAATACCGACATTTAACCACTGCACCATCAGGGCTCCCTTACATCTTTGACATCTTTGTTCCAGATCTTTGCAGACGATCTGGAGTTCTCCATCAAGATGCCAAGCAGCTGTTTACAATGTGCCCTGCTGTTTTGCCCAGCACATTCACCATCACAATGAATTACTCTCTCTGAGGTTCAAAGGATGGATCCAGGCATGTGATTAATGGTGGGTGCCTCATTCTGACCTTTGAGCAAGTGACTCACCACAGAAGAACCACACCAGGTGTTACAGTGGGATGTCCATGCAAACAGCCACCCAGTGTCACAACAGGAGTGCCCAGGTAATGGAGGGACATCAGGGTAGCTGAATACTCTGGGCTGCTCCTGGATTATTCTGACCTCAAGGCTTTAGCCAGGAAAGAGTCAATTGGTAATCTGTACAGTTTCTGTGTATAGAACATGGTAGGAGTTGACATCTTGTCCATGCAGAAAAAATGTCTTAGATCAGCTTTACTAGGAGACTATAACAAACTATATACCCATGTCCAGCTCACAGATTACGTTCTTTTCTTCTGAGAATGCCCATTCTCTTTTGTTCCCTGTGACATGCAATCCCCAGTTACAGCTGCCCAACATTTCAGGAAGGATTGGGCTTCCCAGTTCTGCTTCTTTACCTTTTCTCCTTTAAACAACCATTCTTTCTTTGAAGAAAAGTAAATGCTGCTTACATATTACTGGGGCAAACAAGGCTAAAAGTACTTCACTGAAATCATTTCGTTATCAGTGAACTTCGCTCTGTGGACTCTTAGAAAAGAAGAGGCTTTTTTTCCCAAAGTGTGCATGAATTAAAATCAATGAAGCCTTCAAAGGCAGGGAAAATTCAGGTCTCCTACAGCCTGTCATGTTCTGAAAGCCAAGAAAGAGTGAAACAAAGGAATCAATAGCTAAGACTAAAGCCAATTTTACTACTGCTTATTGTGGGCTCCAGGCAAAAAGATATAGCTCTAGATCCTTGTGGTCTCTGAGTGGTGAAGGAACAAATAGGTCACCTTTATATCAGTTTGCAAGTGTCTAGTTCTCATGGAACCAAGAGCATTTGTGTCTAGTAGTTCTCATAGAGGTGACAAATTTGTGTTTATGTTGTAGTGGGAAAGTGAGGAAAAGGCAGTGGAGAAGAAAACTGGCAAAGCAGATACTTTGTTCTGAGCAAATATGGTGAAATTCAAAGATAGGTTGGGCTCAGCTCATTATATGTAGCCAGAGGATTTCTGAATTGAGTGAGTTGGTTTGAAATGCCCTTCTCCATTATTAATCACAACTAACTTTGGTTGTTGGATCCTGCCCAGAAGATCTCACAAATCGCACCCTAATATTGGATTTGTCAAACCAATATTGTGGCAAGGGCTGCACATAATGGTCTGAACCCTACTTTTAATCTTAATAAAGAGAAAAAACAAATGGATGAAATGCTCCTGTTGGAGGCTCTATCTTTTGCTAGAGTTCTCATTTAAAAAAAACAAAAAAAATCCACATCATGTTGCTATCATGGAGCATCCAAAGGTAATTCTTAGAATAAACAAAACCATTTTATTCCTATCTAGAGGCATTTTGTTTGTTTGTTTGTTGTTGTTTTCAAAAATCTAGGATTCATTACAGCATCCCACCCTGTTTTGGGCATGTGCTTCTCTAGTTTAGAATAAAGGGAATTCCTCTGGATAGGAAGGATGGCACAACCCCTTTATCCTACAACAGTGAGGTTCTTGGAATGCTTTACCTTTTAAAAACAGAAAGCATGACTATCCAGGTTTCCAGAGTCAAGAGTGAGCAAAGACACAGAAGAGATCTATGACTGGCTAGCATTATGAAAACTGCATATCTATTGGTCATATTACTTACCCAGCTTCCTTCATCCTTCTTCCCTTCTCTGTTGGCTGGAGAGATGTGTAATTAAAACCTTTTTTCCAAGGAGTTCCAGTGAGTCAAGAGCCAGAGTGGTGTAGTGATTTGATCACTGGATCATGAGTCTGGAGACTAGGGTTTAAATCCCTGCTTAGTCATGAAAAGTCACTGGGTGACCTTGGGCAAGTCATGCTCTCTCAGCCTCAGAGGAAGGCAAAGGCAAACCCCCTCTGAACAAATCTTGCAAAAAAAAAAAACAAAAAAAAACACCCTGATATGTTCACCTTAGGGTTGCCATATGTTGGAAATGAGTTGAATGCAAGCATCAACACCCAATCGATCCATTGCAAGAATTCTTGCTTTTCTGCCATAGTTTGGACAGCTCCTAAAGGAAACACATTGAATCAAGGTGATTTACCTACATGACTGACAATTCAATAGTTGATTCAATAGGTCTACTCTTGGCTGGGACTATCCAGCAGGATTCAAGTCAGAGTCCACTGTAAATACTTCTAGAAAAAGATTGCAGAGCTTATGACTTGATCTCACAATTTCCTCTCTTTTCCTCAAGAACTAGATTTTGTGGCAGCAGAAAAGAATACGGAAAGATAACTGGATGAAAGCAAATGTACAAATGGCAGAGACTCACCACTGGAGATCGGCCTTGGCTGCTGAGGTAGTAAAGCAGACCTTTGGTGTGGTAAATGGTAGGTTGGTATGAAGGATGAGGATTCAGCCACTGCCTGTTCAAGTCATCCCCACTTAAGGAGCAGCGCTGGCTGGAACCACAGAAGAAGAAGAAGAAAATTTACAATGAAAAATGATTGAACACTGCAAATGAATAATCCTCAGAGAAGGTGTGAAGCCAGGGCTGGCTTGACTTGTTATGCTATTCTTTATTCCTGTGCACTTTCATTTTAGATGGGATTGAATGAAATCAAATCTCTAGAGTTATTTAGTTTAGAGGATTCATTTCTGCACTGTTTTCATTATCACTTGCTTTGCCTGCTGAGGCCTGTGCAGTTGGACTTAACAATATTAGGGGCAGTCTTATTTTACAAGAATAATATAAAAGGGGGGAAAACACCCTTTACTTTAAAATAGTTTGTTTACATTTGTACGAAAGAGATGCAACACATAAATGTTGTTTTAATTATTTCCTATCAGGACTAGTATAGAGGAGAGAGGAACAGTATGTGTTCTCTGATATCAACAGCAGATTGAGGTGGATGGCATGCCTACCTTGGAAACTGATGGAGCTGATGTAGCATCCCTCTGAGCACCCCTCCTATCTTTGGGGTCATCTATACTTTCCAGGGTGTCTCCAGAGTATTCTGGCACTGATTTTGTTCTTTACCTGCTTTGCAGCAACAATAGCCAACAACATGCTGCTATCACCAGTTTCAGATACCCAATGCTATGGAATTCTGGGCTTTGTAGTTTTGTGAAAGATTTAGCCATCATGGGCTGCATCTGCACTGCAGAAAAAGTCCATGTTGACTCCACTTTAACAGTCATGTTTCAATGCTATGGAATTCTGGGCACTGTAATTTTGTGAGACCTTTAGCCTTCTATGTCAGAGAGCTCTGTGCAAAACCAAGCTACAGACCCCAGGATTTCATAGCATTGATCCAAGGCAGTTAAAGTGGTGTCAACCTGGATTATTTCTGCAGTGTGGATGCAGTTTAAATCAGAAAGCTCTGGTGCCACAACAAACAACAAATTCCAGAATTCTATAGCATTGAGCTATGGCAGTTAAAGCAATGTCAAACAGCATTATTTCTGTAGTGCAGATAAGACCTCAGTTGTGAATAGGATCAGCCCCTCACATTTTGCTCTTTGAGGCAGACTAGCAAACTGTGTTCCCTTCCTACTGCCTACAAGCAAAGGTTGTACATAGTGCCCAATGCCAGCCAACTTTTTTAATTAAGTGAGGGGGAAAACCCCACAAGTCTTTTTGTGCTCCCTGTAAAAATGCAGAATTCAATGCCATAAGAGGTCCTGGATGATTACTAGCTTCGCAGACTTTCAAAAAGGGGTTAGGCAAACTAATGGAGAAAAAAAAAGTCTGTTAATGGTCATTAGCCACAATAATTAAACCAGACAAGTAAATGCAGAAGTGATTTGTTCTTAAAGAGCAGCTGTGGGGGAGACAAAGAACAGGAGGAGCCTGTGGGATGGATGAAAATTTCATTTGGTTCAGCATTTAAAAGATAATGATAACCTTCCAAATTTCCCAAATTTCTTTATCAGTTTTTATGAGGAACCTGAGATTCACATGGGAGAAAGCAAAACTGACAGATTAATCCATCCAGATCCAATTTGGCTGAGTTCAGATCCCTAGTAATGCTACCATGTTTGTAATGCTGAGTTGGTGTTGGACCCTTTATTTCTCATATTCAACATATCATCTTTAATAGCAAGATGACAGACAGGTACAGGCGGGGTGCAGTGGCAAGAGAGGCAAATTATGGCATTGGTCTACCAAATAAGAGTTCTTCCCCACACCCCATGACATTTTCTTTCAGTCCCCAAATTTCTGCAGTTGAGCATTTACAAATACAGTTTAAGCATTAGTAGGATTTTGCAAAACACTTCACACTTCAAGAACCTACTAAAACCTTGTACATGCACAAGGAAGCCTTTCAACGAATGTACACTTGCTGTGCTGCAGCACTCTTCTTTGGTGCATCAATAGCTATGTCTGAAAAATGAATTGTTTGATGCATAGCTATAGCTATGTCTGAAATGTCATTCTCAGCTAATGCAATTGAAGTTTTAAAAATAGAAATAGAAAAACAAAAGCAACCAGACTGTTGGGGACAGGGAGAGAGGAAGGGACATCCCATGATTATCAATATCACAACTGCCCTGGCAACAATGTCTATACCTGGAAACTAGTGCAATTGGGAGCTCATTGATGGGTTTCCCCCATCAATGAAAAAGGACACCTAATCACACTTAAAGGACACAGCAGCTATGGATCAGAAGTAACGTCATGCAATGAGTGTCACTAAAATATTTTTTTCCAGTTGTAATCAAGGTTTAAAAGCTGTATGTAGTAATCTCCAGGGTTGCTTTTTGTAAGACAGATTTTTTCTTACTTTTTAAAACTTTGGAATCCCCCTGCTAATATTTCTCTTTTGCAGATGCATAGGGCAGTATTGGCTACAATTAGATGGATTCCCCCCAAATTAACACCAAAAGTGTTGGACTGTGCCTTCAGGAAATGGCTTGACAAAAGGAGGACAAAACTAGTCAGCAGAAGACATGCTAACTGAGTAAGAAATGGAAAAGAGAAGAGGGGAAAAGCAAAGACAAATTCAGATGCAGAGACAGATAAGGAGACTAAAAACAGAAGGCATAATACAAACGGGAAGTGAGCGCACACCAGAGAGTCAGAGACAAAGGGAGCAGAAGGGAGTCGTGAGTCACTTCTTAGGGAGAAAATGCTGCTGCAGCTGGGAGATAAAAATGATTCCCAAATCTTCTGCCCATTACAGATAACTAGAAAGACAGGACCCATCATATAGAGTGAGTGATGTTAGGACCGATAATAATAGCACCTGGGGCACAGCTAGCTATAAAAATCTAAAGGGACATATTGTGTTTGATAGCTGGAGAGCAGCTTTGGAATTCACTATGCATCCTAATAAGAGCAGAGAAGCAGCAGCGGTACTAGGCAAGAATACCGAGAGATGGAAAAGAGATGCAAGTACACACTGGGATGTCTTTGGAGCAGCATGGGGGCAGCATCAATGCAATGTGAAGCTAAATGGCTCCTGCCAAGGAAAAATGAAATGAGAGCTTGCTCTGTGTGTGTGCCTGTGCATGTGTGTGAGTCTGTGTGTGCACGTGCTCATGGGTTATGAAATTTGACTGAATTCTCAGGAGAAGAATTGTTTTAAAAGCAGGGTATTACTATTCTGTTCCTAATTTGAAATGTTGTACCACATTCCTATGGCTAACTGATGCTCATAAGGAAATTGTTTTTAAAATATGTGCCAGGCACAATTGGCATCAGTGCATGGCATCATTAGACAGCTCCTGGGAGCCTAGTGTCCTGGAAGGAACCTACAGGTCTGATGCTTAACAGAAACTTGAAATGGGGACCATCTATCAGCTACCATGGTGCTGGTTCTACTAGCTAGTATCACTGATTCTGCCAGTAAGTAGGTGGGATTACAGATAGGAGTAGAGGGAGAATCATAGAATCACAGAAACATAAGAGTTGAAAGTTACCATAAAGACAATCTAGTCCAATTGCCTTCTATGCAGGAATTTGCAACTAAAGCACTCCTGAGAGAAGGCCATCCCATCTCTGTTTAAAGATTTCCAAAGGCTGAGAGTCTACCATCCTCTGGAGCCATCCATGCCACTGTGGAATGGCTCCTAAAGTACATGTTTAGATGAAATGTATGTAATTTGAATCCATTGGGTTGTATTCTAGTCTCTGGAACAGCAGATAGCTGCCAATAGTAGCAGGGCCGGCAGCTAAGAGTTGGCCCCATTTTAAAGTCCTACCAGGCATCACAGTGCTAAAGGCCTCTCAAATCTGAACCAGATTCTAGGGAGAATTGGGATTTTTCAGAAATTTGTGGGGGAATCAACCATGGGAAGATTAGCAACGGCAGATAAATTTCCTCTAAACAGACCTTTCTCAGCAGTGTAATAAGCAATATGTAGGTGCGTTGGGTATGTGCTATGTAATTATAAGGTCCATTCAGCCTGTGAAAGGCAGTGCACATGGCCCCAGAATATTTCTCAGAATCTCTGTAATGTACAGGGGTTCTGAGGAAGGATCGACAACTCACCCGGTATTGCACACACTTGGTCATAGGTCTGTTCTATGCAATATCTATATCTTTCTGCATATTCGTTTTGCTTTGAAAATACAAAACTTCACCTACAAAAATGTGTACAATGTGCACAAGAGAAAATTCTATAGAAAAATGAATGTGAATTTTAGTGCTTAGAAAACATAAATGTTTGAAGTGCAGGCTCAGAACCTGCAGGCACAGTTTGTGTTGTCTCAATGTACGGCATTTCAATTTTACAACATCTCTCTAGACAGAAATGAAAGTCTCACTCAGAATGCATAGCTTTTCCTCGTGCACCTGTGTAGTTAAATAAGGTGGAAGAGGTAAGAGATCAAGGCTGTTTGGAGTTTTAGCATGGAGTTTTGAGAGGTAAGAAAAGCTGATGGTTTATTTACCTTCTTAGGCTGGGGAAGCAAGGATGAAAAGAAAGCAACTCCAGTCTTAGTACTGTTAGTAAGAACAAGTTTTCTTTGCTTGCTTAGAAAGGGGAGCATGAAGGGAAGGAAAAAGCTCAAATCTTGTCATTATATGTAGAAAGAGGTTTCTTTTGCTTGTTTAGAAGGGTGATGAAGACATTGGAATATTAGACTTTTGGTATGGGTGAAAGGGGTAGGTAGACCTAGGTAGGGAAATGAGCAACTGAAGTATTATCATCTGGAAGGGTGGGATTTACTCTCAGCTTAAGCAGCAGAGTTGTGATGCAGAGAGAAATCAAACCAACCAAACTCCATTGGATTCAGCAGTTGCTGCCTCTTCTGGTCCCTCTGGAGAACATCTGCACATTTCTCTAGTCTGGAAAAAGTACATTCTGGTGTTTTATGTTTTAAACTTTTTTTAAAATTTGGTGGTGCATGAGGAAAATTGCTAACTTTGTGGCAACTTCATCTCTGTCAGAACCTGGTTCCCTATAGAAGTAGGTCCTCCTGATTTATATCATGAGTCCAAGAACACAACCCTGACGTAAACCCACACCCACAGCAGGTGTTGACATGTAACTTCTGCCCAGTGCTCTCAATGTCAAACTATATTTTGACTACAGTTCCCAGGATCCTCAAACCAACAAAGCAAATGACCATGCTGGCTGGGTGATTCTGGGAGTTGTAATCCAAACGAAAAAATATAAGAAAAAAAAGCAAAAAAAAAAAAAGCATTTTTTTGTATGCTCTGTTCCCTTAATTCAACCCCACACCTTGCTATTAGTGTCTCCTAAACAAGGGTATATTTACAATATGAAGTTACAGCAATTTGATACCACATTAACTATCATGGTTCCATCCTACAGAATCCTGCACATAAGGCACTTAAATTTTTTCACTAGAGAACTCTAATGTGTTCCTGTGAACTAAAGCAAACCATCCCTCCATTTTCTTCCATCTTTCTTTTATGCCAAGTTGAGAGAGTTTGGTGATGGGTGAGTGTATGGAAACTGATGCACAGCTTTATGCATTTCTCAAAGTGTGCATTCATGAATGTGTCATCTAATTCATGCATTTCCTCCTTTTCAACATGTTTGTGTCAGCTTTTTCAATTGCTTCACAGCTGTTCACATTTTAAAATCATCATCATCATCATCATCACCATCATCATCATCATCATCATCACCACCACCATCATCATATGATTTATTTCTAGCCCTCCTATTTCCAAAGAGAATCAAGGCAGGTTACAAGCATAAAAATAAAATAATACAATAAGAAAACAATAATATAGAAGTTGAATAAAAAGCAAATACATGGGGGGGGGGCTATTCTGGGAAGGCCTGTCAGAACAGATCCATCTTAAGTGCCTTTTTAAAGGCTGTTAAGGTGGCGATGTGACGGATCTCCTCTGGCAGATCATTCCATAACCCAGGGGCGGCAGTCGAGAAGGTCCTTTGGGTTACTGCAGTCAATTTAGACTTTTTAGAAGCAGAAGATTTTTCCCAGAGGACCTTAGTGTTCAGATTGGATTGTGTGGAAGAAGGCGCTCCCGCAGGTAGTCAGGACCCAAGCCATGTAGGGCTTTAAAGGTTATGACCAACACCTTGTACTGCGCCCAGAAACTAATTGGCAGCCAATGTAGAGATTTTAAAACAGGTGTTATGTGGTCAGTTCTAGATGCCCCTGCGATCAGTCTGGCTTCCATATTCTGTACCAATTGAAGTTTCCGAACTTGGCACGAGGGTGGCCCCATGTAGAGCACATTGCAGAACTTTATTTTTCAGAGAAGCACCATAAGCCTCGCAAATGTTCAGATTATCGAGGTGACATCTATTTCTTCTTGCAGTGAGTCCTAAAGAAGGTGCTAAGGGCTGCTTTCATCAAGACTGTCCGGGAAAGCTGCCAACACGTGGCTGATAAGGACAAGGCCCTTTTCCAAGACACAAACACAGTTGCAAGTAACGTACCACTGTTTGCTTGCAGCAGGCAACCAACAAGTCCAGAGTTCTAAAAGGCAAGTCAAGAGAGCAATCCAAGGTCCAGGGTTATCACGAGCAAGTAGTCCAGAGCTGTTCCAAAGGTCACAAGATTCAAACAGTCTAGAGTCAAGCCGAGAGCCGAGAGCTTTCACCGGGGAATCCAAGATAAGCCTTGACGAACAGCTTGGCTTTTCCCAGCTGCTTATCTAGCCCCAACTCCTCTCTCACAGGTGTTTATCTTTAGCTGCGTGTTTCTCAGCTAACCTTTGAGAACGCCACAGCCCCGCCCCATCTGTTCTCCTCTGGGCAAAGGTAGGTATCTCAGTCTCTTGCTCCTCTGCTTCTTCCAGGCCTGAAACCTCTGCTGGGGAAAGGCTTTCTGCTGGAGGGAAGCTAGGCTGCTGAGGAGGGAGGCTAGGCTGCTGAGGCAAGGGCTGTGCCTCAATGGGTCCCACACAGCTAGGTCCAGGTTCAGCTAGGTCTATGGGAGCTGGTAGCACCAAGCTAGGACCTGGCTCCACATCCTCCCCCTCAGAGTCCTTCAAGTCCTCAACCTGGCTGTCCCTGACAAAGACTTTCAAATCAAACACAACTATTTTCTATCCCAATGCTAGCCATCATGGACGGTGTAGTTTGGAAAATAGAGTATGATTCCGCAAGGTGTCCCAATCCACACTCATTCACTCATACCCTTTTAAATGTCCCTATTGCAAGCTATAACCTGTAACCAGAATAAATGTAGAAGCTACCATGATTTCCTTCCTTACTTACTCTTTGAAAGGAATAAGGGAGTTTTATTGGGTTACCCCCAAGACAGCAGTTGTCACAGGGAAACTGATCAATTGTGCCATTCTCATTGAATAGATTCTTGTATCTTCCACACATAAAAATCCAGTGAGGATACATAAATGTGAATTATGTCATGCTTAACATGAATTAATGCAGAAATATTTTTTCAATCTGCGAACAGCATAGAACATTGTTATTAGGCAGTTGGGTGTGTTCTGGGAGGCTGAGGCACAGGCTGGGAAATGATCCAAGGGGTATTTTTTTTGCCCTAAGAAAAGAGGAAAGGTACAGATGGAAGGTATGGGGAGCTTTTATTGGTTTTCCCAAAAGTGTGTCTGCAGGAGAGAAGATGTAAAATACAGAATCTCTGTGTTTATCTCTTTTGATCAAGAGACTAATCAGCACAATGTTCTCTTGATTAAATTTGTGTGAGCCAGGTTTAATTGGGGAGGGCAGATTTAATTAGAATGATAAAGAGCATTTAAATTTAATTTAATTTTTGTTGTAACATTTTTATACTGACTTTCTCATATATATTTATACTGACTTTCTCATATTTATATTGCTTGAATATATATATATATAATCAAGCAATGTAAATCCCTTTCCTCACTCCAAAAAATTCAACAATATCATTGAGATAATCAGAAGTACAATCTTATCCATGTCTTCTCAGTAACTGAGTTCAGTTGCATTTATTTTTAAGTATGCAAGAGCAATGTCAGTGTTGTGTAGTAGTGTGATTACAACTCTGAAGATCAGGGTTTGATTCCCTGCTCGGCCATGGATAACCATTGGGTGGCCTTGAGTAAGTCACATACTGTCAGTCCCAGAAAACCCTATGAAAGGTTTGCTTTGGGATTTCCTGAAGTCAGAAATTCTTTGAAGCAATAAGAGCTGTAGGAGAGCCAGAATAGTATAGTGGTTTGAGTGTGGGATTAAGACATTGGGAGTTCAGGGTTCAAATCCTGTCTCAGTCATGGAAACTGGGTGAGTCATAGTCTCTCAGTCTCAGAAGAAGGCAAGGGGAAAAAACCCTCTGAGCAAATTCTGCTGAGAAAAAGCCATGATAGGTTCATATTAGTGTCACCATAAGTCAGAAATTACTTGAAAACCCACAACAACAAAGATTGAGTGAGTGGTGTGAGTGGTAGAGTGCAAGGTGCAAGGGAGAGGCACATTGCCAGGGCAAGGGCAATGCAAGAAAGGAATAGGAGGCAGGGAGGAGCAAGCAATGCATGTTACAGAGTGAAATAACATTTTGAAGATTGCAACCCACTTTGTCATGTGCATGGAGTGTTGTCTCATCTGGCAGATATTTATGCATATGTTTGGGATTGAAGGATTTGATTAATGAGGTGAGAAGGAATAGTAATGGAAAAAAAGGTATTTAAAAGGCATGAGCAGACAATAATCAGTTAGGAACACAGACGTCCTAGCTTAGATGAGTTGCTTAGGCTGCTGTCACACTGTAAAATTAATGCAGTTTGATACCATTTGAACTGCCATGGATTCATCCTATGGCATCCTGGGGTTTGTAGGTTTTTGTGGCACTGGTGCTCTCTGAGAGGGAAGAGTAAATATCTCACAAAACTCCAAATCCCAGGATCCCATTGCATTGAGCCATGGCAGTTAAAGTGGAGTGAAACGACATTATCTCTGCAGTGTTAGTGCAGCCTTAGTATGTGCATTGTCATGAAAAGTCAAACAAGCCAATTAAAGTTAAACTAGATGAGTTGCTTGGATACAGATTGGATACAAATGGCTACAAATTAAAATGCTTAATCTCTATATCTGAAAGAAATCACACCATGTTTCTTTTCCTTCTATTCCTTTTCTTTTGTTCTTTCTTTCCTTTGTATTTTTCCCTATGAATTGGATGGCACTCTCAAGCATCTTCTGGGGTATTTTCATGGATCTGCAGCTTCTAGCCATCAGTAAAAAATGTTGTTGGTGAAAAAGAACACAGAGGGTGGTAGTCTGATGAGATGCTTATGAATGAAAAAATGTTTGTATTATTGTTGTTTCTTTTACTTGCACAAATTAGGAATTTGCATTCCCATTTAAAAGATTCCCCTCTCTCTATTAATCCCACCCATGGTCTTTTAAAATAAATTCACTGAGAAATATCAAGAGCTCAAGGTCACATGGTACATTCCATGACCAAGCATAGATTTGAACTTGGGACACTTTTCTAAGTATTGCTCACTAAACATTACTCTATATTTGTTCTCTCCAATCAGTTGTAAAAGATGGTCTGAAGACTGAAACACAGTGGAAGAAAAAATGTGATAATGTGCTGAATTTGCAGAATCAGAGAGTGATTTGCATAATTACGATAATTTGCATAACATGCAAAATAGATAACCAGATTTGAGGGAGTGAATTATGGCAATACTAACTAAGTCCCTTTGATCTCAATGAGACTAATCCTAGAGTAGAAATGTCTAAACTGGTATCCTATTAGTGAAATATACATGTGCAAGATGCGCTAACGACATGGGATTACAATAATTGGAAGGGATGAGTTCCCCGATACTCCACAATCCTAACTATGTCCCCTTTCCACCAGCATCCTGCCACAGAAAACTCCTAGAATCTGAAATAATATTCCTGTTTCCAATTTGTTTCAGTATCTACTCACTGATGATGGAGTTTTGGTAAGAACTGAAGAGTCTGCCTGAACCAAACCAATGATCCACAGCGGGTCGGGGTGTTGAATCTGACTGTTTCCTCCACCACATGGACCCATGTGAGTCATACCAGAAGGCTCCTTTTTTGTTTTTCTAAAATGCTGTTGAGAACCTAAATAAAGTTTGCATTGAAATAATATCTAAAGAGCCAGTGTGATATAGACATTTGAACACAGGAATATGACTACAGAGACCAAGGTTCAAAGCCCTACTGAGCAATGGAAGCCCACTGGTTTTGGGCAAGCCCCTCTGAACAAATATTGCCAAGAAAACACGGTGATGGGTTTGCATTAGGGTTGCCATGAGTTGGAAATGACTTGAAGGCACACGATTAACAGGAAGATAGTGTTGCTTTTCGATGCCTCTAGATTCTCAGTTTCTACACACACACACACTATTTTTCATCAATTAGGGGTGATCTCAGGGAGCTCTGAGAGGCTTCAGTGTCCACACAAATGACCCTGAAACGCCACAAAATTCCCACCACTGAGTTACATAATTGTGTTTGCTACAGTGGTAAACCAGGTACCTTTGGGAAGTCCATAGTAGGTCCTGAACACAAGAGTAAGTCCTGAAGGAGGTATAAGAACACAGGATGAGCACTGTTGGAAGAGATATATCTGTATTCTGATATCACAGTGATCATCCAGATGCTTGCAGGTAGTCCACATGAAAGGCATGATTGGTCCTACTCCCACTGATCCTACTCATATCCCCAGTAACTAGTACAGCTCTGATCTTGAAGGTAATAAATCGCCATCATGACTGGCAACCATTGAAAACCTTTATATTCAAAACATTGTCTAATACTCCTCTTATCCACCAGCACTGTCTCTTATTCTCATCTGCCATTGTTCTCCACAGCTGATGCAAAGGTATGTAAACAAAGTTAACTGGTAGTTTAAAGCACAAAAAGAGGAAGGGAGAAGGAGGGAAAGAGGAATGTAACAGCATCTTTAAGACTAACTGGTTTTTATTTTATCATGAGCTTTCATTAATTTAATCATGAATATGCCCAAAACAACATTGTTGAACCTCTAACATCATTGGATAGGGTGTGTGAGTGACTTTAAACCAACCAGAAGCTCATAAACTACTACTGTGAAATCTCACCACTCAAAGCCAGTGGGTTTCCATGGCTGAGCTATTTGTTCAGATGCAGCTTAGTAGGTTAAAGTTCAACAAAATGTTATTTAATCTGTTGACAGTCCCAGTTAGATGCACTGTCCCTTTTAGCAATAACAAGGATAAGAAAAGATTCCCCTCATTTATCTCACTGTAATGTTATTAGTATATTCTGAACCAGTGTATCTAAAATTGTAGCACCTCCTAATTTTTCAAAAATAACATCTCCAGAGATAACTTTTTTGTCAGTTCCTTCTGGAAGCCATCATTTCCATGCTTGGGTTAGCCAAAGGGCTCTTCTCAGCATGACACCCTAGAGATCTGTCACCCTGATAGAGGGGAGAAGGGAGGGAGAAGATGCTCTTGTTGCTCTGCCAAGGGATGAGAAACCTTTGGACCATTCTGTGAACACAAAAAAGAAGCACAGCTGAAAACCCACAGGGCATAAGGAGACTTTTTCTGTGAACAAAATCCATTCTGATCTGCTTTGCTACACCTCCTTTGTCCGTGTGATATCCTCCCCATTCTTCCAGTCAAAGGTGATGGAACTGATATAACTATTGACTCTGCACATAATTCTGGCCAAGAAAGAAAGAAGGAAGAAGAATGGAAAATAAAAGAAAAGGAAAAACAAAGCACTACTTGGCTGATCATCACCACATTGCTAATGGGACAAGAATGTGTGCCTGCAAAGACAAGATTCAGGAACCTCAAGCAGGGTTTAGGAAAAGGTCAGGTCAAAAACTTTCTGCAAAGATGACTCACAGTTCAAGTCTATTCAAGAACATCGAGTGAAGCAGACCTGATGCAGAATCTAGCTGAACTTTCGGGGGGGGGGGGGGGGGAATCCAAGCACTACAGTCATAAGTATTCACCAGATGGATTCACATATTTGAATGATCACCTATGTCAAAATGGTTTCCGCACCTGGGAGGTTAAGTGAAGGGACTGAAGCTTTTCCTCCTCCTTGGTGAACTAGCTAAGCCACAACGTTCAGCCCAAAACCACAGATGAAAACAAGGTCACTCTTACTTCTAATAGCCCATCATTACATCATAATCTCCACCTAAAATCTGACTTTTGGTAAGCAGAATTATTGTTTTCATATATTGTGACCACTAACAGACCACTGTAAAGATCCAAAAGACTCACATAGTCCTTTGAACTTTTAGGGGTGAAGGTCAGGCTTAGCATCTTTCTGGTTCCTATTATATTTTATTCCACTCTGAAAACAATACAGCTACACTAAATAACCCAAGGTTTTAATATCACTCTGTATTCCATCTGATGTGGACTGATACAAAAGCTCATGTTAACATAAAAAACAGTCTTCAAGGGGGTGCCAGATTCTGATAATTTGTTGTTGTTGTTGTTTGCATCTCCTCTCCCTTCCTTCCTTTTTAATGTGGCAAGAGGCTAACAAAGTTACATATTTGAAGGATACAGTAACTGTATCCTTCCTCTCATTGATGCATTTTTGTACACATTTTGAGACCTGTACTGCAATAATCAAGGAGGGGGCAAATTCCAAAACACCATCTGCTCCATCATTCCATCTGTTGCTGGGAACTGGTGCCAAGGTGGGCAAGAAATGCTTCAAACAGTTGGAGAAGATGAAGGGTGAGGGATCTATACCTCTTCCTTCTCCCTATGGTTATTACTGTCTTTTAGGGCATCACAATCCAGGCAGCCTTTGCCTTCATGTGTGCACAGCATCAGCAGCACCATGTGGCCATAGCAGGAATGGTGGTGTCTAGAACATTTAGAGCTTCATTTGCACCTTCTTTAATCCACATTTGCCTTTCAGCCAAGACTGTTCCTCCTTGGGCTCATTTCTTCCCACAAATGGGTAATCTTTGAGAGATAAACCTTTTGCTTGAGGCCTAGCACTCTTCCACTTACCAAGGCTTCAGGGCTTGGTAGCTCATGAGTCTTGGGCACAGAGGTCCTGGGGTCAGAGATGTCACATGTCAAAAATTCTGTGGTTCTCCAACACTCTTCCCCAGAGTCAAAGCTATGGATAAAAACCTCTGACACTTTTTGACAGAGGCTCCTTCTTCTTTCTCATCTGAATTTCAACAAGCAAGCACACACACATCAGCGCTCATCTCGCCAAGTGACATTTGTGCCATCTGGCTGCCAACCAGCTTAATGATACTGCTGAAGGTCTCCTTCCTACTTATGGAGGGGAGACTTCACAGCATTGGTTGGGGGGGAAAGAGTTGGCACCTTCCCCTTTTCAGTTCCCACTAATGAAGCCACCATGCATATTGCTTCCTTCTTGGGCAAACACTCCTACATAGCATCACTTTGTCTGCTCCCCCTTGTCTATCGATAGCATGAACACACTGCCACTAATTAGTGTAATGAGCTTTCGGAGTTTCACCTTCTACATCTGACTGATTTTTGTCATGCAGGACAATGCTTTCTTCTGAAAAGAAATGACACAGAGCCTATGCTCCTTTCACTCACTTTCCTGCCCTGTGAATGTGCAATTACTGGGGCTATCCTTTCACACTCCCTATACAAGTAAGCAGGCTGGAGGGGATGATGGCACAAAGGTGAGGCACTGCCATTTAAGAACATACCATCCGGTCCCATCACTTATTTCTCAAAGCTTGCTTAATTGGGACAAGTAGTGCCATGCACTTGCCAGGCTTGGGGCAGCTATCTGCAGCACAACAGAAGAGTGAGATCTGTACTTAGCAGCTGACTGATGGTGATGACTGAACTGCCACATGGGGGTGGTGTGGCTCAGACCTGCATTGGAGACACATCGTCTCTCAGCTTCTGAACCAGATTGGAGTGCAGTTGAGGTTCTGGGGTATTTGGTTTGGCGATGCCCACGTCCTGCTTTCAGGCTGCAAGTTGCCTTGAACTGGGCTTGTGAGTGGTACTTTCTTTCTCCCCCTGAGATGGCCAAGTGTGATCTATTCTGCATGAGTCTTTGCTAGAGATGGAAAGAATATTCAAAAATGGTTGGAAAACAAGTTTGAGTGTCAAGAAACCCAGACAAGAAGAATCCTGGACTGACAAGAATTTTTGCAGTTTGAGACTTATTCCATGCAAAATTTGCACATGGTAGTTTTGTACATAACATAATATTTCAACACAGAAATGTAATTTCTTATATAGAAAATGATGTTATTTGATATTTATTCTGTGAAAATTAAACATTTTCTGGGCAGGAAACAGCATTTTCTGCATAATAAATAACATGTCTGCTTTGAAATATTATTTTATGTTTTCTATGCAATGGAACCATGTGCAGAATAAGTCCCAAAGTGTGAATAGCCTGTATGGTTTTTGAATACTTCCTCATAGCAGGAAGAAAGATCCTAAAATTACTCATTGCTTCCTTCAAGAATAATCTTAGTGAAGAATTGCATCCTCAGCCATTGCTACCCGGGCTGCCCACACAGTCATGGCCTGCAGCTGGGGTCCTCAAGCCATGTACAAAGGCATGGCTATAGCCTTATTTGTTTGGAGACATGTTGGTCTGGGCTTCCAAGCCTGTTGGAGTGGATTGTTGCCCTCCTGATTTTCACTTCTTTGAACCCATTGCATGGGAGGATTTTGTCCCTGTATCAGGTCAGCCCACCTCCATTTTACCTTATTGTAGTGCCTTATTGGAGACTGTAGTTTAGGCCGATGGGGAATTCTTTGCATGGGGTTTGCCTGAACATATTAGAAGGTAGGTATTATATGATTATTAATTTTTTTTAGCATGTGGAAGAGGATTTAATGATTAGCATGTTGGATTAAACCTATGTTTTTTAACAGAATTATTTTGGATCCCTTCAAAATCCCTCAAATGTTTTGCTTGAACAGAAATCCCCAGATTTGCTCCGGAGGCAAAATCTAGCAGCAACACCACATTTCATCGGAGGCAAAATCTAGCAGCAACACCACTGTGTGTTATTGATATACGCCTTTCTTCTATTTTGTACTGTGCTCTGTTCTACAAACCACTGTTCTATTCTTGCCAAAACAACTCACCTTGAAATTGCTCATATATTTCACTGGAGGAGGAGCCTCCTATTCCCCTTCGGGGGGGGGGGGGTCTTTGTGCAACTCTATCCATTAAGTTATCCAACTTCATACTGGAGTGCTGAAAGGTGACTTGGTCTTCCCAATAAGGCATATCCTAGGATGGAACATGATTTACAGCAGAGTGGCTACCAGCTGACATGCAAGAAGAGACACCACACTTCCCCTATAAGTAAATTATAGCTCTGTCAAGACAGCATTAGCTGAAGTACACTGAGTGAACAATGAAGTGTGCCATTTGCTGGCTCAGCTTTTTTCTCTAGACAAGCTGGGCCCATGCAAGAGGGTATCCATTCCACTTCAATATTCTCTTCCCATAACTGCTATTCCTATTATTGGGGATTATTTATTCTTACATATTTATTATATAATGAATAATAAATAAATCTGTTGTGTTTTGTTTGCCTTCAAGTCATTTCCATGGTGACCCTAAGGAAAACCTATCATAGGGATTTCTTGGCAACTTTCTTCAGAGGGGTTTGCCACTGCCATCCTCTAAGGCTGAGAGGTGTTACTTACCCAAGTTCACCCTACTGTCTACATAAATCTATTGTGGCATCCCCAGCCTCCTGCCCTCCAAAGTGTTGGAACCCTTGGAATGCCACTCCCAATGTTTCCATCTATCACAGATCAAGGAAGTCATAGACCCAAACTTCTGTAAGGTGCCAGTTTGGGAGAGGCTGCTCTACTATTTCAGTGGCACAAGTCAAAGATATAATCGTGTTAGTCTGTAGAATCAGTATGTAGAGAGTTCTTGTAGCACCTTTCAGACTAACTGAAAGAAAGTTAGCATGCTTTCATAGATTTCAGTCTACTTCCTCAATACATCTGATGAAGTAAACTGAAGTCTATGAAAGCTCATGCTGCCAACTTCTTTCTTCCAGTTAGTCTGAAAAGTGTTACAAGAGCTCTCTACATAATATTTCAGTGGTAGTTAGGCACATGATTTGAAAAAACAACAACTACTGGTCGAAGTGTTGAGACATATCATTAGACACCAATATCAGAATCACCTGGGCCAAGTATTTATGGTTTCTGTGTATGGTTTTGAAAGCTGGACAGTGAAGAAACCTGACAGGAAGAAAATCAGCTCATTAGAAAATCTGGAGGAGTGTTCTACAATCAATCAATCAATTTATTCGGTCCTTGACCAGCATGAGTTCTACAGATACTATGGACTGCTAAAATGACAAATAAATAGGTGCTGGAGAAAATCAAGCCTGGCCTCTCACTAGAAGTGAAGATTATTAAATTGAAGCTGTCGTACTTTGGACATATCATGAGGCAAAGTGATTTAGTGAAAAGGATGATAATGCTTGCTAAAGTGAAAGGCAGTAAGAAAAGTGGAAGATCAGACAGAGAATTTTTTTTCTTCATCCACCACTAGACTGTGGAATGACCTGCTGCAAGAGGTTCGACAAATGAATACTCTGAATGAACTCAAAACAGCATTGAAGACCAATCTCTTTCGGCAAGCTTACCCAGATGATATTTAAATTGTGAATTTTAAATGATGAATTTTAAATGTGGATTGTTTTAATATGTATCCATCGTATTTGTCCTTTTAAACTGATATTTGTTTTAACTGATGTGTTTTAACCGATGTTGTTTGTCTGTCCTTGTTCCCCACCTCTGACTTTGGAGGTTGCAACACCACTCTCCTCAGCAGCAGCCACTGTTAGAAGGCAGTGCCTTCTGTTCAGAGCCTGGTGTGGCAGCCACACAAAACTCTGGACAGCAGAAAGAGAGGAAGACCACATGCCAAATGGATAGACTCAATAAGTCATAAGCCTGAATCTGTAGGACTTGAGCAGAACACTAGAAGCAAGTAATAATAATAATAATAATAATAATACAATTTATTTATACCCCACCCCTCTGCATAGCAATCAGGGTGGCTTCCAACATAAAAATTCAATACAATAAAATCAACCCTCAATCTCAATCCTCCCAACCCTTAAAAAATTATTAAACAAACATCTAATTTAAAACAGTTACAACGAATTACCCAAAGGGTTTGTAATTACTATAAATTACGGTGGGGAGAATATAATAACAGCTGGACTGGGGCGGCGGGGGGGGGGGGGGGAGAAGAGAGGTACAGAAAACAAAGGTACCGTAGACACATTCTCTGACTGAGTGGACTGATCGGGAAAGGCCTGCCAGAAGAGATCCGTCTTGACTGCCCTTTTAAAGCTGTCTAAAGTTGGTAAATGACATATCTCCAAGTAGGTCTTGGAGATGTCTTATCCCATAATTGTCATGGGTCAAGGCTGACTTGAGGGCAGTTAACACACACACACACACACTTTAATTAATTATTTAAGACAGACAGACTAACTTTGGAATATACACCCATACATTTGCTCTCCTAAATGCTAGAGATCCTAGTGAACAAAAAGCTTTGGAACCTTAAGTTCTTAAAAATAAAGTTTATTATTAAGTTTAAAAGGCTTTTCGTAATCCTTCAAGGCAAAAATGAGAGCACAATTTAAATAAGAGATTGACAAGGCATAGAGAATGCAAATGGAATACATATAATATATCATGCAGTGTGTGTGTGTGTGTGAATACCAGGACTGAAGTGGGACAGAGAGCAGTTGCTGCTTTAGAAATCTATTTTAAGAACTGGCCCTGTTTTAGCTCCAGTTTTAGAACCTAGCATTTAGAAACTAGCATGGGTATTTTCTATGTGTTACCTGTCTGCTTAATTTGTACGTTCATATATAGGCAGAATAGGAAAATGTCATGATCACAACCCAGAAAAGAGTTAAATAAGTGGTCTCAAGGAGGCAACAGTGGACTCAAGGATTGCAGCCCATTTGCTCCTCTCTCAGGGAATATGGAAAAGGCTGTCCGTGGGCAGGGAATCTGGGAGCTCAAAACACCAGGGTGATTTATACATGCAGGACTAGAAGAGACATCTTGTGGGAAGGGAGCTCAAGAGGCCCGGGCATTGCTGGTAAGTTCTCAGTGCTATTCCCTGCCATCTCCTCATAATATGCACCAACATGCTCCATCTGCTCTTTGAATACTAATTTTCCATCTTGGGGGCAGAAGGAGGCAGGGAAGGAAAGAAAGCAAACAAAAGAAATAACACAGCAAATTGCACATACATAACTGTTGTTCATCCAGCCACAGTTTCTCTTTGCAGTAGTAAAGTTAAATGAAGCATTCGATACACATTTATTAAACTAAAATATCCATGGGAAAAACCTTGAAGGTGCATGTGGAGATCTCCATAGAACATTTGTAAAATAAATAAATAAGCAGAAGGGAAATTTGTTTTAACTCTTCATCTAAATTTTATCAGCTTTTGTTTTTCTGAAAAAAAAGGGTTTTTGCCTGTAGCAGTATCAATAGGGATGGAAAGAATATTTGGAAAATTTTGAAAAATTGTCAAAAACATTTTTGACTGCTCAGAAACCCTGGTGAGAAGAATCCTGGACTGATGCAAGAAGTTATAGTTCAGGACCTATTCTGTGCAAAATTCACAGGTAGTTGTTTAGCACAAGCAGCATTTTCTGTGCAGAAAACACTGTGTCCTACATTTAAAAAATGCTGTAATTGGGGAACCTCTCAATTAAATAGAATTCATATGTTCTATTACCTAAATCAAACACCAAATACTGGACACTGGCCAATAGTTATCTATATCAATATCTATATCAATAGTTGTCTATGATAGAGAAATTCAAGAAAGGATTTTTCAACGGAGATTTTACAAGCCTCTTTTAGGTATGCTAGAAACCTCCCTTGTTGTAAGGAAGCATTGACTACTCCCTTCACTCACTCATCCAGTCCTCCTCTGGCCATTTTACTAAGTCAAGAAGGGCAAGAGTCAAACAACCATGTGGTGGCTCTCACTTCTCCAAGGATTGTTCCACATTCTCAGGCTCTAAAAATTGAAAATAATCCATTATTATGGACAAGCTGTGACCCAAGTTACATTTACTGGGACTGTATCAACTATAGTGTCCAGGCCAGAACAGACATGCAATTTTATCTGCAACGTGCCATGACAATTTGTCACAGCAGGCTGCTGAATGGTAATAGACCTTTGACCACTTTAAACCATGACCACCAGTTGGCTTCTTGCAAATGTCATGGTGACAGAAAGTAATAATTTCTTTGACACAAAGATGATTTTTAAATAGGATCTACTCTGTGTTTGGGCAAACTCATACTAAGTCTTCTGCCAGGATCACTTTAGTCTCTGTCTCACTTTTTTTTCATCACTGAGAGCAACCTGGAAAATCAAGGGGCTGACTTGGCTCCATTCCACAATAGGTATTTGTCAACCACCCTGGCCATCTCCCCATCATTATTATTATTTTCAGAAAGGACTGGAATGATATTCTCACTCATTTCTATCTAGAGCAAGCACCATTTGCTCTGCCAGTGATTCACAACTGTTGCTTAGCAAAATCAAACATGTGAATTAACCCTGCCTATAAATATTAGTTATACAAAAGTTATACAAAAAAGATGAAGGAATGAATGATATTTGTAATGAGGAGCCATATGAAGACGAAACCCAAATTCTAAGAAGTGAAGTGGAATCTGCAATAACGGAAATGGGGAAAAATAAAACACCAGGAACAGATGATATCCCAATTGAACTGCTACAGTGCCTACAGGGAGATGCAACTTTAGTGCTAACTGAAATATGCTAACAAATATGGAAACAAAGCAGTGGTCAATAGAAACGCTCGATATACATACCAATCCACAATAAAGGAGATAAAAAAACCTGCAACCATTATAGGACAATAGCACTAATCTCACATGTAAGCAAAATAATGCTCAAAATTCTGCAGCATAGACTCCAACCATACATGGAGGGAGAAATTCCAGAGGTGCAAGCAGGATTCTGAAAAGGAAGGGGCACTAGGGACCACACTGCAAACATATGATGGCTAATGAAGCATGCCAAATAATTCACACACACACACACACACACACACACACACACACAAATCAGCATGTGCTTCATAGACTACAGCAAAGCATTTGATTGTATAGATCACAAAAAATTATGAAATGCACTCAAAGACATGGGGGTGCCACTACATCTGACAGTCCTGATAAGGAATCTTTACTGAGGACAAGAGGCCACCATCAGAACAAAATTTGGGGAAACAGAGTGGTTCCCAATAGGCAAAGGGGTCAGGCAAGGCTGCATCCTATCTGTTTAAGTTATATGTTTTTGTATTTGTTTAGTTATATGTTGAAAACATCATAAGAAAAGCAGAATTAGAATCAGAAAAAGTAAGAGTTAAGATAGGAAAAAGCAACATTATAATAATAATAATAATAATAATAATAATAATTTTTATTTATAGCCCGCCTCTCTGCGGAGCAATCGGGGCGGGTTACAGCATTTAAAATACATAAGTTAAAACAATCAAAATCCCCATCTATCCCTCCCACCCCTTAAAACAATATTAAACTAATTATAAATTAAAACAACATGCTCCAAAATAAAATAAGCCTGTAAATACAATAATAAATAACATGATGATGGCGGCATGAGGGAGGGGGCAATGGAGCTGTTCCTGCAAACCGGAGAATTATTCCGGGAAGGCCTGCCGAAAGAGATCCGTCTTCACTGCTTTCTTAAAAGCAGTGAGGGTGGTAATATGACGGATCTCTTCCGGCAGGCCATTCCAAAGTCTGGGAGCGGTCACAGAAAAGGTCCTCTGGGAGGTCTGAGACAGCCTGGTTTTTATTGGCTGTAACAGATTCCTCCCAGAGGATCGAAGGGCGCGGGGGGGATCATACGGGACGAGGCGGTCCTTCAGATAGGATGGGCCCAAGCCATGTAGGGCTTTAAAGGTCAAAACCAACACCTTGTACTGTGCCCGGAAACTGACTGGCAACATTAACAACCTAAGATATGCAGACGATACCATATTATTAGCAAAAGACATTTAGGAATTGGAACAGTTAATAAGGAAGATCAAAGATGAAAGTGCAAAAGCAGGTCTGATACTGAACATATAGAAAACAAAAATAATGACCACAGAAGAAATACACAAATTCAATCTAGACAACAAGGAAATTGAAATAGTTAAATAGTTAAAGAATTCCCATATGTAGGATCAAACATTGACCAGTCAAGAAATAAGAAGACTAGGAATGGGAAGGGCTGCTACCTGTATATAAGAATTGGAAAAGATGCTGAAAAGCAAAGGCATACAACTGAGTACTAAAGTCAGAATCGTTCAGGCCATTGTATTCCCAATTACCATGTACAGATCCAAGAGTTGGACAGTGAAGGAAGCAGACAGAAAGAAAATCAACTCATTTGAAATGTGGTCCTAGAGAAAAGTACTTAGGATACCATGGATAGCCAAGATGACAAAGAAATGGGTTCTTGAACAGATCAGACCAGGACTCTTTTTGGAAGCAAAGATGATCAAGTTGAGACTATCATACTTTGGCCACATAATGAGAAGGCACAGATCACTTTTAAAAATGCTAGGAAAAGTAAAGGCTAGAAGAAAGAAAGGAAGACCACAAACCAGATGGATAGACTCAATCAGGGGGGTTATGGGCAAGGGCTTGCAGGATTTGGGCAAGGCAGTGGAAGATAGGGATTCTTGGGTATGTCTCATCCACAGGGTCGCCATGAGTCAGAAATGACTCAAGGGCAGCTAACAACAACAAATAAATATTAGCAAAACATGCAAGTGATGGAAACTAGTCTATCCTGGTTGGAGAACCTATCAAATTATATTTGGCATCACCAAGCATCATTTGCTCTACTGAAAGGTATAATTTTGCTGTATTTCCTATTGAAAGACATGGAGAGGGAGGTCTATAATTTGCAGAAACTTTTTTAAAAAAAAACTGGTTTGACTGATCTTTGGTAATTTTCTGTTCTGATTGGACTTGTTTCTCAAGCACCCTTTCAGCTTGCAAGTTATATGGAGCCACAAAAATGCCCAAAAATATTCTTGGAGACAAATGAGTTGGCACTTGCTAAAGACTGAAACCAGCAGTTGGTTGAAATTGACCCAGAGATCCAGGCCACCTGCCTACTTAAAGAGTAATGTGAAGCTCAGCAGAGATCCTTGAACTGATTACAGAGAGCAGGTGTCAGTGAGGGAAAAAATAAGGGCTCTACAATGCAACAGAATTGGAAAGAGATAAATTTGAAAGCAGAAGTATAAGGAACAAGCCAAGTAAAATTATTTGATATCCTGCCAGTTGGTATATTTCCAACATGATGAAGTGATGACAGTAGTAAAGTTCAGAGCTAATGGATGGGCATTTTTATTTTCCTTTCATAAAGATCAACCTGTCTCCAGAAAGCCTGGAAAGAGCTCAAGGATTTGGGGTGGGGAGAGAGACTATTGGATTCTACAGTGTTGATGAAAGTAGCAGTTTGGTACATTCCAGAACCTGATGTGAAAAGATCTCCAGTTCACCTTGAGCATTTGCACCTCTGTGACGCTTTCACAGTGTTTTCTAAATATAAAGTGTACACAATACAATGCTCTTGTTTTAAAATGGAAACAGCTATAATATGCATAACTAGAAAAAAATACATGCAAATACACTTTATTCAATTGAAAAGAGTTATGTCATTTAGGTAAACTGCGCAAATAACTGCACATATTAGAAAAAGTGTTTTAAAAATTGTGTGAACAACAGAGAAGGAAGAAGGGGAGGCCTCATACCCTGATTCGAAACAAAGATGGGAAGAAAAATCAAGTGGGACTGAAAAAAACAATGAAATGAAGACTTGAGAGATTTCACATCCCTGAGCTGGACCCAGTATCCCATCATTGACGAGAACTTCAGATGCCATCCAGTGTGTTCAATGTCTTCCTTTCTAATTCAGAGAGCTGAATTCACAAGGATATAATGTTGCAGACTTGTCAGATCATCAGAACTGGCATATTCCCTAGCCTTGTTTTCTCTTTCCCATCTTTCTACTTGCCTTTCTTTGCTTTCCCATCTCTTGTAATTTACCCATTGTGTTTTCTCTTCTTCTGAATCCATATGTGTTGATTATCCTGTCTCAGAGGTACATCTTAACACAGTCAGGGGGTTTGAGTGTGTCAGAGAGACTGAGAACAATACTGTTAAAGGAGTTTAGACTATCAAATAGACTTTATACATTCATCCTCTTCAGATAGTAACACTATTATATCTGCAGAAAAGATCTAATAGTTCAGTGATACAGGCAGCAAAAAAGCTCCAGAAAGGAAGCTACTACACAGCAACACTAGTGTGGGGCTGACGGTGGTGGAGGATCTCTTAGAGTCGATGTCAATGGCACTTAGCTAACTCTTGTTAGAGGTGAGAAGAAGAATGCAATGGGAAGCTCCAAAACTGAACATGATTAATAGGAATGTGAAAACAAGAAGCATGAATCAAGGGAAACTAGAAATCGTAAAACAAGAAATTGAGCACATACGCATTGTAATACTTGGTATGAGAAATCTAAAGTGGCTGGAAATGGGACATTATCAATCAGATATTACCAATTACAATGAAAATGACAATCTGGGAAGAAATAGTGTCATTAATAGTGAGGTGCAAAGTAGCAAAAGTTGTCAGAGGACACAACATAAAGCCTAACTGAGCAAGATCAATAAGACTGCATGGAAGACCTATCTATACATTTGTAATCTAAGTTTATGCTCCAACTAGAGAGGCAGAAGGGGAGGGGGGACTTGGTGCTGGTATCATAGATCTCTAGGAAGGGAAGCTCAAGTCCCACCTCCCAGACTAGACTGGATGAACTGAACTCCTTCTCCTGAAATGATACCACAAAACTGAACCACCAAGACCTCTATGTGGTTGATCCTCCACAGGAATTATCAATTAGAAATTTACTAAACTAATCACTATGAAATATTAAGAAAGTGACCATCACTGAATCTTTCTAGGAATAATAAAGGCAGCCTTCAATCTATCCTATGCATGCTTAACTTGAGAATAAGCACACTCAAAATTAGGGCATGTCTAAGTAAAGATTGTGTTTGAAAGAGTATTCACTTTAAGGATATTTGAACGATAGTGGATGGGAAAAGCAATTTTTCCCTCTCCTTGTAAGTAGGAAAAAATAATAAACTGCCAGTCAATGTTGACCTCTCCCCTCAACTGTTCCTGTCTGGCTTTCAGGAAGGAACAGATAATACACCAAAGAGGACATCTTGGTAATCACAAGCAACCAAAATGGAAAAATAGGTAATCGAGTTAAACTAAACATTGGCAGAGACTGTGATCTAGAATCAAGAAAAAAAGCAGGAGAGCGACTTACCAAGTTTTGTGAAGCCAACAGCTTGTACATTTGAAACACATTCTTCAGACAACTGAATAGATTACTATATAAGTTGACATCACTGGATGGTCAATACAGAAATGGAATAGACTACGTAATTGGAAGTAGAAGATGTTGTTAATTAAGAGCCTTTTTTTTCTCTGGGAAATGCTCGTGTGCTGGTTTACACATTCCTTCTTAGAATATAACAAATTGGCATACTGAAGAAGAAAGAGCATCTTCCCCATCACTACCACTGCCATGCACCTGGTCCTAATGGGCCCATGGGTTTTTGTCTTTCTCTTGTAATGTGTCTACTGTGTTTGATCTGGCTTTATTGGGCTGGTTTCATGTCATCTAAGCATTTCTGAACTAAACCACTGGAAGCACCCCAATTCTTGCCCTGTAGTAAATTAGACTGGATTGTTTTAAGACAGGAACTCAGTCCTTCCTTGGTGCAATACGCTGGAGAGAATGACCTTCCAGATCCTTCCAGTCTTACAATCATATAATTTAATTGGACTCTGACATGTTTCTCTCTCTTTCTCTCTCATCTTGCCAATGTTTCTCAGCAATAACAAGCTGTCGATTTCCATTCTCCCTTGTGCGTGAAGGAAGGCAAAGAATGTCTTTTCTCTAAACAGCCATTTAAGCCAGATGTTGTTCTGGCAGGCAGGTTCAGATTGGATAATGCAGTGGCTCTGAATGTTACTTGTAATTGTGCAAAAATTAAAGCTGGTAAATTCTCACATCCAAGGTCATATGGTACTCTCAGATCTGAAAATCTGGAGTCATTTCTTACTGCAATGTGAAGCCAAGACTCTTGTAGTAAACAGCAAGGACTTAACTATGAAGAGTTTATCCCAGAACTCCTTCCTTCCTTCTTTCCTTCTTTCTTTCTTTCCTTCCTTCCTCTTTCTCTTTCTTTCTTTCTTTCTCTTTCTTTCTTTCTTTCTTTCTAAATCTCTCTATATTTCAGTTTGAAACTTCTGCTATCTTTTGGCCACCGGTAAGTGAGTAACAGGGTATCCAAAGCCTAGCAATGTTTTTAAATTTAAAAAGGTATCCTCTGTTTGAACCCTATGATTAATATCACTAATAGAAAAAGTTGTACATAGAGAAATAATAATAAAAAAAAGAATTCTGCTCACATATGATATCAATTCTTTTTGCAGGATTGTTTATGCCTTCATTTTATTTACTGAAATTTACCAGGCCTATGGGAATAGTCCTAGTTACCCTTGGAGGAGATCAAAGTATGATTTATTCATTTCAGATATAAAAAAGATGAATTCTGTTAAATCCTTATTGAAGCTAAACTGTTAGGAAATTCTCCTTTATCTGTGGTGGCCAAATCAATGGAGATACAGCTTTTCAAAGCAATTAAAAGACCATGTTGTACCCATCTATTATGTAGCTAGTAAAGATGAGGAGTTATCAGAAAAAGATATGGCAAGCCAAATTGTGCCCCATAAACATCGTTGACTACATAGAGCTTCAAGCCAAGAGTCTGAAGGGTTCAGTACTCAAAGCCCTGGACCTGGATTTCAGTTTAATTTCTCCCATAATCATTTTAATTGCTTAGAAATTATTTCCAACTCAAATATGAACCATGTTGAGGATTCTATGAAATGTTTATGAAACACAAACTGAAGCAAAGGCCCAGTTCTTATTTGTGTGTGTAAGTATGGGCCTAAGCAGACGGCGCTTTGCGCCATCTTGGAGGCAAGGAAGGGGAAGGACAGCCTCACGCTGGGTGCCCCAACCCCTTCCTGAACACATCATAGGAGCACCCGTTGCTCCGCACGACCGGCACTCCAACGACGCACTTCCACCGCAGCGTCCGCACACAGACCTTGGGCAAGTCACACTCTCTTGGGCTCAGAGGAAGGCAAAGGAAACCTCTAAATAAATCTTGCCAAGAAAATCCCATGATTTTGACTTAGGGTCACCATACATCAGAAATGACTTGAAGGCACACAACAACAACAACAACAACAAGTATGCTAGTAGAGGAGGGGGACAGAAGAGAAGAAATGGCATGGCAGCAGAGGAAAGGAGGTTATGAAAAAGAGATTTACACTGGCATAAGTGATTCTTACACGGGCGTACATTAACAGGATTCTAATGAAAATTCTTACCCATCCTTATCCTGACCATCTTTAGTGAAAACAAAATCCAGAACAAAATAATAATTTAACAGGTTCCTTTTTCGTTATCCTCCACCCTTTACTGTGATGAAATACAGAACAAGAAATGAAGAGTAATAAATGGAAATGTGGTGTATAGGAACTGCAGAGATGTTTACGGTGAATAGTGGAATCCCTGAGTCTTTGTGGAGCTCTCTGCAGACAAATGAAACATTAGCAACATGATCCCAGAAACAATTAGGAAACACCCAATCTGTCTTCCCTTACTTCACTTTATCAACTGAGTTTCAAGGAGAGGGAAAGCCAATGAAATCTATCTTCCTTCCATTCTGAAGACCGATCATTCTTCTGCCCTTCTAATTCTTCCCCACCCTTATCTATTTGGCATGAGGCACTCTCGATGCAATAATTACTGAATTATTAGCTCAAAAAGGAATTTACAAACCCCTGTTCATTATTTCTAAATGATGGAAGGAACGTGCCATGGAAATGAAAGCTACTGCTTGAAAGATATAAACCTAGGGACCTTATTAATGGGCTTTCAGCTTGTTTTAGATCTGAGCGGAGTCTGAGCAGCACTCCCCAAAAGGATACTTTGAACACCATTAATGAGAATATTTAGCATTCTATTATTCAGTATTAAAAACAGCAAGCTCCAAAATAAACAGCAGGAAGGTCTCTGTATATTGCATAAAAAGGGGAGAAAAGGAAAAGCCCAAAGTCCTGAGTCAGTTGGGAGATGACAGACTGCCATGGCTACTGTCAGAAATAAAAGCAGGGAAGAATAATTAAGCTTAGCAAGAATTCAACCACACCAACAAAGCAACAACAGCTGCTTCTCCATAAACATAGTAAGGGAGAGCTGGTACTACAGTGCAGTCAGTGCTCAATCCAGGATTTCTCTCTGCCTTTTTGTGACAAGTAGTGGATTCCATGTTAGTGGTGGGGGGTAGTAGATCAGTTCTGGATTTTAGTCCAGGCTTCAAAAAGACAAGCCAAATTGTTGAAGCCTATCCTCCAAAATAGACCTGAGCACTTTCGACAACATCTTTCAAGTTCCAACCTAAAGCACATTCATCACACCACTAACACAGGAGATATCAGCTGCCACCTGCTGCTGTGCAATGGTGTAAGTAAGGCATTTTAGCTTTCTTGCACCTTATGCTTTTCTTAAGATGATACTGTGTCACTTCCTCCCAAATGTTGCAGCCAGCTCTGGTGCATCTCTGAGCAGCAGGAGCTCCTACCCATTCTACAGAGCTGTGGAACCTGGCCACAGAGCCCTACTCTGGTTGGGAATGCAATTTTTCATTAAATTTCTTCTTGAATAAAGCTGCAAATAATTTGAAATTTTTTCGCTCAGCTGTGAGAAAGTCTTTGAGAACCATGCTGTTTCTGAAGCCTATTTTCAATTTAAGACTCATTCTGTGCAAAATTTGCACATGATTATTTTGCACACAAATCAGCCTTTTGTTTCTTCACAGAAATAGCATTTCCTGCACAGAAAATGTTGGTTCCTCCACACACAAAAGATTACAAATCAACTTTGCATGAATTTTGCACAAAATACATCCATAATTGCAGCATTTTCTGTGCAGGAAATAGCATTTTATTTAGAAATATTATTTTCTGCCAGAAAATGCTGGCAAGCTGCCAGGTTAGGAACTGGAGATACTCTCTCCATTAATCTTCCATAAATTTACAAGAAAGATGTGAGATGAAAAATCATTTTCCTGCAGCCCTGAAATACTTTCCCAGTGCTATTCTTGGTCTTCAGAAAAAAGGCCAGAAACCTTGATAAAAAGTAGATCCTTCAAGTATATATCACACCTTTCATTTTCCAGGATCCCAGAAATATTTTATGAAGTACATACTGTTTGTTTGTTTGTTCATTTGGAGTATTTATATCCCAGTCTTCAGCCATAAAGGCTCTCCAAGCAGCTTACAAATGGATAGACAGATTCCCTGCCTTCAGGCTTACAATCTAAAAAGGCATGACACACAAGGAGAAGGGAATGGCAGTGGGGAAGGGGATCAGGTCTGGCAGTTCTTCTCTCCCTCTGAGGTCTGGACCATGGCAGATGGACTGGAAGGAGGGCTCTCCTTCTTAATCTAGGCTAGGCCTGATGGAGCTGGCCTGATGGAGCTGGCCTGCATCTCTCCCTCTGAGACCAAGGAGGTAATGCAGGTAACAGACCTTTGTCTCTGTCCAGCATAAGGACAAAACCTCTGCCCTCTGTACCCAGTGCAAGAATAAAGTGCAAGTGTAAAGAGCAGTCCCTGCTGAATCGGGGCTTCAGTCCTGCAAAGAGCTAGACTACTGAGGGAAGCAGAGGTCCAGCAGCAAATACAGCAGCGTCTTCCTTCCTACATCTTCCCTGATGGTCTCTGTGCTCCTCAGTCTCTCCCCTGATGGTTCTTCTCTCCCTCATAGGCCCCAGTGGTGGAGTATTGTATAACTATAATAGTTATATATAAATAAACTAGCTGGAAAAGAAGATTGCACACTTATCACTATGTGATTGAGGGCCTTTGCAGACTGCCAGAAATAGTGCAAATTGAGTCCACTTTAACTGCCCTGACTCAGTGCTAAGGAATCATGGGAACTGTAGTTTATTGTGGCACCAGAGCTCTCTGACAGAGAAGGCTCAATGTCTCAGAAAAAAATACAGTTCCCATGATTCCCTAGCACTGAGCCAGGGCAGTTAAAGTGGACTCAATTTGCACTATTTCTAGCAGTCTGCAAAGGCCCTGAGTTTTCTATAGTAATATCCATCCCTATACTAATGAACAAGGAACTATGTGCTATCTTTAAATCAAATCCTCCAGTAATTGGGGGGGGGGGGGATCAGGAAAAAAATCTGTGCATACTTCCATTATTGTGCTACTAAATTAGGGTTTCCATTTCTTTTCTGCCAAGCTACCTATCTTTAACTGGCATTTAGTACAACTTTGCTACCTCCATGCTGGGAATATGGAGTTACTGCTTGAATTGGTTAATGGAGATCAGTGAGAGTTTTGTCTACTTTTAACAAGCACTTTCCCAATTTTTTTGGATTTCTTGATAAAATCTATGCGCCCCTTCAAGATGAAAAAAAAGTCTCTGGATTTGTTTCTGTACAAAATGACTACCTTGGAGATCTATGCGACATTTTCTTCATCCCATTGTCCATGCTGGAGACTGCCTATACCCTTGAAAGCCACTTGCAACAATATGGAGTAGCACAGTCAATAATACTGAGCTAGATGGTCTAGAAGTCTAACTCCATATAAGCCACTGGGACCCAGGTCTATCCATTTCAAGACCAACTATGACCCATCACATGATATTGTAGTCTCCAACATACATTCATAAAATCCTTACTTGTGTGTTCAGCTTCTTCCCCCCCAGGTGTTTTTTTTACCAAGTCTGCCTTCCTGAGCACCTTTTCTTCCCCCTCTCTGTCTCTTTCTCTCTTCATAAAGGCTTCTTTCTCCCTACCAAAGTCTACAGTAGGCGTGGGTAAAACTAGCTGCTTTGATTAGAAAGAGGTGAAGTGAAAAACAGATAATAGTGGAGCTTTCCCACACCTGATCTCCCAACAAGAGGTCAGTGATGTGGGTCAATAGCTGAAATAAAAGCCTCATCACATGAAGGGAAGGGGAAGAGCCTAGACTGTCTAACAAAAAGCAGCTGAGCCGGGTGGCAACAGGAAAGAAAAGTGTAACATTTCTGAATTTATCTGGTTTTGTGTATAGGAGATCTACAAGATAGGAGGATATGGCTGACAGCCCTGACAGCCACAAATGATTGTTTAAAAACAGTATTGTTTAATCCAAGCAGAGATAGGCTATGCAATGAATCATGTTCCAGTGTGACTGAGTTTGTGTGTGTGTCAGATAGAAAGTTAAGGTAAGAGGAAGGAAGAGTCCATTGGAAAGTGGGGTGTTTAAGAAGAAATATCTGGAATTTGTCAGTTTAGTGATTCCATTGTGATCTGAAACTTTTTGACTTTTATTAATTTTATGAAGCCTTCCTTGTTGTAGTTTATATGCCATGTTCTGTTGCATATGCAATGTACTTCTAGGCATCAAACAGGTACATGTTAAACAAATAAACACCTCAGCCACAAATGTTGTTCTGCTAATGAAAGCTAGACTCTTAACAAATTTAATTTTCATACTTGTGTATTTTTGTTTCCTTTAAAAGGGTTAACACCCTGGGAAACTAAAATTGCACCCCACATCATGACTAGGGATGTGAACATCTGTCAATTTCATGTTTGTCACATTTCTCAGAATCCCAGCTTTGTCTTCCCTTCCCATCTCTATGCTGTGACTCTTTCCCTTTCTCCCTCACAGAAATTTTGCAGAGGTTGGTACACACCTTTTATGAAGCATGCAATTCTCTACATGTAAACACATTATGCATGTATTTTCCCATTGATTACAGCATGTTTGTGAGCATTTTTCTAAATATATCCACTTTTAGCAGTGCATAGAATCAGAGAATCAAAGAGTTGGAAGAGACCTCAATGACCATCAAATCCAAACCCCTGCCATTCAGGAATACACATTCACATTCACTTGTGTAATTTGAATTAGATAGAATATAATTTGAAAATGAAAATGTTGAATTATACACAACATAATTTGAAAATGCAAAAGAAAGACACTGATGGATGGAAGCCATGTGTGCAATTTTGTTAACAGTTCTGCAAAGAGTGAAACTGAATAACATTGTTTTAAAAGATTTTGGTTAATGTGAGCTTTCTTTCTGTCCCTACCTATAACCTGTCCATCATGGTGTCCATGGTGGGTGGTCTCCTTCTGAACTGGGCTTGTCTACTCACCACTCACCATGGCATGAAAAGAAGCCAGTGTGATGGATCGCAGGAGCGCCATGACATATTGTGCTATTTATCACACAACAGTTTCCCTTCTTCCAATGGGGGCTTTCTCTATATGTCAGTGTCAGTTCCTGCACCACCCCCAATGCATCAAAGAGAAATGTTTGAATATGAAGCACAACCATTTCCGCAGGCTTGTCTCGCACTGATTTCTACATACATCAAGTGTCTTCCCTTCTTTGTTTTTGGTGCTTATTTATTTATTTCACACATGCACCAACAAAGATAGATAGAGAGAGAGAAGGACAGACAGATTTTGTGCTTGACTTTAATAAAGACATCAAACCAAGATACCAGCTAAAGGTCACAGGAAACGGAATAAAGGAAGGGACAAAAACAGCTAAAATTAGGCACGATGCAAATGTTTGTGATTTTCCACTCCGGAGGCAACATTTGCAGTTCCAGGTAAGTGCAGAAATTTTCTGAATATTACTGTTGTTGGGGATTTTTTTTTTATTTAAAAAAGGCAACATAATTCACAGTTACAATAACCTGTGATTTAGTTCTGCATTAATTTATACTTTTCTCTGTGCTTTTGAAAGAGGAGCAGCAGATAATCATACACAAGTGGTGCACAATTCTGATTGGGGTCCACTTTATAAAACTGTCATCTTTCTGGGATAAATATTGTCCTATTCTGGCAGTCGCAATCCAAATAAGATAAATGGACAAGGATGGGCAGTGTGGTAGCCTTACCACCACTTGTTCCATCTCTCTCTATATGCAGAGTATGACTTTCTTAATGGGAGATCCTCATCTATCCAGTCCCATTATGTCTTTCCACACAATTTTGAATGCTGATTCCCAAATCTCTGAAGATCCTCTACAGGCACAGAGTATTTTCCCATTCAAAAAGTCATCCTTTACATGTATAGGGCATCAGAAAAATCACAGAATCATAGAGTAGGAAGAGACCCCAAGAGCCATCCAGTCCAACCCCCTGCTATGCAGGAATACATCATCAGAGCACTCCCAACACATGGCCATCCAGTCTCTGTTTAAAAACCTCCAAATGAGACTCCACAACTCACCAAGATAGTGTGTTCCATGTCAAATGGCTCTTACCATCAGGACATTCTTCCTAATGTTGAGGTGGAATCTCTTTTCCTGTAGCTTGCATTCATTGCTCCATGTCCTACTTTCTGGAACATCTTTTCCTTATACACCTACTTTACTGGGATCCTAAACACTCAAACAGAGTGTTTAAATTGGTGTCCAAAATAGTGGCACCAATTGCATAACACAGACATAACCAGAAATGAAAGAGACTGTCTTTACCTAGCCATAACTTTTTATAAAATCTCATTTTTTGAAGAGCACCACAATTTTACGGAACACAATCCAAAGACCGCATATCTGATAACAACACCAATGAAAATGTTTTTTTTCTAATAAAAAAAATGGTTTTCCAGAAAAATGAATGACAGTGCAACCAAACTTAAGCACTTTGAAATCCCATTAATTTTTATGGAAGACTTCCATAAAAGTGGAAGCACATAACCATTATGGAAGCACATAACCGTCACGTCTCTGGAAACAGCAAAACATTAATACACTTTACTTTGGCTGGATCTCGCCTCATGTTTGCTGCTTTACAGTATATCCGCTATGCTGCTGAAATAAGGTATGCTTCCATCCCATAAACATGTAAAGTAGCTGCAAAAGGAACCACAGACAATTTATGCCTGGAAAATTAGTCAATAAACTTTTATTACAGCACTTCTTAATACTTTTATTAATATGAAGAAACTTAAAATTAAGTTCCTCCCATCCATAAATTTATAAGCCAAATCCTAAAGAGGTTTCTGGCATTGGGGGATGGGAATAACTGTAGCCTCATATAAAACCTATTGCTTTTTTAATTTTAACATTCAGTATTTCCATTTGTACAAGGTACCTTATACAGGGGTCAAATAAGACAAACCAAAATTCCAACCAAATTTTTTAAAGGGAGATAAAGAGGGATGAAATTATTAGTCTGGCATTTTCCCAGGCTTTCAACTCCATGGAGAACATGAAATATGATCCATATAAATCTAAAATTTCCTTAATATTCTGGGAAATTATATCAGTGAAGCATAGTTTTGAGTGTTGGTCTAGGATTTTGGAAGACCTGTGTTCAAAATCCTCGATCAGCCATGGAAACCCACTAGGTGACTTTGGACAATTCACATCCTTTCAGTCTCAGAGAAAGGCAAAGGCAAATCTGGCCAAGAAATATAGGGTTGCCTTAGTTTCACCTTAAGTCAAAAATAACTTCAGGGCACACAACAACAAAAATGAAAGCCACATTAAAGTCTACATTATTACTTAGAACCCTATTACACAAGAAAACAAAGCAGAAACAGAGTAAGGGAGTAGAGGTTTTCTCTGACCCTTACAGCATGACATCCATTCTTTTCCTACAAGAGACAGAGGTAAAAATGTGTCTATTTTCTAGTTGGAAAAAATCTGTTCAAGAAAAGACACACTTTTACAACTATCTCCTGCAAGAAGATAAAAGAAGTACTACAATGCAATGTGCTAAGGCACAGAGAAAGCCGCTACTCTCCCGCTTTGTTTCTGCTTTGTTTTCTCATGCAATAGGACTCTGTTTGGGTGCTAAATAATGGTTTGCAATTTCCAAGATCAGATACCAATCACAAAGGAATTTCAGGCACATGGTCACCTTTTAATGGGTTTCAATGGGATTTCAGAAGGATTCAGTGTCCCTACCATTTTGGCCATTAAAGGAATTAAAGATGGAGGAATTAAAAAAGTGAAATTACTTATTTGCTTAAAAGTAAAATTGGCTTGCCTCCAGCCCTTGATCTGAACCTTAGTTTTCTCATTTATGTTCTATGGGGCTAACTCATAAACAATTATTATGTTTTGGCTGTCTAGAAACACCTTAATGATTTGGGAATGTAATTTATGACAAATGTTTAGCTTCCTAGATTTATTCACCCTATTTAATACCATAGTGTGTCTGTTCTGAATTTTCAGCTTCTTGGTAAAAGGGAAATAGATGAATGATTTGGACTGTGATCATCTCATATCATTAGCAGCTTGTGAAGTAAAAACAACATCTCAGAAGGCACGGAGATGTGGAGGACAGACTGTTTAATTTTGTCACAGAAATTCTATGGTAGCTTGTAAATTTATTTGCCTCTTATGAAGAACGAGAGTGAGTGCCTATTCACATTCAATATACAGAAATTGACTGGGCTGAGAGTTACAACTTTCTTAAATGCTTGTTGCTGTTGTTCTTGTTGCTGTTGCTTATTCATTCATTTATTTATCTGCTGCCTTTCAAAAAGGGACCCAAGACAACTCACAGATAAAATCCTGGGGAAGTCACACTCTCTTGGCATCAGAGGAAGGCAATGGCAAACCTCTTCTGAACAAATCTTGCCAAGAAAGCCCCATGGTAGTTTCACCTTAGGGTTGCTGTAAGTCAGGAAGGACTTGATGGCACACAATGACAATGACAACACTCCTTCTCTGTGTACTTTTCCCAGATCATCTTACAAAGAAAGAAAGATCACAATCTCTGCCTTTACAATCTACATTTCACTCTAGAATGCTAAATAGTTCTAGAAAATGTTTGAGCATGTATTCTAAGGATTTCATACCTTGTAATTACTGTTTATACTCCTGCATCTAATAATCTATTAGAACTGGCATGGTGTAGTGGTTTGAGTATTAGACTAGGAGTCCAGAAGAACAGAGTTTGAACCCCAAATCAGCTATGAAAACCCACTGAGTGGCCTTGAGCAAGCCACATTCTCTCAGACTAAAAGGAAGGCAAGGGCAAACCCCTTCTGAAAACTCCTTGCCAAGAAAACCCCAGGACAGGTTTGCCTTAGGGTCACCCTAAGTCGAAGCAACTTGAAAGCACACACCACCAACAACCCACTACCATACTGTGGACTCAACTTGCTTGAGTCAACTCGAACAACTCCCTTCCTAGCGTCGAAATTCTCTTCCAAAAACAGCTGAAACTATGGACTTGACTCTTCTTGGTGATGCTTTCTATTAGATGAACACATTCACAGTTCAGGGAGTTTAAAGCTTAATATTTTAGCTAAATCAATCTTCCCACAACACAAATCACTTACTTCTTCTTCCACTTTTAGTAGTCATGGGAAATGATTGCTCCAAATCCTCCATAGAATGACATCATTACAGTATATAGCTGAAAACAGTCATCATCTCCTTCGCCAGTCTTCTCTAAACATAAAAACTGATCCAACCCCTGCCTTGTTCTCTCTCTCTGTGTTGCTGGCAAAAACCTGCTATTATTGTCATTACCTGTCTCCGAACCCACTCTGCTTTATCATTTCTTTTTAATGTGAAAGCAACCCCTACATTGAACACCAAAGTATTTTTCTGATGTTCTTGTTATTTAAAAGGTAATCCATAGGAAAGAAAAATTACCAAGGTCCTTAAGAAGCATTTGCCAACTTTGAGAAAGCAGGGAAACTTTCTGACCAATTTTGAAGAGAATCATTTAGTTAGTTATTATTTTATATGCTGCCTTTTCCCCGACATGAGCACCAAAATGACTTATAAGGCTAAAAACTAGAAAGGATCAACATCTATCTGTCATTAATGTAGAAAATGAAGCCGCCTTTTTGGTATAAGTAATACACTCCCCCACCATCAAGGAAAGAGGATAGGGACCCAAGCACAAAGGGTTAAAAGAGGGGTTCTCATCTCAGAGATAGTGGGGTAGGTGGTAGAGATCTGGAATCAGGATTTTGTTTCCCTCTTTAAATAAACCTTGAGAACTATCCTGGGAACAAGGCAGGTTATAAATTAAATTAAATTACATTTTCTAAACTAATATGCAGTTTGCAACACATTTAGACATCAGATTACACAGATCTCCAAATTCTCCAAAACCAGTTTTCAGCTCAAACTAAAAAGGGACAAAGATAGCCAAAAACAACTTCAGAAAAACAATTGAAATATCATTTGGGAACTAATAAGTAAAGGTTATTTATAAACGACAAACTAATAATGTAAAACCTGGGGGGGGGGGGAGAGGAAGGATTTTTTTTCTGTCATAACATGTTCTGTGTTTTGTTGTTACTTTTAACATATTATTTACAAATTCTGCAGTTACAATCCTTGGTAAATTTGTCATCACCTTTCTTGGCCTTACTCTGTAAAGTCAACACCTTTACTATGAGGTTCAGCTTACTATGGGCCTTTACAGACTGCCAGAAATAATGCAGCTTGAGACCACCTTAACTGCCCTGGCCTAATGCTAGGTATGTGTTTCAGCTGTAAGTAGCTGCATGGCTAAAGAATACACACACCTTATGACAGGGGTCGGCAACCTTTGTTGCCGGGGGGCCGGGGGGGATGGCACCCCCCTTGCTTGTGCCGTGTGAATTCGCCTGGCATACGGGTGGGGAGGGCTTTCCCTGGGTTTTGGGAATGCCCCCCGCATGTGTGCCATGAGAATTCGCCCGGCTCACAGGCGGGAGGCCTTGGGAACACCCTTCCCATGCATGCACCGTGGAAATTCTCCCGGCGCACGGGTCGGGGGGCCTTCCCTGGGCCTTGGGAATGCCCCCCCCCACGTGTGCACCGTGTGAATTGGCCCGGCGCACAGGCGGGGGGCGTTCCCAAGACCCCGGGAAGGCCCCACGGTGCCCGCGCCATGCGAATTTGCATGGTGCAGCCACCATGGGGCCTTCCAAAATGGCATCCGTGTTTGCGAGCACATGTGCACGAGAGCGCGGGTGCTATTTTTGCATCCAAAATGGCGCCCGCCACCGTGTGCATGCATGCGCAAGCATGGGTGCCATTTTGGACCAAAAATGGCACCCATGCTCACATGCATAGCGGTGGTGGTGGGACCAGCCATGGGCCAGTCCCAAGGCCTCTGCAGGCCGTAGCTTGCCAACCCTGCCTTATGAAGATTATGAACCTTACCTGGGAATTATTTTAGGGGAGGAAGCCTGCTTCACTTCCTCTGCCAACCTATGCATGGCTGAAAAAGGAGTTGAAATATTCAGTGAAGCTCTAATTTAGTTGATTTACGGTCCAAATCTACATGGGAGGGGTAAGCATAGGAGCAGTTTCAAAAACAGGGGCTCCTTTGCATGCATGTGTGAACTATTCTTGGAGTGGCAGAAAAATAAATAAATGAATAAATAAATAAATAAACAAACCATAAATAAAACATGAAGTACAATAGACAGAAGCACAACTTTATTAGCTCTGCAACTTCAGGGAGACCAACAGCTGATCCATGCAACTTCAGGGAGCCTAATAGCATTATTAATCAGTTACTCCAATAACACAGAAAGGCTGCAATCCAACATCCCCCTTGTGTAGCATAAATAAATATGCATTCAGAGATACACTGCACCAGCACTATGCTATCCCCATGAAGAATAGCAACATTGTGCAACATCTGTTAATGGCTGGGTGTTGTTTCACAGTGTGCAATGCACAATGGTGATGTGAAATACACAACCACAATGCACAGTGGTATATGTGCAACTACATTTATACTGCTGCATCTGTTGCACTATAGAGAATTATTCACCCCAAATGCATATCACAACTTTGTTGTTACTAATTGCTGTCAAGTCAACTTTGACGTGTGACAACTCTATAAATAAGAGGCCTCCAAGTCTCCCTTTCATCAACAGCCCTTCTCACGTCCTCTATGATCAAGGTGGGCCTCCTCCCCTTAAATCATTCCAGTATAAGGGAAAGAGGAAATGTGACTGAATCCTCATGATCTTCATAAGGTGTGTGGTTTCCTTGATGTGGGCTCTAATGTGGGCTCCTCCTCCTCCTCCTGTGACAACAGCTACAAATTCCCATTGCAATAAGAGCGAGAGCAGCATATCTGCAAAGCTGGAGGGAAAGAATTCCCAGAGCTGCTTAGAAAGCAGTCATTGGAATAACAGCAAGTTCTGAGACAATCTAAAATGTAGTCCACAAGATTTCCCAAATCACTGACTGACATGTCTACTCAGAAGTAAAACCGAGAGGCAGCACTAGCATGGAAGTCCTGCACATACATTTCTATTAAAAAGTAAGAAGGAATAGAAGAAAGCATTCCAAGAGAATGCATAGGTAGCACAGTAGATTCCAAGAACATCCACAATCTATCCCTTTGCATTTAGTACCGTAATATGGTTAATAATAATCTAAAAACACATACACAAGCAGTCCTCTGAGACTGCATATTTTCTGTTCCACTAACATCCAGCAATGTACAGTGAAAGCAATTAAATCAAGACATTAAAATCTTGAGTACAAAACAGTTGTGTGCATGGTAGGAGGAGGAATCTACTCATTCCAGGCAGAAATCTACTCATTCCAGGAAGAAATCCACATACCTGACACGCACACACCTTGTGATCCTATTCACGCACACAAGCATGAAGATCCAGTCCCCTTAGACACAAACGCAGACCTACCCACTTTGCCAAGAAAACAATTGCACTGGTTGATCCACTGATAATCGAGCCCTAACTCTGGCCCAAGTGGTGTGTGTTTGTGCATATATGGCAAACGTTTGAGTGCTATGTGAGCAAATCCAACCTGAGTGCAAATTCTGGTAGGGTAAAGGCAAACAAAGTAGAGGCCATATTCTGGTATGGAAAAGTCCAGGCAAATCAGGCAGCACCCTGGATAGCTCCATCTGAATCTCAGTCAAGAATCTTATGAGCAGGCCTAAACCTTGTTTCGGCAACAAGCGTACCCAGACTGATCCCTGAAAACTGTTGCAGCCCCATCTGAGCAGGTAGCTTTGTCTTTGGCAAGCAAATAGCTATGATTAAAGTACCTAGGAGATTTTGATAGCCATTGACTGTGAGAACACAGGTGAGAGTATGGTGCACTGTGGCTTCTGGGTTTGAGGCTGAGAGTTTTATTTCAGGCTGGAGGGGTGCTGGGAAAAGGACTCTTTTGCACTGGGTCTTCCAAGACAGCGGGGGCATCCAGAACAGCTGTAGTGGAAAATCCTTCTCCTGTCCCTGAATCTACAGCCTCATTCATGAACCCTGGTCTCCCAATGTCTAAGTCCAACACTCAAACCACTATTATTATTACATCATGTTATTATTACATCATGTTGATTCTCTGAGAGGGAAGGAGGGAAGGTCTAATGCTTCTCTTCAGATTGTGAGAGTCCTACTTTTTGGTTGGGGAGGGAGTTAAGAGAATCCTGCATTGGCAAGTCTTGATTTTGTTTTAAATTGGCTCAAAATTAGGGAAGGAAGAAGAGAGAGAGACCCTCCTTCCCTCTTTCTCTCTCCAGGTTAATGGTTGTCAGGGAGGAAAGAGAAGAAAATCAGTTTCCACAAGACCCACTATTAAATTGCCTCTGTGTGTGTGTGTGTGTGATTGTGTGTATGTGTGTGTGTGTGTGTGTGTGTGTGTGTGTGAGAGAGAGAGAGAGATCAGACACCTTTCCAGTCCCTCCATTTGGTGAACATCTTGCAGATTGGCTGACAAGGAGGAAAGAAAAGAGAAGCAGGCTCCTCCATCAGAATGTCTGGCTGCTTTTTAAATTGCAGAGGAGTCCAGATGCTTTATCTGAATCTGGATTTTTATTTTTATTTTTAGCATCCTGCATGTTAGAGAGGGGAAGAACCAAGCTCCTCTCTTGTGACCAACTTTTTGCTTCTCTAAGCCACATATGGCAGTCTAAACTGCCCCTCTTCTCAACCAGTATTTTCCCAACAAAATAAAACAATAGTTTTAATGAATTTGATTTAATTTTAACTGATGAATTTGTTATTATGTGCTTTCAAGTTGTTTCCAACTTATGGAGACCCTAAAGTGAAACTATCATGGGGTTTCCTTGATCAGGTTTGTTTGATGAAGGGTTGCCTTTGCAGTCCTGTGAGGCTGAGAGAGTGTGACCTGCCTAGGGTTACCCAATGGGTTTCATGGCTTTAAACCTTGGTGTCTAGAGTCATAGTCACAAGCCACTATATCATGCTGGCTCTCTAAATAAAGAATGAGAGCCAGAGTGGCATAGTGGTTTGAGCATTAGACTAGGACTCGAAACCAGGCTAAATTTGAATCTTGGCTCAGGCACAGAAATCTACTCTTATACTCTTTCAGCCTCAGAAGATGGCAATGGCAAACCCCCTCTGAAGAAATTTGCCAAGAAAACCCCATGATAGGTTCACCTTAGGATCACCATAAACAGCAAATGACTTGAAGGTAAACAAATAATAATAATAATAATAATAATAATAATAATAATACTCAGTGGCATATAGAACTAATGACAAAAAAATAAATTTCGTTTTCTTAATGAAACCGAAGGCAAACAATGAGAGAAATATTCATTTATACTCCTTTTAAATATGCATACACACTCACATAAGGGCTGTACAAACCAGCCAAAAAGGCTGGCCTGGGGGTGGAGTGGGGGCATGGTGACTGCATGCAAGCCGTCCCGACTCTGCCCCGATGCTGCCATCACACCACCTCCTACTGTAAAGCACAGCATTGTAAAGTGGAAAAGGGGGAAGGAATTGGACGTAGCGAAGTCTCTAAATGTATTGACTTAAAGCACAGCAAGGTCCAGTTGAATAACTGCAGCTGGTGGTGAGTGCCTGATGGTGCTGAGAATCTCAGAAGACTTTTCAGAAGACTGGCAGATACAAAGGGAAAGGGGGTAGATGTGCCACCTGGTGGCTGTTTAGCCATTGCCCTTCTCCTCACCCAACCAAAACAGCCAGAGTGATGCTGAGCACATACTGAGCAAATTACATATTAAAAAAATAAACCTTGCTTCAATCTCTCCCCGGTGGCCCCTTCCTTCAGCTCCTCTCTCAGCTTTTTATTTATTGTAATTACTTTGGTAATAAGATTTGTTTTCCTTGTTATTATATATATTACCACCCAGGACAACAACGAAAGCAACAGTAGCAACAGTAGTGGAAAATAACAATGGCTGGAAGAATTATGCCTTTTATTTATCTCTGCAGCCATTATGAGGCCACTGAGCAAGAAAGGAAAACAACAAGAAGAGCTATACAGAAAGAAGGGGCAATTGGGAAAGGCTGTAAATAGAGAAGCAAGCATCTTCCTGGGGAGTGGAAGATGTATGGAAATGTGTTTACCAAGGAGAGAACAGTGGTTCCAAATGAGCCCAGCTCATATTTCATGTGTAAGGCAACTTTGGTGGATAAAGGACAGAATAAATAACACAAGTAAAAATAGGAGGAGTTGCTTGGATCTATGAGTAAAGGCTGGTGATTTTCAAGAGCTGGACTGTAAAGCTAGAGCTCAGATTTTAGCATCCTGGGCATGTTTGTGAACACAGTTTTTGTTTGCATTTAATGCATGCATGCTATGTTGCATGTGGTCCATGTGACTTCCTCCACTTCGTGCTTCTGTTGACGCATAGAATCTTAGAGTTGTAAGGGTATACAAGGGCGATCTAGTCCAACCCCCCACCATGAAGGAAGGCACACCTAAAGCACACCTGAAAGATGCCTATCTGTTAGATGACTTGTTGGATGGCCTCCAAAGATGAAGAGTCCACCATCCTCCAAGGCAGGGGGCAGCATACCTTTTTTTGGGGGGGCGGTTCCGCTGTCCCCCAGATCATCGGCGGGCCAAAGGGGAAAAATGGTGCCGTAGGTGCGCTCACGCACACATGTACACTACTCCCAGCACCGTGCGCATGCGTGAGTGATGCGGGGCACTATTTTGTGTTCCAAAATGGCGCCCGCACTCACACACGCATGCACACTACTCACAGCATTGTGCGCATGCATGCGCGAGTGTGGGGCGCCATTTTGTGTTGCAAAATGGCACCCGCAGTCATGCATGCACGTGCACAATGCTGGGAGTAGTGCGCATGCGTGCGTGAGCGTGGGCGCCATTTTTGAACACAGAATGGTGCCACACGTCATGCACGCATGGTGGCAGCAGCAGCAGGACCGGCCACGGGCTGGCTGAAAGACCTCGAGGGGCCGGGTTAGGCCCCTGGGCCGTAGTTTGCTGACCCCTGCTCCAAGGTGATCTATTCAACTGTCTAACAGTAAAGAAGCTCTTTGTAACATTTAGGTGGAATCTCTTTTCTAGTAATTTGAATCTATTGCTCATGTTCTGGTCCCTGGAGAAGCAGAAAACAAGCTTTCACCATCATCTTTATAACATCTCTTCTGATATTTAAGGAATATCTTTGTAATATAATTTAAAAGGGGGTTGATTTTGATTGAAGGGATGAAGCACTCTGGCCCTGATCACTCTGAGACTGTGGCAACCAGATGCCATGGTCCCGAATGGGTCGCCAACGGATCTTTTTGGGCTGGCTTTGGGCCACCTTAGAGCAACTTCCAGGCATTTGGGGGCTTCCGTCATTTCAACGCCACACACCCCAAAGCTCCTGGAAAGCATTTTATTTGGCCTGTGTGTTTCAGTCCATAGTGATTGGAGCTTTTTTCTACCAAATCTGATATTGCATCTATCTAGGGCAGGGGTAGGCAACCTAAGGCCTGGGGGCCGGATGCGGCCCCCCGAGGCCTTTGGACCGGCCCCAGGCTGGTCCTGCCGCTGCCGCCGCCGCCCCCCCCGCCGCCCGCCATGATGATATTGATTATTGTTGTTATTACTTGTTCTTGGGGTTTTCTTGGCAAAATCTCCACAGGGGTTTTGCCATGGCTTTTCTGGGTCTGAGAGAGTGTGCATGCATATTTTTTTTAAAAAAATTATGTTTTTAAAAAAATTATTTATTTATTTATTTATTTATTTATGGTGCTTCGGCCCCCCAATTGTCTGAGGGACAGCAACCCGGCCCCCGGCTCATAAAGGTTGCCTACCCCTGATCTAGGGCATACAGGGAGTTGTAAAGATTATGAGGGCTGCTGCCCAGTGTGGTACTTGCAATCCACACACCCTTAATGATGCCTCTACAGAGCATCTATGAACCCAATTTGACATATCATATAATGGTCAGAATTGTGTTACTGACCTATACAAGTAAAAGTCCAACATATGCCTATGTATGTTCTTTATAGCTCATTGCAAAGGTTGACATTCTCCTCTTCTCTCTACCTAAAGCCCCACATACACCCCACCACCCAAACTCTCCATTTAGCCATTGAATTGATTGATTGATTGATTGATTAGTATTTATACCCCGCTCTTCAGCCATAAAGACTCTCAGAGCAGCTTACAAATGGTCAATTAGATGGCTCCCTGTCCTCAGACTTACAGTCTAAAAAGACATGACACAAAAAGAGAAGGGAATGGCAGTGGGGAAGGGGATCAGGTCCAGCAGTTCTTCTCTCCCTCTGAGGTCTGGACCATGGCAGATGGACTGGAAGGAGGGCTCTCCTTCTTAATCTAGACTAGGCCTGACAGAGCTGGCTTGCATCTCTCCCTCTGAGACCAAGGAGGTAATGCAGGTAACAGACCCTTGTCTCTGCCCACATAAGGACAAAACCTTTACCCTCTGTACCCAGTGAAAGAATAAAGTGCAAGTGTAAAGAGCAGTCCCTGCTGAATCAGGATTTCAATCCTGCAAAGAGCTTGAAGCCCTGTCCACATTTATTCTTTGGCTGCTGGGGATCAGGGAGAATGGAGAAGCATCCAGAGGACCCCAGTGGATCTCAGCAGATGATGTTATCAGTATACATCTAGCTATGTGACGAATGTTGCTGTCCTTGAGCAAGCAGGGATCACCAGCATTGAGGCCATACTATTGAAAACGCAGCTGCACTGGGCAGGGCACATTTCTAGGATGGAGGACCATCGCCTCCCAAAAATAGTACTCTACGGTGAACTCGCCACGGGGCAGCATAAGAGGGGCGCTCCAAAAAAGCGATACAAGGACTCCCTGAAACAACATCTCAGGCTCGGCCAAATTGATCACATCGGGAGGCATGGAGACGCACTATCCACAATGCTGCAGCCTTATTTGAGAAGTCACGCCGAACAAGTTTCGAAGAGAAATGACAACGCAGAAAAAATCACAACCCAGAAACATCACCCAAGGAGACCTTCTGCTGTGCTTTCTGCAACCGGACTTGTTTATCTCGGATTGGCCTTTTTAGTCATCAGCGCGCTTGCAAAAAGCGTGGGATGAGTCCTTCCTGAATCTTCGTTTGCGAAGAAAAGCCAGAGAGAGAGAGAGAGAGAGAGAGGGACGGACACAGGGAGATGCTTATCTGCTTCCTCCCCACATGCTCCACCAGCTACTGGTGCTTTCATCTCTCTCTTGCTCATCATATCTTTCCCTGTCTGTAGGGTCAATAGCCGCACAAGCTAGGGCAGGCAGGATTGCACAGGATCCCTAAGAATGTTTTGTTTTGAATGTGTGTATTTCTCCATCAGCTCCAGGCCCAATCAATGATTCTGTAGCTCTGTAATTTAATACTTCTGGGAAAAGGGTAAAACAAATTCAGTCAAACAGAGGCGCATTTGGCAAGCAGTGTGAATTAGCATTTGGCAGTGTTCATTATTGCTGTTTATGATGATATAAATTAGGGGGTTTTACTGATGCAGTTAATAATCTTAAATTTAGGGATCATAAATAATATTATTTATCTCAGACTGCAGTGTCTAGGAAAGACCAGCCAAGAACTTCAGATGTTGGCAGATTTTGAGGGAGTATGCACCACTGGAGGTGTGTATGTATGTGTGCATTTCAAGGTAAGCACCATTTGTGAGAGGTCAGGCAAGTAGGTGTGCCAGGCTGCACATGGGCAGAGATACCTCTTGGTGTATTGGTAGGAGTGTGTGTGCCCATTTAAAATAAAATAAAAGAGCTTCTGTGAAGGGAAGAGTTTGCAACTCAGTCCTGCTGCGCATGGATACATGTGTAAATTGAACTGAATGTGCCAGAGTCTGCAACTTTTTTATTACCAAAATTCAATTTTCCCCACCCTGTCTATAATAGAATTTCCCTTTACAGTGCTTGGTTCAGGAGTTTTCATTTTAAACATTTACCAAGGCTGAAGCGACACTGTAGCAACATCCACATATGAGTTGGTTGCCTTTCCCATATAAATTATCAGCAATTTTTGAGAACTCTTTATGAGGTCATTTAAAGTTACAGACATATAAACTGCTGCCCCACAGCAGTTTGCTCTTGTCTTTTTGAAGAAAAAGATCAGGCAGGTGATGCTGGTTTTCCTCTTGGCTTGACTAAGGGGGGTTGCAGACTGCCAGAAATAGTGTGAATTCAGTCCACTTTTAGGGTTAGGGTTAGTGCTAGGGAATCATGGGAACTGTTATTTTTCTGAGACATTGAGCCTTCTCTGTCAGACAACTCTGATGCCACAATAAAATACAGTTCCCATGGTTCCCTAACTCTAACCCTAACCCTAAAAGTGGACTGAATTCACACTATTTCTGGCAGTCTGCAGCCCCCCAATATCCCAAAGCCCTGCCTCATAATACAGGTTTATCTGATGCCAGTTAGCTTTAGCTGCCCAACAGCCCTTGTAAAAGGAGGCAGGAAGTCCCAGCTGACCTGCAGTTCACCTATGTGCCTCAGGGCTTGTCTATACTTGCTAGAATGCTCTGACATGCTCCTGGAGTATTCTGCCCCCTGCTCTCAAGCCAAATTTATGCCTGACCTTGCCTGCTACAAGATGACAGATGGTTGTGATCCCCACAATCCAGCCAGCACTGGCATTGCAGGCATGAGTTGCTCTGACATCAGAACAGGGTGCCCTGCCTCATTCTGACCTAAGAGCAACTCATGTCCGCAGAGCAACTTAAGAGGTTTGCTGAGGGACCAGCAACTGCCCATCATTTCCTGACATCATTGCATTTTGCTCTGTGTTTTCTGGAAAATAATTACAAAAGTACTGAGATCCATTAGGGTCCTCCCAAGGTCTCACTACTACTGCAATCATTTTGCTTTCTGCTACAGCTACACAGCCAAATGTGTTTCCAATCCTGCCTATTCCCCATGAAGTATGGAATGGCTGTGTGTGGAGTGTTTTGGAGACTGCACAGTAAAACCCAGAAGGCTGCTTTGGGAACTGTGGGAAGAGAAAGGAAGTACCAAGTTCTAAAGCACCCAAAAAAGGACATATGAATGTGTATGTCACTAAAAGGATACCATGTGTGCTAAGGGTCTATATCATTCCATGGAGTTGTGTGACAGTGGTGCACCACTATTTGTTATAGCATTACAGACTGGGATCCTATTGGTGACATACATTCAAATAACTTGTGTTTATGTGAGTGTATGTCCTTTTAGGATGTTGTAGATGGTGATATTGTCCTGTTCTCACACTGCACTAGCAGGCAGGATGTCAAAAGTTTAGATGGTGAAAGAGCAAGCAGTATCCAAAACCAAATAGTCCAGGGTTAAGAGCTGTAAATCCTAAGCAAAGTCATGGTTAGCAGATAACAAGAAGCACTCCAGGGTCATAAATCACAGTCAGATCTTGCTGTAAATGCAAGCTTGAGAAAGAAATCAAGTTTGTTTCCAGCAACCAAAAGGGGGTAAGTCCTTAACTTATAAGGCCCACTGACTCAGCTGCTCCAAACTTGCAGCCCACATTTCAGGACGGTGTTTCCTGGCTGTGTATGTACAGCCTTTCACTTTGTCTGTAGGGAGCAACTAAGTTTGTGCCAAATGCCATAGCCTTTGCCTTTCTTGAGATATTGGGGCTATCTCTCCAGCCTCTCCTGTGGAGCACTCAGGTGGTTGTCAGAATGAGCTGGAGGAGGGCATGGCTGTAGTAATTCTGCTCCATCTTCAGAAGCAGAACTCTCAAGGGGGAGTCTGATGGGTAGGTATGCTTTATCTTCAGAAGCTGAATTCTCAAGGGGAGGTATGACAGGTATTCAGCCCCTCTTTGCACAACAAACTCTCTCCTTTCTAAAATACATCTTTTAGATTTGAGTAGAGGGGCAGTTGGGAGGCGCCTGGTCACCATCCAACTGGACTTCTGCACCTGGGACAGATTTGACATCTCTCTCCTGTGACTTTCTTAAGATCTGGGAAGGTAAGATCAGCTCTCTTTTCATTAGCTGCAGAACTGTGGCTGAACACTGTCACTACCCACTCTCCCTGACTATGGAAGTGCACTCTCATGCTTGAAAGCTGCTTTCTGGGAAGAGGGATGCAGAACTGTGCAGATGATTCATTATGCTCTGCCTGTGAGATGCTGCATCCTGCCCAACGTAGAACAAGTATCAGCTTACACAATACATAGACACAACTAGGACTCATTCATACTTATTCCATCCTGTGAAAAGGCCCTTATTAGAAAACAAGTATCTCCTTATTACCAAAGATTTTTACACCTATAGTTCATTCCAGTGTCACAATGTAGGCACATGTTTAGACACTCTGGCACTTATAAATAAGACTATGTAAAACCTTGTCACTTTGTTCTGTCTCCTTGCACCTGCCTAACAAACCTGTTCACAGAAACATGAAGCCTCACATCATAGCAACAAGTAAATTATTTCAGGGAAAGCAGACCCATCCATGCAGAAAATTAATGTATCATGGTAAATACCCATCGTTCCATTTTTCTGCAGAGGAGAAGGATATACTCAGATGGGACATAAACCAGTGGCAACCCAGAAGGAAGAGCACAGTGCAGACTGCTGAACACTCCTGGTTAGGGACAAGCTGTTGGAGAAGCTGTCATCCAAAAGTAATTTTAGTCAAAACTGAGGCATTTAATCTCTACTTTCAGGCACTGATTTTTAGGGATCAACCCTGAAAATGTACAAGAAGGGAACATTGCTATGTTGGACAGATCAGAATATTTGTCAGGTTTTGTAGATATATCATTACCCACTACTGGCCTAGCTAAGCATGATGTTCCTTATTCATTTTTACAGTTTGTTGATGTTGTTAACTGCCCTCAAGTTGACCCCACCTCATGACAATGCTGTGGATGAGACATCTCCAAGATCCCCTATCCTCCACTGCTCTAATTTAGTTACTGCATATCCATGCCCGTGACTGCTCTGGTTGAGTTTATTCATCTGGTGTGTGGTCCTCTTCTCTTCCTATTTCCTTCTCCTTTACTAGCATTATTATCTTTTCAAATGAGTTTGCCTTTGCATCATGTGGCCAAGTAAGACAGCCTCAATTTGATTAGTTTGGCTTCCAAGGAGATTTCAGGCTTGATCTTCTCAAGAACCCATTTGTTTGTCCTTTGGCTGTCCATGGTATCCTCAATGCTATTCTCCAGCATCAGATTTCAAATGAGGTGATACTCTTTCTATCCACTTTCTTCACTTCACTTCAAATGAAGTGATACTCTTTCTATCCACTTTCTGTCCAGCTTTCACATCCATACATGTTAATGGAAAATACAATGGCTTGGACGAGTCTAACTTTACTGTTCATTTCAATAACTTTATTCTTTAGGATCTTATCTAGTTCTTTCATAGCTGTCCTTCCCATTCCTAGTCTTTTCATTTCTTGACTGCCATCTCCAATCCATTCAATGTTTAATCCAAGGTATAGAAACTCTAACTATTTCTCTTTCCCCATTATATAGGTTGAACTTATGTAGATCCTCCATGGCCATTTCCCCCTTTGTGTTCAGCATTAAGCCGACCTTTGCACTTTCATCTTTGAACTTCCTTTGTAATTGTTCCAAGTGTGTGATGTTTTCCACTAGTAGTTTGGTGTCATCTATGTATCTTAGATTATTGATGTTCCTTCTTCCTATCTTCACTTCTCCTTCCTCTGGGTGTAATCCTGCTCTTTAGATAGGAACCACTGACTACATTGTTCAACAGCTTTCTGTTGCCACTGGAGGAGGGAAGATCTGGTGAAAGTATTCTCAGATAAGGACACTTATCTACAACAGCAAATATGCTGCTATTATATTACAGAAGTTTCAAAAAGTGATGCATATTTGTGGGTATCTATACAACTAATCAAGGAGAACAAGGAGGGAAGATCTGCACTTAAGTCCCATTCTACATGAGCGTAATCACATCACTGCTATCATGTCTGCATTAGAAGAACATTTGCTGCTCATAGCTTTCAGATTACATTATTTAAAGCAAGCAGCAAAGCTGCCTCATTTCAGGACTTCTTGTGCCTCCTGGAGTGTGATCAGCAAAGACTTACTGGGATGCGAGTATTCAAAAGTTGGACATCGTATACAGCAACATGGCAGCAGCAGGTTGGGATGCTGATGAAACCCTTTCTAAATGCCACATACTAGTCTTGTATCTCTATGTCCAAGCAAGAAGGCTCTGGCAGTTACAGAACAAAAGCACTTCAAAGCAATGTAGGGGGGGGGGGGGATCCCTCTTAAATCAAAAAAGATGCTGAGATAAGTAGACAGAAGATGCATCAATAGCATACCTAAAAGGAAGGAGGAAAGATTTATGGAGATATGTGCATGTGAGATGCAAAATCACTCTGCTTGTTAAAAAGTCAGATCTGAGCAGGGATACTCAAAATAATCATCTTGTTCAAAATTGTCCTGGCTGGCTTCTTTATGGGCTTTCAAAAGAAAGGAGAAGATATTAATTTACACTAACACCATAAAGGCAGTGAGCTGGAGAAAGGCAGCAGAGAGATTGAGAAGCCTTTGGTGCACTGGCAGTAGAGGGAAGATGAAATTGCTGTTTTCCACAACCATTTTCAGGGAGTGTTGAAAAGAAGACTCCTCTTTTTGTGATTCCCTCCCCACAAGTATCCCATAGTGTCCCAGAAGCCATAGGACAGGTTAGATATCACCCTCCAAGGCTGCAGTCTGAGGGCTGACTCTGAAGAAGACTGGATTCCTGTAATGTGCTATACATAGAGTTGCCTTTGATGAATTGAATTGTCAAGAATGGAATGGAATTGTGTGACCATCAGGATGTGGAGGGACTCCAGTTCCTAGCAGACTTAGGGAGGAAGTAGACTGGAGGCACTGGGCTGCCCTGGGAAGGTGCACCGCGGGACCGAGGCATCCCCATGCCTCGATCCTGCGGCATACCTTCCCCGTCCCTGAAAGGAGCGCTAAAATAGCGCTCCTTTCACAAGCCAGTAAAAGTGCACCGCAAAAGCTTGCGGCGCACTTTCACTGACTTTTCCGCTGCAGCATGTTCAGACACTGCGGCGGGAGGTTGCCCTCAGAGCGCTGGCCGTGTGGAGGGCCGGCGGCTCCAAGGGGAACCTCAGGAGGAGGAAGGGGCGCCGAGCGTGCGGCTGCCCCTCCTCTTCCCTGCCTCCAGGACGGCTTTTTAAGCCGTCTGCCGAGGCCCTTAGTCAGCATGGTGAGGCATGCCAGGACTTGTAGTCCAATAATGTCTGGAGGGCCACATAACTCCAGTCTCTGTTGGATAGGATTAATGGAGCCGTTTGTTTGTTTCTTTTTAAAGTTGAGTTATGAGAAGATATGTATTTCATGGCATGAAGAAAGTGGAGGAGAGTAGAGTTTTCTACCTCTGAGTTACTGGGGAAAGCATGGAGAGAAATCAAAGCCTCCACCAAACCCCTCCCTGGCAAACCTTTGCCTCCCTGTTTCAAAGAGACTTCACTTGAGAAACTGGATAAAGAATAGCTTTAAAAAAAAAAAATCTTACACTCCTTTCTACTTTTTCCTTCTAGTTGCTGATTGGGTACTTGCAAGACTCAGACCACCAGGACTGTAGGTCAAAGGAACATAAAGAGAAGCTGTTGCCACAACAGCTTCCACGCAGCATGCTGTTTCTAAAGCAGCTTGGAAAGACCCAGAAAACTGTTCCGAATTGCTTTCTGAAGTCTAAAAAAGCTTTCCTTCTTCCAGAGACTGGATGAATTTGAGAAGAATGAGTTGCACCTATTGTTCTGATCTTTGGTTCTATCCATGATCTCTGTAACAGTGGTGGTAATGGTGATGATCTACTTTAAAGAATCATTGTAAAAGCTGTTGATATCATGTTTAGAGCATCATAATATTCTGAAGGTAGTACAAGGGCCAAACCTTTATATAGTGCCAAATGCTTACACTATTTTTTTAATTACATTTCTTCAAACCTTGCAATAAGTAAGACTTTTAACAAAATATCACAGTGTATCCTTACCATTCCCTGTTATGGCTGCCACCAATTCTTTCCCCAAGGTTAGGAAGGAATATGGAAGGGATGGAGAACTTGCCACCTAGATGTGTCCTAGTCACATCTGTTTCTTCAGCCATTATCTCCGATCTCATGCTCATGCTGCCAACTTCTTTCTTTCACTTAGTCTCAAAGGTGCTACAAGACCTCTCTACATACTATCTCCAATCAGTGATTGGAAACAATTTATTCATTATTTATCTATTTATTTCAAAGACCCTTTCAAATTGTAAATAAGTCCCTGGAGGGGGGAAAAATCTTCCCTACTCCTGCTATAAGATGTAAAGAGTTCAATTAAGCAAGACTATTCACTCCCTTGCTCAACAATTTTATTCTATTTATTTTCCAACTCCAATTCCAATTTCTATGGCTCCTAGAGGCACTAAGCATGCTCAGGCATCATTGAGCTTTTTCTTTGCAAGCAGAGGCTCTTTGGGGTTAAAAATAAAATATTTTGTACTTCTACATTTCTTTTCCTTTACATGTATGCTCTTATTTCTCAGTCGCCCTGTCTAGGGCATTCAACTATCTCATTCATCCAAAATTCTGGGAGAACCCTTTCTAATCACCATTAATCTATTTCATTTCTTTGAACCCAGGAATATTACTTTTATGCAATGATATAACAATATACCTTATAATTTGGTTCTTTGCTTTTTGTATCTTGGCAACATCTAGGGATGTACAAATTCCCTGAATCTATTCCTCTAACCAATTTTTTAATAAGTGGGTAGCATCCATTGTGCATAAGTTAATCCCTCCCTTGGAATTTTTCCATTCCTCAGATATACACATGGAATTTCATCCATTTATATGCAACTTATCTCTGTACATAATGCACACCTCTATCTGTGTATCTTGTCCATTCCTCATCAGTGGGTTGCTCATACATGGACTCACACTGTTAGTCCTAAATGTGCCACAAGACAAGACTCAGCCTCTTTATTTTTTTATCGCCCTTCTTTTTATACTGAAGACTAAACATGGCTTTCTCTTTTGAAAATTAATATGGCAGCTAGACACGCTGGACTCAATGGGGAAATCATTCCTTCTACTTACACCCATGCCCTTATCCCCGCCACACATTGAAGATAACAATGTATCCCATTGTTCCTGAGTGGAACATTATTCCCGCTGGCAATGCAATTGACAGGCTGGAGTAAATAAGCATCTGAATTGCAAATGCAATGGCTAGCAGGCAGAAAGGAACAAAGAATAGCAGCTTGGTACACAGACAAAGAGCCAGACAAAGGTGAAATCTGTATTTACAATCTTCACAAAGTGCAAGGAGGATACAGCATTCTAGAAGGGTGAGACAGTGGTATTCCTTGCTTAGGAAAATGCTATGAAATCCATGGGGTCACCATAAATCCACAGGAACCTTGAAGGTGCATACACAAACACACGGTGCTCTTTCTGCAAACAAACATGGGGAGGGAGCAATCATCCACCTCTACACATCTACAAATATTTTATATAATTTGTGGTTGCAAAACAAAACAAAACAAAACACTGCCACTCTATAGAACAAGAGGGAAATGGACATTTTTCTGTTGCAAATTCCTATTCCATCCTTAGTACCATCACATCTAATACAACAGATGGGAGACAGTGCTTTCCTAAAACCATCTGGTGACTTGAAAACTAAGCTAGTGTAAACCAGACGCCTTCCCAATGTATAGCTCACATCCTTCACCACTCCACTGTACACTATTTCATGGAAGTATCCACAAGATAGATTGGCAATTCTCAGGTTTGAGCACTAAGTGCTGGAGGGGCTGCACACCCTCTGATGGGAACAAATGCATGATAGCCTGGAATACTCTTAGATCCATTTTTGTCACTGGAAGCCCAAGTGACATCCATGGCTCAAAGTGCCTGGGGCAAACGTTAACTGCTCTGCCAACTATGGCCTTTACTAAACAGCAATATTTTCATCATAGTAGCCAATGCATTGGTAACTTCTCAATTAGACTAGTGCAATGCACTGTACATTGGGCTACCCTTGAAGACAATGCAGAAGCTGCAGCAAGTACAAAATGAAGCAGCTACACTGCTGACCAAAATGTAATATGAAAAACCGCATAACTCTTGTTTGTTTGTTTGTTTGTTTTGTCTTTTCAGGAATTACTCTGGCTACCACTATGTCTTTGGTCTGAATTCAAGGCTCATGACATTCAAAGTCCAAAATGGCTTGGGATCTCAATACTTGATGGAGCACCTCTTCCTTTATGTGTCTAACCAAGGTTTGCATAGCAGTTTGAGTGTTGGACTATGACCCTGGAGACCAGGGTTCAAGTCGGTCGATCCCCGGTCATCATAAATCAAACATAACTTGGAGGTACGCAAGAACAACCAAAATATGAGATCTGCTGGAGGAATCATCTCTGTACCCCTTATTCATGGCAATACGCTTCAGGAGGACATGGGGAGGGCCTTCCCTACCACAGCATCCCAGCTGAAGAATAGCAGTCAGATTGGTGCCAACAGTGCTGTGATGCCAGTGCCAAGTAAAAATGTGCCTGTTTACTAAAGCTTTGGGGGCATGATTGAGCTCATCCAAATTTACACATCTGAGTGGTTTTTAATTGCTCTAGCTGTTTTCAATCTGTCCTGTTAAAAGTGTTAAATGGCTTAATATGCTTTTAGCCTTTAGGTTATTTATATTTTGAAAAACTGTTTTAAACCGTTCAATTTTATTTTATTATATGGCACTGGCATCCTTGGAATATACTGTTTTATTCTATAAATATTTTATTAAAATTAATTAAATAAATAAATTTTCATGAGGCCATAAGAACAGTCATGATTGAACAGATGGAAGGCTTATCTTGCCCAATGTTGTGTTCACACAGAGGTCAACTAGCAGCCCAGGGGAAACCCACCGCCAGGACCACTCCTTCAGTTACAGAGAGATCTTGTCTATTTTCAAGACTGATTTTTGCACATTCCTGTAAATGCACATAATTAAAACTGTAATAAATATTGCCTTGTTGTTGAGACAACAAGAAAAATAGCATTGCATATACTTTTTCTGTCTCTTTGATCATTCTGTCAGCATCTCCTTTTGTGTTTGCTCTGTGCTCTAGCTACCCAAAGGGATACATTGCTAGTTCTACACAGCAACTTTTTTGTACAGATTGCAGAAAATACAGTGGGGAAAAGCACATCTGTGTTTTGTTTCACCTCTCTGCATCTGTTTTTGCTCTAGAATTCAAAGACATAGCCATGTTAGTCTGGAAAATCACTATGCTAAGGGATGTTGTAGCACCTTTGAGACAAACTGAAAGAAAGAAGCTGGTAGCATAAGCTTTCACAGACTTGAGCCTAGAGGAAGTAGGCTCAAGTTTACGAAAACTCATGCTACCAGCTTCTTTCAGTTAGTCCCAAAGGTGCTACAAGAGCTCATTGCATACTTTCTTTGATCTATGAGCCTTTTGCTTTATTTTTCTTCAAATCATTTTTATTCAAACTTTACATAAAACCTTATCACAAGGGAGGCAAGCATCCTCCTACATGAATAAAGTACATTTAATCCCATCAATATCCTGCAAGAGCAGGATGATTTTCAGACAATGTCCCCTGACGTCACCATTATCCCACAATTACCCAGTGAATAAAGCAGCAAAATCATGCTGCTTTTTATTCATGGGAAAATCCCAAAAATGAAAAGCGGTGCAATTTTCCCACTATGTTCATGGGATAATTGTGGGATAATGGTGATGTCAGGGGACGTTGTCTGAAAATCATCCTGCTCTTGTGGGATATTGACGGAATTAAATGTGCTTTATTCATGGGATTGCCACCCGTGTGATAAAGTCCATAGACTGAAACTTGAATAAAACACACAAGAATCCACACACTAAAATACAATTCAACATAATACAAGCCAAAACACACAAAGAAAACAACAAAAAACTACATATTAAACTACTACATAGTCTAACAAAGAATGACTTCCAACTGTCTTTTCTGCAGTTATATGATATTTCCTAAAATCCTGTCTCAATCTCTGTAACACCTTTTGCCTCCTTCATACCTGTTGAGGTCACTTCCCCATTCTTGAAGAAGTTGGGGCTCCAACCCCAATAATGGTTACTAGCTTGCCCCCACACAGAAGAACCAGTTTTCAGGTGATCTTGTAACCAAGTGCAGGTCAGCTTCTTTTGTGTATCTGCTTTCTTATCTTATCCTAAGATGGATTTCCTGAGACAATAACTGTAAGTTTTCTCTTTTTTAAACCCTACAAGAGCATCCAGAATAATTACTCCTGTCTCTGCCACAAGCTCATATTGCCCCTACCCTGTTGCACTCTGCTTAATATAGATACCAAATATGCCTACACCTTCATCATTGATTATTATTGGTAGGACTAATGGGACCTGCAGTTGAACAATATTGGAAGAGCTATCCATGCTACAGATCTGACCTACTACATCATATATGAGAGCTTACTCAAACACAACTCCTGGATTTAAGAATATCATATTACAACTTGCATGCATACTCCCCTTTTTTTTTTTTTAAAAAAAGTCCTTTGCATTCACATTTCAGGAGGAACCAAATTTGGTCATTCTTCCTGAACTAATACCAAAAATCCATTATTTTCACCCTTCTTCCTATTTTGTTATGTAACTCTTTTGATTTAAAAAATTTGTACCAGAAATGTACATGTTAGAGTAAATAGCATTCACAATGAAATATATTCGACAAGGTGCTTGTAGAAAATGCATGTCTTAGGACCTTATCCCACGGGGCCAAAAGCAGCAAGAATCCACTAAGAATCAGGCGCTATAGCGCTATAGTTTTCCGCGTGATCCCACGACGTCGCTCAGAATCCGCTAAGAATCAGGCGCTATAGCGCTATAGTTTTCCGCGTGATCCCACGACGTCGCTCAGAATCTGCTAAGAATCAGGCGCTATAGCGCTATAGTTTTCCGCGTGATCCCACGACGTCGCTCAGAATCCAGCAAGAAACCGCTCGGAATGCAGCATCATTCGCATTCTTTTGAATGTCAGTTTCAGCGGGCATTGCAATAGCGCGAGGTGATCCATAGCGCTATTATAGTGCTAGCGCCATATTTATACTAGCGCTATAGTACTGGAATGATGCTCATATCGCTTTCTTGCCACTTTTGAGAGCAGCGTGGGATAAGGTCCTTAGGGAAATCATAAAAGTGCATGTAGTTTTTTATATGCATGAAAGTACTTACAATATTTTGCACTAGCTTTTTAAAAAAATCATTTGCAAACTGTCAAGGAAAATGGGTGGAATTAATTTGTGGTTGGGGAAAAATGACTTTATTAGAAGTGACTAGGACAGATTTGTTCATCTCTACTTTTTTCATTTGTGAAATATTGGAGGACATGCAATCTTACCCACAATTTGCCCAAAAGTAAACCCACAATGTTTAATGGCAATTTCTCCCCAGTAATAAATCATGACATTACAGGCTTAAATCATGATAACACACTAACCAATTAAGGAACTCATGAATAGTTTATTTTTAAAATGTGGATATTTATTTATTTTAATTTAACTATTATTCAAGCCTCCCTTCCTTGAAAGCGTCTTTGGCACTGTTGTTGTTGTTGTAAAGATCAGCCTTTCTTGATTCAAGCAATGTGTTTTAAGATAATTTGCCAAATGAGAAATGATTTTTTTTCTACGTTAATCACTCAAGGGAAATTGTTATCTTCATTAAATACACCCACAGTGTCACTCGTACTGAAATGCTGCAATATTTATGTTAATTGACTAGATAACAGATTCATTGGTTAAAAAGGAGGTAGCTAAATTACCCAGGAAATGTATTAATCAGTGAATACCCTAACTAAATTCAAACCTGGAGAATTATTATATTGAGAAGTGCAATAGTAAACAAAATCTGGGGTGACAAGGATCTACGTAGTCCAGGGTGAAATTGTTCTAGGGCACAAAATGGCCATTGAGAGTGGCCAAGATCCTGTGTGCCAATGGAATTCCCCACTCCTTCCTATTATTGCCCTATATGTGCCAACAACCTGCCCCAAAGCCTTTCCTGGGCTTTTAGGTTGTACAAGAGGCTTCAGAAGAAGGTTGGGAACCACCAGCTTTAGCAGAATCAACATGATCAAGTTGAAGTATACTATTGCCTCCTGTTCAGTTATTTGAATGATGTTAAACTACATACTGTATAGACCAGGGGTAGGCAACCTTTTTGAGATGAGGGCCGGGTTGCTGTCCCTCAGACAATTGGGGGGCCAAAGCACCATAAATAAATAAATAAATAGTTAAAAATTTTAAAAAATATATGCATGCACACTATCTCAGCCTCAGAAAAGCCTTGGCAAAACCCCTGTGGAGATTTTGCCAAGAAAACCCCAAGAACAAGTAATAACAACAATAATCAATATCATCATGGCGGGCGGCAGCGGTGGCGGGGGGTGGCAGCAGTGGCAGGACCGGCCTGAGGCCGGTCCAAAGGCCTCAGGGGGGGCGCATCCTGCCCCTGGGCCTTAGGTTGCCTACCCCTGGTATAGACTCATGGATAAGTCTAGAAATTGTAGTTTAAAAAATGACCCCAAAGAACTGAGTCGACTTATCCATCTGCCAATATAAGAAACCATCCCTGGTCAAAGGCAGCAATGTAATCTGTCGGGGAAGCACTGACACACACCCCACTCTCTCATCCATCTAGCCTTTACTATAAGCACAAACATGCCTGCAGGAATTTTGTAAATCTTTTGGTATTGTTTTCCTTCATTTCATCCTTTATATCCTTAGTTCATGTCCCTAAGTTCTACCCATGACTTATCCATAGGTCATATCAAAATCCATACTTTTGGCCCCATAACCTACCCTTGACTTATACATGAAGTCAACTTACAGTTCAGTATATACAGTAGTCACCTGAGGCTTCATGCCAGAAGCAAAACAGGAAATAAATAAAATATAACAATTTATTTTCAGACTGGAATCATTAAATATGTCTTGAAGTCATGAGCTAAAAACCTGGACACCGCCTTGCTCAGATGGTTAGCAAGGGCAGTAAGCCTATTGGAAATATCCCAATGACTCTTTACCAGCAAACTAAAATAATAAACCCCAGACACCACTTTTTTTTCTAACATTTTTTCCCCATATACACTCATCCCTCCACATTCACTGGGGTTAGGGGCACAGGACCCCCATGAATGTGGAGAAGTTGCAAATAACAAGAACACTGTGAGAACATTTCTAGGAGTCTCTAGGTTCTCCAGTGCAACTCTGTGCTCAACAACTGCCAGACATTGACCATAGGATTGCACTGGAGGAGCTACAAATGCCTAGTGGAGTGTTCTCTCTAGGAATCTCTAGGTCCTTCAGTGGGACTTTTGGTTAAAGTTTACCACAGAGTTGTGCTAGAGGACCTAGATATTCCTAGAGAGAACATATTAATAAAATCTGTGAATAATCAAATTTGCAAAAGTCAAAGCCGCAAATATGAAGGGATGAGTGTGTGTGTGTGTGTGTACACACACACACACATCCCTTCATATTTGCAGCTTTGACTTTTGCAAATTTGATTATACACACACACACACACACACACACACACATTGCACATTGGAAAAATAATGTTTTAAGCTTTTACAATAGGTGGGAAAATAGATGAGCTGACACTACTCTAGGGGCTTTCTACATGATTAAAATACTTCCCATTCTATTTTAATAGACTATAATCCACGATTCAGAGGATTGGGGATTTTTTCAGAGTAAGGGACAAAAAAAAAATCCATACATTCTACAGAAAAAGGAATTGCGGATGTTACTGGAGTATCTGCAAATATGCAAGTTATTAAACATATGGCTGACCACTTCTCATGGCTTTCTAGCTGCACATTTTCGGCAAGGGGAGGGCAGATGGCTGGAACAGACCATCAGATCATTGCTTCCTTCCTGGAAACACAACTACCCAAACGCTAGGTGACAACAGAGGTGGAAATGTGTATGTCTTCATCCTTGATGCACAGCCAAAATAATAATAATGTGCAGTGGTCACAGGTAATTCATCGAAACTCCTTTCCTGAGTGTCATTTTAATTAGCTGCAACATCGCAATTGTGTTGAATGTGTCCACTGAAATTGACTAGACTGAATTGGTGCAGGAGATGTGAAGACAATGAAGCATTGATGCAAATGTGAGAAAATCCACAGAAATTCTCATAATGTGTAGACTACCCTGCATTTTCAGTCTTCAACTTGATCAAAAACCACTTGACCAGAACTTTGCATAGGCTTCAGTGACAATAAAAAAGAGATGACTCGTGATGTGCATATGGAAAAAAGAGGTGCCAAACAAAAACAAATTTGGAGTATGAGGGAGTTTTTGTTTGTAGTGAAATGTAATTGGTATGAAAACTTGCAAAGCAGAGCAGTATTCCAGGCCCTGTGTAACCAATTTTTGAAAGACAATTTGTTTACAGATCTCCATTTTCTAGCTATTTCTAATGTTGAAGTTTGTCTAATACCAAATGAGCCAGAGTGGTCCATCCTAGTACAAAGAAGCTAGGAAGTTCTGCAGCAGCAGCATTAAAAGTTCAGAACTATGCTCAGCTCATCCTAGATTTGTACTAGTCATTCCTCACAGGGTTCAATGAGGCAAGATGGATAGGTTAATTTGGGAGTAATGACTATTTGGGAGTAATCTATTTCTTAATTAATTCAATTTAATTTAAGTAACAAAACAAAAAAGAGCTTCTTTCTCAAGGGGAACATTCCTTATTTCTAGTGCCTTGGGAGGTACAATCATCTTTTTCTTCTCACCCACCAGATCTCCCAAAGCAGGGACTCTTTTCCATATCTGTGATTCTATGATTCAATGAGGTCTTGGGTACTCAGAGAGTTGAGGGTACTTTCACCTCACAATGTGTCAGTTCCTCCCACTTATGCTTGGATGATGCCATTAATGATAGACACAGAGAGACTATGGGGCGAAACAGACAGGCAGGCAAAAGTGGACTGAAGTTGCCTTTTCTGAAGCCATATTGCAAACCCAACCAACCACACTGCTGGCTCCCAAGGCAGCTGGAGTGCACATGTCATGACTACAAGGCATGGCTTCAAGCTGCACTACTGGGTACTTTTTTTTTTTTTTTTTACTTCCCCCTACCACCATCCCTACACATCTTCACAGGAGTGAACTGCTGGTGACTGCCATCCCATTGCATGGCTGTCCCTGTGAACCTGCACACATTCACATATGCAGCACTTCACTGGGACAGGACATCAGAGCAGAGGTGTGTCCCTGCAGATGCCAGCAAGCTATAATCATGCCTGCCTTCATCCTCCCCTTCACCCTATGTCCCCTCTTTGTCTATTTTGTGTATGTTGTACTCATCTCCATGAGAGGTTCCATGTTTCTCTTTTGGTCATTGCCACCCTCACCACTTATGTACAGCAGCTCTGTTCCTTTTAAATGCACTCATGTGATGGGGCATTTACATGCACAATTAGGGTTACGGTTTGGAAAAGCGCTCCTTTAGAGCCACACTGGCATTGGTGCATTTATGCAAACATGCAAAGGTGTGCACTTTCCAAGAAGAAGCGGGGAAAAGCAGCCTCTTTTTGAAGTGGCTTTTCTCTCCTTGAGATGCCTAGAGAGCGTTTTCTGGCCAGCTTCAAAGTGTGTGTCATCTAAACACCCCACCTTGAAGCTGGCCTGAAACCTGCTTATTTTGACCATCTGTTTCACCTCAATGTTTCCTATTAGTATTCAGGCTAAGGATGCAGTATACTGATTATGTGGCATTATTGGATCTGGCAAAGAAAATATAAAACCACTTCCTCACAAACTGATAGCCCTGAAATGGGAGCTTGGCAGTAACTCCCCAGGTATGCACACAATATGCATGATTCAATAGGCAAGTTAGAAAGACATCAAGTATTAATGATCGTATTCGGCTTGGGAGCAATGTGGAGGAAAATGAGGACAACAGACAGAAAATAATGTGATGAGGAATGTGATGCCTGAACATGAGCATTAGACTAAAATCTGTCTCTATTTCCCATTTCGACCCAGTGGCTTTCCATGCAGACTAGTCCAATACTCAAACATGCTGGCTAAGACATCCCCTACAAGCTGTTGGAGGTCATGTGGAGACAATCCCCCCCCCCCCAAAAAAAAACACTGTTTCAACTCCTGAGAGTGGAATAGATGCATGGGCCACTGTATGCCAGGCTATAGTAGATGGGTTGTATTTCTAGTTAAATTACAGTATTTATTTCTAAAATTCCATTTTTATCTAAAACTCACAGTTTCATATGCAATACAATGAGGCTCACTTAAATGTCCTCTGTTATTTGCAAAATGGTCACATAACTCACTTGCCATTGATGACTCCATCTGGATTCAGCATGGGGATTATCTTGAAGATGAAGCATTGCCTCAGCAAATCTGCAATGGGATCACTACTGAGAAGAAACTCCAGTGTCCCCTTCATTACCCAACTGGCATTGCTCTCACCAGGGTGAACTCGTGCCATGAGCATCACATAAGGGCGTTCACCTAGAAAACAGAATGTTTTTAGATGCTTTTCTATGTTCTTCTTCCTGCCACAGCTTCGCCTCCCAGTTTGTCGAACTATTTATTCCAAAATGGTACCGAGTACACAGTAAGGTTTCCTTACCACCACCAGTATCATTCCTTGACAATGTATGACTAACACCCAGAGGTCTCTGAAAGACTCAGAGCTGATAAGATTCATAACTTTGTCAGCTGTAACAAAGCCTCAAGTGTCTGTAGTGATCTCTGGTTTTGATAGTCGGTGCAGGCAGGTGTACTGTCACCAGATTATCAAGGTTTTCCAATCCACTTTGGCTTTGCCTCACATTCCCAGCTCTTGTTCTCTCTGACAATGACTGTTCTTGTCTGTAGTTGAAGAGATATATATCCTACACTAGGAAGGAAATGGAGAGGGTGAAAGTCATCTATGCTTGCTGTACATCATATGATTGCTAGACTGAAAACTGAAGATGGCTTGTTACAGACCAGTTTTTCTTGAAGAAAATGGAATGAAATAATACTGGAAACAATAACTTCAAACACAATATATAGTTACAAAATAACAAAATAGAAAACAGCAATTAGTGCAGCAGCAGCTAAATCTAATTCTCCATGATATTATAGTCTTAGGCTTGAAAGAAATTTTGGTTTTGGTTTTACCAAGGTCAAACATCTCCATCAAAAAGTAATTTCATATTTGAAGTGGTATAGTCCCTTCTATAATAATAATAATAATAATAATAATAATAATAATAATAATTTTTATTTATATTTCTATCCCATCAGGAGGACATCTCATCCAACTCTTTGAATAGTTCCTGCCTTGCTTTACCTGTTATTTCTGCAAAGGAATGTGAGACTGAATGGTGCAAGCTAGACAAGGGTTCTCTAGGTGCAGCCCCTTGCACTGGCTGTCAAAGCAGAGGCCACTACAGGAGAAGGAACTCTTCAATATACATGGTCCCTCATGAAGACATTAGCATGCAAGGTGGTCCTTATTTTCTGTATCATTTTGAAGATCATCACTCGAAATGATTCAGAATTTTTCTTGCTCAGATAATGAATAGCCACTTCTGATTCTGAGTCAATTTCCAAGTTTACGGGGGAGGAGGAAGGAAAATGAATGAAATATCTTCTTTCTGAAAATGATGAGCGTTGACAATCTTGATCCATAGCTGGAAACCCATCTGACAATTATATGATTCGGTGTGACATTCAATGAGAGATCACTTTCCCTCCACTCACAAAAAACAACAGTTGATGGCACCATACTGATTCAGAGACTGTTTTGTCATGCTTAGCCCAAACACTTCTGAAAGATGTAAAGCTACATTCAATTGCTTTCTGAGATTTTGATTCAGAAGATGCCCCCAGGGAGGGATAGAGTAGAAACTGTTCTTTTTAGGAAGAGGCTACAGAAAACATTGTTACACAGGTTTATCCTTAAGTTGCACCATGACATCTTTCAGGAACCCACTATCCAGCACAGATTATGCAATTGTTTTATGCATATTGGCGAACACAGCTTCATCCAGAAGCTATCTCAATGTTTCTTAAAGTTCTGATAGTGGAAACAGTGATGATCAGTTCAGTCTATATTCATAGCAGCTGTCCTGTTTGTAGTTTACACACAGCACTCTGTTCTGTTTCATTTTCATCTTACATTTGCACATTTTAAAAAGATCTGAATAAAAAGGCATTTTAATCCTGTTTAAATAAGTACTTGGAAACTTATTTTTCTTAATAGAAAAGACATCTAAATACACATTTCTACAACTCTGGAGAGCAGGGTTTGATTCCCAGCTCGGCTGTGAAATCCACTGGGTGACCTTGGGCAATGGTCTCAGTCTCAAGGAAAGGCAATGAAAACCTCTTATGAACAAATCTTGCCAAAGAAAACCCATGATAGGGTCACTATAAGGCAGAAACGATTTGAAGGCACACAACAACACACCAAATATCCATTTTTAAATGTTTTGGTATGATCTGGATCTGGAGTGCATGCTTGTCTGTTTATTTTGTAAGCTTGAGCTCTGCATTGAAATAATTGGATACTATGAAAGACAGCATATAGTCAATTTCACATCTGTACATTTGTCTCTGAAGTATAAATCAGGTTATTTAATATTTAGCCATGCAAAGATGAAATTTTTCAAACATCCTGATTAAAAAAAAAAACACTTGGTGTCCAATGGTCACTGTGGTTGTTCATGTGTCTTCAAGTAGTTTTGACTTATGGCTACCCTAAGTCAAACCTATTCCAAGGTCGTCCTTTCAAGATTTATTTGGAGGTTGTTGTTTTTTATTGCCTTCCTCTGGAGTCAAGAGAGTGTGACTTGCCCAAAGTTACCCACTTGATTTCCATGACCAGGTGGTAATTCATACCCTGTTCATCCAGAGTCCAGGACACAAACTATTACACCACACCATCTACAGTTCCTCATAATTTCACAGTGACGTTACTGGAGTTGTAGTAAAAGATGTTTGTAGGGCACCAAGATACAAATGCTGAAGTAAAGAATTATTCACCATATGAGAAGCCCAATTGCATATGTTCCAGCCATTCCTTTTTAAGAGGAGCAGTCCCTTTTTTCTGATACTACTGTGCTTATTTATTCCCCATTGTTTGGGTTTGGATTCATTCATGGAATTTTAATGAAATGCTCAGTTACATCCAAATACAAGTAAGAGGAAGCAGAGAGAGCAATAGTGGCAAACAGTGCCTTCAAGTTATTTGCAATTTATGGTGACTCTAAAGCAAACCTATCATGGGATTTTCTAGGCATGATTTGTTCAGCACAGGAAACCAGCTATACTAGACTGAGCCTAATAGCTCAGCATGGGAGAAGTCCAAGGCACTCAACAATGATGGGATCTCTCAGGATTGGAATTAGCATAATGCCTAGACTATGAAAAGGTGACAATGAGCTGGACTGGGAGATTGCTTGTATGCAGTAGACAAATGGAGTTTCCTTCTGGGAATGACACTCTTTTTGTCTGAGCACATTTACATTGATTGTCCAATCATTACTGCATATTGCACCCCATTCTTCTCCCTTGGAAAAGCCATCAACTCCTAACATCCTGCCCTTAGGAGACATTTCTGGGTATAAATGTGGGTGGCTTGGCACCAGCAAATTGGTCCAGTTTGGAACCAGACAGACACTAAGTAGCTGGCCACCCCATGTTCTGTTGGCAGCTACTGAGCCACTTCCAATCTGGCTGTCCTGAAATTGAGCTATGCTTCAGGATCAGCAGAATATTACCTTTTAGCAACCCTATAACTCACTATCACCTACCACCTTTGCTTTGTTAGTTCTTGTGTGTATGTGAAAGTATGTGCATTTGTGTGTGCATACTCCCTTCTTTTAATAAAACTACATTAATTTGGAAACTGCCTCCGGAGTACTCTGGGTTTGGAAACGTTAGACATAGGCAAGGTCCCAACTTTCCATTATCAAAAGCCTTCTTGCTGCTCCTCATTGAGCTAAACTAATTTCCCCATTGAATAAAATTAGCGGGTGCCCCTTCAGGAGCCCCTGCCATTTCAGCAACACCCTGGTCTCCATGGCTATAATACAACATTCAAACTACTACACCATCTATCTTTTTCTTAAAGCAACAGCTTGCTAAAATTTGCAAAGCTTAATTGACTTGTTACTGCAGCTTGTAGAGACTCTCCAGAGGGTCTATGTATTTAGTTAGTTAGCTTCCTCCTTATCTCCCTATTATTGTAACTACAGGAGTCACCTCTACTCTGTGGGCATCCACCTTCTGTCTATAAACAGGTAGGCTAGATTAAATGTTCCTTATCCTGTCTCCCTAAGTAAGTGAGAAAAAAATAATTCCCAGCCCCTTTAACTTAGATTTCTGTCTTAATTTCCAAACAGAAAAATATACCCCTGTATGGGTTTTAATGACTAGCAGTGAGTAAGTGTGGTTGGTATTTAAAATATAATGCTTAATGACACCATCAGGTGCCATCTCAAGGTCTCAGGCTTTGGCCTGAAAACCTCAGAACTTGGGACAATCCTGAGCAGGCAACCCTAGATAGCCCATTGATCAGAATTGTTTGTATATGGCACCTTGCTTGGCTAAGTGACAACAGGGCCTTCCTTAAGATAAGACTAGTTTCCTTGCACACTGTGCAACATTTCATAATGGGTAGAGACATTTCAAGGCTACTCTCAAAGGCCAGCTCTTTAAAAGCATTAGGTGGCTGTTTTGAACAGAGCTCTTACTGGATTCTGGGGAAGCTGCCAGCAAGCTCAGGTTAGCTATTTATCTCCACAGAAACCTCATGTGGCACATAACCTTCTCTGAGAATGTAAATAATAAAAAGGGGGAAAGCACAAGAACCTTTTTCCGCTACATAAAGTCTCATCCAACATATCACATCTTGTTACACTGCATTACATTCTGACATGCCCAGAATATAACACAGGACCATGAGCAGATGCCAGGCATGAAAAGGTGAATAGAGAGGGTTTCCAAGAATTTTGTTCTTGTCTTGGAGAGGGCAGCAGCCTTCAAGACTGTGATACAGAGTTATTCAATAGGTGCAGAGAAATGCCTTTCTGACTGCCATTGACATGTAAAAATGTAGGTTTTTTAGTTTATATCTCAGTAGGTGTATTCTGGGGTATTACTTTTTTAGCAGAAAATATGGTATCAGACATGGAAAGAGTAGTAAGAGTTTCTGACACCACAAAAGAGAAGAGCACTTCAACATGTTTCAGCCAACATATGCAGTGGTTAAATGCCAGTATTATGGCCACAATGTTGAGAGTTCCTGCAGGGCTCCAAGGTTGACTCAGCCTTCCATCCTTTTGTAGGTTGGTAAAATGAGTACCCAGCTTGTTGGGGGCAATTGGCTAATTCATTGTAAACTGCTTCAAGTGTGCCTAGCACTATAAAACAGAAGAGAAATATAAGTGCTATTCTGACAACTACCATGGCAGAATCCTAGAATTTGTAGTTTGGTGGGGAATTAGAGCTCTCTGGCTAAGAATTCTAACTATCACTCCTTAAATTGCAAATCCCAGGATTCTACAGGATTGAACCATGGTGATTCAAGTGGAATCATAATGCTATGACTGTATAGTGTGAAAGGGCCCTGGGGCTTTTTACTCACAATGAAATGCTTTTTTTTTCTTTTGTTATGTCTTACTGGGAATTATTAGTGGATTGTTTAATCTTACAGTATATTTATTAATATGCTATATTTAGCCAATTTATGTGACTTCTCAAGCCTTGACTTGTAATGGTTGTATTATCTGGAAATATAGCAGCACCTGATTATGTAAATTGCCCTGATGTGGCTGTAAGCTGCCTTGAGCATGGCTTTACCAAGCAGCAGACAAAAACGACAAAGGGAGGCAGCAGCAGAGAAAGCCAGATCAGCAGTAAGAGTGATTATTTGAAACTAGAGCTGTTTGACTCTTAGAATTTCCCACACTATTTGAAGAGAGAGAAAAAATATAAGGGATGAGATTTCACTACAGTTCTCAAGAGAAAGAGTGAGAGAATTCAGGCCATGGGCTGTTGTTTCTTTGGTGGTCTTCACTGTCCTCTAGGGCAGTAGTTCTCAAATTGTGGGGTGGGATGCCAAAGGAGGTTAAGAGAGTTGTTCAAGAGGGATGCAAGACTTGGAGACACTGAGACCTGCTCCTCTCCAAACTTTTTTTTTTTCTCCTGGAAGAGAAAGGCAAGGAAGGTGTTTGGAGCTTCTGCCTGAGGAAGGAAGGAAGCTATTTCCTTCTAAAATGTTAAAATATGAATATACAGTCGGCCCTCCTTATCCACAGATTCTGCATTCACAGATTCCACCATCCCTGGCTTGACAATATCCCCCCTCAAAAAAATAAATCCAAAACACAAACCTTGATTTTGCCATTTTGTATAAGGATATCATTTTACGATGCCATTGTATATAATGGGACTTGAGCTGGGTTTTGGTATCCATGGGGGTAAGGGTTGGTCCTAAAACCAAACTCCAGCAGACACCAAGGGCCCAATGTACATGAATGTGTGAACAAAAATATGAAAACTTAACAAGCAAAATATTTTCATTCATATACTACACTGAGGGGATGGGGGGGCAACATCTGCATTTAAGTGTAAGGGGGGTCAGAAGGACAAAATGTTTAAGAACAACTGATCTAGGGCCATTTTTTGAGAACTATATTTTGGGGGGGGGGGGGAAGTTGCCCCCAAATGCTCCCCTAGAGGGCAATTTTGACATGGGAGGGGGATGCTGGGACACAGAATGTTGTTATGCATAGGATAGTATCAGGATGCCGTCTGCTTCTAGTTTTAATCTGGCTGAGGTAAGCTGCTTTCAAAGCTGATGCGATAGTCTCCTACATCTCTGCTCCACAAAACTCAGTTTCCTCTTCCAATAATCTCCCTCCAAGGCTATTTATTGGCCAATGGAAAGTGAGGAGCACCTCAGAATTGACTGGTTATGTGTCTATGGTCAAACACAGACCAACAGTTTCACCTCTGGAACATCCAAAAAACCCTGGGAGCTAGAGGATGCCTTTGTCGTTCTGTGTCAGGTTATAGGAACATAGCCAGATGTTTCTCTAATGCCCTCCACAATCCACCAACTACTAAATGGCTATGGGCGGATGGCCACAGGGGGAAAGTGAGTCTTGAGAAGGTCAGAATGATTGTATGAGGGAGGTAATGAATTCTACTCTCTGCAATAACCATAAAGAGGCATATACTGGTGTAGGTTGTCACTAAGAGGATACCAGCAGATGTTGGAGTTGAGGATTCTTGCTACTGCAGCTGACTGTTTGCCAAATTAGGTGGGCCTTAAGGGATCTGAAGTTCAAAACAAGTGGAGGATCAAAGGCTGTGAACCACTGCTCTAGAGGAATGCAAGTCCCAGAGCTTTGGGAAAGAGGCAAAATGGTGTGCAGATGGTGTACACAACTGCTCTCATTGCCACTTTCAACACCCCACACTAGGGTGTCAACTGGTGCAGTCTATACCCTCTGCAGCCCTAAGTGATGCCACTAGCTGAAATCCAAATCAATCCAAAAGGATGGGAACCATTGCTCTAGAACATAGTGGTGAGGGGATGTGGTTGATACAAAAAGTAAACTGGGGCATAGTTGGAGAAAGTCCTAAAATCAGTCTAATAAGTCAGAAACACACTCCCTCCTCCCCACCATCCAAAAAAGTCTGAAAAATTCCGGTGCAGATTAACAGGGAACAAAAGATGCAGACACAAACCTATTTCTAAATTCAGAATTTCCTCCGAAAGGCACTTCACCATTAAATTTCAGATGTCCTTGTTTCTGTTGATGGTGGTGAGTTATTGTTTTGTTTTTGTTTTTGTTTTTTTTAAAAACTTTTTCTTTCCAAAAGATTTCATCAGTTTTCTCCCTGCCACCTCCACTTCTCTTCCTGACCCCGCTTCCAAACACTCCATCTATAGACACAGTTCATGCATAAATGGACCAAAAGACATGCTGCTTGGTTCTTTCCTGCATTAGATAGCTATTCTTGTGTGTGTTTGTGTGTCTGTGTGTGAGAGAGTGCGTGTGTAGCATACTTGCATGTATATAATATATAAGGAGGCTTTGTTAGATCTGCACGTGGCAAAAGGGAACATTGCAAATGTTAAATTGCTTTGCCCATGAACTGCCTTGTTTGCCACTTTCATATCCTGGTGGGGTTATTTCACAAGCCGTGTTGCCTGGCAACCTCCTTTTGTGGCAGCTTTCTTTGAAATGTGCTCACCTTTTGAATGAGAGATGCTCTGAAATGATTGGTCTGCAAAGAGAAGAGTCCCAGATATAGGAGCAGGGAGCCCCTGTCACTCTCCACTTCACAATCCCAAGAGCTTTGCATGAATCAGCTTTGAACACTATTTCTTGGCTGGGCAGAGCATGGAACAAATCAAACTTGCTTACTGCACTGAACACAAGCATGCACTGCATGCATTCTATGAAATACAGCTACATCCAGTATTCTTGGACAGATGTCATGCACCCAGTTGGCACATGGAAACTTAACTTTTGGGGACTACAACTTCCAGAATTGCTTAGCCATCTTGGCCAGTAGCCATGGTGGCTTGGAGATTCTGGGAGCATTCATACAAAAAAGTTCCTGCCCCCAGAACTTCAATATGGCCCACTCCTGATCTGTACCAAGGGCTGAAGCTCTGATCTCACCATTTTAATTACTATAGTGACATGGCATTCCCTTCACTGAATTGATGGTGCATGAAAAGTATGGTGAGTTATTAATATGACACATGGATCACAGCACTTCTACTAGCAGATGACAATCAGTTGTCGGTAAATCCATTGGATGACAGACAGAAAGGAGGGGAACTAGGAGTATAAAAAGCTGATATTTCCACTTTCTTCTGAATTTAGATTTTTAAAATCTCAAGGCTTTTCCCATTCTGAATAGGAATGTACTGTGAATCATGGTAATGGTAGAGATCCTACCTTGAAGCACAGAGACTAATCTTACACTTACAGTATTGCATGGTGGGTATGCAACTCAACCTCATTAGTGAGCTGTGATGCTGCAGAACTAAATGTGCACCTGCACCTGCATGTGTCCTCTGCATCCATGCACAAACATTTAACCATGTACATGTGCATGCCCATCCGTATGCCATGTACATCTATGCTAATGTGTAGTGTGCATCCATGAATAATAGCAACATATGCACAACTTTGTTTCTACAACTTCAATCTGAACATGACCTTTCCACATAAGACAGAAATGTCCTCACACTTTCACAGGGAAGCATGTGCATGCTTGAGGCACCAAGAATATTCCACCCCACATGTTAAAAATACAAATTGAAACTAAGTTGTTCATCATTTGCAAAAGCCACATTCAGTAACTACATTCATTTCCAGCATGTAAAGGACCATGTTGAATCTGTTGCCACAGATGTGTAAAATACCTAACCCCCAACCCCCAACCCCCCAAAAAACAGAAGCAGATTTTAAACATTTTGGACTTGTTTATGGCGAAGACATATATGACAAAGCATATGGCCCCTTGAAGGTTCCAGAGAGGGAAAAATCCCTTGACAGTTGTCCAGTCTTAGGGGGCCCATCAGATGGCATATTTTTATTGGCCTCCTCAACTTTGGAGCAATCCCTACTGCTGAAGTTACTTTGAACCCCATAGGAATCCTCTACAAGCATACATAGCTAGGCAAGGTTAAGCCAAAATAAAATACTGGTACTTAGAAGTCCCTTTGATTTGAACAGGAAAAATTGCATTAGGTCAGTTTCTCTCCAGTGTGTTACAACGCATAAAATGTTGAACTTGAACTAGAAAGCAGGTCCAAGCATCTTTTCTGAGGAACATTATGGAGCCAGTTTGATGCAGTGGTTTGAGTACTGGACTAAGAATCTAGGATAACCAGGCACGAGTCTCCACAAGGGCTATTTCACAGCCCCACTGCATAGAATATCTGTCCTGATTTGACCCCTTTACTGCCACACAAACCTGGATCTTTCTGAAATCAGTTTGGAAAACCATACAGGACCCCCATTATGTAGCCACATGAATGCAAGGGGGTATTTCTGTAACATGCACATGTTTGCTATATTAGTTTGTGGCTGGTCACACAACCACTGCAGCTGTAGGGTTTTGTTTTGTTTTTGGATTCCTGCAACACATGCACATATTTGCAAATTTGCTTCATCAAATAACCTTGGTTTTTCCATTGTTCTGATTGCCCATCTGCACTTCTATAAACTGAAGCCAGTAGAGAAGGGGAAAGTGAAATGCCAATTTGCAATTCTGTGCATACAAGCACCAAATCCAAAAACAGGCAACATGCCCATACAAACATGAGAGCTAACCTTCTGTAATGGAAATGATCTGATGACTACTGGACCTAGTTGACCAACCACCAACCTGCCTTCATCCTTTCCCCAGTCCCCAGCCCCAATTCCACCACAATCCCAATTTAGGGGTGAAACCAAAAATTAAAAAACAAAACAAAACAGTTCTTCTTCGAAATAGTGGAGGAAACTGGACATTTTTAAAAAAATTGTCTTAAAGCTCTCAGGCATTGAAAAGACATGCTTTCACTTCAGAAGAAGCAGAATGTCATGTGTTCCAACAGGACTGGGATTGATTTGAGGATGCATGATTTAGTCTGTATAGATTCAGCCCAAGATTCAAATCCTCACTCATCTGTGGAAACCCGGGTTTCCACAGTTACACTCTCTCTGCCTCAAAGGAAAGCAACAACAAACTTCTTCTGAACAAATTGTACCAAGAAAATCCCGTGTTACATTCACCTTAGCAATTCCATAAGTCAGAAATGACTTGAAAGCAAACAACAACAACAACAACAACAACAACAACAACAACAAACTTGGGCCAGTCACTATCTGCCAAGTCTAACCCTATCTTCCAAGGTACTTGTAAGATAACATGCTATGGGATCATATATGCTGCCCAGACCATATTGGAGGAAAAGTGGAAGAAAAACCATAAATAATTTAATTAACAATTTCTTCTTATGCATAGCTTTGTTTCATATTGCTACTTAATTAATGCATCACCTTCCAGGTTTGAGCTGGGCCATGATACTCATGCTGGCATTCAATGGCTAGAATTAAGAATGAGACAACTATTATCATCATATATGTTAGTAGCCAGTCTATATGCATTGTCTGTACTTTGCTTTATTTTAGCCTGATATTGTCTGCACCTAACCATTAGAAAGGGCAGGTTTTGCAATTGTCCTAGCTATATAGATCAACCATGGCCAGTAACCATCTTTTGGAGATAACTCAGCCAGGTCCTCAATGCAAAATGCATCAGAAAAAAATGTGGCTTTCAGTATCGCTATGATGGAATAGAGAAGATTGCTCCTGGCATAGAATTCCCTCATCCTATCTCTTCTTTCCTCCCTCCCTGATAACAACACTGTTGTCATTTCCTAACACTGATGTCACCCTAGTAAATGCAGACCGTGTTAGATTGGAGTCACAGGGGCAGAAATATCCATCATGCACTATTGTCATGATATCTACTTCAAAGCCTGAATTTGTTCTGAAGCAGGAGGCAATTTGGGATCCTCTTAAGTATTTTACGTGGATCGTTGACCTTCTTGTGGTGTATTTTGAAAAGGGGGCCTGGCACAGGCAAGCCGTATACTGATACAGATTGCTTTTTGCAGAATTGAGGCAGTATGCCAGAAACTTGATAACTGGAAAAGAAGAGTAGGGAAGCCCATTTCTTCAGTGGAGCTTTACTTGTGAGTGAATAAAACATTGGAGATTATCACACTGCTAATAAAACTGGCTTACCTGAGCTGGCTTAAAATGTAAAACAGGCAGTATCTTGATATTATCAGAAGGATTTAGCTGCCGAAATCGCCACCCAGGTCTAGCCCTGCTCGCAGGGGCACTCAGTGTGCCTCTTTTCAAAGCTGGGAATTTTCCAGCTTAAAGAAATGGCCACCGGAGCGGCCCTGGGAATGGGGATGGACCCGGGATGGACCCAGGTGGTGATTTTAGTGGCTAAATCCTTCTGATAACATCAGGATGCCACCCGTTTTAAATTTTAAGCTGGCTCAGGTAAACTGGTTTTATTAGTGGTATGATAATCTCCTTTGTTGGGACCTGTTTCATACCTTCCAACACTTCACAGATAAAAAATGCGACAAGAGTAGCCAAGCAACATCAGAGTGTGATCAAGGTGGCAAAGGTTATTAATGAGGAAGATCAGATAAATGAGAAGACACTGTAGCAGTTTGCTTTTGCCTGAATCTACCAGGAAGGGTAAGATTCCTCCTGCACTTCTCTTCATCCTCTTGCTCAGTAAGCTGAACTACTTTTGCACTTTGGATTCAGTAGGGATTTACACAGTTGTATGATGCAAACAGCACTTGGCCCTATGCAAAGTTCAACATATAACAATTAAATTAATAGAACCCAAGAAGGAAAGACTAATTTTACTTTCATGTGCATTCAAACATCCTTTATACTAGTCTATATCCTTCACATGAATATCAAATGAATATCAAATAAACATGCCTGTACATGTTAGTACCTAACAAATCAGAAAAGGTCAGAAAGGCAGAAAAGGGACAGAAATGCTAAGAAGGAAAAATGGAATGAGCTGCTTTGAGCCCAAGAAGGCTAAGACCACCTTTGTATTGGTTCACACTGCCTAAGGATAATGGACTGTAACAAGGATGATTTCATCAAGTCTCTCTTCCTTGAATTTTAGACTGTGTGACTGGCAGTTCCAATGGTTTGATTTTAGTATAAAATGAACTATTTTAGTATAAAATGAACTATCCCACAAATAATCGAGGAATGTGCTCATGAATAAAAACCCAGAGCAGCTGCACCACCCAACTGACATGGAAGCCACTAGCCACCAGTGTTTTTTAGGCTTGCAGAGTTAAAGAAAAGGCTTATCTCATAATTGTCTGCTGAAAACCTGCACTATTACAGTGATTCCTTGTCTAAGGATGATGTGGTCATTTGGACAAGAGACAGACCTGGGATGGGGACAGCTAGATCCTAAAAACCACTGCAATCCTACAGACTATATGGTACATTATTATGACAATATTTCATGTGTCTAATTTTGTTACATTAGTACTTGGACTATGTATATGTGAAGAACATCTCAGAAACATGTTTTGCCCTGGGCCACAAATATGTCATTTCAGGGAAGGAGTGAGGGTGTTGAAAGAGACATACTGCTATTTTTCACCTTAAGATTCTTACCCTGAATAGATTTTGTCTATGGAGCTTATCACATTACCTTTTAATTTGACATCACCCTACTGGGATGCAGCCGGGACATGGCATGGAGGCGGGAATTATCTCATTGTAATTCGCTGCCAAATCCTCTGGGTGACTGCAGCCCAGGTCCCAGCCACACTCAGCCGACCACCATTAAAACTCCAGAGCTTTCCATTTTCAAGAAAGGACCAGCTGAGCACGATTGGGACCCAGGCTGTAGTCACCCGGCAATTTGGTGGCTAATTACAATGTGATAATTCCTGCCTCCATGCTGCATCCCAACTGCATCCTAGAAGGGTGATTTCAAGTTAAAAGGTAATGCAATAAGCTCCTAAGATATATCCCTTTGACTCTGAAGGAATTAAAATAAAAAGCCTCTCCCACAATTTTGTCACCATCAAAACAAAACTAGCTGTGGGGATCCGATCTACACACACACATATATTGATTGATTGATGATTCTTTAAAAAGGACTGTAAAAAGCACTTTCTTAAATATGTCTATTCAGAAATAAATCCCACTGAATTCAATGGGACTCACTCCCAGATAAGCGGATTTAGGACTGCAACTTGATTATGCTGAAAGTGCATATTTTTCCAAACGCCCATAGGAAACTATCAGCCAGGGAAAGGAGAGACCATGCTTTCTTGGGATTATTGTTTCACTGCTGTGTGCTCCACAGTATTAGAGATGCCAAAGACAGATGGGGGGGGGGGAATCTTTCAGTAAGGAAAATTTTGGTCAAGACAGGCTACACTGAAATGGTGCCACAGCTTGTCACAGATTCTACAAACCCAGTGAGAGGTCTCACCTCCAGCACAAGACCAAGCACATTTTTAAATCATGTTTTATGCATTTTATACAAAACATCCCTTGGTGTGGCTAAGCAGATCTACACACAACACAAAAGGCCAGACTGGTTGATAAAAATCAGCCCATCCCCTGGTGTTGCATCTTAATCATCCATGCAACAAGGCAAGTACTGTAGTTTTCAATTCTATGCATGAGCACAAATTGCAAAATCAGTCTCAAAAGCATGCAAAATCTGCCCCAAGGCCAACAAACAAAAATAGTATCTTCACTGTCTTCTAGTATGTAGGAGGAAATATAGCATTTTCTCAAACACAGTGCAAGGACAAGCAAAATCATGATTTACCTCCACAGTTAAGAAGGAAGTACCTGAGAGTTTTCCACATTCTCATGCTACCCCCACTCTTAAAGAGATCTGGGGCTCTGCAGCATACTAACTGAACATTTATCCAGGCCTAGAGCAAACCAATAAATGAATGAACATATGTACTGCATGCAGAGCATGGTTCTCTGTCCCCACCTAGTGATCCAATACAAAATATGCAATTGTAGTAAATATGTGAACATCTGAAGGCAAACAACAACAATAACTGTTTGATTTGCATAAGGTAATCCAATCTGCAAATGGTATAGGTATGGGATTCCTGATTCCTTGCTGTGAAGTGGAATGGTCAGGGCATTGGCCAAATCACCTTGGATGAGATGGCATTTAGTTCTTGAGAATTAATTGTGTTGTTTTATATGACATATGTTTTCTTTTCACTGTTCATTTCCTATGTTTTTTTGGTATTTAAAAGTGTTGGAAGGACCTAACTTGCCTCAAACACCCCAGGGACTGAAAGTTTTAGAAACTGGAAGAACTAAAACTCACAGTCTTAACAAGGACATCATTAAATAAAGGCAGCTGGGCTTACATTCCCCCCTTCCTCTCTCATAACATAATTACCGGTAAATCACAAATACAAACTATTTTCATTTGGATAGCTTCATTCAGAATCTCCCTTGGCAAACATAGCCACCTTGAATCCCATCTTGGAAGAAAGGCAGAAAATATATCTAATAAACAAATAAATATGTCATCCTGGAGAGTTTTTCTGCAAGAGGTCTGGGTAACATTGGCCTTCCAGATGCTGTGGACTGCAACTCCCACAATTCTTTACCATTTGCCACGATGGCTAGGACTGATGAAACATGTAGGCCAATGGATTATACCTTTGTAGAACATAAAACAATTAAAGATGCATTAAAAAGTAATTCAGTTAAAGATGATCTGTCTGAACTCTGTCCACATTTGCAGCTCCCAAAGCTCTGTGTGTAGCCTTCCAGTCTCCTGTCAACTAATGGTGACACCATGAATGCCATAGGGTTTTCTTAGGCAAGAAATACTCAGGTTTTGGCAGTTCCTTCCTCTGAAATATAGCCTATAGCACCAAGTACTGATTGGAGATCTCCCAATCAAATATCATCCAGGGCTGGCTCTGCATAGCTTCCAAAATCAGTCAAGATTTTGCATTTAGCCTTATTCAGAAGTTATTTATTTTCCTCATCATCATCAGCGTTCCTTCTATCTCTGACTGCCCTAACTCACTTCATCCTGCTTCTATCTGACTCTTTAACAGTAAAGCATCAAGTTTATATCCTTTTCCCCACAGCACCCCACTTACAGCATTTCAAAGGCTATGATTGGCTGGCTTGCCCAGCTTCTCACAGTTGAACACTCCTGCCCTTCTATCTACAAAATTTTATAAAATACATTTTTCTCCCCGAATACACTTTATTAGTTTAAGGCCCAGATGTCAGAATCCTGTTAGTGCTTCACACACACTTACATCCTATTTTGAACAGGATACAGGAGGCTAGTCTCTAGGCTCTTGCATCTAGGGTTGCCATATCCCTAGTTTGGCCAGGTTTTATCTGGATTGTAAACATGTTGCCCCATAATGTTTGCACATTATGGATTCTAGATTCCAATGTTATCCCATGGAATAGCCCTCCTTCACCCCTAGTCAAGCTTTGATATCAACTTAATATTAAAAGGGATGTTTGGTTACATAATCACTGATGGTGCCCCAATGTGAGGAAAATAGCCTGCCTAAATAAAGAGATCAGTAGGCTCAGCTTGGAAGCACTAGCACACATAGACAAGTCTAGAGTTCTTTGGTTTGAAACCATTATGTGTAGGCTTGATGTCGGCTTTTAAGACATTACCCGAAGCCCTCTCACTGCTTCCTATTGAGCTAGATTTATTTCCCCACTGAAGTTATTATTCTCTCACTGAAGTTACCTGGGACCCTGGCATTTTGGGTAACACCAAACTTTCTTTTTTAAAAATATAAAAGTAAGTCTTAGCCCTTGTTGGAGCCAATATATTGGGGAACAGATACTCTCTTCTGTAAAATTGTTCTCTGAGATAGGAGTCTTCCCCTGCCTTTCCAGCAAAGGGTGAGCAGCATGAGTGGCAGAATATCAGATGTGAGGGGTGCATTGTGAGGGGGTGAGATGATGCAAAGGAGAGAGTGGGAGAGAATGGGAATGAGTTGTGATAGTGTGTATGAAGCAAAGGAGAATGACACATTTTGGGGATGCAAAATTGAAGGGGAAGTAGGAATGAGAGGAGTGTTGGTGTGATATGTAAGGAAAGGAGGCATTGCAAGGGCAAAGTGGTGAGGAAAGCAAAAGCTGTGCAAACAGCAATATATAAGAAGCAAGGAAGGGGCACACTGTACAAGAGTGAGATCAGGGAGTATGAGGGAAGGGTAATGAGTGGTACAAACATCAGTGTGTAAGAAGCAACATAAGGCAAGATTGTAAGGTTATGCAGTGAAGTGACAGAAGGGGCAGGAGAAATGGAGAATGAGTGGTGTGAGCTACAGAATGAAAAAAAAATATTGCAAAAAAATCATATTGCAAGCAGGTCCCAAGCCCAAGCCCTGTGGAAGGGGAAATAAGGGAAGTGATGGAGCAGCAGAGATTGTCTCTACTATCTGCTAAGTTTAAGAATGTAATTCCTTTGTCATTCTCTCTTTAAAAAAAACAAAAAACTGTAAGGGGATGAGAGGTAGTCCCTGCTGCCCAATTGGTTTCCTCCCTCCTTGATGGCCATTTAATAGCCATAGCAGTAGTCCTACAAATTTTGTCATCTGCCTTGGAGAGCAGGGGTAACTACATGTATGGAGCAGTTACACTCCATGTGTGTCATCTAGAATCTTGGCCGTAAAATCTAAGTATTAAAAATTATCATGCTAAAGTTAGGAAGATTGTATTAACATCATTTACTGACCTCATGAATGGTCAGCATGCTTAGCATGTATTTGCTATTAAATGCATACAGTGGGTCCTTGATATCTGCTGGGGTTCAGTTCCAGGACTGCACATGGATACCAAAATCCATGGATGCTGAAGTCCTATGAAAGACAATGGCATAGTAAAATGGTGTCCCTTATATAAAATAGCAAAATCAAGGTTTGCTCTGGAGATATATAGATTCAACCATCCACGGAGTCAACCATCCACCGCTTGAAAATGTGTGTGTGTGCACGTGTGTGTGTGTGTGTGTGCGTCCGTGCATGAGTGTGTGTGTGTATTCAAGCAGTGGATGTTTGAATCTGTGGATAAAGAACCCATGGATAAGGAGGTCCAGCTATATCTTAGATCTGAGCTTTTCACTAAAATGCCATAGACATTTTGCAATTCCTGAACTATTGGCCTAATCATTTACAACTGTTTTCTCTCATCCTACTGATAGGCCTGGCAACTGATGATGTATTTCTTGCATCTGATGAAATGGACTGTTATTGACAAAACTTTAAGCCATAATAACTCTGTCTGCCTTTTCAATCCTATATGGCTCAGTCTTCATTTTCTTCATTCAGACAAAAAAGAATATGCATGCTGTGTTCCAACGTGAAGATTCTAGTCCTTGGTATTCTTCTTCTAAGAATTGAACTGAAGCATCTGCTTCAGTTCAGCACCATAGTATCACATAATAAAATAAGCAAACACTAAATCCTACCTCCTACTGGCTGGAAGCCAATTGTATCTGCACAGTGCTATTTTGGTAATCCTTTTTTTTAATTCCATTTTTACATCAGGGAACATCAAAAATGCTTTTAAAAGAAGCATCACTTATCTAAATAAAAGTGTACCCATGTAAATCATATTGTCATAACAAAATGGATGGCTCACATATTCCATGAAGCTCATTTGTTTTTCTTTCTGTGCCTCTCAGAAAGCCTTTTATACTATTATGCCACACATGAGATGCATGACTTCTACCCCACTACAAAGCTCATATTGTGTGAAAGGTCAGTGTGGTTGGGAAAAGTGAGGACAAAAATTTATAAAGATATGACTGCACCTAAAATGAACATGAGACAACATCAGATTTGACTGTTATTATCTTGCTTATGGAAAGAAACTATGCCTACAAAAAGGGTGCACAGAGGAATTTGAATAGGCTAGGTGTCAAGAAAAAGAAGCCTGCTTCCTTGTTATTTAATAGCAATCCTGGACCAGGCATTTTTTAGAATTTCAGAATGTGACATAGATTGTAGTATTTATCTTCCCAGGAACTCAGTTTTCATTTTCTAAAGTGTCTAGACCTCATGGCTGAGCCAGAATGCTGCTTAGGATCAGTTATAAACAGTACTGGATAAAGCCAAAGTCTATTTAATGCAAGAGTGGGGAAACTCCAACCCATGGGGTAAATGTTGCCTACAGGCATTCCCCATTCATCTGAAGCTTCTTTTGTTTTTATATTTGAACACTGGTCAGAGATAAAGGCAATGTAAAGCTTCCAGGAGTAGAGCTCCAGTTTGCAACCCAGAAAGGGGTGCCATGGAACTGAGTTCTGGTTTGTTGCCTGAGAAGCAGTTGTACTGGCGCTTCCTCCTCAATAGCCATGCATGGAATGGAGCCATGCTTTTATATGGCTGGTGCAGAAATGATATCCAAAACTGATAGAATTATATCTGTCTTTTTCCACTTTGCTTTGGGCCCAACCAGTGCCCTTAGCTTTTCCCACTGCCTGAATATGGCTGCCATGACACTTCTCATATTGGAGTTTGGCATCTGGATGGAAAAAGTTTCCTTGCACCTGACTGAGTTCATAACCCTCTTTCACCACTGGTCAGCCAGGTTTCCCTGGAAAGTTACAAGAAAGGTATGCAGGTGACATTTATTCACTTGCCTTTTGGGCCCAGAGATATACTGCTTTTGTATATATTGTTTCAGAGATATACCGTTTCTGTATATATTGTTTCCTTTATGTTACCATGGTGAACAGACAATCAAATAAAAAATGAAGGATTCAACTTCAGATACTTGAGCACACATGCCCTGGCACCTCCCTGGGATTTGGTGCCATTGCGGATGCTTTCTCCTCCATTTTTTTATTCATTTGACAAAGCAGTGAACAAAGAAGGGCCTTGGCATCAGACAGCCACAACAGGCAAGACATGACCTGATATGCAAGATGTGCAGCTGAAGGCTTCAAGCTCCCAAAGACCAAGATTTATACAAAGGTATATTGTGGAGCCTTTGTCTTCAGCTCCAGTTTGAAGAAACACATTTTCCCTCAGCTCTGCTTCAAAACACATTCTTGAGCAATATATTTTGACCTTACAGCAGCAGTACTTTATGAATCACAGCAGGCTAACACCAAGGTCCAAGAGACTTTCACTCAAGCTAAGGCAGACTTTTCTTCTGCTTTGAAGAAAGTGTGCTACTACAGAGCAGTCCTGGGTCCTGCAGATCTCAACTAACCTTCTGGCCTAATTTTTGTAAAGATGCCAAACTTATATGTGACCTACAGTTGTCCCACCACATTTGCCGGTTAAGCTTAAATATTGTACAGTGTTTGCTGCTACTGCCTCCACACACAATTTTTAACAGAGGGTTCGATAACACTGTTGTTGTTGGGATGAAGATGCTGGGACACAGATGTTGCTTGAGAAGGTTAGAGAGCAGCCACAAACCCATATTTGCAGCCTGTTATTGGCCAAAACAGCGCCACCATTTGTTATGCAAGAAAACTTTGGATAAGATCATACATGACATCTTCTACCAGTGTTTAGGTGATTTTTGCTCCTTCACAAAGAAAACAACTTTACTCTTCCATCTAAGATTGTTTTATAAAACAAACTACTTTCGGGTTTGCATTGTATAAGAAATTTCAAAAGATATTCTTTATAAACTGGATGGAATTCTCAACTGTGGGAGAAAGTGAAATTATGACTAGTTGGGTTGCCTCAGGGTATTGTCCTGGCTGTGGTGTTATTTAATATCTTCATAAATGACCTAGATGCTAGAACAGAAGACATGCTTATTAAATTTGCAAATGACATCAAATGGGGGGGGGGGGATACCCCAGACAGAATTGGAGTTTAAAATTATTTCGGCAGATTGGAGACCTGAGCCAAAACTAACAAAAATAATTTCCACAGTGTTAAATGTAAGGTACTACATCTAGGCTGGAAGAATGAAGTGTACAAATACATGTGAGTGGCACCTGTCTTGAAAGTAGTACATGTGAAAAGGATCTGATGAAAATGATCTGATAGTAGACCACAAGCTATACAAGAGTTAACAATGCAGCATCCAGACAAGCCAATGCAATTCTAGGCTGCATCAACAGGAATATAATGGCCAGATCAAAGGAATTACTGGTTCTTGTCCACTTCTGGGCACTAGAGTTCAAGAGCAATATTGTCTAACTGGACCGTGTCCAGAGAAGGATGACCAAGATGATCAAAGGCCTGGAAACCAAGCCTTATAAGGAATAACTTGGGAAGGTGGATAAGTTTAGTTTAGAGAAGAGAAGACTGAGAGGTTACATGATGTTTTTAAATATCTGAAGGGATGTCAGTTAGAGAATGGAACAAGCTTGTTTTCTGCTGTTCCAGAGACTAGAACATGAACCAACAGATTCAAATTAAAAGTAAAGCAATTCCACCTAAACATTTGGAATAACATTTTGATTGTAAGAACTATTCAACAGTGGAGATGGCCTCTCCTCCCTTTTGGGGGGAGGGTGGTCTTTAAACAGAGGTTGGATGGCAATCTCTCAGTAAGTGCTTTATTTGTGTATTCCTGCATAAAGTGGGCTGGACTAGACAACCCATACCATCCCTTCCAGCCCTACCATTTTATGGTTTATCCATCCTAGCTAAGTTGTCTAAATACCTAAGTTGTCTAAATACCTAACTGAATATTGGAAGTGTCCAGCATGTCATGAACAGCTCATGAATCCTATAAAGCAGGGTGCTCATTCACATGGCACTCTCCACTTTTATTCAAGTGAAAATTCAGCTGTGATCAAAGAGGACAGGGCCATTGGAGATGCAGCTTCTATGTGTGCATAAATTCCCTCCCCATTTTTCACCATCACATAAACAGACTGGACACTGTGATAGGACCTAATTCCAAGATTAAACAAGAAGAGTTACAGCTTTTGCTGTCAGTAGCCAACTACTCTGTTGGTAATAATCACTGGTGTAAGTGAAATTCTTCTGTCACTGCACAATAGGCATATTCAGTTTATGATTGTACAAACAGAGTTCCAGAGTTCCACATGGACAACTGCCATGCAAGTATTTCCATTTCTTATGTCATTGTGGATTGAAAAGTAATGCTATAATCAGTAATTCTCTTCACTGTCTATCTATAGTCACATTTGCTGTTACATAATGAGACTGTGCACTGGCATAATTTTAGATATGCAGTTGGTTGCACCACGATCATCTAATATAAGGGTGATACAACACAAATGCCACAGAATGCCATAGGCTGTGATTTACTCTGCACCACCCAGATGAAGAATCTCAGAGAACCCCACTATGTAATCTGGTTAGGCAGAACCAATTCAATACCTTGGGGGGGGGGGCACTCACTATTTCAGAAGATGCTCTAAACTGCAGTCCTGGCTGGTCACAACAAGCAACTGTGAAGTATAGAGCTGAAAGGTTCTAATCCCATTTGCTTCAGATACCGCTCTCCTTCATAATGCTTGCCTGCTCATATAATCCTGAAGTCCCAAGTCAACCAGCTCTTTGGCTTCTGAAACAAAAGCCCTGACTTGGAAATGTTAGGATATTGTCCAGTCTGTCAGAACATTTTTTGTCTGAGAAGGTGTTCAAAGGGAGATGTGGACATTTTCATTCATAAGACTGAGAGAGAGAGGAGAGAAAAAACAATCAACCTGCTGCAAACAAAGATGTGTCTAGCTTTGAAAATGATCTTATCCTCTGATACTGAGGATTCATACCCAAGAACCACTTCCAACATTGGAGGCTGCCCTTCTGTCATTGACACCATGCCAAGAAGCAACAGGATGCTTCCACACAGTTGGCTGATTTGCCTTCCACCTGGCATGATCTTAACCAGACCCACATTTAATTATTTGTGGTCCTGGATACACATGGAAGCTGTTCTTGACTTTTGATATGCTTTACTGTGTGGGCTTCAAACTGGAGAAGTCAACATAGTGAAGCAAATACACTATACCATCTTCCCCCTCTTGACTGCACCAGCTAGTTACAAATCCAATAAACAGTTTAAAGGGGGCATTTTCAGGTGTGGTTCCAATGGCCATGTTGTCATTCAGACATAACATGCACCATGATATAATTGAAATTTTGTATATTCATTTTTATAGACTTGCTCCTAGACTTCTATAGAAGAAAGTCCTATTTCCATGTTCGCTTAGGCATATTTTGCCCAAATTCAGAAAATCTGGAGAATAAACAGTTTTCTATAAATTGCTTATTTAAGGTAAGACATAGAGAGTTACTGTTTCCTTCACAACCATAGTACTTTTAGAGTTGCAAGTAACATTTGTTTATAGAGGATTTGTTTAGTTTACAAACACAACTCCTGATCTACACAACCTTGAACTATTATACTCTGAAATAGATATTCCACTATTTGCAACAGTTATGCCACTAAAGCCAACCAAAAGAATGAAATACATCTGGCAGCTGAAATCATTATTCCCCACATGTACTGGCAATTATGTTTATCATTCTCTGGGTTTATTTAAATGTATCATGCTGTCAAACAATGCGTTAAAATTATTTGTCCTTTAAATGTTTTTGTTTTCCTTCTATTTAAATGTTTGATTATATGTTTAATGCTATAGCAGAGCTAAATAAAGCATTTTGCTATTTTCCATACTTTTATTTTCCAAATTTCATATTCTTTTTTTAGAGGAGGGGAACTAGAGAATATTCCTGTTCTCCCAAACATCCCATTCCCTTTTCCTCTCTTCTCTCCCCACCCCCTTTCTCAATATAGTAGGTGAATCATGAGAAAATGACAAAGATATTTGTCCAAAGCTTGAAATGCCCTCTGGTCTTTCATTATTAGATGTTATTGGGCTGCAACTCCCAACAGCCCTAGCCAGTAAAGCCAGTGATATGGAATGGTGGGAGTTGCAGTCCAACAAAATCTGGAGAGTACACTAAAGTCCACTGATATCCAGAAAAGTTCATACTAAAATCAATCAGTTTTAAAGATGTTGCTAGATTCCTCCCCACCCCACCCCATTTTGTTTTTGTTTTTTTGTTTTTTGTTCTGTGACATACAAAGAAGACATCTTCAGTCTTACACACTTTCATATGCACTCAGACACCTGTGTTTGAACATGGGAACAGCCAGTGCTCTGGGTTGCTTCCTTATTTCTTCCTCTCTTTTGGAAAGCAGATTCTCAGTTTTGGAGAAGATACACCAGAAATATATTATCTCTTCTTTCATTACCTTCACCTCAGAGAGAAGAACACATTACCACCATCTTTACTGGTGATGTACAAAGCTACTCAAAATAAAGGAGGCAGGCAGGTTTTGTCTCCACTTCAGTGTAGTTTTCAAGTGCAGTACTTTTTTCTCTCCTGTGAAATGAGTTTGCAAACAGCCATTCCTCAGAATTGAAAATAAATAAAGGACAACACTAGAAATAAGTACAGTGGAGGGGAAGTTCAAATTACCATGTTGGTAATTTGGCTGGTTGACAGTGAAAAGGGGACAAATGTAAGGGAAAAACACAGAAAGTAGAAAGTATTAGGTGGGTAGAAACGGGTTTGAGAGATCTCAGTTTCTAATTACATTCAATCCAGACTTTAGTTTCTTTGAAATTGAACTTCCTTCCATTGTTTCTCAAATACATACTGAGTAATTGTTAGTGAGACAGTGAGAAAAGAAAGCAGGAACAGAGCTGGAGAGTAGAGGATTTCTCAATGACTGCTTGACATCATAGCACTCCAATTCTTTCCACATGGGAGACAACTGTAAAAACATGTCTTTTCTCTAAATACAAAAATCCATTCAACAAATGACACACTTTTATGACCATCTCCCATGGGAGAACTAAAGCACTACGACCTCATGTGGAAAGGCACAGAGAAAGTCACCACTCTTTGGATCCATTTCCATTTTCTTTTCTCATATGATAAAGCTCAGACATTTGATGCCTCTGAATTAACATCAATAGCTATGGAATCAATTAGAAATTTACATAATCAACAATTAAGAGGTATAATGCAATGGAGTTAAATGTACCCCACTGATCACAGCCATTGTGAGTTACTCGTATTCCTGTCAGCACAATCCCATTCTAACATCTGTGTTTTGGTCACTTTGAAATGTGACAGAATGTTGGATATGACAAAACATTGGACAATACCCAGTGCCAGGATTTGTTTTGGGGATTTTTATATCTAGATGCCTACCTCAAAAAAGCAAAAATAGGACCCTTAATTAACAAAACTATCCCACTTCCAATATTTGGTTAAACACATTTAGTGAAGGAAAAAAGGGGAAAGGGGAGAGAGAGACTTATAAAAAAGAATTATGAAGTATCAAGAAAATTACACCCCCCCCCCCAAACTAAGTAGCACAACAATTGCAACTAACAGACCAACTTAAATTCTAAATTCACTGGTGATCTGATAGGTATCATTTTGCAAAATGTTACTGAGAAAGTGGTGTCACTAGAAAATGGAGTTAAGATCCAGAACAAGCCTTATCAGTTCTCAGACCTGATCCAATTATGGATAAATTTAAGAATGGAGGGAGGACAGAACAGAACAAAAGAAAAATCAAAGACTCTAGCTAAACCTATCTACATATTCAGGCATGCTGTATGGCAGCGGAGGTGGGGGTAGGTAAATCTAGAAATCATCTGATCTCATATAGCTTTCTTTGCATGGCAAAACAGGCTTCCCTTATCCCATCCCAGCAGTCTCTTCCAAAGATGTTCATCTTACATCATTCTAAGGCAAGGTGAGTAAAGTACTCCCCTGGGGACATGCTCCATGTAGCCTTCCAAAGGCTGTTTTTCTGGCCCTTAACCCCTCCAGTGTCCTCAGACTGCCCTTTTCTGGCCAACATTAATCACTTCTCCTGCAAGCCTCCTGAAGTGTGACTTCGCTTTTTAAATGTCACAGTGCCACCCCCACCAGCAACACTGTTTAATATGAAAAATGCTTATTTCTCAAAACCAGAATGTTTTCAACCTAGGGTTGTCAAGCTGGATATAAGATGTGGCTATTATAACATTAATCCCAAATAAATTGACTTCAGTAATCTGTCAAAATGGATGAAGGCACCTGTCTTCCTTTCCCTTTCAAACTCAAACTTGCAGCTGCAGCCGTTCTCACCCAACATGCCTCTTGCCACCCCAATGGAGAGTGGAAGGAAGGGGCAGAGAAGCACTAAGCACCTTGATGGAATATTAAAGTACTTCATCCTGCTTCTCAATCTATTTAGGATTAAAGTTACAAGACACCCCAATTGTGCATCCAATATGGCAACCCTACTTCAGCTACTTTGGTTTTGTTTTATTTAGTTTTGCTTTTTAGCAGTTTGTGCTGTTTATGATCTGTATAGTGTACATGACTTAGTTTTGGGCTACATGAAGGAGCATACTCCAAATATGAGCCTGCCCAGATCCTGAGATCTTCCCATCACTCAATCCTGCTACCTCCCCAGACATGTCTGCTGGGAACACAGGAGAGGGTCTTCTCAGTGGCTTCCCCATAGCTCTGGAACTTCTCCTTTAGGGAGGTGAGAGTGGCTTTTTCTTCATTGCCCTTCCATCAGGTGATGGAAAGTACTTTGGGTCCCCAGTTCTGGAGAGAAAGGTGAGATACAAATGAAATAAATAAAATAATAGATAAATCTGTGTGATACTTGGGAGGGTCTCAAGGCAGAAAACTGGGGACCAGACCTACCTCACTTACACACCTCTATTCTGTGGGGTAGTGTCATAGTCTTGAGATGTTTCTACCTTGATTGTTCAACTGCATCACGCCATAAAATGACAGAAAGCTATCATGTTCGGGGTCACATTATTGGCCTATCTTGTCCAAGACTGCTTTCACTGACCAACTGTAGCTCTTTGGAGTCTGAGACAAAGCTTGTCCTTGTCTAATCTAGCATGCTCTCCAACTGTCTAGATTTAGGTGGGACTGACTCTAATATCCCACTTTTTCAGCTTTTTCAAAGAAATGAGGTCCCAGTTTCTCTGTCCTCCTACTAATACTTTCCCCCTTTGCCCTCAGCTTAATTCAATTGGTGAACTGAGTTCAAAGTGCAAAAGTAGCCTACACTGCATTAACTCAGTGGGGGGTGGGGGGGGGAGGAGAGGAGACAACTGAATAGCTTGTGCTATTAATAACTGTTGTCATGTTGCACCATCTCCCACCCCCGTCATGGCATTCCTTGAGCTGTGTGATGGGCTGGCTCCAGCCAGGCTTATCCAGCTCCTCCCTTCACAGTATACATAACTGAACAGTGTGGTAAAAGGACATTTTGGGATTCAGTACATGGTTAGCAGTGGCTAGAATGCTGGACGTGAACTTGGAAGACTCAGAGGGTAGCACCACTGAACCATGTAGTAGTGATAGTAGAAGCAGCAGTTAATATGGTGGTGGAGGAGGAAGAAGCCTTGAATTAATGGAATGATAGCAGACATTGTCAATTATCTGTAGAGCATAAAGCATTCACATGCTCAGGATAATTTGCACTGTTAATGTTCAAGCCCCTCTAAACCCAGTTGCAGCCATTTTAATGCTTCTTTGACATGAATATTTTGTTGCAGGAAAGATTATGTGGGAGGGGGGAAAGGGAGATCCTTGCAATTGCTATTAGAGAACAAAACAAAAAGTTATTCAAAAACAATAGCTGAGCCATTATACTTTTTTCTTTCTGTTGTTCCTGTGTGCATGTGAGTGTGTAAGAGAGAGAGAGAGATGAGGAGTGTTCTAAGAATACAATGGAAATATAATAGCAACGTGGTGAATGATGAATATCCAGGCTTATTTGCCAGGCGAGAAACACTGTACTGTGACTAGAATGAAAATACACATAAAGCACTCATTCTAGAATAGAAGCTTTTGAAACTATATCTGGGGATAAAGAGCACGTTAAGGAAAAGTTCCAGACCAAAATGGAGAAAGCTGGCAACAACTATATCTTATTAATCTTTTAGAATGTCCACTCAATTTTAATTACAATTACATTTAGAGTTAATTTTGAAATTAAATTTAGTAAAATATCTGAGCAATCCCAAGACAAATAGAAGAGTTTTCAGTGTTACACCTTTGAAACACTAAATAGTGTTATTTGCCACATATCACAGACTGAGTGCCAAGACAGAGAGAACAGAGGTTTGTAAAAACTGGGATTTTGAAATTTGAGTTTGTAAATGAAGCAATATTTGAAGACTACTTTTCTAGATTCTTTCACACCACTTTTTTTCCTTTTTATCAATGAAGATCCTTTTCCACAATTAAATAACTGTTTCAGTAACTTTTAAAAAATATTTAAATGGGCATACTTTTAGATTTGATTCAACTTACTTTCCTCCAATAAATATTACTGCATTTTGGCCGTAGTGGTATAGTGAAGGCAGGGCTTGCAAGATTTTGATTAAGCAAAGACAACAGTGCCATTTTCCATCCCCTCTTCATTCCTTCGGTGCATAGCTGCAGTCTTCTTGATACCTGAAATGGGGTGGGTGAGATGAATTTCCCCAGCAACAAGGTGTTGTTGTGAGCTGTCTTTCCTATGATGCTAAGAATTTGTACTTTGCTTGATTTTGAAGGGCCAGTTAAACCCATTCACTTTACAGAAGACCTGTTCCCAGTGGAGGTGAAAACTGCTAGATCTGGTTTGTCAATATGGATCAAAACAACTGCCAGCATTTTTGGACTCTTCTTGAGGGTGGCACTATAGGGAATGGTTGCAATGAATGCCTGCAATGTAAAATTTACCACTATGTTACTGTTGCTGCTGTTTGACTCTCACTATTATGCCACTTCCACAGTCATCCATGTCCAAAAATGATGCTCTCCTTTGATAGGAGTGGCTCTGGGCAGAAGGAAAGTCTGTTTAGTTCAGCTCAAATGCTCAACTGCCTCATTTAAGCACTACAGCATTTGACCTTTCCAAGTACGTCCCTCCAGCACTTGGAAGAGTGACTGGAATTTACTACTGAACCTGGGGAAATGCAGTGTTCAGTGAAATATGCTCTCTTTTTCCCCCATGTCATAGCCTGAACTGGATATGAGGAGCTCAGTAACAGCTCAAGGCTCTTTTTTGCCATTTAGAAGGAGAGGAGGAGTTCACTGCCTCCTGAGTGCCATATTTCATTGCTCAACCAGACAAACATTGGTGATTGGAAGCACAGCATGTGGAGGGTATTTGAAGGCCTTTCTGGCTGGGAAGTCAGATTAATTTCCACCCACTTTGAGAAGCATGAAAGTGAATCCAAGCACAGTCACAATGTAGAGTAACTGCATTACATCTTGGCTATTTCTTTTGAGAATGCACAGCAGAATAAGCATGCTGTATCTTTTTATAGTTTTTCAAAGGGTAGACAGTCATCCCAACTGGAAAAGAAATCAGTTCCACTTGACTCATTAGTTTGGGTGAAAAACAATGTAGCAGAAAGCTCATGAACATAATGGAACCAACTTTTGAATGAACAAGCATAGGACTGAATTTCATTATTGACAGGTAACATGACTAACCTGCTTATTACAGCCACCTTATTTCCCCTTTGTCCTGGAAATATCTCCCTCCAAAGAAGGCTACAATGTGATAGCACTGATCAAATCATATTGCAAGAATGGGGCTGTAAAGAGTTATAAAGATCTGATAGTTCCATGTCTCTGTAGCACCATCTTCAGTCACTAGGTGGCAAACTTCCCTAATTTTCCCTAGAGATTCAGAAGAATCATGTCTAGGTTATTTATTATTCCAGAGGTCCTCTGGACTACTCAAGAGGCAAAGAAGAGGTCCTATTGTGTGGTAAGAGTGATCAAGGAGAGTGAGTAATGGGGAAAGGCTGAAAAAACACTTCCATGGAGAGATATAAAGGTTATCTAGAAAGAACAAGAGTGAAGGCTCTGTGAAAGTAAATAAACAGAGGGAAGGAAAAGGTATCAAAGTGGTGAGGGATTAAGAGGTTTTTAACTCATGCAAAGCTGGGTAAATCTGCCAATAATATGAAATTCAGCTTTCAGATAGTGCCCCCCTATCACATATGGCAGAAAAAATATAGATCAAATTTCAGTCCATAAACAGGCCCATAAGACCTCTTGCTATTATCCAGCTGTACATATATCTCAGTGATTAGTACAACTTGCCACATCTGCCATGTATAAATAATATATATATTCCCTTATTCCTCTGCTTGTGAGCCCAAACTAAGCAGCACCATGTGCCTTCAGGGCAAAACAACTCTGACAAGGCCATAATCTAATTAAGTTCCCATTTTGCTATCAGGTACGTCATCTCTTTCTCCGAAAAAAGCTATTGAAAAGACGGGTGGGAGAGAGCATGAGCTCTTCATAATTAACATACAGCAGCATCTGTCGTGCAGGGAGCAGGCACAGTTATAATAACTTGGGAGTCAATAATTCATAAACCATAATGCATTATTAATCAATTATCGAGGACCGAATTACATTTAATGAGATTAAGCTGATTGGGGCACTAAGCTGTTTGAAACGTGTTGATTTAATCAATGTGCTTAATTAAACTGTGTACATTTTTCCTCACAATCATTAGTTTGCAACACATAGCGAAAGTGGCCTTTCCTGGCTGTTCTACATTCTCAGCTCTTCTTTGTCAGTCTTAATTGCAAGGGGTGGAGCAAAAGGGAACAGGCCCTTCTTTATTTAAAAAAAAAAAAATAACATGGAAACAGAGATATGTCTCAAAGACTTTGAGTAAACCCATCCATGATGGAGAGTCCTAGAGTGCTGGGCAGTGAGCCAAGGAACACATTTTATGGTCAAAGACATATAATACAAAATTTGGTAATGGAATTATACAAATACATAATTTTCTAAATAATATTTACTCATTTTACAGTTAGTGCACACTTGCATAGCTTCCTGCAGCACAATAATATGAGAAGCAGAAATATACAAACACCCTTTCTCATTTCCTTAGGTACACAATTCAAAAGGAATGTGAGCAAGCTGGGACATGCCCAAAGGAACACAACCAAAATGGTGAAAGGTCTGGAAAGCATCAAGCCCTATGAAAAGCAGCTTAGGGTGCTGGGTATGTTTAGTCTGGGGAAGAGAAGGTTAACAGGTGACATGACAGCCATGTTTATATATTTGAAGAGATGTCACATTAAGGATGGAGCAAGCTTATTTTCTGCTGCTCCAGAGACTAGGATGCAGGGCAATGGATTCAAACTAGAAGGGAAAAGATTCCTGAATAGTGAAAAAAGTGGATAGGAAGAAAATCAACTTGTTTGAGATGTGGTCTTAGAAAAGAGTGCTGAAGATACTGTGAATGGTCAAGATAAAGAAATAGGTCCTAAAACAGATCAGGCCTGAACACTCCCTGGAAGCCAAGATGATGAAACTGAGGCTGTCATATTTTAGCCACATCATGAGAAAACATGATTCATTAGAAAAGGTGGTAAAACTAGAAAAGGTGGAGGGTAGCAGAAAGAGAGGAAGACCCCACGTCAGATGATAGACTCAATCAGAAAGTGCCCCCCTAACACACATGGCAGAAAAAATATAGATCAAATTTCAGTCCATAAACAGGCTCATAAAACCTCTTGCTATTATCCAGCTGTACATATATCTCAGTGGTTAGTACAATCTAAAACACCTGACTAGAGCAGTGGAGACATTTTGGAGATATCTCATCCACAGGGTCGCCATGAGTTGAGGTCAAGGGCAGTTAACTACAAAGGTTTTAACATTCAGACATATACCTCAGAATGCCTGAAGAAGGTTAGAAACATTCTCTCTCTCTTTCCCTCTCTCCCCCAGGCAAACATGGAAGCTCACAACTAGCTGCTCCTCCATATGACACCCATGACTGAAGCATCCCAGGGAGAGTCCTTCATATGACATCCATTGCTGACACATCCCAGGGAAAGTCCTCCATATGACACCCATGTCTGAGGCATCCCAGGGGATTTGAAGTACATGGGGGGTTGAAGTGGTGCCCTCCCAGCCTTGCAGAATTTGGAGGACATACTTCCTAGTCAAGCTCAGAATGGAGGGCATTTTGGAATTCCTCCTGGACAGAAAGTTTGAATGTAGGATGTGTCCTGGGAAAGCAGAGGGGGGAGAAATGGTGGATTTCCCCAAAAACTAGTGGGGGATGGGATTCTGGCCATGGCACCCATGACTCCCTCCTGTGTTTTCTTGAATGTGTTACCTGTTGCATCACCAATGACACATAAATGATTATCAGGAATTTTGAAGGAGCACAAACTAATGGGAATGACAATTGTGCCAAAAAAAGAAGTGAATAAAGAAAAGACCCACTTCCATAATGGGAACGAGGCATGGACTGGAATAGATTCACCAACCCGGAGTGAAAGTGAATTGCAAACTGGGTTAAATGTAAGTGGGAATGAGCCTTAAATTAGCATGCAAATGTTGGAGGTGTGTAACATGTGCTAAGAATTGCACACAAAACTGTAGGGGTATATTTATCACTGCCAAAAGTGTTCACATAAAATAAATTTTGTCCTTTTGGCTCAGATTTTTTTCCATCAAACCTAACAGGCAAACAGAGTTACAACTTCAGTGTCTTTTCTTAACATGGGCATTAATTGCCTGCTTTGTGAGTTTAATTTCTCCCATTGGTGCAGTTTCTATGCTATAAGATACAGCTCAAACATCATGCAAAATTGAGTGTTATACTTGTTGCAGCAGACTAGTCATAGGCAGAAACTTTATTTTGGTTGATAATGCAAGAGGCAGAATCACATTTAGATTGCTGATTCCAAAATAATCACAGTATTGACATGGGACAGGGGGAAGCCATGGCACTAAAGGGAGATGGAAGTGACTAAACCATCCACCTTAGGGCCCTTGAAAATTCAGCACACTTGAAACAGTATACAGGAGTATTTGGGATACAATGAATTCTTTGATGGCACTCTATTTTGTAACATTCTTCTGAAGACAGAATGACATTTTAATAATCGGGTTCATGTAGCTTGAATAGCTGATCCATATCTCTAGAATGAGAAAAGGACCGGGTGTTGGGATGTATAAAGCGTGCAGGTCTCAGTAGGTCTGTGCATAGGAAACGAATACTGGGGTGGCTTCTTATTCCTCACGTTCCCATGTTCTATTACTGATAAGTAATAAGCAATTATTGTAGAAGCCAAGGAGGAATACAGCACACTCTGGGAGCCCTGCAACATAAATTGTAAATCACTGCAACACCTGTAAAGCATCAGTGGGCTCCATCTGAGGAGTCTCATGGTAGGACACACGTGCCTTGCCTTCTGTAATACAAGGGCAGCTCAAAAGCAGAGGAAATCAATGATTTCATGCTGACTGCTCCACAGCACCATCTTGATAATGGCTGGTAGGCATACTTCAACACGCCAGCCCAAGTGAGATAATAAAAACCTATCCAGGGAACCTAAGGATTCCTGTAGGCTTTACAAAACTGCTGTCCCAGGCTGAGAAATCCATCAACCAGACTGGTTCTCTACTGATCTAGTTCCTGCTTTGTCCCCTTGCACTGCTGCTTTTCAGGGCATGTTTACCTAGCTATACTGGATGCTGCTGCTGTTCCATAAGGCTATTAACATGAGCAAATTTCCTCCATTTGGAATTCTGAACTATATTACATGCATAGTTTTTGTGGGTTTTTTGGGCTGTGTGGCCATGTTCTCGAAGAGTTTCTTTCTGACGTTTCGCCCACATCTGTGGCTAGCATCTTCAGAGAAAATTACCTGCCTTTGGTCTCTTTGACTGCCTTCTTTGGATTTGTGAGTGCTCTGAATATACTATTCACCTCAGACCATTCAGGGTCAAGCTATGCAATATGCTTATGGTACAGTTGGTCCTCTGTATTTGTGGCTTTCACTTTTGCAGATCTGATTATTCATGGCTTTAATTAATATGTTCCCTCTAGGAATTTCTAGGTCCTCCAGCATGACAATTGTCAACTTCCATCAGAGGTTGATCAGGAGAACCTACAGATTCCTAGAGAGAACACTTTTCTAAGCATTTGTAAGTTCTCTAGTGCAATTCTATGTTCGGCGTTCAATAGATGTTGATCATAAAGTTGTGCTGGAGGACCTAGAGATTGTGAAGTTGAAAGCTTTCACAGCCAGCATCCATAGTTTTCTTTCGTTTTGGGGTCTATGTGGCTGCATTCTGGAAGAATTTATTCCTGACATTTCACCTGCAACTGTGGCTGGCATCCTCTGAACATGCCAGCCACAGTTAATTCTTCCAGAATGTGGCCACATAGACCTAGAGATTCCTAGAGAGATGGAATTTTCCCACTTTCATGGGGGTCCTTAACCCCTAACCCCAAAGAATGTGGAGGGCTACTGTAGTTTGTTTTAAGTAGTGCTCACTCAATGAGTAAGAGACATCTGTTTGTCATAGCATGTACATGTGCTTTTCCTTACCTACATATATCATTATCTTACATTTAGCATGCTTTGTTTTGACACTGATCATTGGAAGGTAAGAGCAAACTCAATTAGTAAGTGTCATTGCTGAGGCTTACATCTCTTAGGAAATCACAATATTAAAGGAAAAACAAGCTAATTCTTAAGAAAATGTGTGCCTTCCCCAGCATCCAGTCTGAATTTGATGCTGACAGTGAGAATCACATTCTCCCATGGGCTATAAAGGCTGAGCAATTGGGTGGCATGACCCAAGGCTGCAGGGCCTGGTGGTATATCATTAGGACATCCAGATCTTTCGGCCTACAATTCCCACAAGTCCCAGGACAAAACCTAAAAGATTGTGGGAGCTGTAGCCCATAATACTCAGAGAGCCAAACCTTTCCCACCCTGAGGTACAATGAGGCAGGTGTCTTAGGCAATAAAAGTGAAGAATGACATTACAGTCAGCCATCCATATCCATGGATTCTTTATCCACAGATTCAACCATCCATAGCTTGAAAATATTTTCAAAAATATATAAATTCCAAAAAGCAAACCTTGATTTTGTCATTTTATATAAAGGGCACCATTTTACTGCACCATTGTATTTAATGAGACTTGAGCACCCAATAGCAGCTTCATTTATATACTGCTTGATTTATATACCACTTCATACCACACTAAGCAGTCCCTAAATTGTTTACAACTGTAAGCTAATTACCCCTAACAAGCTGGGTACTGACCTCAGATGGATGCTAGACTGAGTCAACCCTGAGCTCCTGGCTGGGATTTTGGTATCCACAATAGTCCTGGAACCATATTCCAACAGATCCCAAGAGCCCGCCCTAATGTATGTTGGACTACAGAGCTGTGTGTACTATGTGGCCCACCCTGCAAACGCTAACTTCCCTTAATTTCCTCAGAGGCAATGTGGGATGTTGACCCATCAATGACTCTAAATGAGGCACATGGTGGAGCAGAAACATCATATTCTTCATTTCAGGCAGACAAATCTCTCATGCCAGACCTGGTTTAAGCCTAGTGGGCCCTGACCACATCCTATAAATGTTTAAATGTCAAAGGGTTATCTGAAATGGTCTATATTCAATTTTTCCCCTGTCCACAGCTATGCCACCAACAGGGAACTGTTACTTGGCCCTCCTTGGCCAAGTAACCCTCCCGCCTGCACCAAGCTCTTCTCCAGAAATACAAAAATGAGCATGATGTATCTTTAACCCAAAGCCAAGCATAAGGCACTATTGAATACATGGGCTGTTTTGAAAGAGTTATACAGGAAAGAAGAATTATACACTTTAGAAAATAACACTAGGGAAGTGACAAAGGAGATTATTGCATTACTAGTAAACCCGATTTACCTCTTCCAAGTTAAATTCTAACTTGGGATGCAGTCGGGTATTACTGCATGGATTTTGCCACCATTGCCATCCCCTGACTGCATCCCTGAAAAAATCTGGCTAAAATCTGCCCTCATCTGGACTCTTTGCAAAGTCAGGAGCATCCCAGCTTCACAAATCAGCCAGTTGAGGGCAGATTTTAGCCAGATTTTTGCAGGGATGCAGTTGGGAGGTGACAACGACAGCAAAATCCATGCAGCAATACTCAACTGCATCCCAAATTTGAATTTAACTCAGAGGAGTTAAATCAAGTTTTTCTAGGACTTTAAGCAGGGATGGGGAAAGTTTAGCCAGGACTCTACTTGTGCAGTGTCCCCAAGCTGCCTACCAAATCACTGAAATTCTTCCCAAGTCCCTCTGTCATTTGGGGATGTAATCTGTGCCCTGGACTGGTACCAAACCCCCACACATATAAAAAAATAGGTCAAACTTCCATGCAACCCTGGACTACCCAAGCTCCCCAGTATACCTTATTGTACAGCCAGAATTGGGCAAAATGGTGAACAGGATTTTATAAAATCTTAGAGTTGGAAGGGACCACAAGAGTAACCTAGTCCAACCCCCTGCCATGCAGGAAGACACATGTAAAGCACTCCTGAAACCACTACTTAAAATTATGAAGATTTTAGCTGGGGTACAACTCGTAAAAGAAGTATATTTGGCTGCCATGTTGATGTTCATGAAACAGTTACAAAAGGGTCCCAAACATAACCCTCCTTACCCCATAGAATGATCATTAGTCAAAATAAGGCTGGGGAAGGAAGTATAGTTGTTGCTCAAAGCCATAGAAGGAAAAAGAGAGGGAGAGAGAGAGAAGGGAGAATGAAATGCAGTGCATATCTCAAAGGCTATAATTAGCCAAGCTGCTTAAATGAAAGAAAAATGTACATGATTATTTAGTCTTGCCCAGAGGCAGGCTTGTAGCACACAACATGGCATGGTCTTTTTCTGCCAATTCACCCAGAAAATCGAATGAATTGCATCCTTACAAGAGCACTGTTATTATAATTCCTAAAGCATGCCCTAGGTTTGAATGGCATCCAAACCAACAAGCAGGTATTGCTCAATATACTTCAGTTCCTTAAGAAAGCATCCTATAGGGGGTATGGATCTAGTGTGCAGTTCTTCCCTTCAAAAGAAGAAGAAGAAGAAACCACCTTTTGAGGTAAGCTAAGCTCCTTGTCCTGTCAAGAATTCTCCCGGTACAAATGGGCAAATCTTTCAAGAAAGATGTTGAAAACATGGCAATCCTGGAAAGGTTTTTTTTTTTTTAACACAGCAGTGCAAATGTCAGCTCACTCCTGCTTTTGAACTGAGGCATTACAATCTTTTTAAATCTAAAAAAAAAATGTGAGGACAAGGTATAAATATTTTAAACAACAACAACCCCTGCTGTATATTGTTATGAGATGGATGCTGCTTTTTGTGAACTACTTCGTGTCCTACTCCAGGGGGAAAATGGCATATAAATTAAAAGAATCAATATATTCTCCAACATTTCACTGATGCAAACAGGTGCACACATGGCCAAGCAACATTAGAGTGTGGTCATAATGGCCAAAATTATTAACAAGGAATAGCCCACATGATAGAAGAGGCTACAGCAGTCTGCATTTGTCTGAGCCTGCCCCCATCTCCTTTCTTCCCACTGAGTTAATTGACTGAAAACTTATTTTGTACTTTAAACTCAGTCTGCAGCAACCAAGTAAGCTGAAGACAAAAGGGTAAAGTGGGAGGAGGAGAGAGAAGCTGAACTTTTTATGAGTCTCTGAAACAGTGGGTCAATTGAGGACCAATCCGTGCCAAATTGGGACAATTGATGACTGTGACAATTGGAGTATCCAAACAGAGTGCAGAAACAAAAACGATAAAATGAACAAGATCTAAAGGCATTAGCAACTTACGGAACTGCTCCAGATCATCTGTGCTTTCTAGCTCAGGGATGGCAGTGATGGTGAGCAGAGGGCAAGGGTTTCCTCCTAGAGTATGGCAAAGAGTTTGCCTCCGGAAGAAAATTTTCTTGGAGTTTGTGTTTTTTTCCAGGATGTCAAGATGAGACTGCAAAAACAAAAGGAGGCATTAAAAAAAGAATAACAACATAATGAAAATGTCCCAGATAAGAAGCTGCCTTATACAGAATCAAACCATAGGTCCATGTCAGAATTTTCTATGCTTCTTTAGGATTTCAGAATTATTTTCCAAGTGCTACATCAGAAGTGGAGAAAAACCCTAAGGGATGCAGTCCATGAAACTATCCCCCCATCTATTGAAATCTGACGGGTCCCCCCCTCCCTGCAACCAACATCAGCGAATCATAGACTGGGATCTCCAAAATACAAGAAACAAGAGGTCCAGAATGCTCTGCTTGGCTCCCAACCTTAGCTTTTCCCTACTCTTTTGTGGTATTTTCTCTCATCACTCATAATTGAAGCCTGTGTTGTGGATCCAATATTAAAGTTGCGTTATGTCTGGCTAGGTCAGCCACAATCTCATATATTCAGGAATGGCATCTTATTTCTTTTTATTTGTAAGAACAATTAATGCTGGAATATGTCAGAGCTTTCTTTCTTGTTTACACTGTTCACTTTAGTTCTTATATCCTGTTCATCATAAAATGATAGAGCTGGAAAGGAATGCAAGAGCCATCTGATCCTGGTGTGAATATACAACTGAGAGGTGCCCATTCAGCCTCTGTTGAAAGATCTCCAAAGAAGATGAATCCACCATCCCTAACAGTCTATTCTACTCCTTAACAGCTCTTTCAGTGAAGACATTCTTCTGTGAAGATGTTCTTCCTAATGTTTAGGTAGAAGCTTTTGTCTTTTGAATCCATTGGTTCATGTTCTAGTCTCTAAAGCAGGGGGAGGTGGAGGGAGCTTTCTCCATCTATATGACATCCTTTCAAGTGTTTAAATATGGCTACTGAATATGGGGTTTGATCTTAGCACTTTCACTCTGCACAGAAACCAAAGCATGGGTTTGCTTGGTTATATATGCTGACCAGTGCTTGAAAGAGTTACTTTTTTTTTTTACTACAACCCTCAGATCCATCAGCCAGTCTGGTAAGCAGCAATCCAAGTTGCCCAAAGTAAACTGTCCAAGTTTTGCCAAGAGAGAGAGGAAGAGAAAGAGACAGTTCAACTATTCCATCTGTCCCTGCCAAACAATCAAGCCTCACCTTTCACAAAGCTCTTACAAACTCTGCCTCCTGGCCCTGCCCAATTGCCATTATTATTTTATAATCAAAAGGTGACAAATCTAGGCTACACTCTGCTACTACAGGCAGACATACCTCAAGAATCCGTCAATAACTATTTTTATTTATGATCTTGAAGTAACTGCCGCTATTCATTTCTCAAAGCAATGACGGTATTGAATTCTGCCCCTTTGTGTGGTCTCTTCTCCATGTGCATAGCTATGCTGCAAATATGCCTGCAGTTATTAAATGTACATTAGATTATGATCAGTGTTTCCAAGTCACTGTTTCCATATGGGATTTTATCATCTTTTCAAATGTATTGTACAGGTAATTGAGCCCTTGGGTTGCTAAATCACTTTGAATTCATTACTGGTCTGAAGGAAAGGAGCAGAGGGAGGGAAGACCCACACATTTTGCAAGGATATATGCTAGAAAATAAAACCTAACAATATATGTCTATGAGCTGGACTTTTGTTCAGTCACAAAACTATTCTACCACCAATACCATCATCCTTATTTTCAGCAGTGCTTGCAAATAAAATTTAATTATAGAGGCTCCAGTTATTCTGACTTACTCTTACAATTAACTTCATTTTCCTCCATGCTATCATCACAGAGCCAAATCTCATAAGGTGACTTGGGTAACTGGTAATTAATGCAGAAGGAGGCATTTTTCTTCTCTGTCCATTGACTTGAACCCCCCCCCCATCATCATTTATTAGATAGCCAAATATAATTATGAGGGAATTGCAGTGTAAGTAGTAATATAAACATACACCCCTCATTTTCTAAGGAATAAAGACTATGATGATAGTTCAAGTATCTATTGAGTAGAAGAAAGTTTTTTGACAGATCTTTGAATCTTAGAGTTATAAGGGACCACAAGGGCCTATCATTCAAGAATACACACCACTCCTAAAAGAAGCCTATCTAACTAGTGTTTAAAGACATCTGAAGACAGAGAATCCACCATCCTCTAAGGTAGACTATTCAATGGTTGAACAGACCTTACCATAAAAGCATCCTTCCTAATGTTTAAGTGTAATCTCTTTTGTTGAATTCTGAATCCATTGGTTGTCATTCTAGTCTCTGAAACATCAGAAAATAAACCCATTCCATCTTCTACATGACATCCCTTCAGATATTTAATGATAGCTGTCCTGTCACTCTCAGTCTTCTCTTCTAAACACATCTAGCTCCCTAAATCATTCCTCATATTGCTAGGTCTCTAGATCTTCAATCATCATGGTTTACTTTCTTTGGACACATTCCACCATGTCAATATCCTTCTTGATTTGAGGTGTCCAGAATTGGACACAGTTTTAAGAGAGGTTTGACCAAAGCAGAATAGAGTAGACTATTACTACCCTTGAATTGAACATTATACATCCATTAGTGCAGCCCAGAATTGCATTGGCTTTTTGGCTGCTGCACCACACTGTTGGCTGTTGTTTAGTTTATGGTCTAAGACCCCTAAATCCTTTTCATATATACTGCTTTCAAGCCAGGTGTCACCACCATGTCATGCAGGGATGAAAAAGAAAGCTGTGTTTCCTAAAACACCAGACAACTCAGACAGACAACTGAAACAGGAAGCTGCCTATATCAAGACAAATCATTGGCCCATATAGCCTAGTGGTATCTACACTAACTGGCAGTAGTTTGCCAAGATTTTTGACAGGAGTCTTTCCCAGCCCTACCTGGGACCTTCTCCTAAATAGGTATGGGCTCTGCCACTGATCTATAGCTACTATGCAAATGCATGAATTCCCCTGGTCAACTTTGCTTTTTCAGGGGCTGTTGGAACATTTGGGATTATGGTTAATACACCCTTCACTGGAAGCAATGCCCATTTAATTTACTGGGATCTACTTGAGTAGATATGGGTGGGGATATATTATCAGGTCAGTCAAGTGTATGGGACATCATTGTGAGAAATCAAGTGATATAGCTTCTTTAAACATTTCTTTATGAACCTCTCATCCTCACACATTCCAATAACTTGAGCATGGATGAGAATATTAATAGTCACCTAAAAATTACTTAACACAAAGCTATGCATTTATTCATTTCAGACCTTTCCAGAATATCATCAGGAAAATGTGTTTACCATCATAGCAGAGTAGGTGTAAGGGTAATGATAAGCCAAGTAGCAGACATCTTCCTTGTGAGGAAAAACAATGTTGAAGGTGAGTGTGTAGCACCATTTTCCACGGGCAACTCCTGCCACTGCAGCTGCTGCACAATTTTGGTAATGGTTTCTGGAAGAAGAAGGAGAAAGGAGGATAAATTATGAGATATTACTTGGTTTTTGTGTCCTCATTCAGATCCAAAGCATGAAGGTAGTTGTGGCTAATTATTTTCAGTTCAAGAGAATCTAAATTCAAACCAATTACAATTGAGTAAATATGTATAACTTTCTAAATTGCCTTTTAACCATTACCTCCTGAGCTGACCATATGATAACAGGCTAAGAATAAATGAAACTCCAGATTTTGATATGTATGATCATTTAAACATTTAATACCAGTTTCAAAGTCTGCTCTTGAACGTATTCAAGATAAGTAGATGTACCCAGCTTAAAAAAAAAAAATGCTTCAACACCACCCTGGTTCTTTTTCTTTTTTTCCACCTAAGTATGCTTTTTCTCATCCCACCCACCTAAGTAGTCTTCTTCTCCCCTCACTTACCATCTATCATTATGCTTTCTTTCCATGAAGTTGAATGTTCATTCTTATCCACCAAAGTACCATTTCTCACTCCTATCCAGATGCTTTCTCTATCCTGGCAGCAAGCTTTTTTCTCTCCTTTGTACCTTTGGCCCATGTGCAGCTGCCCTGTGGACACTGAGAAGTTCAATGGTCCTCTAGAAAAACATCCCTAACATAACATCAATTTTCCATTAGATAGTAGGGCCATCAGCCACTTGTGACTGAACACTTAATTGACTAAAATGGATTAATCCATTTTTGAAACCAAGTAACTGTGAGGCCCAAGGTGCTAAGCATGTGAATTTTCAGTTGCCATGGTCTTGGAGCTATCTGGAGACCGTCAAACATGGACATACAAATCATCTCATTTGTTCACTCAGATGAAATACAGGTCAACAGAGCATGGAGATGTGGCAAATATTGTATGGGGAAAGCATTTGTTCTTGTTAGTTTTCTATTAGGGTGACCAGATAAAAAGGCAACTGAATTACTTCAGAAAGGAGAGAATAAAGGATTTCAGCAAATTCAGCTTTTCACAGCACGGCATGACATGCTGTGCTAATCAAAATTCTATGGATGCTACTTTGTATTCTCTGTGATAACCAGAAATGTGTGATTTTCTAAAGAAGGAATGGAGAACCATTGTCCCTTCAGATGTATTACAGTTCTCATAATCCCTTATTGTCTGTCAGTCAAAGTCCAACAATTTGGAGGGCCAATGATTTCTGCTGCCCTGTTCTAGGGAGTAATTGTAACACCACGGTAAATATTTTAAAAAAAATAACCCTGGTACCCAGCTTCTGCTGGGGATTGACAGACTCCAGCAGAGTCCACTATGCTACTTCCTTCCTGCCCTCCTTGCCCCTTGTCTCTAATGGCTTAAAATTCAACCAGTGGGTGTCATTTTGTTTTCCTCCACAATACATTCCACATTTCTGCTTAATGATACTTTCTGACCAGAACTGGCACCAGGTCTGAGGGAGGCCATAGCAAAGTTCCTTTGGGGGACCCTATAACTACATCAGCTACTCTAGAATGTGTTCAAAATTTGACCATAACAAATGGTCTTTCAGGCTAAACCAGTGGTTCCCAAACTCTGATCCTCCAAGAGTTTTGGACTTCAATTCCCAGAAGCCCCAGCCAGCTTGGACAATAGTCAAGATTTCTGGGAGTTGAAGACTTAAGTTTGAGAACAATCACTACCATACCTAGGATGGACACTGATAGCCAATTTGGCAGCCTCCCCTTAAATCTGCAGCTACCCCAGTGGAGATCTTGGGCACAAACATTTCAAACATTTCAACTGAAGAAATGTAGAGTGGCTCTTGCTGACTAGCTTTCTATGTTCCTGTCTCCTTCACTGACTACCTCCAGCAGTGGTTTTGTTTCCATTTTTATACACACATTCACCAGGAACATACCAATCTTAAGCTTTAATTTTCCTCCAGCATCCTCATCTGGCCCTTTGCAATCTTTTTATGTACTTATTTATTATTTTTAAAGAATCAGCATCAAGGATCACGGTGAAAGATTTCCCCTTGGCTGAGATGAAGAGCTAATTCACGCATTTCAGAGAGACCATATCTCAGAAAATTGCATCCACAAAATACATTCCAGATAATAATTTTACCCACATAACACCAATTATGCTGTTGCTGAACTGTCCTGTTCTGAAGGACCATGTGATGTTCCCTTCTCACCCCCACCCCCAGTTTTTAACAAATGTTATCAGCACTGTATTAAAATGCAAAATATAGGGAGAGACCAAAAGGTGCAATTTCATCTGCTGAAATGTACACAAACTGTTTATTTCCCTGGTGGTGCAATCTTATTTGGAGGAGTAAAGCCTCAAGTTAATTATTCTTGCCCAAACCTATGGACTGATCATTACTTCTTTTGAAAGAGAAATTGAGCAATTTATTTCTTCATAGGAAAGAAAGAAATGGAAATGTGCCTCCATCACACAAAAGGTGTCTTTTGAAACTCATACTTGTTAATCTGCAAGTCTTGTTTCAAATCCTGGAAGTGATGACCTTTAGGCATAGTGGTGACAGACGTGTCACTTTGGATTTTCCCAGAAATTTCCCCAAAATATAATGGTTCAGGGAACCAGAAACTAGAGATCAAATATACACAATAAAGTATGTCTATGTGTTTTCCTTGAAATATTTAGCTTCCATTTAGTGTGCTTTGTTTTGTGATTGGTCACTGAAGGGCAAACACAAGTCTGAGAGACGAGTCCTAGATCTCTGAGGAAATCCCATTGTAGAACTGAGTCTGCACTGCAGAAATAGTGCAGTTTGGCACTGCTTTAACTGCTATGGCTCAGTACTATGGAGTCCTGCGAGCTGTAGTTTGTTGTGGCACCAGAGCTCTCTGACAGAGAAGGCTAAATATCTTGCAAAACTGCAAATCCCAGAATTCTATTGCAAACATAGTGCTTGTCTACATGGACAAATTACTTTTCCCACCCCCAAGATCTCTGTGTCCTCTTGACATGATGCAGGGCCAAAATCCCAAATCAGGTCTCGAGTATCTTCATGACACTCACATCCAATTTGGGGCTTCCTCCCCCTAATCTACATGTAAATAACTCACTTTTTTGCTACAGGTTTTTGGCTTTCCTTGCAGCAATGGTGGTGGCTACCATGACTTGCAGTCTTTATAAGCTTCCAGGCACCACCATGGCAGGTGCAAGTGACTCTGAAGTGAAAACAAGGTACCAATCAATAGCATGGTTGGGCAACTCGTTCTGACCTCATCAGTGGCACCAAGTGATGAATAGGGACCATGTTGGAAGGCAGCCATCCGTTGTTCGCTATTAGAGCTAAAAACCCACAGCAAAAGAGAACAAAAGGGGGGAAATTCAGGGGGGATTCAGGGCCAGAATATTTGGGGGCAACCCTGACACACACATCCTTAGTGGTCATTTTTAGTACATTCCTATATGCCTACCCAAACATATGATCCATTAAATTGTCTCTGTGCCTTCCAAGCAAACTAGATGTGCTTTGACACATAGTTGCCTGTCCACTTATGGTGACCCCATGGATTTCATAGAGTTTTCTTAGGCAAGCAATACTCAGAGGTGCTTTTGTCAGTTCCTTCCTCTGAACTATCACCTACAGCTCCTGGTATTCACTGGTGGTCTCTGGTCAGCTCTGGTTAATGCTGAACAAGTGAGTCAATGAAAATAATCCAGTTTGACACCACTTTAAGTGCCATGGCTCAAGGCTATGGAATTCCAAACTACCATTGGAACTATCATTTGAAACTACCATTCCCAGAATTCCATAGCCTTGAGCCATGGCACTTAAAACAGTGTCAAACCGGATTAACCAGAGCTGACCTGGCTTAGTTTCCAAGATCAGATGGGATCTGGTTCCTTTGGTGTATATTTAGGCAACCCATTAAGTTATACGGGTATTATTTCAAAGTAAATATGCCTACCAAAGAAGTCCTACTGAACTAGTTATAATTTTGCTGTTAGTCTGAAATCAGTGGGGCCAAACTACACATTATGTCAGGTATGGGGAAATTCTGAAGGTCAGGGCACCACTCTGCACTGCTGCCATTACCACTGGTAATTCTGGATGCCCATAAGCAGCAGAATAACGGGCTCTTAGAGTATTCTGGCTTATGCAGACCACATTTGAGTCTTGCATTATCAGTGACTATGATCCTGGAACACCCTGATCCTATATAAGACCCATTGGATTTCTTAAGCTTACTATCCTCCCTAACATTTTCCCTGAGCAGTTTTTTTTTACAAGGCCAAAATAAGAAAAGAAAAGAAAAAGACAACCAGCACTTCGAAAGCACACATTAATCTGAATACTGGTGCTATTAGCATGCAGACTCAATTCACTGTGCTTTTGAGTCATTTTATAATAGGCAGGCCCTAAAGCTAATGATTTCTCCTTCAAATGTTCTGCACTGCTTCAAGCACTTCTGGCAACACCAGTTAATTAATAATAATCATAATTATTATTGTTGCTATTATCATCACTCACTGTGCCCATTGTTTTTCATGTTCAAAGTGCTCTACAAATGTTATTGAAATGTATTTGTCTCCCCTCTCAAAACAAATTAGGTATATGAGAAAGCAAAGACTCTCTCTATCATTATCCACATTTCACAGTGTTCACCATGGTGAACACCATAATTACCACCACCATATAATCCCTGGGATTGGACTGGATTGATGGTAGAGGTCAACAACATAGAGATGTCATGTCATATGTCACATTTATGACAAGGAAGCTCTAGCATTGGAACTAATGACACCAAGCCAAACCTTTTCAGATGTGAACTTCAAACTCAAAAGATGTTAAACTTTGGGAGGGGAGCTTAGTGAAAACAGGGCAAATTTCAAAGGACTAAGGGAGGATTTACAGGCATGCAGACCCACAAATGTTCCTCTCTCAACCACCTGTTCTTCCCCCACTCCTGAAAAGTGGTTTACAAAACAGTTCTCAATGTTTTTTTCAATCATTGTCATTTGGTTGGATGGAAAATACATTGCTTCTTTTTTTAAAAAAAAAATGTGAAAGGAGAGCAATGTGAGTTGCTACAATGTGAGCAACGTGAGTAGCTATTTTTCTGACTGTTGCTTTCTTTCCATCAGAGATAGGAACTCTGCAGCCCATCAGCAGCATGTACTCCCAGGGGGTTTCTTTTATTTGGCATAATCTTTTGTGGGTTGGAGCTCATTTCAACAGATGCATGGAATGAGTGTTGCCATAGTCCTCTTTGTCGATTTTGCTGCAACAGATTACCAAGGTAACTTTGCTAGAAATATTTGCAATAGGAGTAATAATGGTTTTCATAAAATATGAATATTTATTTGCACTGGAGGGCAGGAGCCTGCCCTACTGAATCACATTTGACCTCTCCCCTCAAATTAAAACTTCAAAAAATTTCTTCATCTCTCCTTCATGGGAGAGATTTTTTAACAGAGATCAGTGTAATAGGGACAATTCATCCAGAGCCGAGCCATGAGATCTCAAAAGACCGCTTTACCTTTAGACTTGCAAGGAACAATTATGTTGCAGTCTTTTGAACAAGCGACAAAGGACAATTAAATACTTCAAACCCCTTGGTAGAATGTGAGAGCAAAACACAGTCGTTGCAGCAAATTCCATTTTAAATTGCCATTCCTGTCTCCTGGAAAACTAAGGGGGAAGCAAAAGGAAAGGATGACCATTTGCAATGTTTTATAATAAGGACATAAGCACTTTCCTCCCCAAGGGACAGCATTTTCCAAACTTAATTTTTTGCTCTTCTGTGACAAAAGGATACCAAACAGCCAGCAGGTAAAAAATAAAAAGGAGACAGAGGAAGGGAAAAGATGACTTTTGTAGTGATCTGGGCAGAATTTCAACTACTGACCTAGAATGGAAAAGTTCAGCATCCAATTACCAAGCCCTTGAGCCACCTAGCCTTTGAGGCAGGTGGGGTTTGAGAATGAACTGGAAATGAACCATGGAACACAATGCACTGATATGTCATTTGGGAGCCCTGGGAGTTGCCACAGTTTTCCCTTAAATAATCGGCTGGAAAGGAACATTATTGCGCGGCATGTAATAACCATAAAACGTTTGCCAAGACAGCAAGGGGTGAATGAGCTCATTTGATCATGGCTGTCATGACGTCTCTTTCTGTTGTTGCTGTTGTTTCTGATTTCCACCCCCACCCCCTTTCATGCATGTGTATAACCATCATTTTGCAGGCAGGCAATAAAACAGAGGAATGGTATCAGTGAGACCCCATTTGAAAGGAGCATTTCTAATCATCTCAATAATGTAAAAATCTCTTGTGAGAGGAGGAAGGAAGACAACATGTGAGCAGAGCTGTGGGCTGCCACATCTGTCTTCATGAGTGAGCCGTCCCTGTCTCCCTGCTCAGAGGAAGACAGATGGGAATGGAAATCAGATTTAGTGTTTTATGCACATTCACAGGGCTCTCCTTGGTTGGGAAGCAACCAGTATGCAAGAAGAGAAATTGAGCTATTTCATACATTAATTAGATAATTAAGGGCCCTCCTTAGAATACCAAAGTACCTAGGGACAGAGGAGGATATCCATTATCCCTATTCCCTACTTTATAAAGCTGAAGGCTCTGAGCCCCACCCAGCTTCCCAGATGTTCAAAGCCACAGTGTTCTTAGATGTGCTCCTTCTGAGCCACACACTTTGTGCTGTTCTGAGCTTAACTGTCTTTTATAACAGAAGACAAGCTTGGCTGTTTTTTTTGGTTGTGTATACAGCTGTTGGGTCCCAGAATTGTAAAATCGTGGGAGTTGCAAGTGACTTCAAGTGCTATCTAATCCAACTCCTTGCTATGAAGGAATACACAATTGCCACACTCATGAAAGATGCCAATCCAACCTTTGTTTAAAAACCTTCAACGAAGGAGAGTCCACCACCCATCAAAGTAATCTGTTCAACTGTTGAAAAGTTCTTAGAGTAAATATGTTCTTCCTAAATTTTTTGATGGAATTGCTTTTCTTGTAATTTGATCCATCCTGTTCTAGCTTGGGGGCAGCAGAAAACAAGCTTTCTCTAACTTCTATGTGTACATTGAATATTGGACTAGGACCCTGGAGATTGAGGTTCAATTCCCAACTCAGCCATGGAAACCCATTGGGTGACCTTGGGCAACTCACATGCCCCTCAATCTCAAAGGAAGGCAATGATAAATATCCTCTGAACAAATCTTACCAAGAAAAAACCATGACAAGGTCAGTTTAGGGTCACTATAGGTCGTAAATTACTTGAAAGCACACAGCAACAACAGCTCTATCACCTCTCAGTCTTCTCTTCTACAAGCTAAGAATACCCAGATCCCTAGGTTGTCCCTCAAAAGACTCGATTTCCAAAACTTTAATCATTTTTGTCACATTTCTCCATATGCCTTCAAGCTTGTCAATATCTTTCTTGAACTGTGGTGCCAAGAACTGGAAGCAGTATTCCATGTGAGTTCTGATCAGAGCAGAATAGACCAACACTACTGCCTCCCCTGATTTGGACACTATGCTCCAGTTGGTGCAGCCTAGAATTGTAATAACTTTTTATGGCCACAGCTCCTCCACATCTCATCCACACCTATCATGCTGCCAAAGTATGCTCCTCATCTGATGAAGGGGCCAGGGTAGGAGCATGACCCAAGAGCTTTGTCCAATTATAATTCAGTCTCAGAACTGAAAAAGGTTTCCTGATTTATACTCTCTGGCAGCAGGTTTCCAGCACTTCCAATAAAGGGACAAGAAGCATCCCAAGACAGCAGGTTCCTGGATCAACCGTGTATACAGAAACACCAAAGGGTGTGTTATTCTGAAGGTGGTGAACTTTTATTTGTGCTCTTTCTAAAAAGAAATAATTTTAAAGCCTAAGTGTAAAGAGTTTCTATCATTTTTTTAATGTAGAAAAAAAAAAAAGCTTTCCTCAAATCCCAGATTTTGGTAAAAATATCTGTTACATGGTTTCATCCAAACAGGGCAGAATCCTCTTGCTAAACCCACCTATCTCACCTCAAGTCCCTGCAAAGTTGTGTGATATGTTCTAATCCACATCATGTTTCAAGCACCACACTCCATATTTACAATTCTGCACTATCTGGTTCCAGTCAGTGTGTGTGGCTTTATTTGAACAGCCAGGGTATAATTTAGAGATGCCTGTGGAGATGGGTCAGGGAAGGCAGCATGGAAGCCATCTGGCAACTATCAATCAAACATTTATATATCAAGATTGAGATTTAATTCTTTATTTATTCCATTTTTGCGTGCAAGAACAAAGAACAAAGAATTTCCAAACTTTTCTCCTCAGAGGACGAACAGTGATCTCTCCCCCCCTCTAGCTCTTGCTGTCTGGCCGCTTGTTTGCATTTGTTGTTTTTATTGTATTTTATTGCCATATTGTCATTGTTTTAATATAATTTAAGTTTAATCCTGTTTTAAGGGGTGTGGGAGGGAAGTGGGAGGAGGGATTAGGATTTGGATCGTTTTAACTGTTGTATTTTAATTGTTGTACGCCGCCCCGATTGCGACGCAGAGGGGCGGGTTAGAAATAAAACTTATTATTATTATTATTATTATTATTATTATTATAAAACTTATTATTATTACTCACTGTGTGAGTTTATAAGCAGTTTTGTGCATTGTTAATGATTTTTGCATTTCTGGCATTTTTGGGGGGAGGGGGGTTTGCAGAAAATACACCGTTTCCCATTCAAAAAGCATTGTGGGTTTGTTTGTTTGTTTTGTATGAATGATAATTTCCTGTTATTGTGTTATTTTCCACAACAATAACAGTTTTGAGCAAGAACATTTCTTGCAAATTCTTTTTTTTTGCAAAACAAATCTTAATAAAATACAAAAGAAAATCTTGCAACAATTTACTCCTCCTTGAGTGGTATGAGATGTGTATTTGTTATAGAACGTGATCCTCACCTATATATCTTGCTTTAAGAGTACTTTCTTTTCTGATTGGTCACAGGAAGATAAACAGTCTTAATCTGCTTGCTGAGGCATGTATCTCTGAGGAAATCCCATTGTGATAGGGAAATGGGTGAATGGTAAGGAATATTTATTCTCCTTAGCATCTGGCTCAGCAGTCTGTGAATACTGGGCATACTCACCTCTCAATGGACTCTGAGTAGCTTTTTCTTTAGGTGTCATTATTTTTCCTTTAAAAAGGCATTTCTGAAAATCATGGGGCTTCAACCAAAACTATCAAAACACAGTTGGTGTGTTGGAGGTGTTTTGGCTGCATAAACAAAAGCATTCAAAGCCTGAACACTGAAAATGGAGGCAATACAAAGAAGTGTTAAGATGTGTGAACGTGGAAGGAACAAAGGATTACAGGGACAGGGATTAGAGGAAACCAACAGTCTTTGGGAGTAACTGTGGTTTCAGCCAGATTTATGGATGGCTAGAAATGAGATGACAAGAGAAGATCAAGCTATCTGTTCAGAAAAAAATCAACATAATATCTAGTGCATTTCATCTTCTAGGAGTGGGTGGGGAAGAAAATAATCCAGCCCTGTCCTATCATCTGTAACCTATTCCTTTCCAGATTATGATTAAGAACTTAATTGTACTTTTACAGTTTAATCCCACCAGTCAGCTGCTATTTAATCACCACACAATAACGGCCTTCTTAATGGCATTAGAGGCCATTATAACTGTAATCAGCCTGTACAAGTTTTGCATCTCTTACATCTGCTTGTGCTTAACTCTGCCAGCACTCAGAAAGCCATTCAGAAAGAACACAGAATTAAGAGAGCCATGTAAGGATAAGATATGCACACATCATTCTAGCTGGCTGAGTAGAAGTCTCTGAAAGAACAGAGTGCCATTGTAGTGCCGTAGATGTCCCCTGCTAAGTTGCAGTTCACAAGAAGGTGCATGGAGAGACCGACTGTGCCCTGCAGTTCATAAGGAATCAATCAAAACAATAATGCTTATAACAGCGAGCTGTTATTTTTTTCCCACAAGCAAATGATTGTGGCTGCAAATGGCTTGGGAATACATGGGGCAAAAAGGTAGTGAGTTCTGTGTTTCTCAAAAAATTGGACAGCTGAGGTGTAACGTTTCCTGGGGATGATAAACTCAAACCAATCCCTAGACAACAGCCATAAAGCACATTATAACCCCAAGAATTATGTGAGTGTGGGTGTAATGAAATGTTAAGAGCCAGTGTGGTGCAATGGTTTTTGTGTTAGGACTTTATCACACCAGGCTTGTAAGGCTTTACAATCATGTTAGTCTATGAAACATAAACATATCAGATCAGAGACAGTCATTTTAACACAGCTCTTCCAAATTGCCCTGGTTTTCCTTCTGTCCCAGCATCTGCTTTTCCTTGCTGGCCTCCATAACCTTGCCTCCCTACCCTATGCCCTTCCCAGCATGCCTTTCAGTCTGCATTTATTATTGTTTCTTTTTATTTTCGGACAGCTGCACAACCATGGCAATCCTTTAAGTAAAAAAGAAAAAGAAAGAAAAGAATTTTAAAATGAAAATAAAAACAGGATGCTTTGGAATAGCAAATGGAAGGGGAAGAGGGGGAGAGGAGCAGAATCACACTCACTCATACCATTTGAGTACAATTGGGAGGCTTTGCTCATCAGTGAAAAGAAGCTCTCTAGTAATGAATAGATTACTGGACAGACTTAGCATCATGTGATAAGGTAGAGTCACAGGTGCTACTATTCAGAATCAGGGAGTCCAGGATTTGGATTCTTTCTCAGCCATGGAAACCTACCAGGCAACCTTGGGCAAGTCACACTCCATCACCCATGAGTGCCTAGCTCCATGAGCCAATTGGCATTCTTATTGTGCATAGTGATAGTGAAAATTCAGTCTAGAGAATTGTCAAATTTAGAGCTGACCCTACCTGTGGATTGAGAAAGAGAAAAGCCTACAGCACTGAAAGTACAGAGCAATGCACACATGGAGAGTGGTTGAAAAGGGAGTTGATACAAGATACAAATAAAGAAGGAGGTGTAGATAGGAGACAGAACTGGTTCAAGATATGCATTCCTATGCCATGTCATCTGTAGTGCAGATCAGTGGTGAAGCATATGTTTTACATGCAGAAAATCTCTTGATCATTTCCAGCTCCTCCACATACAAACAGGAAAAAAATACTGTCTGAAATATCAGAGAGGTGAAGATAGTCACAGTGTCGACAATGCTGGGCTAGATAAACCAACAGTCTGAATTGATATATGACAGCCCTCAAGTCTATCCCCCAGCCTTTCCAGGTAACCTTACCAATTGAGATGGTGATGACATTTTGACAGCTAATGTCTGTAAAGCACTTTATATCCCCAAGAATTGCAAGAGTGTGGGTGTAACAAAGTGATAGCTGAAAGTTAATGAAGTAATTTCATGATTAGCAGCAGAGGGAGGAAACTCAAAGCAACCCTCTGGAAGAAGGGAATCATACACTTACTTGTAATAGCAGATGTCGTAGCCCACCCGAATCCAGTGAGGTCTGCCCTGAAGAGCTTCCTTCACTGAATACATGACTGGTTGCATGCCTACAGAAAAGAAAGGCAGCTCAGATAAGAAAAAGAAAGGCAGTATGACTTTCTCTGTGATGAGATGGGGATGCAACGAAATAACTCTGCCACTTAAGACACTTTCAGGCAATGAAAGAAACAACATTTTTTGCACAGAAGAACATCTCCAAACTTGCCCACACAGACATCAGTCTAACATACCCTCCTTTCCAGAGCAGGGGTAGCGGGTGTTGATTCTTAAGGTTTTAAACAAAACCTGGTTATAAAGGGCACTGAAATTAAAAATGCACAATGTTTTTGCACTATATATTTTCCAAAAAATGCAAGCAGATGGCCCTGAGCATCATCCTATCATGGCTACATTATGGATGGCTTCAGCATGTCATTATAGGCATTCTTTTCAACAACAACAATTAAAAAATAAACCTTTCTTTGTTCTTCCACACTTCCCTGTTTCCCTCCATGCTTCGAGCCCTTTCCCTGGAAACTGGGTGGGAGGAAGTGGGAAAAAGAAAGGAGGTACAGGTCCCTAACAGAGAATTCCCATATCTGTAATTAAACTACAGTACAATATGTTTCCAGTGAAAAAAAGAGTATTACAATTCCAAAATATCTCTTATTTCACAGTGTCCATCAATGAATCATGAAGAAATCTCTGGCAGATTAAAGTAAGTTTCAAGGCAATACACCTGTGCTGCTATACTGACAAATATTACAAGTGAGAGACTTCCTTTGATGGTTAAGAAGAGAGACAGAGGTGAAGCAGCCAAGCATATAGATCTCTACACCAGAAACATGAAAGCTATCCATGATCCCTTCCAGAACCAGTCTCTTCCACCCAGGAGAATAGACAAGGAGTGGATAACCTTTTAAGCATTAAAAGGTTGCACATTTTCCTCTTACACTGGCTTCCTTTTTCCTCCCATCCTCTTCATGTCCTCTCTTCCACAAAATCAAGATTGTAAGTTGTCTTTTTTATGTTGCACTACAATATACATACACTTGATTATATCATAATAGCAACCATTTTAATGATGTAGTAACAGAAGTAGTATTACCATCAGCAACCTAATCAGGGTCTGAACCAGATCTTGTGGTCAAAACACACCACTATGGTTTGGTTTATTAGAGAGCAGATTGGGGTAGACATCTTGTAGCTTTCCAGAAATTGCTGGATGGCAACTCCCATCAGTCTTAGTGAGGGATGACTGGAGTTGCAGTACAACAACCTCTGGAAAGCTACAAGTTTTCCACCCCTGCTGTAAAGTACACACAATGGCCCAAAGGGACACTGTGGAAGGAGGTATTCCTTGCTGTCAATAGCACCACTTTTTTCCCAGGAATGTGCCCACTATAGTTGACCAAGCATGAATGGCTGAATCTCTACATGGCTGTCAAGGTCAAGAAGCTAGAAATGTCCCAATGGTCCTTTCTTGGCTTTGTTTGTTATGCCTGCTTATTGCCATTAGCAATGCCAGAAGGGTGGAGATCTTGTCACCATGCCTCTTTTCATTCTTGAATAATCTCCTACACAGCACTTGTAGGACCTGAATTGACCTGCCTCCTCTGTGACTGCTCATCCATGCCAGACTCTATCCTCCCTTGGCATTTTTTGTTTCTAAGCATAGGACAGTCCACCCAAGAATTCCCTAATTTTATTAACACAAAAGCAGAGGGAAACTGGAAAAGTATCCTGACCACTATGAAACCAGACAACATAGGTGATCCCAACCTCTATCTTTTGTCTGCATCCTCTCACAATCCTTCATCTCATCTCCCTCATGCCCACTTTTTCATCTGTTATAGGCTTCTTAAAAGTAGGAATAACAGTAGCAACAGAAATGGAGAGCAAAAGAGACACAGTTACTTCCCAGAATCTAAGTCTCTCCTCCCCTCTTCCATCACTCAATATCAGAAATCCTGGCACAGTAAATTTTGTTAGGGCCATTTCTTCAATGAATGAAAACTTCCAGAATTCACTACATTGCCTCAGACTGTTAACCACCACAGCCAAATGGAAGGTCACACCTATAATTCTGCACTCCCATACTGCTTCCCCTACTGTTGTCACTTAGATTACAGCGTTCCTTGGACAAGAACCTGGGATTCATCTATTTTTCTTATACATTCAGGAGTAGCCACATTGATTATAAAACAAAGTAGCCACGTTGATTATAAAACAAATGTAGTGTAATGGCTTTATTCATTCAACTCAAAAAAAGGTGAGTGGGAATCTCAGTTAAAACCAAACCTTGTTGACCAGGCAAAACATGATGAGAGGAAGGAGGAGAATGTCAATGATAAAGTTATGTAGTCTGCATATTGTCTTGAGATAGTATTCAGGAAGGGTCTGCAGACTTTCAGATTAAGCAAATCAGGCACCATCTTGGCCTTGGATTTGCTGGGAACTTGAAAGGCAATAAGAGCACAGCAATATAATTTGTTTCTTCAGATAGTACAAAAGAAGATTTCCTTTGAAGGCTCAAAACTGTCTCCATCTGGTGCAGATTGGTTTTGCTCATATTACTTTACAAAGTACAATGCCTATTAGATGAAATTATATGCATGACAATAATTCACCAGTTGTTCCTGAGCCAGTCTATAGGCACCATCATAACCCATTCATCTCTATCATCCATCGCTAGCCACAAATAGTTATTTATTTAAACTTCACAAATGTCCCTTTTCAATGGCAAACTTCCATTCTCACTCTCTTCCTCCGTGCTGTTGTGGGCAAAAGAATGCAAGGGAGAGGTAATTCTGTAGCCACCCTACCCATCCTAGTGCCAGCATGGTGTAGTGGTTTGACTATTGGACTATGACTCTGGAAACCAGGGTTTGATTCTCTGCTCCGCCATGGAAATCCACTGGGTGACCTTGGGTGAGTCACATGCTTGCAGTCCCAGAAAACCCCATGATAAAACCCCAGAAAACCTACCTTAGGATCTCCATAAATCAGAAATGACTTGGAAGCAAACAATGAAAACAAATATGGGTCATTGGACAACTTATGTGGCCTGGAAGTGAAAGTAATATGGAACTGGCCGATAGTGTGAAAAAGTCTCTTCATAATTTGGTGAACAGAAAGAGATGTGAGAAAGTGTCATGCACTGAAGTCTTCAGTTCAGAAACACAAGGTTCAGGAAGGTTCGGGAAACTTTATTCAGAAAACTAAAGATGTTCACAGCACAATAAACTATATTGTCAGGATTGAAGCAATTTCGGTTAAAGAATATGTTAAAAGCACGTATCAGTTTAAACAGTTTTGCAGGCTTGCACCCCATTTGTCTTTCAGTCAAAACATTCCTGTTTCCAGGACTGGTCTTCCTTTCCATGCTATACCAAGCATTCCCATTGACTTGACCTTGAAAGTTTGAAGCACATTTTTCTCTTCCCTCACATCTGCTCATTAGACAGCTTTCCAAAACATAATCTCTCCACTCAGCATCACCACTAGTACTGTATAACCTATCATCCAGTATTATAAAGCATATACATAATATACAGCTAGCAAATATGGCAGGGCCTCAGTTGCTGATAGAAAGACGCAAGCACTGTGATATATTGTTGTCATTGTGCTCCTTCAATTTGTTTCTGACATATGCAACTCTAAGGCAAATCTATCATGGGATTTTCTTGGCAAGATTTGTTCAGAGGAGGTTTGCCATTGTCTTCCCTTAAGGCTGAGAGAGTGTGACTTGTTCAAAGTCACCCAATGGGTTTCATGGCTCAAATCCTGGGTTTCATGGCTCATGAATCAAATCCTAGTCTCCAGAGTGGTAGTCCAAAACTCAAACCAGTATACCATGCTAGATCTGTTTGATATATATATAGACATACATATCTATAATCAGGGACTATTCCTGCAGATGGCTAGAAACTTCCATACACAAACATACATTGCAAAGGGTTCTTACCAAAATTAAACTGGCTGTTAGGCTTCTCACAATTGATGATGTTGAAGCGGTAGGGAGTGGCTGTTTTCATGGCGCTGACTTCAAAATAGAACCACTGATGATGCTGGGAGCTGTTGATATCAGGGTTGAGGATCAAGTCATATTCACACCTGGATAACAAACCACAGTAATACAACATTAAGAAGATCTTAATAGCTAAATGATGCATACATCAGAAGGCACTAACAATGAGAACACATAGCTATAAGTCCCTGGCTAGCGTGGCCAGGGGCTCGAGGGGTGGATATGAATTTAATCTCAGTCCATTTTTTAAATTAGGATTCACCAAATTCCAGGAATCTCTTCATATTTGGGAGAGAAAGAACATGATATTGGTAAGATTCAGATGTAGGAGAAATCAAAGCTCACATATTTGTCCACCCAAGCTGAGGACTTCAAGTGTTTTTGCTCTTAAAACCAACTTCAGTCATGTTAGTAGTGAATATGGTTATCAGGCTGAATATGGGATAATGTTCCTGTATCTAGACAATGAAGAAATAGAAATAGTAAAAGAATTCTGATACCTGGGATCAAACACTGATAGACATGGGGAGTGCAGTCAGGAAATCAGAAGAAGACTAAGAATGGGGAGAGGGGCTATGAAAGAACTAGAAAAGATTCTGAAATGCAAAGATATAAAACTCAGCACAAAAGTCAGAATCATACAAGCCATTGTATTCTCTATTCCCATGGATGGATGTGAGAGCTGGACAGTTAAGAAAGATGATAGGAAGAAAATCAACTCCTTTGTGGTGCTAGAGAAGACTGTTGAGGATCCCATGGACAGCCAAAAAGACAAACAAATGGGTCTCAGAAGCCAAGATGACCAAACTGAGGCTGTCGTACTTCAGACACATCATGAGAAGAGAAGATCCATTAGAAAAAACAATAATGCTGGGGAAGGTGGAGGGAAGTAGGAAGAGAGGAAGGCCATATGCCAGATGGATGGACTGTATTGAGGAGGCCACGAGTTTTAAGGGGTTGCAGGAATTAAGCAGAGCAGTGGAGGGCAGAGGGTCTTCTTGGAGATGTCTCATCCATAGGGTCACCATGGGTCGAGATCGACTTGAGGGCAGTTAACAACAAAAATCTTTTAAGAGTTAACAGATCCTGGAGCAGGAAGATGCTGAGCAGAACTACTTGATATCTCCTCTTTCTCCCCACTCAAAACCACTTAGTTGCCACATTCCCCCATTATGGCCAATTACTGTCCAGGGGAGAGTGGAAGGCAGACAGTGGTGTGGCATCATTTAAAATGTATCTACACTTCCCAATTTTAGCAGTATGATACCACATTAACTGTTAGAGATCTTTCCTATGGAATCGTGGAATCTGTTGTTTGGTGAGATACTTGGAATTCTCTACTAAACAGTTTTAATACTGTACTTCAGTGGAATGAACTAGAGGAATAAACTAGTCAGTTTTAGCTGAGAAGTATAAATACTTCATCAGATTACAAATCCTAGAACACCACAGGATGGAGCAAAGTCACTTAAAGTGGCATCAAACTGCTATAACTGCGCTCCATTCTGGTTGCTGCACATTAAATAAAATACATTCACAATTGAAAAAAAGTATAAAACAGAGCAATCCAAATGATCAAGGATGCTGGTGCAATTCTCCTATGAGGAAAGATGACAACTTTTTAGCTTAGAAAGAAAGCAAATAATAGGTGAGAGACATGATGAGGTGTAGACAACCATGGACAATGTGGAAAGGGGGAAACTTTTATCCTCTCACATAATCCGAGTGTCCATCAGATAAAGCCAAATGGTGGAAGATTCGAGACAAGTTCTTCAAGAGACAACTGCCTCCAGATGGCTACTACCTTAGAGGATTTTAAAGGAGTTCAGACAGATCCATGGGATTCATGGACTTTAAAAGGAGTTAGACAAGATATGGCAATAAATCCCAGCCAATCATGATGGTTATTTATGACCTCCAGTATCAAAGGCTGTATGCCTCTCAATAGTAGTTTTCAGGAAACTTAAGGAAGAGATAACTCCTCTACTCGTGTTTGTCTTGCAAGTTTTTCAATGGCATCTGGTTGCCACTGTGGAAAACAGGATACGGGACTAGATAGATCTATGATCTCATGCAGCAGAGCAGTTTTTTATATTCTTTAGCTAGGGGTTCCTGAATTTGACTCAGAGTATGGACTTGTATATGCATTGCTCTCTGTTCCTTTTGCTACTAATCCTGAAAACTAAAATACACATAATAATAGTATTCCTGTTGATGTTCATTCTCATTATTCCTGATCTTGGGGTTTTTTTTTATTGCAATATGTTGATTGTGGGTTAGTTGTTCTCAAGTTCTGTTTTATTTTCATTCAGGCTTTTTAAGTTAATTTTTTGGATGAATGATTAAGTATGCATAACTGAGTAATTTCTTTCATTTGCAAATTTCTGTTGTAAAAATCCACTAATTATAAATGAAGACTTTTCTAAAACATGAATTATTTTGTAGTGTGAAATATAAAATTACATAATCAATGTGCACCAAAGCGAATATCTTAATTTTCAAAAGACAAAGATATGTGGCTCCCCCCGCTGCCACCGCCACCCCCCGCTACTGTTCTCAATTACAGTCATGGGAATCAGTTTGGTGTTTTAATGGGATACAAAATAAAACAAATGTCCTTTGTGATCCCTTACAGATTGATCTTAGTTTTCTAGCATGTTAACTTGCTGAGACTTCCTCCAAAGAACCCTAGTGATGTTAGTTGCCAATGTAGAATAGTGCCTAGAGTGCTGGATTGGGAAATCTAGTTTCATGATTAAGAACCATAACACACTGGTTGGCTTTGGGCAAAAAAGAACATGGGTGTGCAGAACAATAATACATGCTCATGTGTATGCACAGCCACAAATTTAAGTACAATTTATTGTCTGCCTTCACGTCATTTTGCACTCATAGCAACCCTATCACGGGGTTTTCCTGGCAAGATTTTATCTTAACCCATGGCTGCATCTGCACTACAGAAATAATACAGCTTGACACCACTTTAACTGCCATTGCTCAATGCTGTGGAATCCTGCGACTTGCAGCTTGTTGTGGCACCAGAACTTTCTTACAGAGAAGGTTAAATATCTCACAAAACTACAAATCCCACAATTCCATAGCATTCATCCATGGCAGCTAAAGTGGCATGAAAATGCATTATTTCTGCAGTGCAGACACAGCCCATGTGGCAGAAAAGACTTACAATAGAGTATGCTGTGCTTTTGTCTTTTAAAAAATGTTTTAAACATGCCTTAAGTTGTTTGAACTGTATTTTTAACAGAATCATTGTTTCATAGTTTTTAAAATTATATTCTATTTTTATTTTATTTTATTTTAGATTACTTTGTTTTGTTTTTTGTTGCGAACTGCCCTGGGTCCTGTGCTAGGTCAAGAGCAGGGCCTAAATTAAATTAAATTAATAAATATAAAATAAAATGTTGAAGAATAGAGATGTGAAGAAATCTCATTGCCGCTGAGACATAATTGGGACTGACCATGTCATCATGGTGAGACTGCATCTCTTCTAGCAATCCCTCCAGATATCTCAGGTCTGGTGCAAGACCAAGATGCCAAACTGGTATCATTTTCACAGTTTATGTGAAATACAATTTCCATGTTTTTGTGGAAAACATTAGTTTTCCCTTGGTGAAACTAAGCATGCAGACATGCACAAAGAGCAAGCACAACAGGTCTGGCTGGTTGATCACAAAATACAGTTAATGCGACTACTTTTTACTGGCTCATGAAACAAGGCATCAGTTCATGTATTCTCCATTATTGCACATTTACAGCAATTTGCCAAAACCATGTGCAAAAATGCCCATTTTGTCCTTCAGACTTTTCCCATTTCTACCACCCCATAATGGCTCCTACTTAAAAGAAAATTTGACACTTTCCCATTTTTTATCTGAGGATAAATTAACTCAGGAATTATATCTCAAGTGAAAGGAAAAGCCAAGGATTGTTAAAGGTGTCATAACAATCAGAACAAGTTATATACTGTGATTTACTGAATTTTAAGCAATGACTCTATTTCCCCATAAAGATGGTTCGGTTCTCTCCAAGCTTCCTCTCTTCTACATGGCTGATACACCTTGTCTACATGGGTGTTTTACCTTGAGTCCCCCTGCCCCCTGGTTCTTTGTGTCCTGCTTACAGCATACAGGTTCTTCACAATGCATGTAACCAATTCAGGGCTCCGTCCCCCTAACCTACATTTTCAAAATGCACCTTTAGTTGCTGGTTTTTCAGGGGTCTTCAGGCATAATGTTGCCTCTCTGGATATGAATTACTCTGAGATCAGAACAAGATGTCCAGCATCAATAGCATGGCTGGGCACTTCGTTGTAACTTCAGGAGCAATGCTGGGCAATGAATGGCATCCACATGGGAAGGCAGTTCTCCATCATTGTTGGAAGAAGAGAGCCAAAGCTACAAGGTACAGGGTCAATTCAGTGGGAATTCAAAATATTCCAAGGCCCAAATATATCTTGTAATCCTTTGCAGTAGGATATTTGCATTACTTACTCCCGCACTTGGATGGCCTTGCGAAGATTCCCAGATTCAAACTTGGAGAAGAACTTCAGGCATTCTGGAGCACCAGAGTTTAAGCAGCTGGAAGAAGATGCAACCAGATTACTGCAAGACTCAACAGTAAATTTTAAAAGTAAATAGCAAAGAAAAGTAGTTACAGAACTCATTTGCTACGGAAATGAGTGCAAGGTTGTTGTCACTGGGGGGGAGTTATAGAAAACTCAAATAGCCATCAGCTGTCAGTGGGGTGCTAAATCTGCTTCAGGATACCATACTTTCATAGAGCTCAGAACCTTATAAAGCTCCCTTTTCCCACACAAATGCCAGAGGCTTACACATGTGAAGCAAAATAAATAAATAATAGAATAGAAAAGAAAAGATAAGGGGATCTGTGTTATTGTAAAACTCAGTCTCATGAAGATAGGCCAAAGCTCCCAGCTGAGTACCTGCCATATCTCTAAACTGTTTTTGCTGGCCCAGCTTTTGGCATCTATGGGGGGAGAATATTTGTACTAATCTATGAAGCTTGACCTAACTTTCATTAGACATATTAGTCTGCATGTGCAGTGTAGTGGTTTAAGTTTTGGACTATACCTTTGGAGATCAGGGTTTGAATACTTATTCAGCCATGGAAAACCACTGGGTGACCTTGGGCAAATCACATACTCTCAGCCTCAAAGGAAAGCAAAGGCAAAAAGCCCACTGACCAAAACCCTATACTAGGTTCCCCCTAGTATTGCCATAATGCCAAAATGACTTGACTGCACTTTATTCTTTATTCTGCACTGGATGCTCTTTGCATAAGAACAGAGTGGTCTGGAGATGTAAATATGTTCAGCAGTAGATAAAACAGCTTTGCTTCAAATCCCAATGACATGGTCCTCAGTGAGAAGAAGTAAACTTACCTGGAGCTGTCTAAGTCAAATACAACTCGGTTGATTATATCACCTGGCTGGATGACACGGCGAACATCTTCAAAAATTTTGGCCCTGCAGTGAATAAAGCACAGATGGAGCTACTGGAACCGCTCAGTCTGTATCCCTACTTTTAAAAGTTATTTCCTTTATTCTGATGGCTAAACAGCTTTAAAACAAGAAGGAGCTGCAGCACAATCTAACAATGTACAGTGATCCCAAGCAGGGACACCAGCCAACCAATCCATGTCCTGCTCTAGATAAAAATGGAAGAGAATTTAATTTGATCTACATTTGTGAATTGACCTTCTTAGTACTCTCTGGACTGAAAGATGAATTGGAACACAGTTAATCCATTTCCTGCATATTGCTCTGAATTTCTGATGCCCAGAAGCTTGGTCCACCTATGCCAGAACTGCCAACTCTGACTGGCAAGGGTCCTCCATAGTTTCTGGAAAGATTCCCAGAGAGGATTATTGGAGATCCCTGGTGTTTTGCTGCCCAAGTATTAACCAGGCCTGACCCTGCTTAGCTTCCAAATGAGATGAGGTATGCTCAGGGTGGTATGGTAGAATTCATGTCACAGCTGAGATGTGATATGAACCTATCTCAGAACTTGCTTTAACATGGAAATATCCATGCAAAGTAATAGGAAAGCTGTGAACAACAACAACAAAATTAGGCATAGCTGTTATATGACTGGATTCACATGAAGTCAACATGTGTTCAACATATGAAATCAATCCATTTATTCCCTAGTTTCAGGATACTCTGTTCCATTCATTCCTCCCAGATTTACATTTTCACTTTCAAACACTCAACCTATTGAGATCCCAGTGCTTGGACCTAACTTTAAAAAATCAGTTAAATTGTTGATCCTGCTTTCTTGTTTCTCCTGTGGATCCTATTTTTGCATAATCATTGGCACTCAGTGACACATCAGTCTGCTATTAGAGGGGAAAATGTCATTGCCTGACATTCCTGTACCTTCTTACTAAGAATGCAAAGAATGTTTGCAAAAATATTCATTCTTGATGAGAAAGGATCAAGAATGATATGCTGAAATAGCCTGTCAAGAAACTGACTATCCCCACGACATCATGCATGACACAAAGACAACTAGTCCTTTTTTCCCACATGGTTTCTTCAATTTACACAAGATGTCTCTGTGCAAAACTACTACCTTTTCCCCTTGTGAAGCAAACTACAACACATTAACATGCAGAGCAACCAAAGGACACACTGGATGATCAAAAAGATGCAAGCAACACGTTGAATCCTGAAATTTCTTAGAAGTCCACACTACAAGACAGCTGCAGATGTAGCTTGCTCAAAACCTGTCTCATAATTTGTTCAAATAATGTTTTCATAAAGGTGAATGTAAAAAAAAAAAAAAAAACCTTTCAGGAGGACCCTTCCACACTATACAGTTAATAGTATTATGATTCCACTTTAATTGCCATGGGGTACATCCTATGGAATCTGCAATCTGTAGTCTGGAGAGGCAGTAGAGCTCTTCCCTCAATAAAACAACATCTCCCAGGATTCCATAAGATGTTACCATGTCAGTTAATGCAGAATCATCATGCTATACTTATGCAGTGGGAAAGGGCCCACAGTCTCAGAGGCAGGGAGAAATATTGTAAGATTTATAGGTTTCACATGCAGGAATAAAACAAGCAAGGATTTCCACACCTAATTTTTCCCCATGAAATTATGCTTCACTTACATGTCCTTCTAGTTTTACTCTGTAAAACCAGGTGAAGGAGGGAAGTGACTTACCTTTGGACACCATATCTTCTCTGCTGTAAACACTGGCTATAAGGAGGAGGTATGTGACCCCAGAGATCTGGGAAAGCCAGCACTCTGTAGTCTGGAATGGACCTGGTACAGCCAGCCCTTGCCATATAGTAATGAGGGTTGTGGAAAGGGATATTGCCTGGGTGTCTCTCCAAAAGCTTTCTCACTACCTCAGAAGTCTCCACTGTCTCTTGACAACTGGATTTGCAGGAATTCATGCCCTGAAAAGTTGGAGTTCTTTTGTTCTCTTTGGCAAGAGGATGCAAAGTAGATGTACAGCCCTTACTTGAGACTTCACCTTCTCTGAAGGAATCCTCCAAAGACTCGGATTCATCACTATTTACTTGTCTAGGTACTTGAGAAAGTTTCTTTCTTTTCAAACAGTTCTGCACTAGAACCCTAGAAGTCCTTTGGGACAGTTTTTCTCTTTGAGTGATTTGGTCCCTCTCTGTCCACTCTGGCTGATGCTTTGAGGAAGCCACATTTGGAATGACATGGAGACAGGAACGTGTCAGGGTTGCAGAGATGTCCTCAGGGTTGATCTCATTTTCAGACTCTGATTCCAACTCCTTTAGAAGATGTGAAGGGGAAAGATACAAAAGAGTGATATGACTCCTTGCCTAGAATACCCCCTTGATTTTATAGAGAAAATAAAACCCAGGACCATCTCACCAGAAAGTTGCAGCAAAGTTCTGGACACATGGCCTCATACTGTTCAAGCTCTGATTCTGGCCGGTCAAGCTCTGGTTTTGATAGGAGTTTGTCAACGTCAGTTTCTAAGTCATCATCCTATTAGAAGAAGAGCCAGAAAGGAAACTGTGTAAGGAACTATTTCTTTAAATCATTGACAACCACAGCCTGACTGAAGCCTGTCTCTTGATATTCCAAATCTGACTGCCACAGCAATGTAAAAAGAGGCAAATTTTCCTACTTAGGGAGGAAAAACATATACACAAACTGTGCACACAAACAATTCCTTATACCTTTTGAATCATATTTATTTATAATACAGGAGATGAGATATCTGGTCTTCATATGGAGTATTTAAAAAGTTACTGTAATTTAATGTTCAATATCTCCAAAAACAAAACTTGAGATCCTCATTTTAACCATTATTATTTAAAGCAATCCTATACACATCTGCTCAGAAACTAAACCTGCATCTGCACTGCAGAAATAATCTAGTTTGACACTACTTTTACCATGGCTCAATATTATGGAATTGTAGTTTTGTGAGACATGTAGTCTTCTCTGTCAGAGAGCTCTGGTGTCAAAACAAACTGCAGTTCCCAGAATTCCATAGCATTGAACCATGACTGTTAAAGTAGTGTCAAACTGGATTATTTCTGCAGTGCAGATGCAGCCTAAGTCTCACTGAATTCAATGGGACTTTCTCCCAACTAAATATGTTCAGACATGGCAAATCTGAGAAGGTTGACCAGTTAGTGTCTAGTTGCTTTTGTACTTAAACTCCAAGAAGCCCCAGTGGGCATGCTGAAACTTATAGTTCGCAAAAGTAACCTTTCTACATTATGCTTGATACTACTACATTGGCTCTCAGAGGACAGGGTTCACCTGAACAAGATGAAATGTCCTCTTATAGCATCCCTTAAAGGGGAGGATCAATCAGTTTTTCTCTCTCCTGTGTTCAAATATTGTACATATTGTGTTCAAATATTGTACACATTCTAATAAAAAAAAATGAATGGAAGCAAACTTTTCAGCCATCCCTAATTAAAGGAACAGGGACCCTGGGCTCCTTGGCAAGTGGTTGTCTACTACACATCAGCATGAAACATAAGGGTCTCCAAAATAAATACTTACTTCCTCTTTATTTTCCACATCCTCATTATCTATGTCTTTTTCAATTTCCTCCTCAACATCATATACACAATATTCTGCAAAGAATAAAAAGCAGATTGAGCTAAACTAAAAGTCCTACCATTCACCAAACTAACCAAGAAAGTGAAATCTTTGCCTCAAGATGTATGTTCTACTTGTTGATTTATGGCAACTTCATGGATTTCATACAGTTTTCTTAAGCAAGAAATACTCAGATACTTGTTCCTTCCTCTGAAATATAGCCTACAGCACCTCAAATTCCCTAGCAGTCTTCCATCCAAGTATTAACCAGGGCTGACCCTGCTTAACTCCCAAGATGGGATCTGGTGTCTTCAGGGTATTTAGACCTTTTGCTGTAAGATAACTCAGGCATTTGTATTATTCCCCACCAAAGAAAAGGAGTAAAGTCAGCATGGGATCTTGTAGTGCATCTACACTGTAGAAATAATGCAGTTTGACAAGGATTTGTAGTTTTGTAATGCACCAGCATTCTTTGATAAAGAAGGCTGAAGACCGTGTAAAGCTACAGATCCTAGGATTTCATAGGATGGAGCTACAACACTTAAAGTGGTGTCAAACTGCATTAATTGTACAGTCTAATTCACCCTTGGTCAAAACTGGAGACATATTTGAGATACCACAGCTGCTTTTTCTGCAAAGTAAAAGCACTTATTTTCTATGTTAATCACAGGATCTACAGCTGTACTTCCCCCCCCCCACACACACACACACACACACACCTTCAGATGAAAAGTGTCTATAGTTATATAGTCATCCCTCCCGATTTGTGGTTTTGCCATCTGTGGTCTTGATCCTTCACGGATGGCAAGCTGGGAGGAACACGATGGTGCGTGTGCACTGCACACAGGAGCACACTCTCAATGTAATCAATGGGGCTCCAATATTGGTGATTTTCCCAATTCACGTGGGGGTCCAGAACAGATCCCCCACAAATAAGAAGGGACAACTGTATAAGTCACAAAATTCATAGCCTTAAGATAGAAACGACGAGGTCCTTCTCCAATTTATATATTCTACACATTTTACCTTCAGGTCTGGGTTGTGAAGATCCAGTTCTTCCAGGTTTAGGAAAGGAATAAGAACTGCAAAGAGCAGCAGAAGGAAGATGCATCTTGGGATATGTTTTTCTCAGGATCTGAGTCACTGTGTTTACTACTGGATCCAGATTCTTGCTAATCAGGCAGTCCTGAGTACCAATAAAGAAGCACATTCAAGCTGTCATTTTTCTATGACAATGATATCATACTAAAGATCTCAGTTGTTTCCATATCTTGGTCACAACTCATTACAAACAATATGTAATTTTTGTGGGTTTTGGGGCTGTGTGGCCATGTTCTAGAAGAGTTTCTTTCTGACATTTCGCCAGCATCTGTGGCTGACATCTTCAAAGAATGCCAGCCACAGATGCTGGCAAAATGCCTGAAAAACCCACAAAAAGATATGGATGCTGGCCATGAAAGCCTACGACTTCACAATACGTAATTTGTCACTTTTTGCAAAAATATTTCATAACAAAGTAAGATTTGCAACAAGAGATGATGTCACTCCTTTTGCACTGCAAGTATAGTAACTAACCTTAGTTACTTTTATAGCTACAGGGTATGAGGTCCTTTATAGTCACAGGTTATACATCATTTTTACCTCATAATTCACATTGTTAACAGTACTGGTTACATTTACAAAATTCTGGGATCAGTGGGTACTTGGAAGTTAGAAAGGACCACAAGAGCCATCAAACTGAACCCGTGCCATGCAGGAATAATTCCCATCCAGGGAAATGCACCAGAGCACTCTTACAGGAAATCCAAACTACAACATCTTAGGAAGACATCTGATCAATCCATGGCAGGTGAAATGCTGTCACATTACTAAGGTGGTCTTATAGGTGGTGGTAACCTCTCCCAAACTTCCATTGAGCCAGGAGATTCCATATTGAAGATTCCTCATCTGGACCAGCTCAGAATTTCATTGCTCCAACATTTCACAGATGAAATCCTTCATGTATGGTCAAATAACATGAGAGTGTGGTCAAGATGTCAAAGAAAACACAAGCTAGGAGAGCCTGCAACAATTTGCTTTTGCCTGAGCCTACTGGAAAAGGCAAGTTTTCACCCTCTTCTCCCCCCTATGCTGAGAACAGTGTGAGCTACTTTTTCCACTTTGAACTCAGTTTGCAACAACTGAGATAAGTAGAGGACAAAGGAGAAAAGTGGAAGGATGAGAGAAAAACTGGGACATCTTAAATTCAGCTGAAAAAGTGGGAGCACAGAGGATTACTTGGGACTGTCCTTGCCAAATCAGGACAGTTGGAGGACATGATTTTTCTTGGCAACCAAAGGCCTGTCTCAGTAAATGTCTCAGCTGGCCTTGCCCATGCAGCAGGCCATATTCTTGTTTTTTGCCAGCCAGGATGAAGGTGATCTGTGAGTCATAAACAGATTGCTACCTAATAGGATTTAGACTTTCTGAGGACCTTATCACATGGGGTCTGAAGCAAAGCTAATCCAAAGGGCATCCACAGCTAATACATATTATTCCCCCGTGTTTACACATGACGCTGCCCCAGAACACGGAGCTAATCCGTATTGTTCCCCCGTGTCTACACACGACGCTGCCCCAGAACACGGAGCTAATCCGTATTGTTCCCCGTGTCTACACACGACGCTGCCCCAGAACTCGGCAGAATACGGAGCTAATCCGTCAGGAGCAGGGAGATTTTGACATTCGGTTTGTAGAGGATGTACCTAGGGAGCCTTCGCATTCATTGCGAATTGGTGGGCAAGGCGAATTGGTGGGCAGGGCGAAAATCCCAGCGAGGGGAAGCGATTGCCTTGGCAAAAGGCAAACCGGATTGGAAAGAAGAGGAGGAGAGGAAGAGGGAAGAGGGAAGAGGGAGGCGATCTCTCTCTCTCCATGGGCTGCCTTCCCTTCTCCAGTCCTCCAGCCCTCCTCCTCCCCGGTTCCCATGGCTGCCTTTCCTCCCGGCTTTTTGTGACGGGAGAGAAGGGAGCCTTGGTATTAATTGCGAAATGGCCAAAAGGGCGATTTCGCTACGGAACCGAATTTATTTCTACTTCTGTTTTTCTTCGCTTTTTCTTTGCTTCATGGCCAGCGTTTGATAAGGTCCTGAGTCTCTCAAACCTCTGCACTGGAGAGGGATCCATTAAAATACTCTGCACTCAGAGACTAATGGATCAAGAAAGAAGTGCTGTTGTCAGCAGGAAGGCTAACCTGGGGTTGAGATTACTACCTGTTCTGGATGGTGTTGTACTCTCTCTGAAAAGTCAGGTCTGTATCTTTTTATGTTCTGTTTTAAATGCATACCTTTTGGTGAGCGCTTTTTCAAATGTACACATTTTGTATACTCTCGTGTGAAATGCACTGAAAATTTTAGGAAAGTACAAATTTTAAGATGGACATGTGCTCCAGTTCACATTTTACTATAGTATGTTTGCACTGAAATGTCAAATAAATTTTTCATGTATAGCTAATGCAAACTGAGGAAAAATACAAAGGAATGGACGGCTCCATAGTATACTGTGGGCACAATTTTTGTTTTTTTTGTTTTTGTTTTTCAAAATTCATGAAAATAAATGTGATTTGAATAGGAAAATGCATATTGGTCTCATCTCAGAAACAAGCTCAGTTCATTTAAAATCCATTATTTAGAAAGAAAACAGGATGGAGAGACTTCTAGAAGAATTTTGATGAAGGGTTCGTTAGATGAGTCACAATCGTCATCCTTTTCTTTTTAAAAAATCTCCACACCCCAGAGTCCAATGACCTCTGCAGCAAGGACAGAACTTTAACCAATTTAAATGTGTTACATTCTGTAGCCTTGAAGGCTTTATTGCTGCACTTCACACACAACAATCTCCACAGAGAGGGAATAGAATGGCAAAACTATCATATATCTTTGTCGTTAAGCTGTATGATGGCCATCTACATAAGAATGTGATTGGTTTTTTATCCCTGATGATTTGTGAAAAACCCATCCCATTCACACAGTATGTCAGGAAAGCACGATGCACCTATTCTGAACAGCAGTATTGAATATCTATTTTACAAGAAGTTTGGCCTGCAATAAAATGTTACAGTCTGTATTCTCCATCCTAGCCAGACAGCTGCTGTCAGAGACAGATATGTGCCATTCTTCTCATTCAATTTTCCATTGAGTTTTCTCAGCTAACAATTCTCAAGTTTCCAGCATTCTCACAATCTTATTATGTCAAGTTCTCATTGAGCTGTTGGAAGAATTACCCCTTCGTGTGTGTGTGTGTGTGTGTGTGTGTGTGTGTAGGACCAGTCTTCTTTCTGCATCAGCTACTTAGTTGAACTTCTCCTGGCCTGTCCCTCTTCCCCACAACCTGGTTGTAAATTCACTAATTTTTCTCTGAAACATCATTCATCTGTGCTCCAGTTGTGACTGAGGTCTGATCTGCATTGCAAAAATAGTGCAGTTTGATACAACTTTCTGTTTTCAAAGGTTCTCAGTACATTCTGTGGGACAAAATGAACTGGCTGTGATGTGAAATATGATGGGTGATGGTGGAATTGGCCCTTGTTGCAGTCACTAAGGTCACCAGGAACAGCTGCAAACTTAAGCCTTGACTCTAATGGTGCCTCTATCATATATCTGTACTGTGCAGAAGGGGATCAAATATTGCACAGGGGGAAAGTTGCAGGGGAAACACATTCATTCTTGCCAAGCAGAGGTGTCTAGTCTCTGCAGGAAAAGACACCCATGGTGGGAAGGGATGTTAATATTTTTGCTGAATGCATGAACAGTTGGTTAATTCCATTACCTAATAAATATATATGTAGGAGCAGGGAATATGAAGATTTCTAACACACTTGTTGAATGTCCCTAAAGATATTGCAAATAGGAATAGAAAGAAAATTTCACTGAATTGGACAGAAGTTGTATTTTTGCACAAAGTTAGCATGATTCCTTCTTTGCTTTTCACTTCTTTTTTCTTTTCAGCAGCAGGTTAAGACCTTCCTATTCCAGCAAGCCTTTGGGACTTGATTATTAACAAGAGAAAGGCTTGTTTGAAGGGTTATCAGAGGACATCCCACTATATATGAGTCTTATGTTCATGCTACACAAATCTGCAAGTTCTTTTGTCCTCTTTCTTTGTGATGCATTCCCTCTTTCTTGGCATTGCATAAGTGGCCTCTTTAAACCCAAAATATGCTGGAAGATGTTCATCATTAGCTAAAAATTAGGCTTGGTGGGGGAAGACCCTCTGTTAACAAAATCTATTTCAACAGAGATAAATGTGACGTACTACAGCTAGGCAGGAAAAATGAAATGCACAAATATAGGATGGATGACACTTTGCTTGAAGCAGTACCTATGAAAAAACCTAAGAGACTTATAGTAGATCATAAACTAAACATGAGTAAACAATGTGATTCAACAGCCAAAGATGCTATGGAATGCTCAGATCTGTAGTCTGTTCTGGCACCAGAGCTCTCTGAGAAAGAAGGTTTAATGTCTCACAAAACTACAGTTCCCAGAATTCCATAGCACTGAGCCATGACAGTTAAAGTCGTGTCAGACTGGATTATTTATGCAGTGTGGATGCAGGATGATGAAAGGTCTAGAAACCAAGTGTTATGAGGAATGACCAAGAGAGCTTGATATGTTTATCTTGGAGAAGAGAGGACTGATATTTCAGTCTCCTGAAGAAAAGACATCTTTAAATATCTGAAGGGATGCCGTGTAGAAGATGCAGCCAGCTTGTGTGTGTGTGTGTGTGTGTTTTCTTTGTCTTTTTTTCTGCTCCAGAGACTAGAACATGAACTAGTAGATTCAAATTACAAGAAAAGAGATTCCTCCTAAGATTAAGAAGAACTGTTTTACTATAAAAGTTGTTCAACAGTGGAACAGACTTCTTTGAAGTGTTGTAGACTCTCCATCTTTGGAGGTCTTTAAACAGAGGTTGGGTGGGCTTCTTTTAGGAATGCTGTACTTGGGCATTCCTGCACTAAAGGACATTGTACTACATGGCCCTTGTAGTCCCTTCCAACTCTATGATTCTATCATTTCAGCATCTTGAGGTGCATCTACTTTTTATCTTCTGAGCTTCATTGAATGTTCCTCAGTTTTTGCTCTCTCTTTTTAAAATTCTAGACCAGTGCTTCCCAAACTTTGGTTGTCCAGGTGTTTTGGACTTCAACTCTCAGAAGCCCCAGCCAGGCTGGCCAACTGTCATGAATTCTGGAAGCTGAAGTCCAAAACATCTGGAGAACTAAAGTTCAGGAATCACTACTCTAGATCCAACCATGTGAGCACCAGTGCTTCTTTCTTTTCTCATTGAATTACCTGCCTGGTTACCTGAGCAGTTGTGAAAAGAGTCTCCATGCCACGAGAAAGAAGGAAGATTTCTCTGCCAGACCGAACATTGGTGATGTGCTTGAGGCAAAGCAGGAGAGCCCTCTGGATGTGAATGTAACTGTTGGAAGTATCACGGTGATGCCAGTCCTGGTACAACCGAAGCAGTTGACACACACAGCCTCTGTTTATGGCTCGGCGACTATTAGACTCTGAAAGCAAAGTACAAAAGATTTACTTTAGGTTGGAACACTTCAGAAAATACTATTATTAAATGTATTGATATCCCACATTTTACCCCAAAACTGGGAAACAAAGTGGCTTACAAATTTAAAGAAAAACACAGTTAAAAGCATACAAAAGTAAACATTGAAATAGAATTAAAGTAGTAGAGGATTAAAACATTACTCATTAAAAGAATAAAATGCAATTAAAAACACAGAAGTGCTTAAAGACAGTACATACTAAAACAATTAAAAATGCTAACATACATTAAAACAGTAAAAATAAAACTATACATAGACCCTTAAAAATTTTTCAAAGTCAGTGTCACACAGCATTAAGAACCCACACTCAACCATTTGTAAAGGCTTGGTGGCACAAAAACATCTTAACTTCCCATCTGAAAGACAGCAAGGATGGGGCCATCTTGGCCTCTCTGGAGAAGGAGTTCCAAAGTCTGCGAGCAGACAGTGAGAAGTCCCTCTCCCTTAGTGCCACCAAAAGGGTCTGAGAAGGTGATGAGATAGAGAAGAGGGCTTCTCCAGATGATCTTAAAACCCTAATGGGCTCATATAGGGAGAAGCTGCTGCTGCTGTTGTTGTTGTTGTGTGCCTTCAAGCCATTTCTGACTAATTGGTGACCCTACCTATCATGGGGTTTTCTTGGTCCAACCTATCATGGGATTTTCTTGGCAGGTTTCTTCAGAGGGGGTTTGCCATTGCCATTGCCATCCTCTGAGGCTGAGAGAGTGTGGTTTACCCAAGGTCACCCAGTGGATTTCCATGGCCAAGTAGGGATTTGAGGCCCCATGGATCCGTGAACTGCAGGATATATAACAGTGTTCTTCTACTAGTTGCATAAATTGGTTTTGTGGTGGCTGATGTCTCCCTTTTTGTAAGCAAATTTCCCATGAAATTCATAACTTACTTGGTGTAAATTACAGCAAATCCATCTCTGATGTCACTTGAAACCCCACAGTTCTTATGGGTTTTTAAAACAAAAGACTATCTAAATATTTGCTCATTATTCTGAATCATATTTACATGGTTTCAGCAGGGGGGTTTTGCCAGCAGTCACATAATGCACCACATAATTTGTTTTTTACAAAGCTGTGCAAATACTTAATTGCTTTTGTGCATGTATGCATTGATCAAGGCTTCACATCATCATGGTAGCCATGGCATGGGATCTGCAAAACCAGTGCATCATTTGAGAGGTATATGTGCTTACAATTAAAAACATGTCATGACTAAGGCCTAACAGCTGTCTCTTCCATAGCCCTGAATCCTTCAGGAGCATTCCATGCATGCAATAAAAAAGTTTAATAATTAATAAGAGCTCCATGAAACCACTTCAAAAACTTTTTTAAAACTTGTGAGTACTGGACATATCTTCCATCCTTTTCTCTGCACTTTCCAAAAAAATCAACAAAATCAACAAAATGAACCCTGGGGGGCCAGAAAAACAGCTCTGGGGCACATGTGGCCCATGGGCCTCATTTTGCCCACCCCTATGGAAGAAAGTAGAGTCAGCATGGAGTCAGATGGACTGAGACAAGGAGAGCCCTGCTTGCTTTATGAATCTATGTGGACATTTGATCAGGACCATTGAATGTATAAGCACCCCTTTCAAATATCCCTGGCATTCCTAGACCTTCTTCTCTGGTCCTTGCAATTTTCATCTGCAAAACAGTGGTTGGTATTTTAATGGCACTATCATTATATCACAGACCATTCCACACTCTCCCACCCACTGTCTTAAATTTTTGCCCTAAATATCTCAACCTGGGATGGTTTGGATCTTGAAACTCCAAACATTATTTGTTGTTGTTGTTGTGTGCCTTCAAATTATTTTCGATTTATAGTGACCCTATCATGGGGTTTTCTTGGCAAAATATATGCAGAGGGGGGTTGCAATTGCCTTCCCTTGAGGCTGAGAGCAAGTAACTTGCCCAAGTTCACCCAGTATGTTTCATAACTGAGCTGGGATTCAAACCCTGTCTCCAGATTCATAGTCTAACACTCAGACCACCATATCATGATGATTCTCCAAGCTTAGGCACAGAAAAGATAAAATATTGCAATAAAAGGTATATAGTATGAAAATGCAATGTGGTGGTGCTGAAAACAATAGCTTGCATGCAACTTTTATGCAAAGCAATGCATATTTTTCCTAGCAGATATTTTCCATAATGTGATGCCCAGTGAAATTCTATAGTTCATAAATTTTCAACACCAGCCTTAATTGACAACATGTCAGGTTGCCCATGTGCCCTACTTTATCCAAAGAGAATCACACCTGGCTATGAAAATACCATAAGGGCCTCGCTCTCTCATCCTCAATTTCTCATTCTCCTTTTTTTTTATTGAAAGGTCAGACTCATCAAAAGCTGCCAGGAACCTTGGTAATCAGAGAGACCAGCAAGCACACCTGCTTGAATAGCAATCATCAGAAGTCATTCAGACTGTCTGGCTTAGTGTAAGTGTTTTCGCATCGACTAGACACCAAAACCTTTCGGACAGTATTCAATTGTTCCACAGACATGGCTGAAGCTGTAAGCCAAGTGAAGGGACAAGGGGAATGCCAGCTCCATTTGTCAAATCTACCCTTGCTACAGAGATGGTCATCAATGTATATGATACAAACTAACTGCCATTAGAAGCAGGGCCTTTACAGCCAAGATCAGATCTCTGTTTAAACTAGAGGAATTTTTCTTCCTTGCTTTCATATGGAATAGGGCCCAGAAACCTCCCTTTCCATTCAGCCTCTTCAACGAGATGTTGCAGGACTGGTCGCAGAAACCTCCTTTTTGTTCAGCTCCTTAAATGCAGAGACCAGGTGTTGTATTTTTTACAATCCTTGCTGCACTGTATATGTAATTCTTGTTATATAGCTGTTTTATATAATGGGCAAGTCACATTCTTTCAACCTCAGACTATGGCAATGACAAACCCCCTCTGAAGAAACTTGTCAAGAAAACACTGTGATAGGTTCACCACCTTAGGGTCACCATAAGTCAGAATTGACTTGAAGGCACACAACAACAAAAGGGTGAACCTATTGCAAGGTTTTCTTGACAAGATTTGTTCAGAGGTGGGTTGCCTTTGTCCTCCTCTGAGATTGAGATTGTGTGACTTTCCCTAGACATCCAACGGGTTTCTATGGCCAAGAAGGGATTTGAGCCCTGGTCTCCAGAGTCATAGTCCAATGCTCACCACAGTGATTTTGGTAATACAGGAACTTAATGAGGTGAGCCCACCCATTTCTATGCTTGTTCTACTCCCTAGGTATCATTTCCAGTAATATATCTGTCAGCTGATGCTTAGATTCACATCTTTTTATTTTTCCCTATATGGTTTACAGCCTGCAAATAGGTCCACTCAAAGCTCTAGTCTGTCTATCTTGGCAAGGAAAAGGTGTGTGTGTGCATGTATTCCAATTAGGACAACTGACTTGGCCAAAAAAAATAATGTTGAGGACATTTTAAGCAAGGTGGAAATGTTGTTTTGATTGAATACATCAATAGTTATTTGGGCTGACATTTTCAATTTGACACCTCTTTCTTGCCATTGTAATTCTGATCTTCTAGGTTTCTGTTCCAATTTTGAGGTGTCAGTGTGTCTCCCTCCAGAAAAAAAAAGAAAACAGCAACAATATGTTGTCACTTCCAATTCCACTTCCCAACTGAACCCCACAGTGTAGCAATGCAGAAGAACACAGGTAGCAGAGTCACCCATAGCCCATACATCTATAGAAATTATTTGCAAAGAGTTAGCCATGTTCATCTATTACAGCGAAAACAACCAAGAATCCTATGGTACCTTAAAATCTAACACATTTATTCTAGTATGTGTTAGTCTTTAACATGCCACAATGTCTTATTGCTAAATAAGCGAGTCACTATTGTCCATACTTTATTAACTATTTAACTTGTTCTATTGCAATGGATTTCTACAACTGTATCATTTTCATTTTTTCACAGCTGTTCTCAGTCCCAGAGAAAAAGGAGGGTATAAATAATAATCAAATAAATCATAGAGTTGAATGAGACCCCAAGAGCCATCCAGTCTAACCACTTGCCATGCAGAGAGATCTTGTAGCACCTTTGAGACTAAATGAAAGAAAGAAGTTGGCAGCATGAGCTTTCGTAGACTAAAGTCTACTTGCAGGAATACACAATCAAAGCATCCCCAACAGATGGCCATCCAGCCTCTGTTTAAAGATCTCCAATGAAGGAGACTCCACCACTCTCCAAGTGAGTGTGTTCCACTGTCAAACAATGTAATATCAGCAAGTTCTTCTCTTTTCCTGTAGTTTGAATCCATTGCTCTGTATCCTAGTCTCTGGAGGAGTAAAAAACAAACTCGTTCCATACTTAAAATGATATCCATTTAAATATTTAAACATGGCTATCATGTCACCACTTAACCTTCTAGTCACCAGGCTAGACATACCCAGCTCCCTAAGTTGTTCTTCATAGGGCATGGTTTTCAGAACTCTACCATTTTTATCACTTTCCTTTAAACACGCTCTAGTTTGTCAGCATCCTTCTTGAACTGTGGTGCCCAGAACTGGACACAGTATTCCAGATGAGGTCTGACCAAAGCAGAATAGAGTGGTACTATTACTTCCCTCAATCTAGACACTGTACTTCTATTGATACAGCCTAGGATTGCATTGCCTTTTTTAAACTCTGTGCCACACTGTTGACTCATGTTTAATTTGTGATTTTCTAAGACACCTAGATCCCTTTCACATATACTATTGTCAAGTCACATGTCACCTATCCTGTATCTGTGTGTTTCATTTTTCCTGCCCAAGTTTAATTCCTACATTTCTCCCAGTTGAAATGCATTTTGTTAGCTTGGTCCAGCTCTCTAATCTGTTGAGGTTATTCTGAATTCTGATCCTGTCCTCTGGGTATTAGCTACCTCTTCTAATTTGGTGTCATCTGCAAATTTGTTAAGCATGCCCTCTATTCTTTCATCCTAGTAATTGATACAGATGTTGAATAGAATAAAATATTAGAATAAGATTAGTGATTTTGGAAGTTTCAAAAGTGAATGATGGGAGGGGGAAAGGTAATTACACACTAAGACTAATTTCCTCATGCCCTACTCCAAAGAAAACAAGTCCCAACCAGCCCTCCGAATTTCTCCCCTTGCACAAAAATAGCGAGACAATGGGACAGATTGGGTAACAGACCTGTTCATTCTATAGCTGGAGGCACCAGTAACTTCATTCCCAGAAGACCTAGGTCCAAAACTCACAGCAAAAATAATCCAGTTTGACACCGCTTTAACTGTCCTGGCTCAATGCTAGGGAATTCTGGGAGCTGCAGTTTTGTGAGACATTTAGCCTTCTCTGTCAGAGAGCAGTGGTCTCAAACTGGATTATTTCTACAGTATGTTTTGGACCCTAGTCTTTGATTGATCAAGGCAGCTGGCAGCTCATGCAGGAGGGTTATATGCATGAGGTATCATGACATCTGCTTGGCTGCCTCTGGTTTCTCAGTCAGCATATTGGTGACAATATGCTCTCAACCTCACAACATGCATGCAACAACAACATTCTGTAGCTCTCCCTAATCCTTTGATAATAGGACTTTCTCCTCATATCATATCTCCCTCTGCTCATCATTGTCGGAATGGCTGTTCCCTGGGCTTCTTCCCCTCCCATTCTCTCCATGTAATACATTCCCTTTTGCTAGCAGGCAGGTCATTTAAAAGCTACAAAAACCCAATACAGTCTCCCCTCCCGACCAAAGGGATTGGCCATCACCCTACCCCCAAAGCAAAAAAAAAAAAAAAACAAGGGGGGAAAAAACCCTTGGTGTTACCCCTCTTTGGTGGTGACCCCATTGCCAGGGAGCTCACCAGCAGTGGATTTGTTGTTAACTACCCTTGAGTCGATCTCGACTTATGGTGACCCTATGGATGAGACAACTCCAAGACTCTTTGTCCTTCACTGCTCTGCTTAATTCCTGCAAACCCATATGCATGACCTCCTTAATAGAGTCCATCCATCTGGCAGTGGATACCTAGGTTTTTATTCCCTTGCAAAGGAGGCTTGTGAGTACCTGGGGCCTGGTTTTGCAGGGAACGAAGAACTCACTTTATGTGTTCTACTCTGTTTCACTGTATTATTACAGTATTAATTTAATTTACTTTTTAATTCTTGTAAGCACATCTGAAAACATGCCTAAGAATGCCTGTGACCGATAAGTTAATAAAAGTCAGCATTTAAAATGTTTGTACCTAACTTTGTTTTAGCAATGTTGTTGTAACCTATAGTTACCTATAATGTTAACTATAGCATTCACTGAGAGCCAATATAGTGTAGTGGTTTGAGTGTTGGACTACAACTCTGGAGACTAGGGTTTGATTCCCTTCACAGTCATGGAAACTGAGGGGGGTTGCAGACTGCCAGAAATAGTGCAAATTGAGTTAGGTTAGGGTTAGGGAATCATGGGAACTGTATTTTATTGTGGCACCAGAGCTCTCTGACAGAGAGGGCTCAATGTCTCAGGAAAAAAATTCCCATGATTCCCTAGCACTAACCCTACCCTAAAAGTGGACTCAATTTGCACTATTTCTGGCAGTCTGCAACCCCCCTGAGTGACCTTGGGTGAGTCACACACTCTCAGCCCCAGAAAACCTAGTGATAGGATCACCTTACGGTTGCCATACGTTGGAAACAGCTTGAAGGCACACAACAACAATAGTGTAAGCTACTTCATATCCCCTTCCAGAATGGGGTGCAATGGGTTTGCTGTTTTAATGCTTTAGGGTTTTTTTTTAATTATTATTTAATTAGATTATTTGTTTAATGATTTTTTTAACTTTTGTACTGTGTACTGCTTTAACTATTTTGTTTTAACATATATTGCAAGCCACTTTGGATCTTGCTTTAGGCAAGAGGCAGGATCTTAAATCAAATAAATAAAAGTTGTCTTAATAAATAGTTCCCTGATTAAAAGTTTTGCTGCCTCAAAACATACTGCATGAATTTAAAGATTTTAAAGGCATTTAGTTTGGTCATTTCTGCTTTCAGTAACATTGAGGAGACTGCTGTGACCAGTCTCTTTAAATTGCTCACTGCTATACTTTCTTTAAAAGGCAATGCAATCCACTTTATTTTTTTTTCCTGCAGCCACCAAGCAAATGCCTCCAAGTTCTGCTTCAGCTAGCTGATTTCTTTCAAAGATGCACCGGTTTCTAATACTGAGCCATGCTGATAGTCAGCAGTGACAAATATGACCAACATTGGATTAAAATAACTGGCTGATAAACAAATTACTCACTAAAAATAAATATTGGATTAAGGAGGACTGATATAATCATAGTAAGAGTGCCACCATGTGGAGCCAGAAAAAATGCAGACCGAAAGAGAACATAGGGTGGTGTTGTGATGGGATAGAGAAACAAACCATGAAAATGTTAGAAGAATGTAGATTTTGAATTAAAGGCAGCCAAGGGTTTACCATTGTTAAAATTGCAATGTTATTTCTGATTGGCTAACATTCAGTACTGCAGTTATGAATTTGTAACTTAGTTACGTATCTATAACCACTATGTAGGCTGCATCCACACTGCAAAAATATTCCAGGTTGACGCCACTTTAACTACCATGGCTTAATTGTTTACTTTAAAAATTATCAATCCAGGTTCTGTTTTTCACCCTATTAGTCTGTTAACCTCTGTTTCCTCTGCTAAATAGAGCTCTTCCCAAGATCTTTCACGTATGTTTTCATCATCTTAATAGCTGAGCAAGATGAACCTTAGGACCTTCTACTTCCAAAATATGTGCTCCTCCTGTGAGTGTGTACATGCATACACACACACACACAATCTGTTCTCTGTCTGCTTTTGGCCTTTATGTACTTTTCCCCCCCGCCAACACTCAAAACACAGAAGCTAATATTAACTAGCCTTCTGGGCGAAAAATGGTAATGTCAAGTCTTGCAGCTGACAGTCAAGCTGTGTACACATATATACACATACACAAATGTCAATGGGGGTGCCTGAATTTTGGCATTTTCTGCCAAACACGCAGTTTATTCTTGTAGCATATGTCAAACCAAGTGTTCTGCCAATGCCACTGTGTCCTACCTGTAATACTACAATACACACCACACAGGGCTACACCTGTTCCATTCCATGCCCCAAATAATTCTACTGGTGCCAAATTCAGCAGGGTGCCATAAATAGGTTTCGATGAAGTGACTGGGAAGAATCAAATTGTTTTTCCATATGTGTTATGATTGTCTTCTACAGACAACTTCAGGTTGCATCCAAAGAGAGGCCAGAATCAGCCAGTGAACACTGAGAGGAAAATCTATGTCAGAAGAATTATTGCACACCTTTCTCAGGACTATCTATTTTGTGTTATTTTTATTTTTGTACCATGCCATGTACATTGATGGTGCTATGCTGTTGTTGCCATGTGCATTCAAGTCACTTCTGACTCATTGCAACACACTAAGGCAAACCTATCATGAGCTTTTCTCTGTAGGATTTGTTCAGAAGAGGTTTGCCATTGCTAGCCTCTTAAGCTGAGAAAGTGTGGGTTTTCATAGCCAAGTGGGGATTTGAACCCTGGTTTTCTAATCCACCATTCTCTCGCTCTTGATGATGCAATCATCATCATCATCATCATCATCATCACCACCACCATCATTTTATTTTGATGGTTCTATATTAATAACAAAGAGCCAGTGTGATGTAGTGGTTTGAGCATAGGACTAGGACTCTGGTGATTAGAGTTAAATTTCCTGCTCGGCTATGGAAACCCGCTGGATGACCTTGGGTGTGCCACATGCTCTCAGCCCCAGAAACCCCTGTGATAGGTTCACTCTAGGTTCAGCATAAGTTGGAAACATCGTGAAGGCATACAACAACAAATATTAATAACAACAGTAGCAGCAACAACAGCAACTGCAATTCACATCACCCTAAGATATTTTGCTGCTTAAGTCAAAATAGGAAATGGCGATCCCTATACACCCCAGTCAAGGTACAAAGTGTTTGAATCCAAGCACCTTTTTGGACACCTGCAGCAGAAAAATCCACAAGCACCTCTCCTTATTCCTGGAAGTGAAAAATATAATAACCACCAATTAAATAAGTATTTTAATCAGATAACTAGCTTCACAAACTTAGGTAAGTCATTGACTAACTGCCATTTTATGTTACTGGAAATCTGTTGCCTGAGGCAGCTGCTTCACTGGGTCTAATTGGTAGGGTCTGCCCTGGTTGGAACAGCCAATGCTGGGGGATGGTGGGAGATGCAGCCCAACAATCTTTGAGGATCACAAGTTTCCCAAACCCATTCTGTTCCCAAATGTAAAATGTTATTGAATAAGTCAAGTGATGCTGGAGAAAATAGATCCTTTCATTTCAGTAGAGATGGTCCTGGCTTCCTGATATTTTTCCCTCTAAAAGTGTATTGTCTTTCCAGGGGTGAGGAAAGATTTTGAAGATGGTCTTTACAATGTTCCAGGACTTGCCCTTCTTCAAATTTCAGGCCCCTCACCATGACTCAGAGAGAAGGGAAAAGATAAGGCATGAAAGAATCACAACAGATAATTTCGGGCATAGCCATTATCCACTAATGTTTCCATTCCCATCAGAGGTCTTCCTCATGAAGCTCAAAGATCTGGGGAGGAAGCCATATCTGAATCATATTAGGGGACAGCAATGTTTTGTCTAGAACATCTTTAACCAGAAGAATTCCCTTCCTCCCTTAAACAGGTGCAACAAAAAGAGGAAACACTGCAGATGAAGTTAAATGAAAGCAAGAAACATAAACAGTGGAAAGGGAGGGTGGTTTAAAGTCAAGCTAGAGGACACATTTACCACATTTTTGCAAAGTGTTACATGAAGTGTCAAAAGACACCTATTTATCAAAGCATGGTGGTATTTTGCAGAAATGTTGCAGGAGAAAAGAGATTTGATTCTGCTCTAATCCTTCAGAGTCATCAAGAACCTGGAAGTGTCCATCCAAAAGAGAACAGAAGGTAATCTTCTGCTACATGGATTTTTTTCCTTTTATTTCTTTTCATTTCTATCATTTTCTGAGTGCCATCATTCCTATATTCTAATATTTTGCTTCTTAAAGGTGGAGGCAGTGCTAGACTGGCCTGATTATACCTCTTATTAAGATTTAGAGTCTGAGCAAGGGCCTTCCTTGTTGCAATAATTTGACCTCTGAGTCTGAGCATCAAGGTTAACAGTGTAGAATTATTTGCACCTTTGAGACCTTCAGCAGGATCATTTAAGTGTGGCTTCTGGGATTCCATTTTCTCATATATGCATTCTTTCTGATGATTATAAAAAAAAAAGGAGAAATTGGGCAGCAGGGAGGAGGAGAGGCTCATGGGTGAGAGAGGGAAAGGACAATAAGACATTGTGATTTATGTTCAGGAAGACTGTCTGCAATGGCAAGCACTCTTTCTTAATCAAAGCTTTATTAAATTCTTGTAATAAAAGGCTAAGTGTTTTTAGATGGGAGAGAGGCATAATAGGGTATAACATTCACTTCAAGAACATTCATTCTGAGTGCGTGTAGGCTCCTATAAGAAGCTTTTTCCTTCTGACAGACACTTGAAACATTAGATACAGACTATCGCAGCTCAGTGATACCAAAGATAACATTCAGCAGTGAAGCTTGACTTCCCTTCCTCACTCCTCAGTTCACTCAAAAATTAACCACGGTCCCCTCCCGACCCCAAACTAAAAGCAAAAAATATCAAAACACATTTTTGATTCATAGAATCATTGAACCATAGAGTTGGAAGAAGCCTCATGGGCCAACAAGTCCATCTCCCTGCTCAATGAAGGATCTCCAGCTAAAGCATCTCCTGTGGTGGCCTGCAGTGATGTTGCAGTGGGCGCATTCTAAGAAAATGTAAATGGTGCTTTCTCAGACTCTGTCTCTACCCTCATAAGCTGGGAACTTTTCCAGTGATCCCTTGAAGCAGGTGCTGGATGATGGAAAACAAATAGAGGTTAGAATTCCCTTGGTGTTTTATATATGCGTAAATTCCATGGTTGGACATTTTTGTCTGTTGTGGAATGGCCACTTTCAGTTCATGGTTGCAGAAGTGCATTGAGTATGCACTGCCATTGAGTGCAAAAGACACTGAGTATGCACTGCCATTGCACATGCAGATGTGCATGTGCATTAATGTACAGGGATGCACATGCAGTATACCTGCATTTTTTGATGGTGTGTTTCACTCATTATTTACATGTCCATTCAGTGACACCATGTTGCCACTGCAGTCAAAGAGTTACCTAGTGAAATTTATGCATAATTCCATATACAGAGATTTAAGCCACATAACCCCGATATAAGAACACAGGCACAATGCCTTCTTTCAGGGCACACAGACTTTTGTGTAGTGAATAAAGCAGTCATCACAACTGCCATCAGGGGCGTGGGCAGAAAGGAACCACAAAAGGAATATTTTCATAGAGGGAGAGCTAGCATTGTGTACTGGTTTGTGCATTCAACTTAAAACAAAATCTTCAGTTCCCCAAGCCCCTTATTTTCCCACACACCCCCAACTGTGTGACCCAACTGTGATTCACACAACAGCACAAGAGGCCAAAAAGCATGACAGCTGTTAGGGAATGTAATTTTTTTAAAGAGATGTTGATATTGGAGTCACAAATGGGAAAACAGAAGATTATACTGTTATCATGTGTGCCAGCAAACAACAGGCAAGACAAACAGTAGCTGCCTTCAAGATCCCTTACTGAGCGCATGTGAAAAGCAAAACAGAGAGAAAGAGGGAAAGTAGATAAGCTTTCCTCACTAGCTACCCTTTTTAAACAAATCTGTACATTTGCCCAGTGATATGGAAATCATAAGTAAAATGGTGTGTGAGAAAAACTTATCCCTGGGTGCATTTTGGAAGAAGCTTGCAGGTGTTCTTGAAAAATTTCAAAATCTTCTTGTTTATTTATACAAAGCTTACCTGGCCTGGTTGTTTCATTTCGCACACGTATGTTAGGTTTGAATAAGAAAAAAAGCTCTAGTTTTTGTGGTTTAGAAACCTATCTTAATTCATTCCATACTATTTCTAGCCCTGATAACAAATGCTACATTAAAATAATGATCAGGAATACATCTGCTTCATTAACTGAGATATACCTACACAGAAAATGAGGTCAGAGATGCCCTAAATATCATGGGTATTTTTTTCTCTTCCAAGATCTGTTGTAGTTTCAGGCAAGCAGTTTGGATTAGGATTTTTTTTTTACAGATAAGATAGGGTTGGAGCAATATCTCTATTTCTATAGAGAACACTGAAAAAGCAAGAATACAGGGAAAAGGGAGAAGAGCTTACTTGATTTCAATAATGCTGCCAGAGCTTCAACCACTGCCCTGGAGAAAGATAAGAAAAAGACAGAAAATATTATTTTCCATAATTGTTGTAACCTTTGTCTTCCTATCTCTCCTCCATCTCCCCAGCTACTGCCAAGCAACCAAAGAGTTTTGTGGGAAATTACTAGAATTTGGGCATTTTCTAACAGCTTGGAAGGTCCTGTCCTTTGCATTTGGCAAAGTTATACAATTAGACTTCTAGTTCTGGACAAATGTTACACTGATCTAGATTAACCAGTTGAAACAGCTCCAGAGTCTGTTGCAAGAAATTAGGCTTTATTTCTAGATAGCAGTCCAGATCACTCTTGCTGGAAAAAAAATCTGTCCTTAGATTTTAGATAATTTCCTGATGTCTGAGACATTTGTCACCCCCTTCCCCCCACACCCACCCAAAAAAAATGGATTCTGGAAAGGAAAAGTCTTTCAGAGTCCTAGTTGGAACCAAGTCAGGTCAGTTTTGTTAAAGAAGGAACTGCATTAATATCTTCAGCCAAAGAACAGTGGCCATAGTCCATCACAGAAATAAATGTGGATTATCCAAGTAATTAAACTCATCTCCACTATCCATGTAAAAAACAGCAGAAACATCATTAGCTGGAAATATTGCTCAGGCAACTGTTGCCCCCAGGTTGGAACTTGGAGTTGCCAAGGAAATAGTAAGTCACATTCAGATTTGCTTACAAAAAGAAAAAAAGATCTTTATTTCAGAAAACTTACAGCCCATACAGGTTTTTTCCCATAATAAAGAGGGTGAGACCGCCAGATGTCCTGCATAGAACAGCCAGCTTGTCTGAAATCCATTAATTGGATATCAAGCATAATTTATAACAAACTTGTGTATAGGCCCAAAAGAAAGCTTGCATCTGTGAAATGCTACAGGTTAACTCTCTCTTATCTGGAATTCCAAAATCCAAACTACGGTATTCCAAAATCCAAAATTGTCCACATGGATGGCTCAGATAGTGACAACTTTACTCTCTGATTGTTCAGCACACACCAACTTTGTTTCATGCACAAATCTATTTAAAAATATTGTGTACAAAATTACCTTCAAGCTTTGTGTATAAAGTGTATAGAGAACATGAATGAATTTCATGTTTAGACTTGGGTCCCATCTCTAAGTTATCATTATGTATATGCAAATATTCAAAAATCCAAAACACTTCTAATGCCAAGCATTTTGGATCTGTATATCTAAACATTCTCAGGCATTATACTTTCTCAGGCATTTCTGATAAGAAAAACTCCTTGGTTGCCAACATTTTCCTGGCCACATATCAGCTGCCCTGAAATGTAAGTTTGTCAGGACTTACAGCTACACTGGTACCATGAGCTCTGTTTCTTGTCTGTCCTTTGACTTATATTCTAATTGGACAACACAAATATTTAGTACTACAAGACTCATTTTAAAATTTAAAGAAGCCACTACAATTCTTGGGCTAAAGCAACCATACAGTGTGTCTACCACTGCATATAAAACCAAGGCTTCTAAACTTCATTCATTGAGTTTCTCTCACCTACTGCATCCTTCCTCAACATGCCAGCTTCCATGTGGCTACAGGATAATGGGGTTTGTCATTCAATATATCCAGAGAGCACCAAGTTAGGGAAGGGTGACCAGTGGTTTGGAGTCAAATGCTGTTTTGGATCTTCACATCTGTGAAGTTCTAAATGTCTACAGAACACAGAGCACCTTGGCATCTCCAAGACCTGCAGCTTTGTTCCACTGTAATCTCTTTATAAACAAAGCATCCAATAAATCACATTAACTTTTGCCCAGAGCCAATTATCAAGCTGCAGTTGGAAATAAATATTTTATCCCCACTCAGCCACTATTTATCACATGTCCACTCAGCAGCTGAGGCAAAGCAAGAGATGCTGAAGCAGAGGCTACTGCCAGCATTCATTGTTCCAAGTCTGGCCTTCTTCCTTGTTTTTAATGCTTTCCTCCACCACCAGAACCCAAAAAGACCACACACAAAAAAACAAACCTGAATCTATTGAAGCCCAACTATAGCCTTGCAAACAAGCAGCAAATCACACATAAAAGCCAGCTGTGCCGATGCTTCAGTACTAGCAGTCTGATGATTGAAAATGAAGGCCATTATCAGAGCTACTGAAGAGAGGGAGAAATCCTAGATAACAGCCAGGTGGTTGCTGAGTGGTAGCCAATGTGTGATACCAGCCAGTTCTGTGTACCCAAATGCCGCCTACTGGTATGGGCATTAACAGGCTATGCCAAGCTGCATGGAGTAATTGTTCACATCTCACTGCATATGCACCTGTATCCTCATGCCCAAGGGAGAATCAAAACTGTAAGTGATGTATAAATGGCAGCAGGCCTTCAGTGAAGGAGGCAGAAGAGGACTGCCTGCCCTCCTCACACACACAATCTGCCTCCCAAATAATATGCCACATCTGCTGAAGGAACTGAACTGACTTAATGCACTATTATGAATCTTCTATGCATTATTCCTAACTTTTTTCCCTATTTAGTCATGATCCAAAAAATGTAGGAACAAAGAAAGCTGCCTTATAACAACTCAGGACCTTGGTCCATCTAGCCTATTATTGTCACCTTTGAATGGAAGAAACTCTCCAGGTTTCAGGTAGGATTCTTTCTGAGTCCTACATGTGACTGATACTGCATGCCAGCTATGTGTTGTATCACTGAGCTATACCCTCTCTTCAGTACAGCACCTTAGGGTTCATCTACACCAGGAGTAGGCAACCTTTCCCCTTTAGGGGCCGAGGGACTTCAGCTCCCAGAATCCCAGGAGATATTGGCCAACATGGGACTGTTGGCCAACATGGCTGAGGCTTCTGGGAGCTGAAGTCCCTCGGCCCTTAAAGGAGAAAGGTTGCCTACCCCTGATCTACACCAGTAAGAATACTCTGGGCTGCTCCTGGAATATTCTGGCCCTAGAGCTGCCCAAAATTCCAACATTACCTCCACATGCCATAGCAACAGCCCAAGGCTCTCTACATATGCATCCCACTGTGTTACCCAGTGCTGGATCTTCTGACAAGAGTCACTTCTTCTGAGGTGAGAAATTAGGTGCCCAAAGTTATTCAAATGGCTGGGTGCCTTGTTGTGACTTTGGAGGCAGCAACTTGCAACAGCAGCAGCACCCAACATAGCAGGGACACCTGTGTAGACAAGCCACCTGGATCACAATGAAGTGCTTCAGGTTTTCCTGCAAAACTTGGAGCAAATTGGTTTAGGGGGAGGGATAAGTTGGATTCAGTGTGGCATTGGCCTTGTGTCATGAAAACAGTCCACACAGGAATTTGGTTCTGTGTCATGAAGACAAGTCGCCATGAGGATGGGAGGAAAACCTTTTTATTTGGTCTATGTAGATAAGCCCTTAGATGCCAACTCTCCTATCCAAATAGTAATCAGACCTAAACCTGCTTAGCTTCTGAAATCAAATGAAAGTGGGGATGTTCACAGTGGTAGGAGGGAGTTATATAGATGAAAAAGTGGAGCTATAGAGATAATGCCTGCAAGTTTTCAGAGGGTATATATAGGTTTTGCTTTCCTGTTATTGCATACCCTCCAATATTTTGCAGATGAAAACTGTGACATGTGGTCAAGCAACTTCAGAGTGTAGTCAAGATGGCAAACATTACAAATGGAGACGAACAAACAACCTAGGAAAAGCTTCAGCAATTTTTTTTCTCTTTCCCCTGCTGAACTGAGTGAAAACTAGGACATTTTTTTTAAAAAGCCGATGGGACATTTTTAAAAACAGATAAAAAAGTGGAGCTACAGAGAATTGAGGAGGACTGCCCTTGCCAAATGGGACAGTTGGAGAATATGTTGAAGGCATGCAACAACAACAACAAAGAGTGAAACTATGACAAATAGGGTGGAAAAGGACATAGAGTGATGCACCTGGCAAGTAGACTGATGCACTGCTGCTAATAATACAAATAAAACAAGTAGGACAGCAAGAGATGCATGTATTAACATGGCTATTTGGCATCACCACATAGTAAAACAACATCCTCTCTTTCAACATTCGAGAGAGAAAACAAGATGAGAAAGGAGGAGGAAGCTGGAGAAAGATGTAGGTATAACGGATTTCAAATTGCAGGGAGAGGGGAGAGAAATACAAAGGCAGTGAAAAGGCTCTGAAGCACAAGGAAGCGTAGCAGTGAGCATATGCTGCAGCAGAAACCTGATGGTCTTCCCAGCGCAATATTTGGGATTTGTCTCAGAAAAGAAGGGAAATCTACAGTTCAGAATTCTATTCCATACTGACAGGGACCTTCAGATAGTTCCTTGTACTAAAGAGTCATATTTTCCCCAGCTGAACTCCTTTTAAAAACTGTCCAAGGGAAGTGAGGCAAAGGAGAACTAAATTTTCAAAGGAAACTAATTCTTTAAGTGACAACAGTGACAACAACAATGACGACGACAATGATGATGATATCTAATCTTAAACTGTCTTGGCAGCTTACTTTTAAATCAAGCAATTAGAGTTCCTCTCAGGGCATGGGCCTTTTTCTTCAGTTGTCAGAAGAGTGAGGGGAAAGAATCTCAAGGTGAGGATGCTGACTTGAAAAAATATGTCTATCTAAGGGATTATTCACACTGTGAAAATAATCCAGGATGAATCCAGGTTGAATCTCTTTTGTTCACATGCATCCCGAATGCACCTGATTAAGTTTGGAGGGGCTGCCAAAAAAAAACCCACTTAATCCAGGATATTCAATATTGGGTTTCCCCCCGAGTTTTTTTAAAAGATACGCATTGCGAGTAATGTGGATAACTGATGCAAATAGACCAAATAGACCCGGGATAAAACCCTGTATGCCTTGATCATGTTCTGAATGCATTCGCATCATTGACTCCATCTTTATTTGAATGCATGCATGTGAGCAACAGAACTTGCAGAGGTGCAGATCGATATGGTCCCATAGTGCGAATAGCAAACCCGGAATGCATGAGTGACATGATTTGCATTGTCACATTTAAAAAAAAAAAAAAAACTACTTTTGAATGATCCCTATATTTTCCTCCTTAGTGAGATCTGGAGCTAGTGTACACATTTTAAGTAGTCCTCATTCCAGTCAAATAGAATGTGATCTGGCCACATGTAATTTGCAGGAGGTTTTTCTTTTTTTCTTTTCTTTTTTTAGGAAGGGGGAGTTAAAAACTTCTTAAACTCTGTGGGAAAAGACTTCGTGGTTTTTACTGGAGTAAATGTGCATTATTGCATGTGTGGCTGGCCATCTTTCACATACTTTCAGATGGGCATGCATTTTCATCAGAGGAAGGCTGAATGGGTGTGAATAGATATGAATTTGTGCAAGAAAGTGAAGACAATTAACCATCAGTATGAATGTGCAAAAATGTGACATTGTGAGGGCATGAATCTTGTAACATCACCAGGAGCCATTCGTCTGATATTTCTATGTCTTAGTTTTTGGCCCTGAAATCTCAGAAACTTGGATACTCCTAAACTAGAAACTTTAGGGGCAACATGATTTTTTTAACTTTCCCAATTTTCATGCCTTCCAAAACAGGGTACACAATTCCCATCATCCTTAGCCAACCCTGAGTCATACTCCAACTTATCTAGAGTGCAGTAAGTTAAAGAAGGCTATCTTAATTAATAAATTAGTCAACTAGCTGATTAATCAAGGTGTGCAATCTTAAACTAATGGCTTTTTAAAGTAAAAAGGTAGTGAGGAGATTGAGGTCAAAAGCAAATTTGGTTCTTAGAGTTCTTACGAAGAAGCATTACGAGAGAAAAGGGGGGGTCTCAATGATGTTCTATCATCTGCTTTATTTTTGAGATGGTTGAAAAATGAGCTATTTAGTTAACACCTTAGGCAAACTCTGTGTATCAATGGTTGAAATCTGAATTTAGTAGGAGCTGGTGCCCTCTTGACCTTGTAGGGCAAAGTCAAAGTCATATGGGAGTCAGATATGGTGGCATGACCAGACATCCTCCTTTTCCAGGACATATCCTACATTTCAACCTTCAGTCCAGAGAAATTCCAAAATGCCCTCCATTTTTAAGCATGACTAAGAAGCAAGAATTTATATTTATGTCATTGTTTTCAGCTCTCATTTTGTAATGTTGTTTTTCTTGAATGTCCTACATTTTGCAGTGCCTTATCCTCCTTTGCAGTTATGACATCTGGTCATCCTGGAGTAAATGGGCACCAGAAGGGATCTCACTCCATTCTTACTCAAAGTTAAGCAAATCTACTACCAAATCCAAATCCTACAGGTCTGTTCACCCATGAGAAGGAATGAGTCACTCCGCACATCCTGGTTTTATATCTTGGCTTAAAGCAATGACTAAACCACTGTTAACTGTTTCAGGTATCACTAGCAGCCATGATTTAACATGAACAGGATAAAGATGAAATGTTAAGGACATGGTTAATTCCTCACCTAACAAACCATGGTTTATCAGCCTGAAATCATGATGACTGAACTTGGGTGGTGGTTGGGTTTAGGCATAAAATCATGCATGCCCAAAGTTCTCTACTTGCGGTCAGGAGCTTGTCTATGAATAGCTCCAATATCTGAAAAGACAGGCAGAGGGACTTCAATTTAACTGAATAGTTAAGCCATTAATTAGTTAAAAGGCAAATGGAAAACTACAAATTGTTTAACAGGCTAACAGCCATATTTAAAAAGCATTATCGTATGAGCTGACTTACAATCAAAAAGCGATAGAGCAAGGAAACAGGAGGGAAGAGGGTAGCCTACAGCAGCGTAGTTGTAGAACCAACTGCTCTCAACACCAGAGGCCTCTGAAGTGCTTCCAAACCAGCAGGTTGGAGAGTGAACAAGAAAACAGATTGACAAATGCTTCTTGCACATTCATTGCACACAAACAATGAATAATTAGGGTAAGGAGAGGGACAGGGTCTCACCAATGTTGTTTGTGCCAAAGGAAAATTGGATTATCGAACAAGGATGGACAAGCACAGAGATACAGTAATAAACAACAACAACAACAACAACAAACCAACTCTTTATCTGCATGTCATCAAACCCAAGGGCATTTCAAACTGTATAAAATTACCAGCTAGAGAGCTGCATGTTAATGATCACAAAGACAGAGATTTCACCACAGCCAAACACAAAGCTAAATGCATATATGGCAAGATCACCATTTGCACTAGGGATCAGGGAAGGAAAGAATAGTCAAAAATATTCCAAAAGTGATCAAAACATGTTTGTTTTTTGCTGTCAAGAAACTCTGATGAGAAGAATCTGGACTGATGAGAATTTTCATAGTCCAGGACTTACTCTGCATAAAATTCATGCGTAGTTTTGCACTTGTTGTTGTGCTTTCAAGTCATTTCTGACTTATGTTGACCTTAAGGCGAACCTATCATGGGGTTTACTTGGCAACATTTGTTCAGAGGAGGTTTGCCATTGCCTTCCCCTGAGGCTGAGAGCATGTGACTTGCCCAAGATCACCCAGAGTCTCCAGAGTCATAGTCCAACATTCAAACAACTATGCTATGTTGTATGCTATACAACAATATTTTCTGCACAGAAAATAGAATTTTCTGTGCAAAAGAATAACAGTTCAACAAATATTTTCTGCACTGGAAAAAGCTACTTCCTATGCAGGAAATGCTGTAATTTACTTATTCTTCACACAAATCACATGTGGTTGATTTGCCCAGAAAACAGGATTTTTTGTGAATTTTAAACTGTCTCTTTTATGGTGGAACTGAAGAAGAAGATGAAGATGATGACGATGATGATGATGATGAGCCCCCTATTGCAATCATCCCTCCTAGCTTTCTTAATTTCAGCAACCTAGGATAGATGGCGTTATTATGGTTAAGCAATTGGGAGTCAGAAACCTTCATCAATGTACTGTAAATCACTCAAAGATCTTGCACTACATCCCTGGTCTAATTTGTTCATTTCATACCAAAAAATGTTATGTTTTTTTGGAGCAGCCTTTGGGGAAAGTGAATGCAGAATTGTGGTCCAGAGAAAGCATCCTGAGTTCTGAGCCCAGGATCATTTTAAGAATCATACATACCCAAACATCTCTTTGTGATACGTGCTGGTCACTGGACCCTTTCTTGTGCACAAACTTCTGTACCTTTCAGCTGCTGCTCGGCTATAAGGCACTTTGGAGATAAAAAGATGCTACCATCAAAAGAGAACTCAATACAGAGTGTTCCCAGACTGCAGTGATGTATATGGGTGATAAGAGAAGAGTTCATTTTTAGACTTATCTGCAAGGAGATAAAATGTCACAAAACTAATTTGAAAACGTCAAATGATTGGGGAGGGCTAGGGTAGAACAAACAAAAAATTGTAAAGACCAGCTTATAGCAAGATAAGCAGAAACTGCAGGAGAGATACATACAGGATAGATAGATACATATATGGATACCCATATATAGTAAACCTAGCCTTTCCTTCTCATTTGGGGAAGTACCACTGGAAAAGAGCAATGAAAAAAATTCAAGCAGTATCTTCACCATTCACTATCTAAGACCAGGGCAGTATGACATGACAGAAGTTTTCTTCCAGAAAGAAGGTAGCAAGTACAAAAACAACTGTGATCTGCATGGCTCAGTGGATATCTATTGAGGATAAAAGTCAGTGTGGACCTAAGGGGTCCAGGTTGTAGTCTCCTCTGTGCTGTGACATGAAGCACTACTAAATAGAAAGGCAAATAACCCAGAAGATGAAGTAGAAGACATGCTTATGAAATTTGCAAATGATGCAAATTTAGAAAGGATAGTTAATACCCTAGAGGACAGAATCAGATTTCAACATGACCTTGACAGATTGGAAGTCTGAGCCAAAACTAATGACATTAATTTCAACAGGGATTAATGTAAAGTACTACATCAAAGCAGGAAAAATGAAAGCCACGAATAGGATGAGTGACACCTGGCTTGAAATCAGTATAAGTGAAAAGGACCTAAGGTTCTTGGGAGGCCACAAACTACACACGATTCAACAATGTAATGTGGTGGCCAAAAAACCCAATGCCATTCTAGGCTGCATCAACAGGTCAGAGCAAGGGAAGTAACAATGCCACTCTATTCTGCTTTGGCCATTCCACACCTGGAATACTGTGTCCAGTTCTGGACACCACAGTTCAAGAATGATATTGACAAGTTTGAATATGTCCAGAAGAGGATAGTAAAAGGTCTGGAAACCAAGTCCCATGAAGAAGAGCTTAGGGAGCTGGATATGTTTAGCTTGAAGAAGAGGAGATGTGATAGCATCTTTAAATATCTGAAAGGATGTCACATAGGAAATGAAGCAAGCTTGTTTTCTGCTGCTTCAAACCTATGGATTCAAATGTCAAGAAGAGAGATTCCACCTAACATTAGGATGAACTTCTTGACTGTAAGAACCCTTTGACAGTAGAATAGACTGCCTTGGAGGGTGATGGACTCTCCTTATTTGGAGGTCTTCAAACAGAGGTTGGGTGGCCATCTGTCAGGAGTGCTTTAATTGTATATTCCTGAATGGCAGGGGGTGGATTCTATGGCCCTTGTGGTCCCTTCCAAGTTGATATGAAATGTAGAGTTCCTAGAATACTTTTGTATTCTAGCTTTCAGTCTTTAGCTTGCCCCTCATTAGTTTGCCTCTATTCTTTATGTAGCCTTTGGATCCAAATAAAGTATGTGGTAGAACAGCTACTTTTGTTGAGATACAAGGTCAGTGCTGTTTCAGTTGTGGCAGTGCTAGAACTCTCTCCCAAGGAAGGTTTGTTTAGCTCTTTCAGGGACAATTATTACATTCCACCAAGCATTTTGTTTTTCACTGTATTGTTTTCATTCCTCCCTTACTTGCACTTCTATTCATTAGTTTATTTTAATATGATTTTCATTCCTCCCTTAGTTGCACTTCTATTCATTAGTTTATTTTAATGTGATTTTGTTTCATAATTTTGTGTAACAGATGCTTCTATTTTGTCAGCTCCTTTGGGATCATTTCAGGGGCCAAAAACAGTGTATGAAAGATTTTTAATTGATGAATAAATGCATCCAGCCAGAGACTGAACTTGAAAATTCAAGATTTACACTTCAGGACTTCCTTATCAAGAAGCACTTGCTTTTGGGTTCCTTCCTGGCTGCCAACTTTAGGTGCTGTTTTTCCTCACCAGTCAGATTTCAGCTTCTGCTTGGACCAAGGCCAAAGGCAACTCAGCTCCAGACTTTGTTTATAGATGTCTGTCTTAGTGCTGCTACCCTCAATAAGAGCCTAGGAGGTATGAGTGATATTCAAAGCACTGACAAGTTTATCATGACAAGAACCTGCATATTGTCTCTGTCACCAGTCTGCCATCTTGTAGCAAACCCATTACACTTGGCCTTGGGGAGTCGCCTAGAAATGACAGGGATTCCAGAAAGGACTTTGATAAATTTAGGAAGGTCATCTTGTTTGGCATCTCAAACAGTGTCAATTGAACCTAGAGTTATTTATTTATTTATTTATTTATTTTAAAAAACCTACCTGCATTCCCTCATTCCATGATATCACCTTCCAGAAGAGAATCAGGACTAGAACCTAGTGAGATCTCAAAGGCCACAATTGAACAAGGCTGAGTCAAAATTCACAGAACAGGATTTTCTCATAAATATTTCTCTTTTTCTTGAAACCTTCCTGGACCATTTATTATTTATCATATTCGTTTTCAAGCATCTTTAAATATTTATTGTTTCAAAAATAATAATCTCTAAGTAGTGAACAATAGAAATAATACAGCAACATTTGGGAGGGGGAGAATTAATACAACATAATAGTGGAAGTCCCCCATTAAATACTGAGAAAGGCCTGAGCAAAACCAAAGCAAAGTCTCTTCCAAAGATGGTATTTCATATATGGCCAAAGAAGAGCATTCCACACAACAAGAATAATATAAAATGCTGATTTCTTGGTCAGTGTGGTATAGTGGTTTGAGCGTTAGACTAAGACTCTGGAGACCAGGGCTTAAATCACCACCCAGCCATGGAAACCCCTAAGTGATCTTTGGTAAGTCACACTATCTCAGCCTCAGAAGAAGGCAAAGGCGCACACACACACATCCCCAAATAAATCTTACCAGGAAAATCCAATGGTAGTATCATCTTATGGTCCCAATAAGTCAGAAACGGCTTGAAGGCACACAACAAAAACAACATATGTATTGTTATCTGCAGAATGCTGTGTCACAAGTAAAAATCCCCCCCTCCCATTACCACAGTAATCTAACAGGACTACTAATAGGGAGACACTCTTTCAGGTAACTTGGAAAACTCTTTCAGGTAACAGATGTAGCAGTTTTAACACTTATAGAAACATTGAATCATAAGAGTTAGAAAAGACCAAATGGGCCATCTAGTGCAACTCAACTACCTCACAGGAATACATAACTAAAGCATTCTTGAGAGATGGTCATCTAACCTTAAAGACCTCCAAAGGAGGAAAGATGTCTCTGATAGCTGTATCCGCAGTGGTGTTATTTCTGGAATGGTCACAGAGAAATTCCCTCTGTATATTCATACTACCTGGGCTGGGACAAAGGATAGGGAAATGCTTGTGTTTCTTCTTGGTATCAAACTTCATTATAGTAATGGAGGTCTTTACTCTCCATGGAACTGCCATGAATAGAAGACAAAACAGGATAGCACAGTTTGTTCCACCAACTTGGCTGGGATCAGCCACCATTTGGTTCTTTCTGTGCTTCAGTTGTCATCACCTTGCAGACATCTGGTGCCAAGAATAAGATGGGACACCAGGGCCTACTCCGTCTTCTTAGCTGAGAGGCCAGCTGCTATTTTGTTCCTAGCCTCCCTTCACAACCTGGTCATTATTATGAACAACTATGTGATTTATAGGACTATCAGTTTGCTCATTGTTCTCTCTTTCCTCTCCATTGCTTTCCCTTCTCATATATAGTATCCATGACACAATCTTGGTAGCAGAGACCTTGGTCTAAATCCAAGTATTAGTTCCATCTGGAGTAAACCCATTGAATTAGTGGGATTTACCAAGAGACAATGGGTCTGTTTAAGTTGGGATTAGTTCTAGTTGCCATTTAGGCCTGTGTTTGACTAATCTTTGTATAGCTCATAGTAAAGTTTAGGTGTTCCATGATATCATAGTCATCATCACCTCCACTGCTCTACACTGCTATGATGTACCCCCCAACTGTCCAAATTTGGCAAGGTCAATCCCAATTAATTCTCGTGTTGTCCCATTTTCTCTGCTGCTTTTAAAATGTCCTGGATTCTCTCTCCCCACTTTTCCCTTTTTCCTTCACCTACAGAAATTGCTGCAGATGAAGGCTGTATCTACATTGCAGAAATAATCCAGTTTGATACAACTTTAACTGCCATGGCTCACTACTATGGAATTCTGGAAACTGTAGTTTTGTGAGACATTTAGCCTTTTTTGTCAGAAAGCTCTGATGCCACAATAAATTATAACTCTCAGGATTCCATAGAAATGAGCCATGGCAGTTAAAGTGGTGTCATTTCTGCAGTGCAGATGCAGCCTGAGTTAAAAGTGCAGAAGTACTTTGTATTGAATTAACTCAGCAAGAGAGAGTTGGTATGCCATTTTGCCCTTTCCAGTAGGCTCACCAAAATCAAATTGCTGCAGACTCTTCTAGCTTTGGGATTCTTCCTCATTATTAACTTTTGCCATCTTGACCACACACTGATGTTGCTTGGCCACATGTGTCCTGCATTATACCCAATGGCCAGTGGGTGTAGTGCAGTATTTAGGCCCAGCATGGTCAAATAATCTAAGAAAAAGAGGAGGTAGAGCTGTCTATTTCACTTTTTGTAAGGTAGATGTTTTTTTCAAGCACAAGTTTATTATGTCCCATTTCTGCCATTTTGAAAACATAGTTTGCATAAAAACTAACATGCTTTTTTGTGTGAGCATTATTAATGTACATGCCTTTTCTTAATTTTCCTTATTTGTTCTGACCTTCAATGAAGTCCTCATAATGCAATGGATCCTTGTTATTCACTGGGAATTGGTTGAGGATACTAAAATCTGAATATGATCAAGGCCCATTAAATACAATGGCATAGTAAAATGGTGTCCCTTATATAAAATGACAAAAAGGTTTGCTATTTGGAATTTATACTTTTTAAAAAATATTTTCATGCTATGGTTGCTTGAATCCATGGATAAAGAAAGTATGTTTTCTTAATATATGCTCAGTTTTTTTAAGCGGGGGGGGGAGAGCTATTTCTTTCAACATATACATTTGGAGACTCCAGTAGATTTGGGGAATCCAGTAGGTCCATATATGATTCAACTGTTTGGCTCAATACTTCGTGCTCCAGCTAAGTGCACAAGACTTGGAGGACCAAAAAAAAAAAAAAAAACATGTCTGGAAAATGGTATGTGCCATCACTTTAGCTTTTTGCTCCAGAGATTACTGTATGTGGTTTCAATCATCATAATGATTCAGAGATGGTTAGCTGACCATTTTGCCCTTAAAGGGCTGGAGTGTTAATTTTAGACTATATTCTCTCTCTCTCTCTCTCTCTCTCTCCTTCCCTCCTTCTCTCCTCCCTCCCTCCTCTCTGCTCTTCAAAAATGCTGGTCCTGAATCATGTTCCCTTTGTAAGATGAGTTTCCTACAGATGGCGCTGGAGTTTCTGTCAGCATTATCTTACTATTTGCCATCTGGAGCAATGCTCCTTTACAGTAGATTCTTCCCACCTCATTGGCTTGTCATCTATTCTGAAAGCCTCCTCTGAAAGCATCTATTTCCCCTCCTATAACTTTGTCTTTTAATTTTCCAATTCCTGCCTCTGCTGTTCCGCTCTTCCAGTGCCAATAACATATAATTCGATAGCGTAACTATATTTACTCCAAGCAAGTGTTTCTGACACTTGCATTGCTATGAAATCAGGCTTTATTGCTTATTGCAACTTGGGCAGGTTGTTCTAGGAAGGAAATGATATAGACCATAAAAGGAGATATGCAGAGGAAAGTATATAAACGGAGGTGCCTTGTCTTCAAAGCTCATTTGTTCTATGGCAATGGCCCATTGTATAGAACTCAACTGCAGTGTTTTATTTACTTATCCTATTGATGCCACCCTCCTTTGCACCATGTCATCCAAAATACAAAGTGAAGTGAATAGCTACCTGGCATACTGATTAAAATCTTTCTTCCCCACACCCACAAAATACTGGTAGAGTACTGCCATCTTTAGTAACAATGTTATCCTAGACAGTGGACAGAACACTAAAATAAAGTCACTCCTGTCCACTCCTCAAGGCATGTTCATTAGCTTCATTTGGTGGGTATGCATAGGAAAGGAGCAGACACTATGGGGAGAAGCAGAAGGGCGGCCCTGGGCCGCCCCCAAAAGTGGAGGATCGAGGCCGAGGCTGCTGGACACCTCAGCCTCAATCCTCCCTTTTGCTGCCTGTGAAAGAAGAGCTAAAATAGTGCTCCTTCCGCAAGCCGCAAAAGGGGCACCACAAAAGGCATGGTGCGCCTCTTTGGCATCTCTTCTGGCTCAGCATGTCTGGATGCTGAGCCGGAAGGAGGTCATCGGAGCTCCTGTCATGTGGACGGGCCGTTGCTCCGATGACGTCCTCAGGAAGGGGGTGAGGCACCCAGCGTCCGGCTGCCCCTCCCCTTCCTGGGATTGAGGGCGGCATTTCTTGCCATCTGCATTCCCCCCATATCGCACCCATCTGGTCTTTGAGGTCATCTGGAGAAACCCTATTAGTGATTTCACATACTCACAAGGTCTAATTTGTAGTTGTCCACTTTGTGAAAAACCTATCCTTTGGAAATTTTTAGTTTTAGGCATGTACCTTGGAGCAAACATTGATCAGAATGGGGACTGCAGTCAAGAAATCAGAAGAAGACTAGGAATGAAGGGGAGAGTTATGAAAGAACTAGAAAAGATCCTAAAGAGTAAACATATAAACTAAGCGTGAAAGCCTGAATTATAGAAGCCACTGTATTCTCTATTACCATGTTCAGATGCAAGAGATGGACAGTGAAGAAAATAGATAAGAAGATCAGTTCATTTGAGATCTGGTGCTGGAGAAGAGTGCTAAGGATACCGTGGACAGCCACAAAGGCAAACAAATGAGTTCTAGAACAGAAAACATAATTTTCAGTGCAGAAAATAGTATTTACTGCAGAGAAAATGTGGTCTTCTGTTCAAATCAACCACATGTGAATTTTCTGGAGAATAAATCCCAAATTACAGCATTTTCTGCATAAGAAACAGCATTTTCTAGGCAGAAAATAATATTTCTATGCAGGAATATTATCTGCACGAAACAAACACCTGCAAATTTTTCATAGGATACATCCTGTACTGTGAAGATTCTCATTACTTGAGGATTCTTTTTATCAAGGTTTCTCAACACTAAAAAAATGTTTTTGTCCTTTTTATTATTATTTTTTAAAATATTCTTTCTATCACTAATTTGCACATTCAACAAAAATGCCCAACTGGTTCCACAGTGGAGCTTACACATGCAAACTGACTTTTTTTAGAATTATTATACACAACTTTGACACATCCCAATCAAAAATGGTATACAAATATTTGTAACTAACTAAGTCAATAAAAGCAATACACATTGCTACTGCTTGCATAGATGAGTCTAAAAATGCCAACTTCAAATTTATAGGAAGATTATTGTTCACAGACACATATTTCTTCCTTGTCAATAAAATGTTTTCCTTTTCCTTTTCTTTTCGAGCAGGATACACTTTTCTAAATGTCACATACTGTTTTGGGAGGGTGTTGGGTAAGGCCTGCAGTTCTACCTAAACCTAGCCAAAAGTATGTATTTTGAAGGGTCCCAAATGGGTTTCCAACAGGATCAAGCAAATCATGCAATAACTTCCAAATAAGTGGGCATTAACTAACATCAACTTTTTGACCACACTCCAACAGCAATGTATGTTTCCCATCCAAATAAACAGGTGAGCAGCGCAGTACAATTAATGAGAAATCAGAAACTAACAAGGGGAATTAAAACTGATTTGCTTTCCACTTCACCTCCAAAACTGTTGCCAGACAAACATGTATAAAGCTGTCTGCAAACTATTCCTAAGAACAGACCAATCTTGGCAGATGCTGTTATGCATTGCCAATGATCTAATCAGTGTGTCAGCGCACAGAGTTCATTTCTCATAATCTGACTATTGGATTGCAGGGACTAAAAAGTAAAATGAGTACATTTGAATTCCCAGCTTCTCTTCTAGAAGAACGCTGTTGAAGAGTTTGAAGATGTTCTGTTCAGGCATGGACAAGAGAAGTCTTTCAGGACATTAATTTGACAGCTGAGGCAAACAGCAGCACCTTACAAAATCTTGATGAACTTGCTTCTCCTTGTCTTTTGCCCTTATCTCTCAACATACCCATACCTACAACATTTCACAGAGATAATTCAAACATGTGTGGGCAAGCAACATCAGAGTGTGGTCAAGATGGCAAAAGTTATTAATGAGGAAGAATACAGAAGTTAGGAAGAGCTGCAGTAGCTTGTTTTGCCTGAACCTAGACAAGATTGCACCTCCTCCTCTCCTCTTCTTTCCTTCCTGCTGAATTAATTGACTGCTTTTGCACCTTGAACTCAGTTTGCAGAAACTGAAGTAAGCTGAGGCAAAAAGGTGAAAGTGGGAGAAACTGAGACCTCTTAATAGCATCTGAAAAAAGACTGTCCTTGTCAAATTGGGACAGCTGGAGGGTATGCATACCCAGGGCCTTCTTCCATTTGGTCTCCCAATTCTACCATTTTCAACCACCTGAACTTCTGCCATTTTCCCCATTTGTTATGACCAGGGTATGGATATGTCCTGATCTGTTCCTCTTGGACTAAAATATAAGATATATGGAACATAGCTGACCATTATAGCTCACACTTCTCTTTAGATGCCACTGCCAGAGATTTAAACTAGGAATGGGGAAGAAATTCATTCTGTTTACATTATAAGAATTTATCGGATTTGCACCTCCAGAAACAACATGTGAACAAGAACATAGTTATCCTTTAGTATTTGCACTTCTCCTACCATTAGAAAGAATGAGAGTCCACAGGGAACAGATTCTGGATCATGGCAGCTCAGTGTTGGAAGAGAGAACTGTGTGCAGCACATGGGTTACTCCACAACTCCTGAGCTAGTATTACAACACAGCAGCAAATGTTGCCCAATTATTAATGTTAAAGATTCAATTGCCAATCCAAATTGGCAGTCTCACTATCTATATGCACTACACTATCTAGTACAAGACACTTAGTCCCAAGGTGCTTTGAAAAACTATTTTCGTGTCTTCTATTCTTTCCTCTTCCTGCCACATCTTTTGTCCCCCTGCAGAACCTATCAGCAAAGGTAGGCATTGCATTTTTCAGCTTACATCTATGATGGTTTCAGCAACTTTGCTTCCAAGAGCAAGAAAATGCAATAAAGAAAATCATTCAAAAGATAAGTATGTAACTTATCATGCTGTAAATTGCCATGCATTCTCAATGCTAAGTATTACATGAGGGTTGTAGACCCACCAGTCCTCACCACTCACATTTGGTTCAATATTAAAAGACCTTCTAACAAGACTGGCACTTCTTTGAAAGATTGCCATTAATAGATTTATTCACTAATGCATGTGAATCACATAGCTTTCAGGCTGGAAGAAAAGGCCAGTCATATCTGATCCAACGTGGGAAAGTATGGAAATCTCATATCTGACAAAGAATAATGAGCCACTTGGCATACATCCCAAACAAGGTCAACTGGGACATAAGTGAACCTCCATCTAAATAACCCAGGGGTTGTCACTGAGTAAAATAAATAGCACCAAGTATCTTATTACTACGTTAGCTGGCTTAGTAAATACTCTTTGCCCAATGATAGAGCTGACTCTTGAAATGACCTTCACTTAACCAGGCAAAGGCAAGCCACCTCCAGGGGATGGGATAGAGACAGTTAAGAGGAAGGGTGTTCTGTTCCTTCTAATGCATTCTTGGCAGCTAACCAAATAGTTTGGATCATGTTGGCTTTCTCAAAAAGAGGATGCTTCTTTCCTTCTTCCAGCAAGAAAGGGCCTTTCTGATGGTGTATTTCTCCTGAGAAAGACATGAAGATGTTTCACATGGGTAAATATTTATTCTTGCAATCACACCTGTAACAAACAAGGGAAGTGTGTGGTGACGCAAATAGTGTTGGACTTAGGCCCAGAAAGCTTAGGCTTAGTTCCCACCCCTTGGGCATTAAATTGTCCAGTGAATTTCAGCCAACCACCACTTCTCATTCCAACCTACATTACAGTGTTGTTGTTTTTGTTGGGAAATTCCAGCATTCTCTTTCACACACATCCCTCGACATTCGGGAATTGGGGTTTAGATAGAAAAGTGTTTTCTTTATGTAAAATCCCCTTTCCCCCTCCCCATTTGTTCTTCCCATCCTCTGAAATGCATGGTCATAAATATATTTGAGAGAGTCAGTGTGGTGTAACAGTTTGAGCGTTGGACTGTGACTCTGGAGGTGAGAGTTCAAATCCCAGCTCAGACATATAAACCCATTAGGTGACCTTGGCCAAGTCACAATCTCTCAGCCTCAGAGGAAAAACAATGGCAAACCCCCTCTGAAGAAATTTGCCAAGAAAACCCTGGGATAGGTTTGCCTTGGAGTCACAACTTGGAGAAACAACTTGAAGGCACACAACAACAACAAAATCCCTTTGAATATTTATGTAACTAGATTATGAGATCCCGGAGGTTCCTAGGGTCATTAACTCCCACTTCTCAGGCCTTATCAAAAGGTCCATCCTCTCTCTCTCTCTCTCTCTCTCACACACACACACACACACACACAATCAATTCTGGTATCATCCTGTTCAGAAAATACATGTCCCAAATCCTAGTTTCTCAAACTGACTCCAGACAAGACTCCCTTTTACCTAATCTTTCCATGCATATAAAATCCCTGTATTGTTTGAAAAAGGACTGAGCCTCTCCTTCTGCAAAACCATCACTTGTAGCCCATTACTAAGGTAAATAAGACAAGTTACATTTGTATGAAGGGATAGATTGCCCAGGGAGCTGAAGTCCAGACAGAATTGACATGGAAATATTAATATGCTCATTCAAAAATCAAGGGCTGGACAATTTTGTAGTCAAATTGTACCCATCTAGTTGTGTTTGTTGCCTTGACTGATGTTTTGTAGGGAGGTTTTCCACATTCTGGAAACTAAGCTTGTTAGTAACTCTGATTCATTGTATGTGCAAGCCTTGAATTCATACTAATTTCTGAAGAAGGCTGTGTGTTGGTCAAAATGGACAGAAATCTGTAATCAGTTATTTGTATCTTTATTACTAGTATTTGTATCTCTACACATAGTTTTTTTTTGTTTTTTTATTATTTTATTATTATTATTTTATTTTTAATACATATTATTTATAATATATTATAGCTTTGTCCCTTATGCAAGCCATCTTTTTCCTAGTCTTTCAGCACTACAGTGTTTCATGTGTTTTGTAATTCTTTTCAAAAACTTGTTTGTTTTTGTTTTAGTTTTGTACTACTGAACATCTTGAAACATTCAAATGTGACTTTAAGCGATCAAATATAGCTACGGTATTTTTGTTGTGATTTTTTTTCTTATTTGAGAAATTTACAAGAAAAGAGTTATTTTTTTAAAAAAAATCCTCATCATGGCTGCATCTACACCAGGGGTAGACAACCTTTCCCCTTTAAGGGCCGAGGGACTTCAGCTCCCAGAAGCCTCACTCATGTTGGCCAATAGTCCCATGTTGGCCAATAGCTCCTGGGATTCTGGGAGCTGAAGTCCCTTGGCCATTAAAGGGGAAAGGTTGCCTACCCCTGATCTACACTGTAGAAATAATGCAGTTTGACACCACTTTAACTGCCAGGGGTCCATCTGACAGAATCATGGGATTTGTAGTTTTGTGAGGCTCTGGCACTGTTTGGGAGAGAAGGTTAAAAACTTTGTAAAACTACAATTCCCAGAATACCATAGGCTGGAGCTACAGTAGTTAAAGTGCTACATTAAAAAACTGCATTATTTTTACAGTGTAATTGCACCCTATGATGACAACTACCATGTAATAATAACTCCCTAATTACCTAATGGGGGGGTTGCATTTATAATGATAACTGATTAATTTTTACAAGAAACATTCCAAACAAAGTTTAGAAAGGTTATATTTTGGACTACAGTTCCCAGAATCCCCTAGCCCACATGGCCAATGGCTGGAGGATTCTGGAGCTCTAGTGCATTAAGCTGTCTAACAGGGATTGTTCTAAGAATTCCTGAGATAACAGCTGCAAAACCTTGGCTGTAATGATGCTCTCAACTGGAGTGCATTTTCCACCAGCATAAAATCTGAATTTTTCGAAGGACTCAAAGCAGCCAGACATACTCTGTAATCTTCCCAGCAGACTGGCACATGTCTGATTCCCTTTATATCTTCTGTCTCTGGAGCAGTAAAGTGGCCCTTGGCTAAACACTATTCTAATCACAGGCCGCGATCCAGCAGGAAGGACAGAGGGAGGGCAAGTGGAATTTGCTTAGTCAGTTAAGTGGAGCAAGGGCCCATCCATCATGTCTTTAGGAGCTGAACTGTCGGAGGCTGTACATCTTGGAAGCCAACAAATTCCCAGGCCTACTGTTTTGTAGAGAGCTCCTGCCCCTGAAGACCCCCATGAACCCAGCTCTTTAAAACACATCACACATAAATCAAAGAGGAATTTCCTCTGGAAGTTTCAGATGTCTAAGATGCACATGGGTATCATTCGCTGAACTGTAGCTGGCAAGCTTTGAATACTAAGTACTGCATATTTCAGGTCCAGTTCACTGAAACACACTTGCCCAGATACTTAAAGGGAGCAAGTTGTTCATCCTATTGAAATGGAGTGGGCTGCATCCCAAAAAAACAAACAAACAAACAAAAAACACTTTTGTCTCAGAAGAACTGAGAGCTAATATTATATTTAGCTCAGTCCTCTCTGTTTTAGAAAGGAACAAGGTTTTAAACTACTAAAATCATGCCATCAGAATACAGCATCAACTGTTTCTGATTTTCAGGTGGTTTCTGTTCCTTTACATTTCATTGCCAGATATAGCATAGGATTAAGGGGGAGACCAGGATTTGAATCCCTGCTCAGTCATGAAACCCACTGGGTAACTCTGGGAAAGCCATACCCATGGCCATCCAGAATGACAAACCACACTGGGGGGGGGGGGGGGAATGTCTTGACAAGAAATCACTGCAAAAGGTTTGCCTTAGGGTTGCCCTAAGTCAGAAATGACTTTAAGGCACACAACAACAAAATGTGAAAATATCACATTAGAACAATAGGCATATGTTTGTTCATCGCAGATGCTCATTTTCACAATTACAGTTTCTAAAGTAAAAAATGAGAGGGCTTCTGTTCCTTTAGCAGCTGTGCAGAATAGGGGGTTGCTTATTACCTGTTTGAATGATAGGCAATATTTGATGAAATGCTCTCTTTTATAGAATCATTAAAAGTACAGGATCTCTCGCCAGTTTACTGTCTGGCAACCCTAATTATAATTTTATATCCAATGAACATGGATAGTAATTGGATATAGTTAAACTATAGGAAAGGAATAATCACACTCTCCACCCAAGATTATACATACCATTTTATAAAGATATTAGCTTGCCGTCAGACAAAGTTTGTAGTTATACATTTTTTAAAAAAAATGATCTGTGATGGATATCATTTAATTATAAGCCATTTTTAGAAACAAATCATAAACCAAAAGAACACATTTCAGAAAAGAAACAGAGGATTGACCTCAAACTATCTTTTTATATATTATGTTTATGTTTATAGATTCACTGTATAATTCTATATGTAAGCAAAATGTATAATATTAAATATGGTGAGTAGATAAATGCAGCATATGTTAGACAACTTCTACAAGATCTTATTCAGAGGAGGAAGGGATCTGCAAGGTTTGTGAAGTAGTTATTCAGTTTAAACCAGAATATTATACACAACTGAGAGAAGGCAGATTTTTTAGAGTTTTGGAACATTGAAGGAAAGGAGAAGATGGATGTGGAAATAATGTGCTCATTAATGTAAGATATTATGTGGGGGAAAATGATCTTATGACCAGAGATAAGTAATGGAAATAAATTCAGTTCTAAGAAAGGTTACACATGACTTGAAAGCAGATGTGATTAACTTAATGTATAGTATTAAAACTTTTTGTTATGAAAAATGCTGTCTTTAGGAAGAAATTTTGAAAAATAAAGGTTAAAAATCAAGTTTTATGTGAAAGATTTACACAGTTCTTCCTTAAACCCTTCCTACGTTTTCTCCCTTTCTTTTCAGTCCTTCCTCTGAGCAGTTACTTTTGCGTGGCTCCATATATCTGTTTGTTACACTTTTTGTTTATATTTGAGTGAACTGCAACTTTCCTTCTGTCAATGTGGTTCCTGGCTGTAATTTCTTTTATTATTTCTTGGCTTGTTTATTGTTAAAATATTTATAAATCACCTTCCCTTCTCTAAAAAATAAGGTCCCTTTGAAATAGTAATAAGAAATATAGGAAACTGCTGTGAATTTATAATGCAGTGAGAATGATACAAGACTGGTATCTTTAGGGAGCTGCCAGGGTCTTTGCAGGGCCCAACAGCGCCAATGTTACTCCTTCTCATTCCATCCGACCACTGACAAGCATTGCTAATGGCTATTGCTAGGAATAAGTCTGGCTTTAAGTGCTTCATTCTTAAAAGACTGTTTTTGGACCTCATGAAGAAAGCAAAATAGTGAAATATTTTCTGAAATATTGATCAGAACAGATATTTCAGTCAAGAAATGAGAAGAAGACTAGGAATGGAAAGGGCAGCTATGAAAGAACAATATCCTAAAGTGTAAGGTGCTAAAGTTAGAATCATCATCTATTATTCCCCATCACAACGTATGGATGTGAGAGCTGGACAGTAAAGAAAGCTAACAGAAGGAAAATAAACTCATTTGAGATGTCGGGCTGGAGAAGAGTGCTGAAGATACCATGGATGGCCAAAAAGGCAACAGTTGAATCCTAGAACAGAGAGTTCAAGACTGAACTCTCCCTGGAAACCAAGATGATCAAGTTGATGCTGTTGTTCTTTAGTCACATCATGAGAAGGCATTGCTTATTAGAAAAGACAATAATGCTAGGAAAGGTGGAAGGCAGTAGAAAGAGAAGAAGAGTGCCCACCAGGTGGATAGACTGAATCAGGGTGGTCACTGGCCTGAAGCTGAAAGACCTAAGCAGAGCAGTGGAGGATAGCAGGGCTTGAAAATGACTCATCCACTGGGTCGACTTGAAGGTGGTTAACACAAGCATCTCACCATTTTTGAGTAGGAGGCATCTTCCCTGACAACTATAATCCAGATTGTTTGAAAACATATACCTTGCCCATATAGTGATTTTCATGCTTTAGTGGTGCATAATGTCAACCAGAATTTTCCCTTATTCACATACTCAGTATTCTAATCACTGCCACACGGCATCACAGAAAATGACAAATCCCCTTTCAAAGCTGTGCCCAATATTCTTTGTATGGACCATTATCTTATATACTAACTGGTGTTGCTTGCTTCTGTGCAACAGCAGTCTCCTGCTTGTGTTTTCCTAAAAGCAGCGAGGTAACCTATATAGGGTTAATTCTGTGTATCACTCTCAGCAACCTTGTAAGGCTAGATGGGTAACTTGTGGTACTTCAAATGATGCTGAGCTGCAATTTCCATTGTTTTGTAAACAATCCATGAATTTTGAGTGACAATCCATGAATGTTGACTGACTGAGGAAGATTTATGTCAAAACATCCAGAAATTCTTCCTGGGGCTGGCCATAATGCAGTGTACATTGTTGCAGCATTCCCTGAGGAATTTGTTTACCTGTCTTTAGATATGGATTTTATAGTTATTCCTTGTTACAGTATACTTTGTGGAACTGGTCCTGTAGAATTAGTTTACTTGTTACACAAGAGCGACTTGGATGAACTGAAAACATCATGGTGATTTTTTCATCTAACTATATATGGAACCTTTCACGTTGATTTAGTGTCTTCTCACCTGATAGCTACATTGTGAACATATAGATATTCATTTAATGCAGTATTTTTATATAAATGCTTCAGGATATGAAATTGCTTGTTATTGTTAGTGCTTCCATTTCCCATCATTATTTTGTTAATAGAACACAATACCATTTTCTTGTTATTAATATTATTGTTGCTTGAGTGTTGCTAAAGCAATTGAATAGAAAGGGAGAAATATATATATATATATATATATATATATATATATATAATTTCATAAGTCCTAGTCTTACGCTAGTGAATAGTTGAGTGGATTCTAGAGTTTTCTCTTTTTTGGCTGAACTGGAGTTCCCATCAATCTGAGCCAGCATAACTAGAATAGAGGGATGGTGCAAGATGCAGTCCAATAATATCTGGAACATAAGACATTGCCCAGTATTGCAATATGGTGAGATTCGGAAATAGAAAATGGTTAATGGCCACCATTAAATTTCATGGATGAGTGAGGGATTTAAAGTCTGGTTTCCCTGCCAGAGGAAGTTCAGTGCTCTTGCTATTACACCACACTGTCTCTCAAGCAACACAGTGTGATCTGAAAAGCTAAAAGGATGCCATTAGTACCCCCAAGAATTAACCAAGCCTTGCTAAAGAGACAGCTGAAGGAAGCTGCACATCTGTTGGGCCCACTTAGCATTTTTAGCACATGAACAGTTTGTTTGCCACATTAGCAGATGGAAAGGAGGATGTGATGGAGAAATATGCAGAAATGTAAACAAGACAGTTCCGAACTGGTTGCATTATGTTGTTTCTTCACCCATGTGAATTCTTGCATTGTAGCTTCCACAAGTGGCACCTCCCACCAAATAGGTAAGGAATATATTTGTTTTGCTGCTTAGGGCCAACCCTACCATTAGACAAGGTGAAGTGGCCAACTGAGCTAGCACTTCTGGGGTGTCATGAAAAACAACAAATTCTTATTGGTTTAATTTGTTATTGGATTTACAGATATATTTAAAAAGTCCTTTCAATCTTTTTTTGCCTCATCCACCAAAATAACAACTTATACACCTTGACTTGGGTAATTGGAGGAGGGGCATGGTATGCTGCTTGATTCAGGCAGCAAAATTTCTTCAGTCATCCCTGTATTTTTGTTCTTTAACAACTTGACCTGCCAGCAACAATCATATTTGATATAGAGGACTAGGGAATTTGCTTTGTCACACATATCCTGGTTTTCATCTGTGAAATGCCCAAGAGCATGTTATTGCAAACTATCTCACCTTTGCTATCCATGCTCAGAGTTCTGGTTATCTCTGGGGGGGGGGCTTGCCTACACTAAAGATATACACTAGGCTTACCCCAGTCCCAGTGAGATCTGTCCAGATCAGGGGTAGGCAACCTTTCCCCTTTAAGGGCCGAGGGACTTCAGCTCCCAGAAGCCTCAGCCATGTTGGCCAATAGTCCCATGTTGGCCAATAGCTCCTGGGATTCTGGGAGCTGAAGTCCCTCAGCCCTTAAAGGGGAAAGGTTGCCTACCCTGGTCCAGATGATATATGGCCATATCCACATCATATCACTATTTTAAGCCATGAATCCAGTTTAAGACAACCTGTGGTTTACTCCAGAGTTTCCAGGAAACTCTCAATGAATCCAGGTGCATTGGATGTGACAACACTTGGATCAGCTGGATCCTGAGTAACCCAGCTGTCTATGTGTTTACTTATCCACCACATGTGTACACACACCTGCCATGTGATCAACAAAGACAGGGCTACAGTGTTGCCCAGCAGCCCATGTGGCCCATGTCATGTCAACCCAGGGTGGGTCTGGAGCATAATACTCTAGATTAATGGAGCCAGTGTAGACGTGCTCAACCTCTCACTTGCTGTCCATTACATTAAAGTAATGGAAGCTAGAGAAACAAGATCAGCTACAGTGTCCAAATGCACGTGTGCTTGTTCACTTATAAAGGCATACACACCCTGTAAATCTTGCTCAGAGAACTGACTGGGGACAGGACTGAGCAGACAGCTGCCTAACTAATTTTAGCTTGACACAAGAGACTTGGGGCATCTCTCAGTCTTGGCAAGGGGCAGAGAGGCATAGAGTGCACTTAAAAATAAACACATGGTTTGTCTGACCCTTCAGGCTTTATTGGAAGATTAATCTGAAAGGCAGCTTCCTGTATGATCTGTTTGGCCTCCGGTATCTGGAAAATATAGGTGCCTTCTCCCAATTCATGGATGGCTGTTTGATGGCTTGCAGACTGCATTTCTACACATACATAGCCTAAACAATGTTATCCAAAGCTGACAAAAGTTACTTTTTGGACTATTCCCAGATATCTAAGAAGGTGCTGTCTGTTCAAAAGCCTACCTTGTTGTTCTGGTGTGCTTCTTGGTGTAAGGAGTGACTACTTTGAAAAGCAGCTCCATAGCTCCATTAATACCCAAGATGGTTCCCGCTGTAACTGTACAGTTAAATAAAAGTAAAAGGCACTTAGGATCATAAGAAGGAGCAACTGTATATATTTGGACTTATGACACAAGTAAGTAATTATTTAGTAACAGTCAGTGTGGTGTAACAGTTTGAGCCCTGAAATAGGACTCTAGCACACACTACTTACGCAGCTTTCTCTGTCAAAACCTCACAAAGAAGACATTGGACATGTGAGGGGGGGCACTTTGTTTTCTTAGTAAACTCACATTTAACAGCAGCCTTTCACTCACCTCCATTTTTCTTCCAAAGTTCTCCAGTGTTCTGTTCTATTTGATGACAGAAAAGTGAGGTAGGGACATAAAGAATACTAACCCATTTTCTCATTCTCAACACATTGAAATACCCTGCTAATAAAATGGCCACAGGCCACAAAATTGTACACATTTGTGGGAGGGGGGGGATCTTTTTTTTTTTTTTTTTTTACAAAAAAAAAGTTTTTTGTGTATGCATGCAAAAAAAAAACTTTTCTGCATTTAAAAAAAAAGGTTGGGATTTTTGCAAAAAAAAAAACAAAAAACCCAAGCTTCCTAGATAAAAATGATGGCCACCATAACATATTTCAGCCTACATAGTGTAATATTATGCACACTTAGCTATGTAGTAGAGGTGCTATGAAACTCTCCTAGTTAATTGTGAAGATGTGTATCAGAACCTGTGTCCTGATGTGCTTCAGGAATGCCCAACACACATCAGCCCTGATGCACAACACTTGCTTCATTGGCACCCCTACATAGTAACACCACAGCAGCCCCTTGCCAAACATGGACATTGTGAAACTGCTCAACTCTATTTCCCACAGACATAAGTCCCCTTACATAGACACAAGTCCCATACTGATTTCCATCTGTTGTTTTTGCACAAAATGTTGAGTTTGACCAGAATACCAATGTTCTGGGTGAGTTTTGTTTGGTTTTGGTTTGTTTTTGTTTCCATTTTTTTGCAGAAACAAATTTCCTACAAAGAAGTCTCAAGTATGAAAAAATATCAAAAAATGGGCAATAACCCTCATACCCAGTAGAAGAGGTAGGAAACAAAAGGTTTGGATTTTTTTGTTCTTCAGGCAGGAATGAAATAAGCCAAGATTTATGTCCCTGCAGTACAGGCCATGCTGCCTGCCCTGTGACTGACTCCTAAAAGAGCCTCCTGCATTCCAGGATGATGGATGATGCTGCCTCACTGTCAGCACCAAAGTAAGATTTAGCTGCTGATCCAGTCAGCCTCTGTACTTGGAGTGATGGGGGTGCATCTTGTCCTTTGCCTCAGGCAGCAAAATGTCCTGGGCCAATCTTGTGATCTGCATCACCACCAGCCTCTAACATTGGCCCTGCAGTTTGGGATTCCAGTACCACCTTTGCTCTGTGTGAAGCTCAGGCCCCAGACAGAAAGTAAGGCATAAGGGAAGGTGCTGAAATGCAGGGCGGTAGGGATAAACACAGCATGCTGTAATCTAAATCAAGATGCATTTCAACTCCCATCTCCATTACATTCACCCTTTTAAATAATGCTTATCTCAGAGAAAAGGGCTGGGACCTGGAGGCTTGGATCCCTGCCCAGAAAGGTCCATAGTGTGAAACCAGGGGACTCTTGAGCTAATGCATAAGAAACCTACAGGGCCAGCAGCCAGTAACATTAAATCCTCAGAGGGAGGATTTATAGCACCAAGCATGTCAAGCTGGGCCAAATGCTGATGGCCCAGTTAGAATTCTCCCAAGTAGAGGCTGCTTGTGGGTTAGAAGAGGTCATAATGAATGTGAGAGCAGCTGGGGAAGAGTACAGACACCAGGAATGTGCTGGGATGTGATCATCTACACTCCTGTAGAAAAAGACCATGTACAAACTGCTAATCAGAGCCAAGTCTGCCATGCAACAGGATAGTGCAAACAGATTTGATGGTTAGGGATACTCAAAGTAGATGAAGCCTTGCACACCACTAGGGTTGCCAGACTGAAAACTGGAGATGGCTCCTGTACCTTTAATGGTTGTAGAAGAGTGATTTTCAGGAAGTGTTGTTTAACAAGCAACACCTGATGAAATTCCCTCCTCTACACAATCATTAAAGGTACAGGAACTATCTCTAGTTTTCATTCTGGCAACCCTACACACCACTCCAACATCCAAATTTGTGTCTGGATGGTCCAGCAAGATTCTTTTAAAACTATTGTCTGGGAGGGGCTCACTTCAGCTATTGCTATAGGAAGCAAAATATATCTGGATGGGTCATCAAAACCAGTTGTGATCATATTGTTGTGAAGCCCATGATGGGGCTTTGGGAGGGCAATCTCTTCTTGCAATTGCAAACCAAAGTAACATATTGCCCAGGTATTTCCAACCTTTCCCTGGACTCAAAATGGCTAGGGAAATATGTTCTGTCCCTTTGAAGCTGCCTTCTGGCAAGATGTAGAAAAGGCCAAACAAAAGTGCAGGCAAAACATTACATTATTATTATATTCTTGTAGTATATTTATTTGTATCCCACTGTTTTCCCAAAGCTAGCACCCAGGGTGGCTCACAACTGAGGTAGGATCAGGCACTCCTAATACATACTAGACCATGCCCTCCAAAATTTCACAGCTGAAAACTGGGACACATGAGGCTAAGCAACGTCAGAGTGCAGTCACAATGGCAAAAGTTATTCATGAGGAAGAACAGATAAATTAGGAGATACTGCAGCAGTTTGCATTGGCCTGAACCTACTCCGAAGGACAAGACTCTGCTCCTTTCTCTTCCCTCTACTGAGCTGGATGCAAATTGTTTGAACTCAGTTTGCAACAGCTGAAGTAAGCTGAGGACAAAAGAGGAAAGTGGAAGAAAGAGGAGAAAGAAACTGGGATATTTTAAAAGCAGCTGAAAAAGTGGAATGACAGAACATTCATCAGGACTCTGTCTGCCAAATTGCGACAGTTGCCAGGTACTCTAGGGTTGCCATACAAGCTGTTTCATTCATGACCTAAACTCCATCACCTTCCGTATTGCCTACTCTGTGTTACACCACAATCTACTGATGCTCTTGAACACCTCCAAAGGCTTGTAGACCTTGCTCTTTTTTCTTTTTTCCCCCTTGTATTTTCTTTTTTGTTGATGTTGGTTTCTCCCCCCACTTGTTTTATTAATTCTTTTCTCCTCTTCTTATCCTTCATCAGCTTACTGAAAATTCCAGAGCGAATGCAAATTAAATGTCTTGTATGTGCTTGCAAAGAGCATATGCATTAATGATTGTGTCAAACAGATGACAAATGGAAGCCGTCACACACACTCACCACTAGAGGCATAAACTTGCAGTGCCCAAAGACAGTGGGTGAGATTCTGGTGATGATTTATGTTTTTCCTTGCCAAGTTGAGTGTCATCTGGAGTGCTCCCAGTCTTTGTGCTTTCAGTCCAAATTTCTTATCTGAGAGAGACACAAATGATGAAGGAATGAGTAACAGCTCAGGTTCCTCTTCCAGTTATTGGCAGAGCAAACAACACTTTCTAGTACTGAAAATATCAAAACTTATACAGAGGTCTTCTATGAACACATCTAAGCTGTTTTATCTAGAGTTTTTGGTATCTTTTCACTCATGCATAGAGTTTTTGTATGTTTTAGTTTTCCTGACAGTAATGTGGAATTTTTGGCTAATCATGCTTTGCAGCAAAATGCTTTATGCCAGAGTTACTAAATTCACATTGTGAATATAAGTTCACAATAGTTTGCTTCACTTTTACGGTGCTTTCATTTAATATGAACACTGGCATCAGATAGATGTTAGGTAAGTTTTGCATCTTCTTCTCAAGGACACAGGGAGGCCAAAAGATGAGCTAAGGCTCAGATCTTATGTCAGCTATTAAGGGAAAAGTTCCACTGAGACTTATTTATGGACCCAGAAGCATGTTTGGACCTTTCCTTTTAGCAAGAATGAGCATGAACCATTTTTTGTTGGGATGGGAAATGCCACATTTTCTTGGTTACTGCTTTGCCCATAGCATGGGTGCAGGTCCAGACACTGGCTGGCCTACCACTGTATTCCACTGAATTAGACAGTGAAACATGCTCCCTCGGAGGGTGGTGGAGTCTCCATCTTTGGGGCTTTTTAAACAGAGGCTGGATGGCCATTGGTCAGGAGTGCTTTGACTATGTCTTCCTGCATGGCAGAATGGGGTTGGATTGGATGGCCCATAAGGCTTCTTCTAGCTCTATGATTCTATCTGTCTCAGTCAACATGCCTGCCAGGTTCTACTGTAACACTGCTGCTTTCATTAGCTCCAGCAAGAAAATATGGGCCCATGGTTACAAGTAAATATATCAACTTGGTAATGAGGTTGCATAGTCTGGCTTATCCTCAGTTCTCTGGGCAGAAGTAACATGGACGTCTTCCTCACACACACACACACACACACACACTTGTGCCCTTGATGGTGTGCCCTCTCCACAGCGACAGTGGGTGGCTGCATTCCCACATGGTCCCTGAGAGCTATGCAGTGACACCACTGTGAGTGTGAGTCCCTCTGAGGTCAGAGTGAGACTGGCCATCTCATTGTTACTTCAGCAACACCACTGGGTGAAGAACAGGGATTGTGCGGGAAGGCAGCTGCTGCATAAAGAGTTGCAGCATACTGGAGAGAGCACAGGTAATGGGAGGAATTTGAGCGACAATTTGGGGCCACAATACTCTAGAGCAATGGTTTCCAAACTTTGGTCCTCCATGTGTTTTGGACTTCACAGAAGCTCTACCCAGCTTGGCCAACAGTCAGGAATTCTGGGACTTGAAAGTTTATGAATCACTGTTCTAGAGGCAGCCTGGAGTTTTCTGGCCAGTGAAGAGAAGACCAAAGTTGTCAATTCCATTCACCATACCACACCAGTTCAACCTCTTTTGAGCTATTATACAATGCTATGTTTTAAAGCAGGGGTAGGCAACCTTTCCCCTTTAAGGGCCGAGGGACTTCAGCTCCCAGAATCCCATGAGCTACTGGCCAACATGGGACTATTGGCCAACATGGCTGAGGCTTCTGGGAGCTGAAGTCCCTCGGTCCTTAAAGGGGAAAGGTTGCCTACCCCTGCTTTAAAGGAAAAACATCTCTTCACAGGTTCAGTGGAAATATTCCACTTGCTTGAGAATTTAACTACCACATTGAGGCACCTCACATTTCTGGCAGCCAAAAGATCTCCATCTTGGAAGTATTGGGGAAGAAGCACAAAGACAAAGCTGGAAATACAGCATAATGATTCACACATGTCAAAGCTTAGGAGTGTTACCTTTTTGGCCAACTTTGGCCAACAGGCGAAGCAGAGGCAAGAGGATCTCATAGTCTGGCATGGGCACTTGGGCAGCATTCACCATGGCCTGTAGAAGTGCTTCACTGCCGCCTTTGCTAATGGTGTAGTGAAGCCTCCTGTTTGTCCCTAGGTGGAAACCAATGAAAGAAGAGTTAAGAAGTCTCTCCTGAGTCCTCCTACTATACAGCTGTTAAACTTGGCAACCTCTGTATGCCTATACTCACTAATTTATAATTTGCATTATGATTATTTCCTGCTCTTGATGTTAGTTATTGTGTGTTTGTTTTATATTTTCTCCCTTCCTGCATTTCTCTAACCCACAGCCAATTTTCTCTTCATTCTCTCTGCTCCATTTGACCATGTATTTGTTTATGAACAAAGGAAAGCTACTTTTTATGTTTTACAAAAAAAAACCTGTGTCTTTCTCTGCTGGACCTTATTAGGAGAGAGGAGCTGATTATTGTTCAGGTTTTGCTTTGTCAGTTTTATCTGTTATCTGTTAGAGAGATCTAGTACATTTTCCAACATCAACATGAAGATTTTGAGAAAGCCAGAGTTGATTTTTGCATTAACGTTTCTGTTTGTTTGTTTTTCAGATAATTATGGCCACATAATTCCTGCCCATGGTCTATGAAGGTAGACATTATTAAATGCAAGAGCATTAAATAAAAATTATACAACCACAACACTGGAGAGATGTTATTTGGATTCTCCCTAGTTTTAGGTTGTGTATCTTCATCTTGTATATGTAATGGTTTGACTTTTGGACAAAGACTTTGGGAGAGCAGGGTTTGAATCCTTGCTCGGCCATGGAAACCCACTGTTTCCATGTGTGGCCTTGGGTAAGTCACACATAGCCAAAGAGGATGGCAATGAGAAACCCTCTTTGAACAGATCTTGCCACAAAAACATTATTAGAGGGTTATCATAAGTCAGAGCCAGCTAAAAGGCACATAACAGCATCAACTTGCACATGAGGTTTCCAACGTGTTACTTACCAACAGAAAGCAGGTCTGTGAGAACATGTAAGATATTCAAAATCACATCCTTGTCAGAAGAACTCTGCAATATAAATGCAATTGGTCATTTCAAAAGCTATGGAAAGTGATTCTTCTCATTAAGCCATCTTATCTATTGCCAGAATAAAATGAGGCTAAAGGGAACTCCATGGAGAATCATGTCCATCCCCCACTCCAACATACCCATTACCATTAAAAGATGCAATCGACTTTTGCAGTCTTAAAAGCATGTAAATGTCAGGGATAGGAAAAATCTCAGTTTTGCCACCTCCCACATTCAAGTTTTTAAAATGCCAAGTTCTTTCCATCCCAAATATTAAAATATTTCCAAACTTTGGTATATTTGTTTCTCCTAGACAAATTCAAAAAATACAGCTGTTCCCAACATAAAGAAAACCATGTTGTACCTGCTTACAATATAGGTGTTAAGGATGAAAAGTTTCTCACAAAAAGAAGTAGATTTCAGCACCCTAAAAATTCCAAATCTATATTTCTCAGATTAACCAATGAGATCCATGAGATCCAAGTAGAAGTTGAAGCTTTGTTACACCAGAGACTTCCAAACTAGGCTTCCTGAAACCATCAGCCATAAATTTGTATATACTAAATGCTGGACAAAATATTCACATAAGTTTGACAAATGCTGTATAGGGCCAGTTGAAAGATGACTCTTGTTTCCCCCTGGGTAACATGCTTGGGCCTCAGACAAACTATGCAGCTATTCCAAAAATGATCTTGTGCCATCACTGTTAATATTATTGGTTTGGGCAATCTGATCAGTTAAAAAAAAACAACTCACTGCAACTCATGAGCATAATTGTATGAGTTTATTGCTGAAATCTCATCTAGTTATTCATCACTTCTGTCAAGAGATGAGTTAGTAAGAACAGCAGTTGGTAACATGATATTTGATAGGAGTCTTGCAAACCTTGTCAATAGAATTGTAAACTGAAGCATGTGGGGAAGGGAGGCTGTATTCCAGAGTGCAGAGAGATGGCAAGTGCTGGGGATAATAAACTCAATGATACATGGGAAATTGACCCAAATAGTACAGAAGCCCACCAATGGGCAGGAAAAAAATAGCTGAAGATAACATCCTATGGTCTTAGATATCTATACACTAATGAATAAAGAATGGGAAATAATAAGCAAGATGAACTCTTAACATAAGAACACAAATTTCAATTAATAGGGATCACTGAAATCTGGTTGAGATTAGTCTCATGACTGGAATGTTGTGGTGCAGTGCTATAAACGATTCCAAAGAAATGGACCAAGCAGGAAAGAAGGATGACTAGTATAATATGTCAAGGATGTATACTACTGCAAAGAAATCCATGACTTAAAATGTGGAACATTTGGGTAAAAAATTAAAGGGAAGAAAACAACAATGACATCATTGTGGTCTGGTATAGACCTCAAAGCCGTACTGAAGATTTATATGATGCCTTCCTAGATGAAATATCCAAACATTCAAAAAGGAGAGATACAGTAGTAATGAGAGATTTCAAACACCATGATATTAGTTGAAAGTCACTTTGCAAAGGATTAAGTTCTGACACATTTCTCACTTGCCTTACAAACATTTCATTGTCCAGAAGGTGGAAGAGGCAACAAGAGATCAACATTTTTGGATTTGATCCTAACCAGCAGAGAACTGGACAACACAGTGGATGTAGTGGGATTCTTGGGTGAGAGTGACCATATTCTTCTGGAATTTGGTATACTGAGGAAAGAGGAAGCAAAACACAGTCATACTTACAGATGAAAAGTCCAGCTTTTTAAGGACCCTGGGGAAATTGTTAAGGGAGAAGGTGATCATGATGCATGGTAGGTTCTTACAAGTGAGATACTGAAGGATGAATTGAATACAATTCTAATGAGGAAGGAAAGAGGATATGTCTGAAGAAACTAGGTTGTAAAAAGAACTTTGGGATGAGATGAGATTTAAGAGAGAAATGGAAGAAGAACATTTTAAGCCCTGGATGGAGTCCACCCACCTAGGGAAAACTGGATAAGAAGAAATCTGAGAGAACTTCTTCTTCTGTTTGCTTCAGCAACATGGTCATCCTGACTTCTAGGGTATTATTTGTATATTTGGCTATACCTCAATCATAACTCTGGACTGATCTTCAGTGCTGCCTCTAGTCCTTAATTCCTTTCTGGTTCCAACTTCTTGTTTGCCTCACAACCTTGCTTCCTCATCTGTTCATTGTTTCTGAGTTGCTCTTCAGTCCTGACTATTGGATGGACCCATAGCTTCTGCTTCAGATGCTAACTCACCCAATGTTATTGTCTACAGTGCAGCTTTGTCACAACCCACATTCATGGTAACCTGGCAAGTGCAAGTTTGAAAAAGTGCATGGTTCCAGCCTGAGGCCTTCAGGAAATCAGTGCTTAATAGATTAATCTTACAGGGAGGGGGCAGGGGAAGAATTGCATAAAGAAATGTCATTTATGAAAGCAACACATAAATTCAGTCTCCTGACAAGGGATGGGACTATTGCTGCTGTCAAATCCCAGAGTACATGGTTTCAAGGCTTTGAGAAGTACTTGAAGTTGTTCCTACCTTCACCTCTTTCTAGCTTCACTTCCTTTATTGAAGTTGCTTTTATGACACCACTACTCTTTTGGGTGTTTGTGCTGTATTCAAATGTATCTAGAAGACCAGAGTGTCCCCAGATGTCAAGGTAGCCCTGTCTGCATCTGATTTAAAGTCATGGGGGGGGGGGGAGAGCGAGCAAAACAAGTATTAGACAAGGCTGTGTATTCAGCACCAAGGACAGCCAAAGATTACCACAAGATAAAGCCTCATCTTTAATATGTGTTAACTGAAAAGTCTGTGCATGAAAACATGTTTTCTGGCATAATATGTTGTTATTTCCTTAAATACTCTAAAATCCCAGCTGCATTGCCTGTGTTCCACTTATCAACATCATGTCCAGATTCTGATTTTATAGCTTTGCCCTTTTCCCCAAGTAAAGTTGGACTGACATCTTTCTTCAATGGACAAAGAAAGAAGATCTGTCAGGAGTTCCACTTATTCCCACCTCTGCCACCAATGTGAGAACTTCCTGCTGTCTCACCCTCGCATCAATGAAATTTATCTGCATGTAGACTCACCATTCAGTAATTGATTCAATGGATCTTTTCTCATTGGGACTAAACATTTGGATTCAGGCCAATATTTCTTGTCATTTTGGAAAACCAGTTTGATGTAATAGTCTTAGTACTAGTACTAGACTTAGTACTAGACCAGGGTGTGAATCCCCACTCTCCCATGGAAACCTACTGGGTGACCTTGGGAGAAGTCATACACTCTCATAAGTAGAGGATGGCAACAGCAACCCCCCTCTGAACTAATCTTACCAAAAAGATTCCATGATAAGTTTGCCTTTGGGTTGCCATAAGTCAGAAATTACTTGAAGGTACACAACATCAACACAAAATGGTAAAGAGAAAGTTTGTGCTATTATATGCATTGTTTTGAAATTATTCTCCTGTAGATCAGTGCAAAAGAAAATATGTTTATATAACTACATTTCTAACCATTATCTCAGAGTTAATTAATGTCTATAAGTCTTGCCTCATCTTATCATGCTATTTTGCAGCTTGCTCTTTTTCAAAGTAGCAATTAAATAATAAGTTATAATTTCTGATAACATGTTTTTCTTATCTCCAATTCAATATAAATTTATAAAAGAACATGTTCTCAAAGTAAAGTCAGATGAGATCAGTGTTCTGTGATATTCACCCAGTTGTAAATATTCAAACCACAGGGTTTCAGTAGCTCTCACTATTTTACCTTACACAAACAAAACTGTCTTTAATTAAATAAATTCCCATTGGCAAAGAAGGGAAAATGCAGTGGCTTCCCCTTCCTCTGCAAAAAGAGGGCAAAAGAGGATGAAGAACTGCAGAAAAACTGTATACACTAATATATATGTATAGATATACATTTCAATTTGGTATAATTTCAAAAGCAATAAATCCATCTCACCATGATGGGAAGACTATGACCAGGGCTTTAACTGCATTGCAGGAATAATCCAATTTGACACCTCTTAACTGCCATGCATCAAGTCATTCCCAACTTATAGCAACCCTAAGGCAAACTTATCATGAGTTAGATTTCTTCAGAGAGGGGTTGTCTTTGTCTTCCTCTGAGGCTGAGAGAATATAATTTGCCTAAGGTCGCCAAGTGGGATTTGAGCCGTGATCTCCAGAGTCGTAGTCCGATGCTCAAACTACTACACCACACTAGCTCCCTATGAATTACCTTATGCAATCGGAGTGTGATCAGTCTTCATTCTTCTGCACACAAGAAAGATGGCCATCATACTGCAAATCTATTCAGGCCTTATGCAATAGTAGGCCAGACGAGTGCAATGGAGCCTATTTAAAGGTGGTGAAAGGCGGCTTTGAGAACTCAATACTGACATATTAAGTATCACCCTTAATCCTCCAGAAAAGTGAACACAGCTGAAGAGAATCATATATCTCTCAAATCATACATTGTCCATCCAAGGCGTCTCTTTCAGCATAAGACTTGTGATTGAAAAGTTCATATTCTCTTATTTTTCATATACAAAGAGTCTTTTCTCACACTACCAAAAGTGAATGTAGGAAACTGAACAAATCCCTCCATTCCATGTATGCAAAGGGATTTACATGTGTACTAGGTAATGTGTCTATATGTAAAAAGTGTGCTTGTACAACAATTTTTACAGTTTAGAGGATTGTCACTCATGATAATTTAAAGATGGGGTCACTATGGTTGTTTATTGTGGACTTAATTTTCACAGTCCACCATAAATAACAGAACAGAACAGACTAATAAGTATATATTGCTTACTATCGCTAAAACGATATTGTGATGCTGTGGTTTAAAAGAGGTATGCACAAGAAATGGAAAAAGAGGAAAATTACCAAAGAAGAATGCAAATAAATAGCCAGTACTTGCAGGGAGAAAATTAAGTAAAAGCTCAGAACAAGTTATGAGAGAGGTTAAAAATAAAACAAGTGGGCTTTTTCACTATGTTAGGTAGGGGAAGAATATGGAAATGGCAGGACCACTGTGTGAAGGAGATGATGAATTGTCAACAAGGGATAAAGAAAAGGTGGAACTGCTCAACACCTTCTGGGCCTGTAGCCCAGATTACATGAAGGAATAGTAAAAGAATACCTAGCTATGCTAAATAAATTCAAGTCTCTAGGGCCAGATGAGCTGCATCCAAGAATACTAAAGGAACTTGCAGATGTAATCTCAAAGCCACAGTCAATCATCTTTGAGAATTATCGGAGAACATGAGAGGTCCCAGCAGAATGAAAGAGGCTGGATGTTGTCCCTGTCCTCAGAAAGGGGAAAAAAGAGGACCCGAGTCAGCTTAATGGCAAAACCAGGAAAGCATCTAGAACAGATCACTAAACAGGCTGTGCATATTTAGAATAGGAGAGTGTAATTACTAAGAGCCAACATGGGCTTCTCAAAACCAAGTAATGCCAACCAAGCCTCATATCTCTCTTTCATGCTGTCTTACTCTTTTATCAGCATTACAAACTTGTTAGATCAAGAGAGTGCTGTGAGTGTAATATATTTTCATTAAGATATTTGTCAAGATCTTGCATGATACTCTTGCAGACAAGCTGGAGAAATGTGGGCTAGGCAGTGCTTCTGTTGGGTGGATTTGTAACTGCCTGATGGACTGAACCCAAAGAGTGGTCACAAATGGGTTTTTGGTTTTCTGTAATCTTGGACAGAAATGGCTAGTGGGCTGTCTCAGGGTTCTGTCCTAGGCCTGGTGTTGTTCTACATCTTTATAAATGATTTGGGTGACTGAATAGAAGGCATGCTTATCAAATTTGCAAACGATGCCAAAATAGGAGGAACAGCTGGGGAGAGGAGAGGATCAGATTTCAAAATGACCTTGATGGATTGGAGAGCTAGGGCAAAACTAACAAGATGGATTTCAGTAGGGATAAATGTAAAGTACTACATCTAAGCAGGAAAAATGAAATGCACAAACAAAGGATGAGTAATGTCTGGCATGAAATCAGTACTCTCCTTCTTTGGAAATCTTTAAACAGAAATTGGATGGCCACCTCTCTGAAGTGCTTTAGTAGTACATTACTACATGGCAGGGGTTACACTGGGTGGCCCTTGTGGTTCCTACCATATCTAGGATTCTATTATTCAGTTCAAACCAGTACTCAAAAGAAGTAAAATCAATTTAAAAGAATAAAATAAAATAAAATATAGAGACCAGGATTCAGTACCATCAGATGGGGCTATGAAAACAGAGCTCCATTCTTGTAGCTATGGGGGGTTGCAGACTGCCAGAAATAGTGTGAATTCAGTCCACTTTTAGGGTTAGGGTTAGGGTTAGTGCTAGGGAATCATGGGAACTGTTATTTTTCTGAGACATTGAGCCTTCTCTGTCAGACAACTCTGATGCCACAATAAAATACAGTTCCCATGGTTCCCTAACTCTAACCCTAACCCTAAAAGTGGACTGAATTCACACTATTTCTGGCAGTCTGCAACCCCCCTATGTCTACCAATCTGATCCCCCAAAAGCCACCAAGAAAAGCCTGAGTGAATCGATAAGTGTTTTAACTAAACAGTTTCCACTTTTTCTATACCCAAGTGGGAGAGCATTTGAAAAGCTGGGTTTTCCTGTAAAGTAGGCTCTGTTCTGGGCTGACACCAGATGGCAAGCATTTTCCCTAATGCAATGCATTTTTACTTCCACTTTTCCCTCATATGATTACCTTTATGTGTATGTTTTAAGTTGCAAGCCAATCTACACAATTTTGAAAAGTCCAGACTTCAGCACACAAATGCCTTTCAAGCCTGCATCTGCACTTCAGGAATGATGCACCTTGACACCACTTTAACTGCCATGACTCCATCCTATGGAATCCTGGGATTTGTAGTTTGTTGTGCCACCAGAGCTCTCTTACAGAGAAGGTTAGATATCTCACAAAACCACAAGTGCCAGAATTGTATAACATTGAGCCATGGCAGTTAAAGCAGTGTCCAACTGCATTGTTTCCACAGTGCAGATGCAGCCCAACTCACTTTTAGGTTCTACAACTCTGGTTAATTCATACAAAAATGGTTCTCCTCCATGAAGTTCCATTACAACTGTACTCGTAGTTGATAAATTGTGGATTGGTCAAGTCCAGGCATGGGATGATGGATCAATCCACAGTTCTTAGTAAAGTAATTGCTCTTGAATGGAATCTCATTGTTTTAAACTTTTTTTCTGGGACAGATGGTTCAAAAATTAGGCTCTGCAGCTTCAAAGTTCCCAGGTTCCTTTGAGTAAACTAAATTGCTTTTCTTCATTTTCCTCACATGGGGATGTGTGGGGTTTTTAAAAACACTCGTGCACACACATTTGAACAAATCAGCACCTTTATGAAAGTTTCTCCTGACACCTCCTGAATTTCTTTTGTGTCACTTCCTTCCTCCTCTTTACTAATGCATTTCTAATCATGCAATTACTATATGATGTGGGACTTGCCATGAAACACATTATTGTGTAACCCTAAAAGGACTCTCATCAAATTGGAATATTGAAAGAATCAAGAAAATCTGAAAGAAATCAAAACATCTGATACTTCACAAGTGGCTTTTTTCCCACTTTCTCTCCATTAATGTTTTTCATGTTCCCTCAAGAATGAGAAACCTAATTTTCTCTCAGGGGTAACCTTTTCTTTCATAATAGGTTGCTTATAAGAGACTTCACTTTTGAATTTGTTCTCATTCATTTCTTTCTCTCTCTCTTTTTACTTAATGCATTTTTGCATCTTTTCCTGAACTCTCTTTTGTCGAGGGCCGTTATTCTGCTATCAGTCCAACTCTTTCATACTCTGTTAACCAGGATTTTAAAATGTGATTTGGGGTCTTTTTTCACAACGGCTGTCTATTTGTGTAGGTCAGCCAAAAGTAAACTCTTAATTTGCATGGCTTTGATTCAGCAATTTTAAAACTATGGCTCTCTCTAGAGGTTTATAGGTTAACCTTGAATGAATCATGTGTTCCATAGAAGAATCAAAGCTGGTCACTGTGGTCTTTGAGACTTCGAAAGATATTACAAAAAGAGCTACAAAATGTGATTTGTATGAGCACCTGTGGAACCAAGACTCCATTACAGATCACAATTTTGTTTAAAAAATCAGGCATACAATTCATCCGTTCTCAATAGGAATGTCATAAACACATAAGATAGTATTATACCACAACTTACCATTGGACCATCTAAGATGGACATGGTCTCCTTTACAGAGAACAATCATCTATTATTATTAATAATTAATTAATTAACTTATATCCTGCTTTTCTCCCAATATAGGGACTCAAGATGGCTAACAACAAATGTAAAACAGTACTAATTTAAAAACAACACAAAAGCATTCTAAAAGTATAAGTATCAAATTGTGTGTTAGAGGAAAGATAAGTTTGTTTGAAACTTGTAATCTGTTTACAGACTATTCTTGAGTTGATCTTGTTGTTTGGTTTTAATCTTAATCTTTTAATGTTTATTTTTAATAAAAGATTTTTTTAAAAAAAGGAAAAAAGGAAAAGAATTAAACTATTTAAAAAGTTAAAAGAGTAACACATTAAAAATATTTGAAGGGCTGTCAGAAAAAGACATCCATCTAAAGGTATCCACTAACCAGTGGACATCTGGCCTGAACTATAGCAGCCAGACTGCTGACCAGAGTAACATATAGATAAAATATCTGGCCTGGATGTTGCCCATCAACAATTAGTTAGCAGGATCTGGACAGACGTTAGAGCAGCAAGCAGAGACTCCAGTTGATCAGAGCCTTCTTCACTATGGTGAAACGTATTGTCTTTCTGTTTAAGATATAATTGATTTTAAATTTATCTTGGATGTTGTAAGGGGCTGGATGCAGACCAATAAACTGAACGCTCTGAAGATTCTCAACTCTAGGAAGTGATGTGACCTGAATGGGGTTGCATTCCTAGCATACCTTTGGAGTACTCCTCAACCCATTTTTGTCACTGGAAGCCCAAGTGGACATTAAGGCCTCGGGTGCTGGGTGCTAACTCCAACTAATGTGCCAGCAATGGCTCTTCATGTATCATTTCCCAATTAAACTACAGGAATGCTCTGTCGGTGGATATGCCCTTGAAGACAATTTGGAAGCTACAGCTATTGCAAAATGTAGCGGCCAGATCGCTGGCCAGAGTACCACGTAGCTAAGATGTACCACGTCTTGTGGCTCACATAAAGACTCAGCTGAAAACAATAAACATTTCAAACATCAGATGAAAACAATAATACATCTTATTTGTCCTTTTAAATTGGTGTGTGTTTTAACTGATGTCATTTAATTGATGTTTGCCTGTTAATTGTTGTTGTTCCACACCCTGATAAACATTCTAATCAGTATTAAAAGAGCATGCAGAAGTTTGAAATAAAGCAAACCCTACTCCCATTAGAAGACTCCCGGTAAGTAATTATATTTTAAAGACTTGCTTGACCAAAAAGGTCTTTGCCTGTCAGTAAAAGGTGAACAGGGAAGAGGGCAGCCTAGCCCCTTACAAAAGGGAATTCTAGAGAGTGGGAGCAGCCACTTAAAAGGCCTTGTATTGTGTCCTCACCAGTGATGGTGGCAGGTTCAAGAGAAAGACACCCAAATACCCCAGATTTTAAGAATCTGGAAGTTTTATATAGGGAGATAGTCTTTGGATCAATGGCATATCAGGGGTTAGTGTCATGGACAACAGCACATTGGTCACAGGTTTGAACTGGAAATTATGTGACCTCATCTAAATGATGAAGCAAAGGAAAACAATGCCAATGGACCTACAAAATTCTGGAAGGCATAACTGTTTTGGATCACCCTAAAGGCTGGATGGAAGAGAGAATAGGGGGAGGTCAGTGCTTCCAGGACAGATTGCACTCTTGCCATTTGCCAGAGGATGGTTCCCTTTTTAATAGGAGTTAAAGTATAGTATATATATTGATCCATGGATAAGTCAACCTAGGTGCTTGGGGGTCAATTTTTTTATTTTTGACTAAAATTTCTAGACTTATACATGAGTATATACAGTATCAGTCAGTCAATCTTTATTGCTTTTCGCCAATGGCCATTGCAAAGACCTCATGATGAAATAGTCAAAATTGTGCCTCCAGCTTGCATCTACAATACTACAGGACAAGCCAGGTGCAGCTTGCATACACATCTCAACACCAACAAGGACTTGGGGTTTAGAAATATAACAGAAGTCTCTTATGATAAGGTCATAAATGTTCTTTCTGGAACATAAAGTAGTAATTTAAATGTTTCTCATTCTTTCTCATTAGATGCCTTCTCCTACTTAGGCTTCAAAGGACAGAGCCTTAAACGGCAAAGTGGTGCTCCAGACCCAATATAATAAAATGAGGAATCAATCGAGCTCTGGCTGTCCCTTCTGAAGCATCAGGCAAAGATACCCAGCAGTGGATGTGAAACAATGGTAGGCAACCTTTCCCGTTTAAGGGCTGAGGGACTTCAGCTCCCAGAAACCTCAGCCATGTTGGCCAATAGTCCCATGTTGGCCAATAGCTCCTGGGATTCTGGGAGTTGAAGTCCCTCGGCCCTTAAAGGGGAAAGGCTGCCTACCCCTGAAAATGTAAACTTATTCAGGAAACAGATTAGGAGAGAAGGGTGAGCAGGGATGATCCTTGACAAGATTGGACTGGGTTGCCTGCATTGCTTATTAACTCACTTGAACTTTGCCTCTTCCTCTTAGCTCCCTTGCCTTTTACTCATGTGGAATGCAGACAGATATATGATAACTCGTTTCTTTCTTTCCCCTTCTCCTTCCCTCATGGCTAGTATGTACCATCAGAAATATGTGATTGGTACAGAGTTTCCCAGTTGGCATTATGTCAGGCTGCTGTGTGCTGAGTGCAATGCTCCCGCTGCTGATTCCATATTTCAGACAATAAGCAACACCTACTAAAATTTCTTCTTATTCTTCTGCAGAGAGCATTCTTTCTGTTCCATCACCTTCACATCTGGTACATCAGGTCTAAACACAGGAGAAGACCTTCTCCATAACTGTGCCCATGCTCTGCAACTCCCTTCCCAGAAAATTTAGATTGGCATCCTTCTTGGTATACTTCTGCAGGCAGGTTAAGACCTCTGTATTTCAGCAGACCTTTGAAGACTGACTGCTTTAAAGGGACTGGGCCTTGCACAACTGTGTATCTGTATTAAGTTGGGTTGTTCTTTTTAACAGCTATGTTTTTTAATTGGCTTTTATTTTAGGAATCATTTAATTGTAATTTTTTTTAACTTTGGTGAGATTTTTTAGCAATGTTCTTAATAATAGTTCAAGCATTAGGGTAACAGAGCAGGGGACTGATATATCCCAATCTATGTGGACTTTCTACCTTCCACAGTTCCATTTTCTGAATTCACTAAGGATGCACACAAAGAAGGTCTAAGGGGCATTTTGGGGACTTCCAAACCCCACACAGGCCACTTACTTCTATTTTTGCAGAACCAGCATTGACTTCCAGTCACTTCCAATTATGACCTGACTTGAGGGAGGTTCATCCATAAAAGATTAAAGTGTGCCCTCTAGAGGTGGCTTCCTTCAGGGGGAGTTTGCCATTGCTATCCCCTGAGGCTGAGAGAGAGTGACTTGCCTAAAACCACCCAGTAGATTTATATGGCCAAGCCATGAAACGTCAGTTTGGGCCAAAGAAAAAAGGGCTTTTTTTAAGCTGCAGGGTATAGGGACCCCATAGACTGCATGCTGGTGATAAGTCACAGAATTTTCACCCCTGTTGTAGGGGAAACAATGAGGAAAGCTACTGAAATTCCCAGCCCCACCCTGTCACACATGGACACACATATTTTTGCTTAGAAGAAGCAATGTAATTCATGCTTGCCCTTTCAAAAGCCTCTTCTAAGACCCAGGGCATCTGCCAGACTCCACACCCATGGGCTGCATTCTTTATCTTCAACTAGGAGGCAAAACAATTCTCCACTTGTCTCATTGGAAGAGCTTGCCTCATGGACAGGCTATGTACACCTGTCCACACTAATGATCTGGTGGGCTGTGGAATGGGCTAAATGAATGAAAGTCCATCCTGTGTGCCAGAGAGGGACATACTGGCAGGTGGGGAACATGGAAATATTTAGGCAGCAGAGCAGTAATGAGACACAGTTGTTCTCAAAATGTCTCTCATACCTTCTCTGTGACTGTTGATTTTCAATGCTTTCAGGTTGTCTCAGAATGTTCAAACATTTTCCGCTAGTTGATATCCATTAGATATTTCATTTCACTATTTGTCTGTATTTGGAAGTCACTGTGCATACGACAGCATTTACTGTTTTCCCAAGTGTATTTAGTTGGTATGCAGTGCTGTTTAGCAATGCTGAGCTAGCTATTTTCATGATTCTTTTAAAATACATTTCTGGCAGTGTCAAAAACTTTTCATCTTTTCCCGTCAGTTTTTGTGTGTGCATGCAGAAGGAGCTTTTTTTCATAACTATTTACTTCTTTATTCTTTCAACCTCCTTTGCTCTTCTTCTTAACTGATTTTACCTGCCCTCAGTGACTACACACTAAATATGATGGATTCAATGCCCTGTGGCATCATACCATTCATTGAGTGATCTTTGATGTGTAGGGGATCATTAATGTCCAAGGATCAATCAAAAGACTACTGGCCCATTCTGCTCCTGAAGTGGTGCCCAAATGATGCCCTCAAGGCCCAACACTAAAAAAATCTGGTTCTACCATTTAGGCACCATCTTTCATTTAGCACCTTCATGATACTGTTTGAAAAAGGCCATGTTGCTGCATTGTAAGGGCAACCATGTTCAATGGTCTTAAGTTTCCCTGCATGGCATAGTGGTTTGAGTATTGGATGACTCTGGAGAACAGGATTCAATTCCCAGATCCATCGTGAAACCCACTGATGACCTTGAGTAAGTCATATGTGCTCAGCCTCAGGGGAAGGCAATGGCAAACCTCCTTTGAACAAATTTTGCCAACAAAACCCCATGATACAAGCCGGAAACAACTTGAAGGCACACAACAACAACAGTCAATTCATGACAAGATCTGATTGCCCATGTAGGAATGTGCCATATTTGTGTCCATTGTGTCAATCCTGTTTGCCTGGGCTTGTTCACAGTGGCTAATTCAGGAAGGAGATGTGGAAGGAAAAAATAGCTGGGTGGAGATGTGGATGGCACCCAAACAGTCCTGGTAAAATGGATGTATTCAATCCAAACACAGCATTTGGAATGGAAGTTGCTATCATGTAGGCTCAGTATCCTGCTTAAAAAGGGAAGGGTTTTTTGTGCCAGTTTTAACAGGAAGCATAGCTGGGTTGGGAAGGAAATGGTGGGAACAACATATGCTGTTGCCTTGACATTTGAGCTTCCATCTGTCTAAACCACAGATGGACAGCAGGACATCAGCAGGCAAGGGCAGCATTGTGCATTTGACCTTCTCTTGTGATTATAATGCTGAATGGCTGAAGTCAAAGGAGGTGAAGCAAACTGAGCTGCCTTTCTTTGTGCTTCATTCTTCCATTAAGGAAACAAATTGCCTTGGTGGAAACAAATTGGATAATTATGTGTGTTCAGGTGGGTTACAGCCAGCTTGTGCAACAGGACAGCTTTCCCTGGGCTATAGGTCTTCAGACTTGATTTCAGACTTGAGCAGAAGAGAGTATTGAGAGATTATATGATAGCTATTTTTAAGTATCTGAAGGGACGTCATGTAGAAGATGGAAGGAGCTTGTTTTGTGCTGCTTCCGAGACAGGAACATGGAACAATGGATTCAAATGACAAGAAAAGAGATTCTGCCTAAACATTAGGAAGAACTTCTTGACATTAAGAGTGGAGACATTCCAAAAGAAAACAAGAAATAGTGCCAGGAGATGAGACTCCCAGGTCAGATGCCACTCTGTGAAGTGCTTGCAATGAAAAAACTCTTGGCCTTGCAAAATTCTGTCAGTTGGTCTCCTGATTCATTTCTTGACCCTAGGCCAGATTTCCCTACAATCTTTGATTCCACTCTATTTCCTATTTTGCATTCTAATCACTTATGATTAACAAGAAATCCTGTTTTGGTGTGTGATCAATTTCCTCCTGGACTCCAGCACAGAATTTTTCAATTTCTTCTTCATCTGCTGCTGTAGTTGGAGCATAAACTGGGATTAAGTTTCTATTGATGAGTTTTCCCTGAAGTTTTATTTACATGATTAATTCAGATTTTGCACCGTCACTTGGAAGTCTTACTTTATGTAGTTTATGTAATTCTGTGTGTGTTGTGTTGTGCTGTTTTTTCCTCTAAGTAATGTTGATGCATTCTATTTTCTATTTTCTTTTTAATTTTAAAATAAATTAAAAATAAAGAAAGTTAAACTAGACTGTTTTCTAGCTATAATAAAAAATATATATTCTTTGTCTCTGAAGGAGATCAGACTATTCTCTTTTTCTTCCTTTCATTTACAGCCATTTTCTTACTTTCCTCTGCATCTTGCATTGTGAGTTAAATTCCAGGCATTTTCAAGGGCCACCTGTGGTATTTTCATGGATCTGTAATTTTTTGCCATCAGTGGAAAACAGATAGAAAAGAATCATGATTTTAAGAGAATGCCACTGGAAGAATTAATATTGTTGTTCATTTGTACTCCACTGGGAATGTACATGTTGACTTTATGTGGTTACCCTCTCCCTATTCATCCCCACAGTAACTCTATAATGTGTGCTTGCCAAGAGGCAGTTGTTGCCCAAGATCATATGGTAAATTCCATGACCAAGCAGAGATTTAAACTTGGATCTCCTTTTTCCAAAGTCCAGCATTTAAAACATCACTCTCTGATGGTTCTCCCAAATCAGTTATAACTGTAAAAATTAGTATGATTGTTGAAGCATACTGCCAAAAAAATTAATTAATACTCTTAACCAGTTAATGCACCTAATTAGAATGCAAGCTAGAGTGATTTGCATAATTATAATAATTTGCACAATTTTCAAATTATATTCCCAGGTTTGAGGGAACAGAATCTGGCAATCCTAATTATACTCTCAAAAAGATTTTAACTCCTAGGGACAGAAGACTAATGAATAAGAAAAATATACACTAATAATGTTTAAACAAGGCATTGGCCAAAGCAAAACCAGGGACAAGATAACTACTTCCCGGTGAGTATCAAGATCAGAAATAGGGAATGGGATTACTTCTCATAAACAGAAATGGTTCAACACCAAACCCTGCATGGATGAAACTGGTGTCTCAGTGGAAATATTGCAAAGTACTCTTCTTCCTGCTGCTTTTCAACAGGAAAAAACAGCTTCCCCAACCTGTCCTTCTCCAGATGTGTGGGACTTAAAAAAAAAAAAAAAAACATTATCCTCAGACAATATGGTCAAAGTCATATTGGCTAAGAATGATGGGTAGTAATTCCAGTACATCTGGAAGAGCCAAATAGTCTTGCATGTGAAAGAAGTCATCTGATGATTTCAGTAATACTGCAAGTCCATCCATCCCCTAACTTATCTAGTTGTCAAGGAGCCTTCCACAAGATGGTTTGCTGAAGATTTGTTGAGCTACAACTCATTATCCCCAGCCAGTGGGCTATAGAAGTCCAACACATCTGAGGGGTGCCAGTTTGGAGAAGGCTGTTGTAAGGGCCTTTCCCCTTGACTATTGTACAGCCTGATACCCGCAAAATAACATCAAGTAGTAGGGAGGGGGAGTATTGGGTTGCAAAACAGGAGGGATGTGTGTTGTGTTGCCTGCTAGGCACCAGCATCATGCAGACAAGAATTCAGCCCTTCTCTGCCCTCCTCCCCCTGACATGATTCTTCCATCAGCACATGATTTTCACCATTTTTTTTAATTGTAGCTCATTGTCAACCTTGCCAAGTCTGGGACAGAGTTCAACTTGAAACTTGCCAGCTGTCCTGGAAAGTACCAGCTATAAACAAATACAATCCACATCCAGAGGATGGGGCCTCTGGGAAGTGTGTGCAATTTCAGGGGAAGAATTAAATCCAAAATACCCTTCGTATAGTATCAACATTCAGCATGCAATGCCAAGACAAAAAAAATGAGATCCAAGAGCAAAGAGGAATAAGATACCCTGAGCCAAATGCCAGCCTTTTGGAAAGATATGGAGTGGTAACCAGGCCAACTCTCATGCCAGTCTTATCTCTTTGGGGTGTTTCCATCCCCATCTTCTGACACGTGATGGAGCTATATTGCTTTTTGTTTAATCTTATCTAAATCAGGAGTCAGTGTGGTGTAGTGGAATGGATGTTGGACTAGAAATAGCCATATTTTACCACTGTGGATGTAGGACCTTTAGGGCTTTTATCTAGGCAGCATCTCAAAATAAACCCAATAAAGCAAAAGGAGTTACATATTTGATACATATCAGTTGGAGGGGCTTGTCTTACAGAGAACACCTCTTTCTCCTATTGACATCATTTATGAAGCTTGCAATGGATGGAAATATAGATGATAGATAGATAGATAGATAGATAGATAGATAGATAGATAGATAGATAGATAGATGACTTGGCATTATATTTGTTGTGCATTGTATACACAAATTGGGAACATAAGAGCTTTGCTGTGAGATATAATGTATTCTTTTTCACAGGGCACAGCCAGATGTTGCTGAGCATTTCACAGAGTCTGAAGATTTTGTCTATTATTCCTCACTAGCATCTTATATCCAGAGGTTTAACACCTTGATGTGCCCAGAGTTGTGTGTATTCTGCAATTCCACAAGACTGCCAGGAAAATACAGTAGATAAATGAGTGGTTTGAGTGTTGGGCTAGGACTTCAGGAGACCAGGGTTCAAATACCCACTCAGCCATGAAGCCCCCTGGGTGGCCATGGCCATGTCACATACTCTCAGCCTCAGAGGAAGGCAATGGCAAACCTCCTCTGAACAATCCTTGCCAAGAAAGCCCCATGATAACTCTGCCTTAAGTTTACCGTAGGATGAAAATGATTTGAAGGCATACACCCCCCCTTCCCCATCACCACCACCAAAAAAGCCCTAAACAAGTTTATCTATCCCAGGGAACAAATAAGTTTAAATTGGGAAGGACAAAGAGCTTAAGCCATGAGTGGAGGTACCTGTGGACCTCCAAAGGTTGTTGAGCTGCTACTCCCATCAGCATGAGCCAGCATAGCCAGTGATGAGAAATGTTTGGAGTTCCAGTCCACCAACTTGTGGCTTTAATTTGTATTGTTTTAAATACCGTATGTTGTTAACTGCCTCAAGTCCCATTTTTGGGAGAAAAGCAGGATATAAATGAATTAAATAGAGTTGCCTCTTTTTGTTGACAAATTTCTAACTTCATTCATAAGCTGACTGCTTTTAATTTGTCAGTTCCTATCACTTCACATTATTATTACCGTAGCCAATGTAAATATATATCACTGAATACCAAGGTCACTGAATATGGTATTTCTGATCTCTAAGTATGGATGTCAAAACTGAGCAGTGAAGAAAACTGGCAGGTAAAAACTCAAAGTTCATTTGAAATGTGATGCTGGGGGAGAGTTCTACAAATATCATAGAGCACCAAAAAAAAGTAAAATAAATGGATCCAAGAACAAATCAACCCTAAATGCTGACTAGAAACCCAAATGACTGAAATGAAGCTTGGATATATCATGAAATGACATGTCTCATTGGAAAAGACAATAATGCTTTGTAAAGTGAAAGGCAGTAGGACAAGAGGTAAGCTGCATTCAGGTGGACTGAATAAAGAATCCATGGCCATGAGTTTGCAGGACCTGAGCAGAGCTGTTGATGACTGGATATCTTGGAATTCTCTCATTCATAGGGTCACCATAAATTGAAGCCCACTTGCTAGCAAATAAAAACAACAAATCACTGTATCGGTGTACTGCTCTGGCATTTTCTTTTGGGATTAATTCAACACACAAGGCAGGGAGTGTGCTAACCCCATCCCTTGCGTCATCATTCTGCTTATGTGAAAAGTGACAGGTCTGAAAAGGAGACTTTCCACCCTCCTTCTCTCCCCATCCCTCCAAAAAACCACAAGCAGACTTTCACAACCTCTGCACATGGAATTATTATAGAGAACTGAAAAGGAGAGACAGTGTTGCCCAAACACCTATCGTCCAGACAAGGCTATAGGAGACTCTTTCTGATCTCTTTTACACTACACAAATGTAGCATTTTGATACCACTATTATTTCATCCAATGGAATCCTGAGATTTGTAGTTTTATAAGCCCTGTGGAATTCTCTGCCAGAGAGTTCTAGTGCTTTATCAAACTACAAATTCCAGGCTTTTGTAAGATGGAGCGATGGTACTTAAAAATAGTTCCAAAATGCTATAATTGTTTAACATGAAAGACCTCTGGCTCAATCACCAGATACTATTTTTCTCATGACAAGAGCACAGAGATTTTAAAACACCATTTTAAAATTGATTTAATATTTGGGGGCTTTAAAAAGTCATGTTTTGAAGAAGAGAATGTTGACTTGGCAGCAAAGGAAGGGCTATATTGTGCAAAAACACAATCAAAATGGTTGATTTCAGATTTAAACCCCAAATGAGAAGGCTTCCTGATATTTAGCTATTCAACCTCTACCTGAAGACATCTAACAAAAGAGGCAATCACCTCTTGAGGCAATCTTTTCTACTGTTGAACAATTCATACTGTCAATAAGAAGTTACTTTTTGGACTACAAGTCTTAGAATCCCAAGTTAGCATTCTTACTTCTGGGGATAGTACTGTGAAAAGGTAAATTTTCAAAGTTCTGGCCTGTTTAGTAAAAACAAAACAAAAACTCTTTCTTGTAATATGAACAAATTCATTCAGGTCCTACCAACTGGAATAATGGAAACAAATTAGCTTCACTTTTTTTTACTATAGTCCTTCAAAAATATGGTCCCTTGATGTGGATATCGTATGGCCTTTTAATAATCCAGTTAAAATTAATAATAGTCAAATAAACATCCAGCTCCTAAGTCTTGGATTCAAGTCCCATCATAATCTTTATTACCCTTCTCTGAACATGTTTCAACTTGTTGATATTCTTCAATAATTCAAAGACAGCCGTGTTAGTCTGGAAAATCAATATTCTCAAATAATGTTACCCAAAACTGGATAGCACCTCTCTGGGATAGGTACCCCACAAAGAGGACATCCATATACCATTTTTTTTAAAAAAATGTGTAGAACAAAGGTTAGTTTCAGCCCTTTTCCTTGATACAGTTGTTTTCTATACACATGAAATATTGGTGCTGTGCTGAGGAACTGAGAATTCCTTTGTATTTTGATGTGTTTTTCTCCTAGTGATCCAGAATGATGCTGCATATGGACACAGTGGGCCAGAAGCATTGGTCCAGTCAAAAGTGTAGACTCATATCTACTACACTGTGGTCATTATAGGTGGTGGCTAAAAAAAATATAGGAGGGGAATAGGGATATGGCCAAGATGCATGAAACGTTAACTAAGAAAAGAAACATGAAACATGAACTTGATTTCAATGAAGGAAGCAGTGCAAATGCAAGCGCTTTGAGCCAGTAAAAATCAAGAGAAGGAAGAGTTCAAAGAGGTTCATCTGCCACACTGACATCTCTATGCAGGTCTGCTTTGATGCCTTTAGTTCTTTATTTTTACATGCCATCCACATTTCTATACCACATGATATTGCTAATATGCCACCATTAATTGCTTCTCTCTCTTTGAAAAGAGAGATTTCTTAGCTGCACTACAGAGTGAAATTTATCATGAAACGTTCCAGAAATTAAGCTGCTTTACTTCTGAATTCCATTTTTTTTATTAAGAAAATGTTTTTAAAATCAGAAGAAACAGCAATTTTATTATTTTATGTATTACATTTTTATCCTGTCCTTTTACCTCTAGTGTAGACTAGAGTACAAAGTTTTCCTGCTCCACTGCATCCACCCAAGAGGTAGGTTAAGCTGAAAGGAACCAAGTGACCCAAAGCCATCAAATGAGTGGGAATTTGAACCTAGGTCTTCTTAGTCTTGATGCAACATTCTAACTGCAACATTGCACTGTGACTCATTGCACTATTACAACAATGCCTTTAAGTTAACAAAAATATAGGACAGGAGCAGGAGGAAGTATGTACCCTCCAATTGTCCCAGTTTGGCAAGGGGAGTCCAGATTATTCATCTGTCATCCTAATTTTTTGGCTATTTTTAAAATAGCTCAGTTCCTCTCTCCTCCCCTTGCTTTTCCACTTTGTCCTCAGCTTACTTCCATTACTGCAAACTGAGTTCAAAGTGCTAAAGTAGCTTGCATTCAAGTAACTCAGTAGAAGGGAGAGGAGAAGGCAGCAAAGTATTGCCCTTCACAACAGAGTCAGGCAAAAGCAAACTGCTGAAGCCTCTTCTTGCTTCTGTGTTCACCTCCATTAATAACTTTAATGACTTTTAATACCTTTTGCCATCTCATCCACACTCTGATGTTGCTTGGCCACATGTGTCCCAGTTTTCATCTGTGAAATATTAAAAGATATGGCAGTGATGTTTCATGGGGTGAAATCTGTGGATGGTAAGGAATTAAACATTCCTGCAAGAGGAAGTAACTCATGTATGTTTGTATTTCACACTCTGCTACTACACACAAATACACAAAGAGAGTCTTGGGATTAGAATGTAACAATGTCAGCTCTACCATTTGCCCTCAGTTGCTGGGAAGTGACAGCAAGTTGTTGGAGAAGGCAACTGTATTTTTCTACTAGTGATCCAGAATGATGATGCTTATGGACACTGTGAGCCAGAAATACTGGCCCATTCAAAAGTGGAGACTAACATGTGCTCTGCTATGACCACTGTGAGTGCTGGCCAAAAATACAGGAGGAAAAAAGGGGAACAAGGCTCTACTAACTGGCCTGGTGCCTGCAAACAAAGTGAAGGATGTTACCCTTAGTAAGTCCTTGAAAAAGACTGAACCACTGATCCAGTCAACATTTGCACACTAAATGGGATAAACACCATCTTGGTCTTCAACTTGGTCTTAGATCATCCTTGGAACATGCAGCTTCCAAGTGAGAATATGTGTTTCAGTGGATTCTTGAGCCCCAAGCATCCATGAGCACTATGGAGAATAGAATAATAGAATCACTAGGCAGCAGAGTAAGCTCAAGATATGTTGTTTCCTCAGCAGCCACTGTCATTCAGACAGATGACAACACTGGGCTGGATGGTCCAACTGTCTAACTAAGGGCCCTTCCACACTATACAATTGTGGAATCATAGAATCATAGAGTTGGAGGAGAGCTCAAGGACCATCCAATCCAACCCTCTGCCATGCAGGAAGATACAAAGCACCCCCAACAGATAGCCAACCAACCTCTGTTTAAAAACCTCCAAAGGAGGAGGCTCCACCACACTCTGAGGTAGTGTCTTCCACTGTCAAACAGCTCTTACAGCCAGGAAGTTCTTTCTAATGTTGAGATGGAAGCTCTTTTCCTGTATCATATTAGCACCTTAACTGCCCTGGTTCTGTCCTATGGAATTCTAGGATTAGGAGTTTAGTGAGGAGCATTTGGAATCCTCAGCCAAAGAGCCAGAGTCCTGGTTCCTCAGCAAACTACAAATCCCTGAATCCCATGGACTGCAGCAATGGGGATTAAAGTGGAATCACATATCACTATATTTGTGTGGTGTGAAAGAATCCTAAGACACCTTCCTATGTTTCTTTGACTCTGGCAAAGGTCTCTCCTAGCACCTGCTGCTGGATTATTTTTTATTGGAGGTGATGGAAATTAAAGTAGGAACCTTCTTTTAGAGCAAGTCTGCTGCTACAGAGTTCTCTTGATGTTCATCCCTGGGAGTGTGCTCTGTTTTCTGGAGTTTTCTGTTTCCTTTTCATAGAAACCATAGAAGTTGGAAGGGACCACAAGTGCCACCTCGTTCAACTCCCTGCCATGCAAGAATGCACAACTAAAGTACTCCTGAAAGATGCACATCCAACTTCTGTTTATAGACTTCTAAAGAAGGAGAGTCACCCACTGCCATTTTAAATCACCACTTTTAATCACCATTTTTAATCAAGCCACAGTGCCCAGAAGTAACAAGTTTTAAAAATCATATCATTTTACAGTTTGATGCCACTAACAAATCACATCAGTAAAGCCATGATGTTATGTGAGGATGCAAATATAGGATTCGACTTTTGGCGAGGGCACAAATGAGCCTCAAAATTGGTGTGCATTTTGGTTCAGCCCTGTCCTGGTAGTCTATCTATGACCATATTGGCCATTCATACCTTATATATGATGCCTTAGCATTCCACAAATAATAATCCTGTTCCCTTTCTTTAAGTGCAAATGGTATTTCACTTTTCATTTCCCAACACCTACAGATCCAAAGTGATGTCTATACTGGCCAGAATACTCCAGGAGCAGGCCAGAGGATTCTGGGACCAAAGCTGGGCTGACATCTTCCCATTATCTGGCACACCAAAGGAATAGCAGGCAACTGTTCACACATGCAACCCACTGTGCCGCCACCATTGCCACCATGGATTGCTCCCTCTGAGGCCAAAAATAAGGTACCCAGCCTCAACCTGACCTCAGAGACCACCACTCATGGTGGTGGCAGCCCAGTAGGTGGCACAGTGAGATGTGTTGCCCGCCATCACTCTGGAGGGCTCCAGAAGAACCAGAGTAAAAGACAACTTTTAAAAAACCTTGTTAAGGATGGGCAAACTGTCCATAGATCATCCAGAAAATTCATGCCAGAATTGGGGATTGGGCCCTGCATCATCCAGACTACCCGCCATGAGGATGCGGTATTTGGCCCATGCAGACACAGCCCTGACACCAGAAAATCTAGCAAGCTCAGTAGTAATCAATACATATTCAGCTTCCTTTTAAATTTTCAAGGACACTGGATAGATAACCTCATGTTTCCTATTCTGTTGCAAGATTCCAAGCTGTGCAGCTATCTTTAAATATCTGGAACAAAAAGTACAAAAATCCATTCCATTTCATTCTAAATCCAAACTTGATGTCCAGTTGGCATGGTGCTATTTTTTTAAAAAAAAATTGAAGGATGCTAAATACAAATCTTTGGCAAGAAAAAAAAATCATTTTATTCTTTATCTGCAATAGAACTTGGAAGAAATTTAAAACAAACAGGGCTAAAACTGAATGTGATAATAATACCACTTCATATTTCTACAGCTCTTCTAAACATTCAAAGCACTTGGCAAATATTATTGACATAAACCACACAACAACCCTGCAAGTTAGAGCCTCATCATTATCCCCCTGTTACCATTAGAGGGCTGAAGCTGAGAGTCAAAAGTTTGCCTATGCAAACCAGCTGATAAGTTCATAGCAGAGACGAGATTTGAAACCAGACTTCCTGGTCTGTAGCTCAGCTTCATTTTATGCACCCAGCGTGACCACAATAGCTTTGATCTACACTCATTTTCCATGGGATGCAGTGTCTTCACATATCAAAGCAGGAACTTCTCTGCAGCTTGCGTGGCTTGTCTTGCAAGAGAGAGGGAAGGAAGGAAGGAAGGAAGGAAGGAAACCAGACAGACAGCCAATACAAGAGGGTTCTCTCCAACTAATCTGAAATCCTCTTACCTGAAGAGTAGAAAGAAGGACCTGCAAGCCACTACCTTCTTGCTCAGCCATGCTGCTATGCTCCCTTTCCCTCCTCTAAGTAGCAGCAGACCATGCAACTCCAATAGAGAGGGTTTTACCAAGCTGCTTTTCTAGTCCCTGTCCCAAGGGAAGCTAAACCCAGACCAGGAGAGAGTAAAAAATCAAAGCAATGCAATTCTAGACCTCCACACAAGAGATAAATGTATACACACCACACAAACACCCCGCCCCGGTCTCCCATCTCTCACAGCGGTGCTCTCCCACTGTGACGAAAGATTAATTCCTATATAAAGAATCTCAGGGATTAAGCAAAGCGCTCTGCAAAAGGTCTTGGTGTTCGGTGCATGGCTGGAGGCATGCAGGGTGGCTGGCAATAGCAAACAGAGGGAAAGCAGTGAGAGCAAGAACCTCAGATCCTCCCTTGGGCAAACCCAAAAGAGAAGGAAGGGAGGGCAAAGTGAGCCTGGGCACTTGACAGGCATTCTCAGCTGACTGGCTGTTGATCAGTTCCAGAGAGCCCTGGGAGGCTGCCTAAGCCTAAGCCTGTGCTAGTGAAACTGGAGACACACAAAAGATGGCCAGGGTACTAGGCGATGGCAAAGAGTCCTAGAGAGGCCCAGGAAAAAAGAGGCATTGGGAAGAGATCTTTTTTTGTACAAGCTCTCAGAGTGTACTTTTAAACATTTCATGAAATGGACCCCATCTTTCATCTGGCACCGAAAATAAGCTGTGTGGGCAGAAGGCATTTGGTTAGTAGTCTAGGCCAGTTCCCATCTTGATAAATGATTCATTAACAATGGCAAGGCTTCTGGAAATTGAATGGGGTGGACTTTAAATGATGTGCTGAACTTTTTTTTTTTTAAGTGTTTGATGGTCTGTGGGATTTTCTCATCCACCTTTGTTCTCAGCTTTGTTTTGAAAGTCTTTGTTCTGAGAAGCCCCAAATGACTTGTATCCGATATGTAAGAATCAGGATCAATGTGATTTTTTTCTGTTAGAGACAATTATACCTTATGAATATCCTTCGGTATGTAGAGAGATCTTGTAGCACCTTTGAGACTACTGAAAGAAAGAAGTTGGCAGCATGAAGACTAAAGTCTATGAAAGCTCATGCTGCCAACTTCTTTCTTTTGGTTACTCTCAAAGGTGCTACAAGATCTCTCTACATACTGGTTTTACAGACTTTATCATGGCTATATCTTTGAATATCCTTTGTGCGATTGCAAGACAGTTTCCAGAGAAACTAAGGCTGAAGGCCAACTTCATGTTTGACAAGCCTCCAGTGAGGTGCCTCCCATGCCCTCGGTGAGTGCCTCCAGAGCTCCAGACTGACTTGGCAGCAGTTGACCATATTAAACTGGTCCCATGGTCACTGATACCAACACCTGTTGGGCTTTCCCATTTCCTCAACTGTGTATTTACCAGCTGCTGAATCTGGGAAGCCATCTATCATGTTAAATTGGTCACAGTCCTCTGGAACTCCTGATGTAACATCATTTGGGAGCATGTGGAGGAAAAATAACATAGCAGGAAACTTCCCAGATCCAGTTGCTGATAGATAAAATAGGTGAGGAAATAAGAAGGCAAAACCAGGTGTTTGGACCAAGGCCAATGGACATCAGTATCCACACAAAGGCATCCTGTGTTAACATCAACTCTCCTAAAGTTGTATATATCAAAATAACTCAGATTATAAAACCATTAGGACAGGAACAGGGTGAACAGATGTTCCAACCACAAAGAAGGATAAGTCACATCAAAATGTAAGACGTTAAAGAAAAAAGTAGGACATTACAAAATAAAAAATAAAAACACTAATAAGACTATAAATTCATTCTTCTTAGTCATGCTCAAAACGGAGGACATTTTGAAATTCCTCCTGGACAGAAGGTTGAAATGTAGAGCATGTCCTGGAAAAGGAGGAAGTCTGGCCACTCTGGACAGGGATCCTTTCTTTGTTGGGGCAGGAATTGGTTCTTGGGTTTCATGTATATTGTTATTTAAAGTTCTACATAGAGTGAACGCATGATATACATCAGCTGTCCCCAGTCTAGCATCTCTAGTTGTGTTAGACTACAAATCCATACATCTCCAGACAGTATTCCCATGTTGGAAAATACTGATATGTTACGGGTGTCTGAAATCTTGTGGATCCATAGATCATGTCCTCCTAAACTATTTGGCTGGCATTAACATTAAGAGTTATTGTCAGAAAGCAGAGGAGGAGATGAAGAAGACAGAATGTGATTATGACACCTGCAGCTTCTCATCTGAGCAATTCTTTTCCCTAACTATCCCATCTGTGTAGGACTTTCAGGAGAGATAATCTAGTTATGTTAAAATTTCCAGGTGGATGTTCCATATTTGAGGGATGTCCCATATCTAAGAGAACCAGCCTAGCATAGTGGCATAGTGTTCTACAACTCTGGAGATCAGGGTTCAATTTCCCACTGAGCCATGAAACCCACTGGATGACCCTGGGCAAATCACATGCTGTCTGCCTCAGGAGAAGGAAATGATAAACCTCCTTTGAACAAATTTTGCCAAGAAAACCCTATGATAGGTTTGCCGTAAGATTGCCATGTCACAATTTGAGTAGTTAAGTTCACTGGGCCAGTCAATCTATCTCTGATTGATTTACTCTACAGGTTAGTTGTAAGAATAAAATGTACACTATCTTGGGAGTCAATATGATGTAGTGATTTGAGAGCTGGATTACAATTCCAGAAGACCAGGGTTCAAATCCCTGCTTAGCTATAAAAAAAAAGATCACTGGGTAACCTTGAGCAGATCATACTGTCTCTGTCACAGAGGAAGGCAATGGCAACTCTCCATTGAGTAAATATTGCCAAGATAGGGTCACCATAAGTTGAAACTGACTTGAAGGCGCATAGCAAAATCTTAAACATGTTGAGGAAAGAAAATATGGGCTATTAATGTAACTAATACCTAATTTCGGCCATAGAAACCATCTAATGAAAGAATATTTTCATATCCACCTTTGCAAATAAGTGTCTCAAATATTCTAAGCCGAAAGACAGGAAAGCAGAAATAAATGCCAAAACAGAGCGTGGGAGGAAGAGGTTTTTCCACATCCCTGTACTCAAGCTTTGATAAACTGGACTTACTTTCACATCTTGTGCAGGACAGCCTGTCCATTATCTGCCTACAGTGTCTCCCACAGCTCTCATTACTTTCATCTCTCCCTACCAAACAGACAATTTTTAAAATAAGTTCTAAAAATACTGCACACTGTGCATCCTACAAGAATCTTACTTGCAGAAATTAACACAGCTGTCAATTTTGCTTCCAGGGTCAGTCTCAGAGGCTTCTCACCCTGGCAGGGCCCACCATGTCTAATAAAAGAATTTTATGTAATAACCAAGGGAGAAGTGAAGAACAATACCCAGAGACAGGCTGAGGGCCAGAAGAGGAACAAAACCCTTTGAAAACATATTTTATCAGCCTGGCTAGCACTCCGCATGCTGCAGTGATTAATCCACTCACCAAAAGAAATGCAAAAAAAGATGACTTTGGAGCTAATTAAAGGCAACTTAAAGAAACTGTTTTGCTGTCATTCCTACTTCCGGCCATTTTTTTCTTCTATTTCTAATGATAATTGCATCTGTCAACAAAGCTGAATGAAACTATCAATTTCAACAGCACTTAATTTTTAAAAAGTGGCATATGGGGCTAACCAATGGCTCACTTCCTATATATCATGGGCTCACTCCCTTGTTTTGCACAAAATAACAGCACTTGCTAATAATTCCAATTCCAATTCCAATGTGAAGTTGAAGGCTTTCACAGCTGGCATCCATAGTTTTCGGTCGGTTTTCTGGGTTATGTGGCCATGTTCTGGAAGAGTTTATTCCTGATGTTTACCCTGCATCTGTGGCTGGCATCTTCAGTAGATGGAACTGGCACAGTCTGCATGGAAGTATGTGAGGTATATATATTTGTGTGATTCTTGGTTGGGAGGAAGTGATTTACATGTTAATCTGTGTGTTGGTCTGTTGTTGAATGACAAGGCCTCAGGGTGGGAAGATATTCAGGAGGATATATATGTCTATTTAATTAGCAATCCATTGTTTGCAAGGAAACCCCCTGACCCTGGGTGGTTCATTGCATTGTACTGAATCTTGAATTTGGTGTTCTTCAGGACTGGTAGCCTGTGTTTACTTTCAGGGTTTCTTCTTTCCTGTTGAAGTTGTCCAGATGTTTGCGGATTTTAATGCCCTCCCTGGGCATTCTGATCTGATAATTGTTGGCATGGTCCAGAATATCAGTATTTTCAAATAGCATTCTGTGCCCAGGTTGGCTTACGACGTGTTCTGCTGTTGCCAGTTTTTCTGGCTGACTCAATCTGCAGTGTTTCTCATGTTCTTTGATTCGTGTTTGAACACTGCATTTAGTGATCCCTATTTAGACCTGCCCACAGCTGCACCGTATGCAGTAAACTCCGGCAACAGTGAGAGGGAGGGCTGAGAGCATGTGACTTTCCCAAGATCATCCAGTGTGTTTCATAACTGAGAGAGAAATCAAACCCTGGTCTCCAGAGTCATAGTCCAACACTCAAACCACTACACCATGCTGGCTCAGTTAATCCTTAATGCCCTTCCCTAAACGGCAAATCCCAGGATTCCACAGGAGGCAGCCAGAGCAGTTAAAGTGGAATAATAGCGCTATAACAGTGTAGTGTGATATTCAGCTTAGAGTTAAAGTAATGTTAAAGTAATACAGCCTTATATCACATATAGCACTATATATATATATATAAAACATTAAGATTAAATACAAAATTAGAAACAGAAAATTGAAATAATGCGTGAGTTGGGAAATGTGAAGGAGGAGCATATGGCGGGAGGTGTTGTGTTTATGAAGGCAATAACAAGGTGGCGTGAAATCAGGATTGCACCACATTTCAGCCACACTTTAAAGGAGAGGAAAGCACGGTTGAAAAAAAGCATGCAGTGTGGGACAGCACTACAATGAGCGAGAAACCAGGTCAAAACCCAAGAGTATTCAAATTACTGGATATTACTGTATGCCTTCATTTCTGATTTTCAATGACCTAAAAATGAAACTAGCACAGGGTTTTCTTGTTCAGAGGGAGGTTGTCATGGCCTTCGTCTGAGGCTGAGAGTATGTGACTTGCCCAAGGTCCCCCAGACTGTATCCTCACTGCAGAAATAATCCAGTTTGATGCTGTTTTAACTGTCATGGCTCAATACTATGGAATTCTTCAAATTGTAGTTTGTTGAGGCACCAGAGCTTCCTGACAGAGAAGGCTAAATGGCTCATTAAACTACAATTCTCAGAATCCATAGCATTGAGCCATTGTAGTTGAAGTGGTGTCAAACTGGATTATTTCTGCAATGTGGATGTAGCACCAGTGTGTTTTCGTGGCTAAATGGAGATTCAGACCCTGGTCTTTCATAGTCCTCAAACCACACTGGTTCCATTACTGGATGGAGGAGGAGTAATTGCAAGCCATGAACTACAGAGCGAGAGAGAGAAAGAGAAAGAGAGAGAGAATACCCAAACATTTTATAGAACTATTAGGCAGTCTGGAAGGAAATGCAGATTGTAAGGAAAGACACTTTGAAAGGTGAGGTATAAATGGTTTAAACAAATAGAACTGAGTTGAAGTGTTTTTGCGTTGATCTCATTAATTTCAGCAGGGCACTTGTGCAGGAGAACATCCTAGTGGGTTTCTTCCAGAACTCCTTCTTTTCTTTTTTTAATGAGTTATTATCTTCTTTATCCTAAGCCTTGGGACTGAAGGGCTTGAGTCTGGTTATAAGCAGCTTTAAATCCATGCACCTTTAAAGTCTCACAACTGAGGTAGAACTGATTAATAAGAGCTGGAGGGAAAACAAAAAGGAATTGCCAATTCTTGCAAACCATAAACTGTTCTTAACACTGTTTTCAAAAGCATGGGGGTTTTCCCTTTCTCCTTTCTACTCAGTTTGCCACTTGCTTTCTTTGAATGCTCTGTATGGGTAAATTTATGTTCCCCCTGAGAGGCCAAATAGATTTAAAAGGGATGATTATTTTCTCAACTGTATTTGATGACTACAAGGAAGGTTTCAAGAGTTCATCCTGCATCGGTGGAAGCAAGTAGCCTAACACTTTAATGAATTCCACTGTGGTTGCATATCCATGCATTAAGTAACAATGTATGGATTGTAACAATGCATAGGCAGACTGAGAAAACCTATGGGATGCCGGCTTGCCATAGTCAGGGGAATAGAAGTTAATAAACAACAAGCTACTGGTTAGGCAACAGTAAGAAGTAATAAACAACAGGGATGGGGCAAGAATTCCAAGTACTTTGCAATAAGAAGCTTTGCTCCTGTTGTTGAGAGAACAACTGAGGCAGACAAAACACACCTTTCCAGACACACATACTGTATATATTCATGTATAAGTCTAAAAGTTTTAGTCAAAGCATTGACCCAAAAACCCTGAGTCGACTTATCCACGGATCAATGTACATACTTTACTTTAGCTCATATATATATATATATATATATATATATATATATAGGAACCATCTCCTTCTGAAAAACAAGAGCACAATCTGTCCTGGAAGCACTGACCCTCCTCTACTCTTGCATCCATCCAGCTTTTAGACTGCACACAAACAGTTATGCTTGCTGGAATTTTGCAAGTTCTTTGGCATTGTTTTCCTTTGCAATGTCCTTTAGATCCTTTGTTACATGCACCTAGGTTTTACTCTTGACTTATCCATGGGTTATATCAAAATCCATAAACTTGTCCCCAAAACCTGCCCTTAACTTGTACATGGCGTTGACGTATAGCCCAGTATATACAGTACCTTGCTACTGATCCCAGGCCCAACATGTGCAGCCACCAAATAAGGTGGCCACTTACACATTGCCAAAAACAAACAAAAAGAAAGAGGCCACTGATTCATATAGGATTTGCATATACTAATAGGTATGAATGCATATTTAGAAACAATTTCTGGTGCAGGTGTATGCCTTCAAGACTGATAGCAACCCCAAGGTGAATCTACAACAGGATTTTCATGGCAAGATTTGTTTAGTGGTGAGGTTGGTGTTGCCATTTCCCTTCTCTGAGACTGAGAGAGTGTGACTTGCCCAAGGTCATCCGCTGGGTTTCCATGGCCAAATAGGGATTTGAACTTTGGTCTCCCAGTCTCCTAACCACTACAGCACAGTAGCTTTCATTAAATCCCCATTCAGCCATCAAAACCTACTTCATGAACTTGGTCAAGTCACATGCTCCCAACCTCAGAGGAAGGAAAGGGAAAAGTCTTGCTGGGAAATCTCATGATAGGTTTGCCTTAGAGTAACCATAGGTTGGAAACAACCTGAAGGCAACAATAACCAGAACATCACAAACACACAGCCAGTGCAAAAAGTCAAGGTGATACTATTTAGTCTATGGTCTATGCAACAAGGCAACATTTATCCATTCTAAATTTTGCCCATTCACAAAAGTCCATCTCAAAAGTGCACAAAAGAAACTCTGATACCACTTTTTAAAAAGTCTTGCCAAGTCATGCTGATTATGTGTCTGTGTACATTAATGGCCATCAAGTCAGTTTCATTTTATGGTGACCCCATGAAAGGGAGACCTCCAAAATACCTCCTTAACAACCTGTGAAGATTCTGCAAACTCAGGGTCATTTAGGTGGCTTCCATGATTAAGTCCATCCACCTAATAATGTGCTCTTTCTCTTTCTCCCTTTATGATATGACCAAAGTTTGATAACCTCCATTTAGTCATTAATGGCTTCTAGGGAGAGTTCAGGCTTGATTTGCTCTAAGACCCATTCATTTGACTTTTTAGCACTCCATTGAACTCTCCTCTGGCATTTCAAATGAGTTCATGTTCTTCTTGTCAGCTTTCTTTGCTGCTGATGGTGATGGTGTGTGGGGGAGAGGATTTCCAGTTTACCATGTAAGGATGAATCCAGTCAAGCCTTCCTCCAAGGGCATACCCTTCCTCCAATGTCATAGGCCACTAAAGTCTAAATGGAGAACAGGGATCTAGGGAAAGGCAAATCTGAAGGCAGGGTTCAGAGGCAATCCAGGATAAAACACAAAAATGTCCAGTAGAGTAATGAGAGTGTAAGCCAACCTGGAGCTGAGATGCAGTCATTACTGCAGCAACCTTTGCTCAGTAAGAGAGAAGTTTATAAACCTGATTCCCACATAGATCTTTGCTATATGTCATGACAGCCACTCAGGCAGAGGACTGGCTCCACAAATAGACTTCCTCTGACAATTTCTGTACAATGTTGGGACTAAGGAATGGGAGAAGGGAGGGAAAGGTGTGGAAAAACAGTGTCCAGTACATGTCAGATGGGAAAGCTGTGCACATTTCAATGAAAGCTGCACAGTTTTCTGTCATCTGGGGTGGGATTCCTGCACCTCTTGGCAGTTGTGTGCTGTCAAGTCATTTTTTTACTTATGGTGACCTTAAGGCCAACTTATCATGGAGTTTTCTCAACAAGATTTGTTCAGATGAGGTTTGCCATTGCCTTCCCTTGAGGCTGAGAGCATGTGACTTGCCCAAGGTTATCCAGTGGGTTTCCATGGCCAAGCTGGGAATTGAGCCCTGGTCTCCAGAGTCCTAGTCCAACACTCAAACCATTATGCCATGCTGGTTCTCCCTCCTGATAGTGCATGAAGAAAAATAGATGGATTTTTATCAACATCTCGCAGTATGGGGAAACCTGAGAATTATCATCCCTACTACTAGGTTCCTTGACCCATCCTCTTCATTCCACAAAAAGGGTAACAAATCTGCTTTTAATTTTACTGCTGCTCTGTGCATAGTTTCTCCAAGTTGACCAGTTCTCCTGGTGGTGAACCTCTGGTGCCACTGGTACTTGAGAACTCAGCAGTATAGCTTAAGCTGCATAACTGCATTTGGTTTGATGGATCTGCAAGCCTGCCATCAACTATTGAAGGCATTTCTTTAACATTGCACATACACACAGAGAGAGCTCTAATGATTCCTTGTCTTCTGATTTCCTAACATCTAGAGCCTACTAAATGTTTCTTGCATACAAGTTGCTGCTTGGCTTGTGTCCAGGTGAAAATATACCCTAAAGAACCACAAAGCCACAACAACATGTAAAGGCATAAAGACTTTAAAGAGATCCCTAGGTATACACAATAAGCTTTTGTGCAAATCAAGGAGCACAGAAATCAGGAGAGAGAAGGAGAGAATGGAGCCCATAATCATTTTACAACTACCCTCACTTTTATAGACAGGCCTCTTTTTTTGGTCTACTTTCTCCCAGTCAGATTCAGGTATTGATCTTTCCAGTATTGTTAACTCATAACCAGACCATACTTGAAAACATAAAAGTTTAAGGGGGATCATAAAGAAAAGACAGATGGCTTCAGCAGATCACTTCTTACAATAGGGAGTCAGAAACATAAATCTCAGCAGGTTGGAGGAAAAATATGCACATTGAAATTAATTCCCAGCCACATCAATTTCTTAGGACATCCATAAGCCATAAGTCATCATCATTCATAGAATGAACTGCAAATGGCATAAAATTAAAGGGATGTGAGCCAGGGGACATGTAAGTAGCTGAGAAAGAAGGACTGGTGGATTTTCTTCAAAAGCAGAGAAAGAGAGAGTGAGATTTGACATTACATGAATAAGGTGAACAATATATAATTATGCACTTAAAAACAGTGAGCCAGTGTGGCGTAGTGGTTTGAGTGTTGGGCATACACTGGGTTCTTGAACAGATCAGACCAGGGCTCTCTTTGGAAGCAAAAATGATAAAGTTGAGACTATCATACTTTGGCCATATAATGAGAAAGTACGGATCACTAGAAAAAAACAATAATGCTAGGAAAGGTAGAGTACAGAAGAAAGAGAGGAAGTCCACAAACCAGATGGATAGACTCAATCAGAGGGGTTATGGGCAAGGGCTTACAGAATCTGGGCAAGGCAGTGGAAGATAGGTATTTCTTGGAGAGGTCTCATCCACAGGGTCACCATCAGTCAGAACCAACTCGAGGGCAGCTAACAACAACAAGATTTGCTGAGAAGAGAGGTTTGCCATTGTCTTCCCCTGAGGCTGAGAGAGTGTGACTTGTCCAAGGTCACCCACTGGGTTTGTCCATATGTCCAAGGAGTGTTCTGGAATGTTTTAGCCTTGTTTGAACTGGGGGATGAAGTAGCTGCAATAGTTACAATTTGCAATGCATAGATGCATGTCTTTTTTTAAAAATCCCCATTTTTTCCCCAGTTCAAACACAGAAAAGCACAATGGAGGATGATCCTGAGAAAAACTGATTATTTATTACTGCCCTCTTCTGGATAAAAATAGGAGTGCTTTTATTTAAGTAAAGGAGACAGTTTGGGATAGCAATGTATTTGTCATGCTAATTAAACTTCAAGGCTTTTGTTATGATCTTGAAGATCTTGGAGCAAAAAGCATCTCAGGCACAAACTAGAAGTGACTTACCGTATGTAGATTCTCCATCTTTCGAATAACCAATATCATTTTTTCTCAAAATGCTGCAACACAGGAGAGGCCATTTGGGTCAGAGCACAACATTGGGGGTGAGCTCTCTCCCCTCGCCATTTATTCTGCAATTTTTATTTATTCAAGAAATATTTTTAAAGGCAGATATTAGAGCTTTTCCAAGGTAACATTTGTTCTTATTGTTCTTATTTGCTGTCAAGTTGACTTCAACTGATGGTGACTCTATAAATGAGAGACCACCAAGATTCCTGGTCATCAACTGCCCTGCTCAGGTCTTAATTTAAAATATTCAAATACAGAATGAAGAGATGCAGAGATATGTCAATCCTTATCAAATAATTTACTCAGTATATGGCACCTTTCTTTTTTCCTTCTGAGGTTGCCATGTGAATTGCGGGGTTTTTTTTTTGGTGTCAGTTGCCACTGTTGGTTTTCTTCTGGGTTGAGAACCTGCCTAGGATCTCTAGAAGTTAGATCTATGGGTAGAATAAGAGGAACAGAGACATTTAATACAAATATGCATTGGTGCAAATATAGTTTTTTAGAGTAGCATACAGGCCTATCATTTATATATGTAGCCGCTGCTTATACACAGAGAGAGAGAGAGATAGAATACATAACAGCATTAAAATGTTCAAACATAACAGTAGTGAACTTATATTATCTATCCTTCAAATTGCATGTTATACACTCTTCAGGTTATTGAATCATTACTTTACTTTCCCAGTGCTGCTTTTTCTATACTCTTATAATTTCCCTTTCTTTGTCCAAATCATTCCCTTCCGTTTTCCTATGTCTCTTTCATAATGTCTTCTATACGTATTCAGCATGGTACTTGAGGTTTTTTAATTATTATTTCAATTATAATGAAACTGCTGAGATATACTTTGAACTCTTAGCAATATCACATTGTCAGACCAATGTGGTTTTACTAATGTATCCTTAACCAAGAAAGCAAATGCCTTTGAGCTTTTACATCACTCATTTACTATTGCAGAGTAAATGAACACCCGGAGCTGGAGCTAGATTTGATGGAAGCCTGAGCAAAGCACTTACCTTCCAAGTGTCCTGGTTAATCTTCTGCTGTTCCGCTTTTTCAGCTGCTTTTAAAATATCCCAGTTTCTCTCTCCTCTCCCACTTTCCTCCTTCGTTCTCAGCATATGTGAATTACTGCAGACTGAGTTGAAAGTGTAAAAAACTTTAGAATTTAAATAAGAAGAGGGGAAAGACAAAAGTGGACAAAGTCTTGGCCTTCCCAGTTTGTTCATTTATCTTTGTTCAGGCTTTCCTAAACTCAGTGCATAAATTCCAGAGTTCCTCTGTTTAAAATAGTACATTTGTCCTCTTGTTAGCCTACCCTTTTGACCACACTTTGATGCTGTTTGGCCACACATGTCCCAGTTTTCATCCATGAAATATTGAAAGTTATGCTTGGTGTCTCCTCTCTTGTGTTGATGAGACAAATCCTGTAGGACTACTTAGCTGCAGCACCAAGAGTGGCTGGGATATGCCATTTTAATTTGCAAGAATGTCCCAGTTTATCTAATGCTGTGTTGCTCCCAGCATTGCTGAAACCAAAAAATGGAGGCTTGGAGAAACAGCTGCCCAAAGTGGAGAGCCTGGAAATGTCAGTGCTGGTGGGATCTTCCTGAAATACTGGGACTTTGGCAGCTGCTCTAAGATGCTGATGGCTGACATCAGAAGAAGGAATGGAGCAGTCATTGTAGAACATTGAGTAATGGAAGGGACTATGGCATGAATCATTATCATGAGATGAGATGTTTAAAAGTGCATGGCATGTTTACCTGTGAAATATAAGTTGGAATGAAGCATACCCTCCAACCATCCCAATTTGGCAGGGACACTCTTGATTAATCCTCTGCAATCCCATTTTTCAGCTGCTTTTAAAAATGTCCCAGCTTCTCGCTCCTCTTCTCCCTAGTCCTCAGCTTGATCATTTACTGCATACCTAGTTCAAAGTGCAAAAGTAGTTTGCACTCAGTTAGCTCAACAGGAGGGAGAAGAGAAGAAGGAGTGGAGTGTGGCCCTTCCCAATAGGCTCATATAAAAGTAAATAGCTGCATCCTATCTTAACTTGCATGTTCTTTCTCATGAAAAGGAGCCCTGGTGGTGCAGTGGTTAAACACCAGTACTGCAGCCACAATGTTGTGAGTTCGATCCCAGAGGGCTCCAAGGTTGACTCAGCCTTCCATCCTTCTGTAGGTCAGTAAAATGAGGACCCAGCTTGTTGGGGGTAATTGACGTACAGATTGTAAACTGCTTAGAGAGTTCTGAATTCACCAATAAGCTGTATAGAAATGTAGATGCTATTCCTACGAATAATTTTTGCTATCTTGGCCCATACTCTGATGTGGTTTGTCCACATGTCTCCCAGTTTGTATCTGTGGGATGCTGAAAAGTATGATGAACCAAGGTAAGTGGTGAGAAATGCTTCTCTTGCTTAATTTCCACCCACCAGGCTGTTGTTAAAGGCACAAAAGCAGCAAAAAACAGAAAGAAAGGTTGGAAATCTTGCCTCCGTATGACTTGACCTTAGCTGAAGTTGCTTTGTCTTTCAGCTTTATAAGAAGTTCATAGAAAATTTAATTAGAACCATTGAGTCAAAGCCAATCCTTTTATGCTCATTCTACCTAGGAACAGATTCTGAGCTTGGAAGGAGGCCTCCCTTCATGATTTGGTTGCCTTTTATTTGGACTAAGACTGTATTAATTTTATTCCCTCTGACAACTGGTTTAGCCCATTTCACTCTCGGCTGGGAGCATGATCAAGCCTGAAATGCAGGTTGTAAATAGCAGCACAAGTTGCACAGTAAACTCTGATTTAATGTGTACCATGTTTTATTAATGTTGCAGTGTTTATTGTGTATTTTAAGTCTTCATTGATTTTTATTAAAATAGACATTCTTTATTACAGGTGCTAAATAAAATACCGTTTTTCCTCCAACCCCCCTCCCCTTCTGTGGATTCCAGGTAATTTACAAGTGTTTGTAGATGCAAGAATGAGATCTTTCCTTCTTTAGTCAGCTTTGTCAATGTAGTTCCTAAAGGACAAAAACAGGAAAGGAAATAAACCTTTCCCAGTTTCATTAAAATTGCATCAGAATGATGGCTAAAATAAAAATCTGGGGAAAATTTGACACAGCAACCACAGAACAAGAATTGCATCCTTTTCTGAAATGATCTATTATTACAGCACCCTCTATTGTTTCTGCACCATAGTATAGTGCAGGGGTAGGCAACCTTTCCCCTTTAAGGGCCGAGGTCCCAGAAGCCTCAGCCATGTTGGCCAGTAGTCCCATGTTGGCCAATAGCTCCTGGGATTCTGGGAGCTGAAGTCCCTTGGCCCTTAAAGGGGAAAGGTTGCCTGCCCCTGGTATAGTGCATATCTATTATGTCTCTATACAAATATATACAAGACTGTGTCGAGCCTGTCCTTTAAAGAAGCAATAGTAATTTCTCAGCAATTGCAGAATAAACCAAATTTTGAAAGGCAGAACTTCATTTTCAACAGGAATACATAGGTTTCATTTCAAAAAGCCTACTGTATATGCTCCTGTATAAGTCTAGAAATGTCGGTCAAACAATTGGCACAAAAAAACTGAGTCAACTTGCCCACAGGTCAATGTATGTAAAGAGATCTTGTAGCACCTTTGAGACTAACTGAAAGAAAGAAGTTGGCAGCATGAGCTTTCTTAGATGTCAGTCTCCTTCCTCAGATCCATTTGGTGGAGTGGAAAGCCAGGGACAGACCTATATATGTCATTAGTGTGTGTCTTTACCTTTATCTATCCCTTTGAATCCTACCAAGTTCCTCTTAGAAATATGGTATTGCACGTGTTCTCTGAACAAGCTAAGGAAGGGGTTTACTCACAGACAAAGATGTTCAAAGTCTTAAAGGTGGTTGCACTATGGTTCAGCAAACCCTGTCTGAGCCTGGCTGTAACTCCTGAGACATACAGGTTTAAATCAGCAGGTAGATCTAACTTTAGATTCTCAGTGTCCTGGTTCACTGTCCAGGGTCCTGATTTCTAGCCATTTGCTGACATGGAAGGGAACTAGCTTAACTCCCTATTTTCTCCCCCTCACCCTTCAGTGGGACCAAGAGAGGAGCCTCCCCAGAAGATCGCAACCATTTTATGTGGAAGAACACAGATACCATCAGAGCAGAATATCATGCAACATCAGAGTGTGGTCAAGATGGTAAGAAAAGTAAACAAGACACATGATAAGGGCACAGGAGCAAAGCCAGAAAGAACAGTGACAACTCTAATCAACATACAGTTGGCTCTCTGTATCCATGGAATTTTTTTCTCCATGGATTCAACCATCCACAGCTTGGAAATAGTCAAAAGTAATATATATTCCAAAAGCAAACCTTGCCCCCCCCCTTTTATATAAAGGACACCACTTCACTATGCCATTGTATTTAATAGGTCTTGGGCATCCACAGATTTTGGTATCCACGGGTGGGTCCTAGAACCAAATCCAAATGGATACCAAGCATTCACTGTACTATTCTCCCTCATCACCTTTAGTTTTTAGTGTTGATCATCGTTACCTGACCCTCCATCCATCCCAACTGCCAAGGCTGTGGCCTCGGAGGAAGAGACGAATAAGCAGCATGTTCTAGACTTAACCCTCCCAAAAAAACTGCCATCCACATTTCCTTGTGTTTCATGAATTTCTAGACTGTAAACCTGAGGACAGGAAACTGCCAGATTAACAATTGTAAACTGCTCATGTAAAGTACCATATACAGTTGAACCTCCATATCCATGGATTCTTTATCTATGGATTCAAGCATCCACAGCTTGAAAAATATCCCCCCAAAAGTATAAATTCCAAATATCAAACCCTGATTTTTCCATTTTATATAAGGGACACCATTTTCCTATGCCACTGTATTTAATGGGACTTGAACATCAACTGATTTTGGTATCCATGGAGGATCCTGGAATCAAATCCCAGTGGATACCATATAACTATATAAATAAATGATAATAAATGATGATAATTGAAGGCAATCCAGAAAATGAAGCAAAACTTGTGAATTAGTTTTCATCCAGAATTATATAAATTCTGGTGGAATTATATTCCCATCTGAAAGTCTAGTACAGTTAAGAGTGTCAACTTTTTTTGCTGCCAATTTAGCTATATCTTTAATAATGGCTTAATAGACACACCTTAGCAGCTAAGACATTTATTCCTTTACTATAAGTTTCATCAACAACTGATATTTGAAAATCTCTTAAAAGCATAAGAGCAGGGTTGTAGTGGTCTCTGGCAAGTGGAATTTTAATGTATAGATTTCTTTGGGGACATTGGCAAATGACTGTCCATTTTCTTGTCAGTGGCATTGCAGCTGGTGCATATATGATTCACCTAATATATTTACTGCTGTTATTCCTGCATCTCCCATTCCCCAGCTTCTTGAAAATAAAAGGGAAAAAAGGTCTCCTGTTAATCACTGCAAAGTCAGTGATGGAAACCTTAAACCATTCTCTTTCCAAATAAGTTAATCCAGCTCTCCTTGTCATTGGAGTCATCATGGAAAGATTTGTGGGGCTTCATGCAAGTTTGTTTTGGGGGGAGGTTATACTGGTATCCTGTTGTTCTTGTGCAGTTATTTCTGGAAATTCAATTTCAGTCCTCCTCAAGATTAGATGGAGCAGAGAAAGATGGAGAGAGAAATCAAACCTGCGCTCCGTGAGTGGCTGACTGATTGAAAAGTTTTCCTGCTCTAGGGTTCTTGTCCCCTTTTTCCTGGCAAGGCTTCTGTGTCTTTTATATAGCTGTGTGACAAACAGAAATTCAGCAGCTGCAGCCTTTTCACCACCACATCAAGCTGGGCAAATGGTGACTGGTTGTCGTCAAGTTGCTTTTCTGGAGGGGAAAAAATGCCAGCTTTATCCAGAGCTAGCCAAAGATTTTGCTGCCTGAAATATATGCCATAATGGCATCCTCCACCCTGATTTCAGACAGAGAAATAGATACCAGTTTGATCTAAAACTGATTACAGACATACCTTGGTTAATGAAGAACAGCAAATGTGTTCTAGGGCATTACTTCTTTAACAGAAAATTTGGTACCAGAGGGCGAAACAAATAGGGATTGTTTCCTAGATTACAGAAAGGAAGGAAGGAAGGAAGGAAGGAAGGAAGGAAGGAAGGAAGGAAAGAAAGAAAGAAAGATCAAAATGTTTCAGCAAACCTTTTATTCAAAACTAACATTATGCATGTATTCTTATTGTGTTGCTAATGGATTTTAAATTTTACTTTCTCGAGTTTACTCTTTATCTCCCAGAGGAGGAGAAATGGCTTCTGCCTCTGTACCATCTTAACTGAGAACAAGCATAACAACATCTTGATAAAATGTAGGCATATGATTCCAACCGTCTTTCTTTCTTTCTTTCTTTCTTTCTTTCTTTCTTTCTTTCTTTCTTTCTTTCTTTCTCCTGTTTGATTGTTAACACCTGATGAAGAAGCTGGTTGAGCTTTGAAAGCTAGCTTAATGTATTTTGTGCATTGTGGTTACCCAATAAAGATATCACTGTTTCATGGATTTTAGATGTTATTGTATTGTGCATGTATGAAATGAAACAACTAAGCCAGGAAACCTTGCATAAGTAAACAAAAATGCATTTTGAACCTTCTAGAACCCACCTGAAGGCTCCTTCAAAATTCACCCAGGAATCATCTTTTGTTCACTAACATCTACTTTTCTTATGGTTTCCATTTTGGTGGCCAGATTTACAGACCTATGCTTTTCCAAGATGCTGGGGATAACTGGGGAGGCACACTTATCTGCTTTCACTTTTTCTCTCTGTTTTACTGTAACCATAGTAAGGGATTCTGGAGGCAGCTGATGTCTAGCTTGTCTGGCCTAGGCAAGCACACACAGCTACAGTAGGGATAAGTAAGATAAAATCTCATTCTTTTCCTGTTGCATAGTTTACTGCAGACATGTTGCTACAACCCAGCAGTCTTGTGTTTCTCCATCCCTCCTTCATCACCCCAATGCCTTTCACAGTTTCAATGCAGTGAGAGTAAACCCAGCCAGACAGGGGACAAGGGAAATTAAAATGGTGACTAGGCATTCACTAGGACTATAGAAAAAGGGGCACTTTAGCAGGTGTGGTCCCTGGCAATCACAAGAGATATTCATGCTGACACTTGGCCTGTTGACTTGCAGCTTATATGTGTTCATTCAGAAAAATATATGCTGCTGTTCAGTCCTACTTTCAGAATAGTTTACATAAAAACAGAACAGAGTAAGAATAATAGTAATACTAGGATTCGTATATACTTAGCAAGAGCCATCAGATGGTTCAGGTAAATGTGTTTAGTTTAACTCAAAGTGACCCATCTCTGGAGAACAAGAAATGAATATTTTACAGGCCTTTGACACAAAGTTCTACATCCTTAGAATTACACATCAGGTTCTCGAGCTACAGAACTCTTGAGATCAGAAGCAATAAAAATCTGTTCACCTGAGGCAAACTTACAGCTTTTTCATTTCATTTCCTTTAAAAAAAAAAAAAAAAAAAAACAGAACCAGTGCTGCCTGTATTCTGCCTCGAGCCACTTTTCAATAACTTGGCATCAAATGCAGATTTTATTAATCTAATCTAAGGCCCTGTCAGCAACAGATCAACTTCAGAATGCAAAGCATTAGTAGTAGTAGTAGTAGTAGTAGTAGAGTATACTAGAAACTGATCAGAATTATATCTGCTTTCAATTTCTCTTCATCTTCATCTTCATCCTTCAGGATATCACAAGAGAAGGCTCTGCGTAGGAAGGTGAAGGACAATGATGTACAGTTGCAGGTCAGAGCCTAGGAAGAGAGAGAAGAAAGGTATAGGTGAACAACTGGATCCCAGATGGTGCCACTGGGAATGATTTCTTGGACCACAGTCTGTGATTTCAGGAAGATGGACATCTGGCATGGGTTGGGTTGCACCTCACAGCAATTAACAGGAACATTTTTTGCTAAGAGTCTGAAAAACCTGATCAGGAGGGCTTTAAACTGAGTGATGTGGAGGAGAGGGGCAATATTATTGAGGGCAGGAGTTTATTAAGTGCAGGAAATAATAGTCTGACTGTTATATAGAGAACACAACAAACAGTAAAAGAACCCAGAAGTGAGAGGGGAAAAAACTTAATCAGGCAACTAGGGGGAATGGCCCGTGGTCTTCCCCCAGGACATGGGGAAAAAACAAGATGAACTTGAACTCTTAACACAGCAAAGCAAGTATGATATAATAGGCATCACTGAAATCTGGTGGGATGAGTCTCATGATTTTAATGTAGTAATGGAGGAGTATAACCTATTTCAGAGAAACAGATCAAATAGGAAGGGGGGAGGCATTATATGTCAGATATTTATACCTGTGAAGAGATCCATGATTTAAATCCTGGAAGCCTGGTTTCATGATCCATGACTTAAATCCTGGAAACCAGGCTGAGAACATCTGGGTAAAAATTAAGGAGGAGAGAAACAATAGGGATGTCATTGTGAGACTGAGGACTTGGATGATGCCTTCCTGGAAAAGATGACCAAACATTCAGAGAAAAGAGATATAACAGTAAGACGTAGTAGAAAGGGGAAATTTCAACTATTCTGATATTTGTTGAAAGTCAAACTCTGCCAAGAATATGAGGTCCAACAAATTCCTCACTTGCCTTCCAGACAATTTCATTGTCCAGAAGGTGGAAGAGGCAACAAGGGGATCAGTTATTTTGGATCTGATCCTAACCAATGTGACAATCTGGTTAAAGACATAAATCTTGTAATTTATTAATGTTAATTTTACATAGAATGACTAAAGGCCTTTACAGACTGCTAGAAATAAAGCAGCTTGAGTCCACTAACTGCCCTGGCTCAGTACTAGAGAATCATGGGAACTGTGGTTTATTGTGGCACCAGAGCTGACAGAGAAGGCTCAATGTCTCAGAAAAACTTACAGTTCCCATGATTCCCTAGTACAGGGCAGTTAAAGTGGGCCTCGGCAGACGGCTTAAAAAGCTGTCCTCGGTGCAAGGAAGGGGAGGGACAGCTGCATGCTCGGCGCCCCTTCCTCCTCCCAAGGTCGTCCTTGGAGCCTCCGGCCCTCTGCACGGCCAGCACTCCAGGGGCAACCTCCCGCCGCAGCGTCCGCACACAGCAGAAGGGTCGCCGAAAGTGCACCTCACGCTTTTGGGGCGCACTTTCGGCAACGTATAAAGGAGCGCTATTTTAGCGCTCCTTTCTTGGGGCGCCGACGGTGCGCCGCGGGATCGAGACATGAGGATGCCTTGGTCCCGCGGCGCACCTTCCCGGGGCGGCGCAGAGCTGCCAGTCTGCTTCCCCCCTAAGTTAACTGAAATCAGTCCTTTCATTTGGACACAGATAGAATGCAAATGTGTTAATAGCTACTTCCTGATTGTTAGCCTTACATGTCATGAATTTTGGCTATCTCTTATTGCTGTCCTGAAAACTTGGCAACTCTAGTACCATCTGATGCAGGAACAGCCACTATGCATTCGCCATTGCACAATGAGACATTAGGCAGGGAGACTGGCAGATGCATAATATCAGTATTCAGCAGAAGGCTGACATAGCACAATTATTTCTGTGTAACTACATGAGGTTGGTTTTACCCTATGCAAGTAGAAAATGGGATCTTTGCCATTGTGTTTGCAAAAATTTAACAGGGCAACACTGTGGACTTTGCCCCCTGCCCAGAGTGAATGTTGCATGAGATCCAGATAGCTCAGTTGTCCAACCCTAGAACAAGAATGGCACTGTAACAAGGTTATAATGTAAAGCACTAAGCAATTAACTGGCAGATTTACCTCTCTGTCTTAAAAGCATTTTTACTGCTTAATCAATCTCAAGCAATTTATAAACAAGGCTGAGTTTTTATGAGGAATTATAAATCTGCCGTGTTCACTTCCCTTATAGAATGGAAGGGTGTGTGGGGGGGGGGGTTGCAGACTGTCAGAAATAGTGTGAATTCAGTCCACTTTTAGGGTTAGGGTTAGGGTTAGGGAATCATGGGGACTGTATTTTATTGTGGCACTAGGGTTCTCTGACAAAGAAGGTTCAATGTCTCAGAAAAATAACAATTCCCATGATTCCCTAGCACTAACCCTAACCCTAAAAGTGGACTGAATTCACACTATTTTTGACAGTCTGCAACCCCCCTGTGTGTGTGTGTGTGTGCATGTGCATACATGTGTACAGAAAGATCTAAATTTCCAGATGACATTTTATCAATTAAAAATCAAATAACTAAAGTATGAGGGATCAAAAGAAGCAGGCATCACAAGAAAGAAAACAAGACAGTATGTGAACAGGCCACATGCCAAAATTCAAACAGTAATGAGATTTGAAACTCGAGTTTGTAATGCCTTCATGATAGGAAAAAAGTTTCTAGGAGTTTAAACACCCTGAAGGCACCAGATCCCAACTGATCTTGGAAGCTAAGCAGGGTTAGCTCTGGTTAGTACTTGAATGGAAGACCACCAACAAATACAAGGTGCTGTAGGCTTTATTTTAGAGGAAGGAACTGGCAAACCCACTTCTGAGTATTTTTGCTGAAGAAAACTCCATGACATTCATAGGATCACCATAAGTCAACAGGAGATGACTTGAAGGCTCATATATGCACACATTGCTAATAAAGTTTGTGTATACTGAAATACTAGTTGCACTTTGGATATCTAGACAATCTTATAATTAGAGAATGCAACAACACACATTTGTGTTAATTGCAGCAAATTGCTCCAAAGCCTGAGAAGGGTGTTGAATCCTTAGCTGACCTCACAGGACTACAATGGGTAATGAGTGAGATGAATATATTTATTTAGAAAATAATATCTATCCCAGAATTTCAAAAGAAGCATAAAAATTCAGTGTGTCACAATACAGTAAAACCATAAAACATCACAATTTAAAAAGCAGTAGCAAGGATTGAAAGGGACTAATCTGCACCGCAGAAATGATGCAGTTTGACAGCTCTTTAACTGCCATGGCTCAATGCTGTACAATTCTGAGATTTGTAGTTTTATGGGATATTTAGCCTTCTCTGTCAGAGAGCTCTGGTGCCCCAACAAATGACAAAGCCCAGGATTCCATAGCACTGAGCCATGGTGCATACACATACACTCGTGTACTGCAGGAAAGACTGGCAAAAAAAAAAAAAAACTTGTTTGTTTCTCCTATAAAGTCTCTTTTTCTCCAAAGCATTGCCAAAGCTTCAGGAGAACCCAGTTCACTTTAGTGTCCCTCTACTTCATTTTGGATAAATCCCAAATCTTTAAAGGAACCTGCTTCAGAGCAACATTTAGGATTCATCTAAAGTGCATTCATACATCTTGTTGTTAACAGTTCTAAAGACTCCAGTTTTTGGAAGTCCAAATCAATCAAAGCATCTGTTCCAGTTGTCAAAAGATAATATAACAGCTTAATTATATTGCATTGCATAGGCTCTTTCTAATCCCCAAAGGATCCCCAGTTCAGAAGCTGGAAGTCCTTCACAGCAACACCTTTTCAATTAATCATCTGCCAGCCAAACAGTTGTCAATCAACAGCCAGACAATAAACTCAGTGCATGTTTATCAGGACTGGGGGAAGAAACCCAGTTATTTGTTCACTTAGAGATTCATGGGAATATGGACATCAAATTTCAGGAACTACACACACACAAATGGGAACTACATAGTGAAGCTGTATATTTTTGGGAGATACTGTGGTTTCACAGTGGAAAATAAAGATGGTGACTATCATCCCGAGCGTAAGCACAATTTCCAATGTGTTTTAGGACTTTATCATGCAATCCCTGTTCTCAATACAATAACCTTAATGAAGGGAAGTGTATACATAACAGTTTGGGAGCACAACCAAAAGAAAAAACACTGACACCACATGACTGTGCGATCCCAGAACTGCCATGGGAGTAATTTATAGCAACCGGAAGAATAGCACTATGTTAGTGCTATTGGGAGCTTATTGAGGGGTTTTCCCCATCAATGACAAGGTGTTAGCTAACCACGATTAGATGAGAAAGCAGCAACAAGAAGCAGATGGTTTTGCATGATCAGTATCTTCAAAGGCACTATTTTCAAAGTTTTAAGAGTGTTTAAAGGCCACATACGATAAAATCCTTAGATAAACACATCTGCACCACTGTCCCTCAGCATTAAGATGACCATTGTGAACTCTGTGTTTCCTAATATGAGAGTGAGCACGGAATTTGCTTTTTGCCTGCAGACATCATGCTCCACTCCCTATTAAGGGCCCCAAATTTGTTGCATCTGAGGGTATGTTATAAGCAAAACACCAAGCAAAATAGTAGAATGCATCTTATTATATGGTGTAAGCAGAGAGTTAGCATGGTAAATAGAGGCAATGAAGTGTAAGGGTTTAAGTGTGGGACTAGGACTCCTTGACACCAGGGTTCGAATTGCTACTCAGCCATAGAAACCCACCACGTAATCCTGGGCAAGCCACACTCTCTTCGCCTATGAGAAAAGCTATGGCAAATTTCCCAAGAAAAAACTATGACAGGGTGATATGATATATGACAGGGTCGCAATGAGCCAGAGCTTGCATATTACAAATCAAAGGATTCAATACATTTTGCATTCAGACAGGCTGCATCTGCACTGCAGAAATGATGCAGTTTAATACCACTTTAACTACCACAGCTCAATGCTATGGAATTCTGAGATTTGTAGTTTAGTGAGAAATTTAGGGCCTTTGCAGACTGCCAGAAATAGTGCAAATTGAGTCCACTTTAAGGGTTAGGGTTAGTGCTAGGGAAACATGGGAATTGGTGGGGGGGGTTTTCTGAGACATTGAGCCTTCTCTGTCAGAGAGCTCTGGTGCCACAATAAAATACAGTTCCCATGATTCCCTAACCCTAACCCTTAAAGTGGACTTAGGGCCTCGGCAGACGGCTAATAGGGCCATCTCCGAGACCCAGAAGAGGAGGGGCAGCCACACGCGCGGCGTCCCTTCCTCTTCCTGAGGTCGCCCTGGAAGCTTCCGGCCCTCCGCACGGCCGGTGCTTCCAGGACAACCTCCCTCCGCAGTGACCGGACACGCTGCGGAGGATAAGTCAGGGAAAGTGCGCCCGCCGCTTTTAGGGCGCACTTTCCCTGAAATCTAAAAGGAGCACCAATTTGGAGCTCCTTTTAGATTTGCCGCAGGAGTGCTACGGTGCGGAGGCTGAGCTCCGCCGGCGCTCCGACCCGCGGCGTCTCCGGGGCCTCCGTCTGCCGAGGCCCTTAATTTGCACTATTTCTAGCAGTCTGCAAAGGCCCTTAGTCTTCTCTGCTTTGGAGCTACAACAAAATACAAATCCCAGGACTCCATAGCATTGAGCCATAGGCATTAAAGTGGTGTCAAGCTGTGACATTTCTGTAGTGCAGATGCAGCCCAGATCTCTGAATGTAAAATGTATTAAATCCTTCCACTTGCAATGAACAAGCCTTCTTTTCTCTTCATACAAACACACCACTTAGAATAATGGCAGCCATTTTATAAAATGCAAATGAAAAAGACGTTACAAAGGGATCCTGGATTAGTGATGCTCTCTCCTCAAAGGGAAGCTGACCCTTCAATGGCTGTCACATGGGGAACTGCGCATGGTGAAACAATCCTCTTCATCTTTGTCTCAGCTGCAGAGAAAGCCAGATATTCAGAACTCAAGTTCCTGACTTTTCAGCAAATTATATAGTTCAACTTTTAAATAATAAAAATAATAATAAAGACTTGGAGATAGCCTGAGGGAGTTTTCAGACATATTCAAGTGCAAATTATGATAAAGTTGTATCTATAGATTAAGATGTAGATAAGCAGATACAGTTTCCAATATAGAGATATGCAACTGTGCTGAAGAGCCTTTGGGCCATTATACGCTGATGAGCTCTGTTCCATGCAGTGCCTGTACGCAAGGTTCTCGCATTTCAACACCTAATAGGAACAAATGCATATTCACACAGTTCACTGATTTAACAGCTCTTAGTGTTTTTGATGAATAGCCCATTTTATTTTCAATTCCTCGACTTTTATGGGAGGTGCAGCAGTGCCGAGGGGGGGGGGAGTGAAAACCGGGATGTCATTGGTGAACATGGCAGACAAACCTTCTTTTGTTTCTGGGCCAACAGAAGGAATCTGAAGCCAAGGAAAGATCAAATATATAAGAAAGGGAGAACAAATTTATATTATAAATGATGCAGGATTTATCGGTTTAAATTAACAGAGAGTGATAAAGAATTAAAGGAAGAGAGAAAACTAATCTATAACTGTAGAAAAAGGATTACCATGTATTAAATACTGGGGGGAAACCACAGGACAAATCAATAGATATTTTAGAAATATGTTTTCTTTAGTATGACTAAATTATCAGTGACAGTTAATGGTCATTTAAGAACCTGATCGCAAAGCATTATAATATTTCTTTACTCTCTTGCATTTTATACCTAATAAATCCAATTGCTTACCCAACTAGAGGAGAGCCGGTGAATCTTTTGCTGAACAGGAAGTCAACACATACATAAATCCCACTGATACAATTGGTCTATTTTAGTTGTCACTGGCACTTGGAGTTAGGCATTAATGCAGGTTGTTGCTGTAGTATGCCTTCAAGTCGTTTCCAACTTATGGTGACCCTATAGCCATAATGGCCTTATACCATGGGGGGAGTGGGGCAAGATTTGTTTGGAGGACGTTTTACCATTGCCATCCCCTGAGGCTGAGAGCATGTAACTTTGCCCATGGGTTTCATGGCTGAGCTGGGAACCAAACCCAGTCATAGTCGAACCCTCAAACCGCTATGCCACACTATTAATGCAGTAGTCCTACAAAATGTAAAGCTTCCTCACTAGGTCTATTTCAAAAAGGATGTTGAAAAGCTGGAAGATGTCCAGAGAGAGGTAACCTTGGATGGTCTACACTGACCCCCTTGATCCAGAGTATTATGCTCCAGAGCTGCTCCAGGTTGACATGATGTGGGCCATCAGGTTACACTGCATTGTCCCATTAGTTCATTTCCCTTGGTGCCACCAGAGTTGTGGCCTTGCTGGCCCAGCAGTTCCCTGTGAGAGTCTGGTTATCACTGTCACTTCTGCTGAGGTCAGAATGGGGCACCCATGCAACCAAGGAGGAACAGGTAGAGCAATCCCTCCTTGTTGATCCCATGGTAGGGTGCTCAGAGGGGTGGGGTATTATTATTATTATTAGTAGTAGTAGTAGTAGCCATATTAAATTGTTCCCAGTTGTACAATCTTTGGTGTATGCCCCACACCCAGAATCAACCTCTCCCAAAAAAGAGAGACCTGGAATTGATTATTGTCCTCACAAACAGTTAATGCTGTAAACTGTTCTGAATAATAACAGCTACACATAGCCTGCAGATTAATGTGTATCCTATCACACAACAATCTGTTTATTTTGTGGTTCGTACTGGGAAATAGAGCAAGTATCTCTTATGCAAAGATAATAAATCAGTGCAAGTGAGAAACTAGAAATGGTGGTGCAGTGAATGCTGTGAACTAACATTTTGTTCTTCCAGGGCGTCCTGGAAGTGAGCTAAAACATAACTCAGTATTCCAGCTGATACATAGGAAGTAACAAGGGTTGGTTCCATCTTGGAGGAGATCCATGGGAAACCACCTTCTATATCTTTTTCAGGACTTCTAGCAGCAGGACTTCTAGCAGCATCAGCCATTTTACATTTCTGACAATTCCCCCAATCCAACCTCTTTACAGATTATTCTGCCAAATACATCTGCCAGAAGTCATTTTAATCTCACATAAAATGCTTGGAACAATGCTACATCAGAAACCAAAGCTAGTAAAGTTACTTTCAAAAAGTCAATAAGCACCTTTCTAGTGAGTCAGCTGAATGTACAACCACATTGATTCATTTAGCTAATCCCAACTTTATCATGAATTAGCAAACTCATCCCCTCCAACTGTCCTGATTTAACAGGAGAGTCCTGGACTGCTGCCGCACTGTGAAATTAATGCAGTTTGACAACACTTTAACTGCCATGGCTTCATCCTATGGAATCTCAGTATTTGCAGTTTCTTGTGACACCAGAGCTCTCTGACAGAAAAGGCTAAATATCTCACAAAACTGCAAATCCCAGAATTCCATAGCATTGCACCATGGCAGTTAAAGCAGTGTCAAACTGCATTAATTCTGCAGTGTAGATGCAACCTGGTTAAACCTTTGTTGTCCCACTTTTCAACTATTATTTTACAATGTTACAACTTCTCTCTCCATCTCCCACTTTCCCCCTTTGTCCTCAGCTCACTTCAATTGCTGCAAATTGTGGTCAAACTGCTAAAGTAGTTTTGCACTCAGCTCAATCAGGGAGGAAACAAGGGGCAGAATCTTATCTTTCTACATAGGTTCAGTCAAAAGCCAAGTCCTGCAACCTCTCCAACCTTATCTGTTATTTCTCATTAATAACTTTCAATACCTTGACTACACTCTGATGTTGTTTGGCCATATGTGTTCTAGTTTTGAGCTGTGAAATGCTGGAGAATATGAAGATCACTCTTTTTTCCATGCATCACTCAGAATGCTTCCCCAGGCTCAAAATCCCTGCTGTAAACAAAGGCAACGGGTTTTCTCCTAAATCCACCATGAATCAAACACCTTTGGACATCCCTGCATCCAGAATTGCAAAACACAGATACGTTCTTTAATGCTCCAGTTGTGTAGGAGACTGCTTATAATTCAAGATTCATATCTCTAAATGTCTCCTTCTGCTTCAGTCTCTTGCTCATTAAGTGACAGGATCTAATCTTAGCTCCAGTCCCCACATCCAACAAGCAAACATAAATCTTCCTCGAGATGATCAAAGAAGCTTATTTTATTTATCATTATTCTTTTTTTGCAACCTTTGGGTCTATTTACATAATAAAGTAGTTATTAGGGGAAGAAATTTCACATATGCAAATTTGATATTCAGATGTCAGCTCCCTCCATAAATAAGAGCAGCTATGATGAGGACACATTATATTTCCAGTTATAGGACCCTAAATGTCTAGATGATGCTAATGTGTAGCATCTGCCACCCACTTATCAAAAAAGGAGGAAGACGACGTGTTTTTCAGTTCATCAATTTGGCTCTCTCTTTGCCATGGTTAAATTATGAACCACTGAGAGGGTTTATATTTATAATAGGCTGGAAATCTGTGGTTGTTTGGCTAGCCTCCTCCTTTTCCAATCCCTAAATAAACTGCTGTGTGGTCACAGAATGTTCAACAATATTTTTTTTTCCTCTTAGGGCGAAAGTGTTACCAACAGGACAGTGACAAACACAGTGCATGTTTGGTAGGTGTTTTAAATGCATGCAAAAGTGAAGCTGGGGAAAAGCAGAGGTAAGATGGTTAAGGAAGCAATGAAGCAGGAAAATCAGGGATAAGACTGAATTTGATTTGAAGCATCCAACTGGATTCCCTCGGTCACCAGCCAATATCAAATTAGTTCAGAATCACAGCATTAAGAAACTGACATGTTCAAGGGTTATCATCTTCAGCTGAGATCAGTTTTGGACACCTGTGGTCCTCCCCTCTCTTCTCTCTGCTTGCTCCATCAACTACGCTTATCCAGCACTTTAAAAACATATTCTAAGGAAAGACCAACTTGCTCAATGGACACAACAGCACATTTGCAAAGCAAGGGAAAGGGGAAGCATTTCCTCTGTTTCTAAAGAAGATGCAATTCAAGAGACTCATCCTCTCTGCAACCATTGCCAAGGCCATAAATGAGAGATCATGTTGTATCTCAGAAGCTTTAGTGTGCCTCAGATGTCTCTGAGGGGACATTCAACTGCCAGTGTGTCTGGTGACAATTTTAGCATCTGATCTCCCAATCTATTTTTGTAGTCAATAGTTCTTGACATAGCTGTATCTTTCCTATTACATAACCATGGGCAACCATGGATGAAGAAGCTAGTTGACATCTCTTTTATAATGTCTCTCAAGTTTCATGCAGATCAACTGCTTGTATCATTGTACTGTACACAGAGTGCCAAGATATAGAATGACAAGGGCTTAGGCCTTCCTGACAAATGTTCTTTGAGCTTCTAGTGGTGGTGGTGGTGGTGGTGTCAGATAATACTTCTACATAGTTTCAATCATTGTCTCAGAACAACAATTTCTCTTTTAGTTGACTGCCATTCCTCTTTTTGCCTTCTTCATGAGAACACTAGTAGGAAACAAAGAGCTTTAAACACACACATTTTAATGTTTTCTTGAATAAGACGGTTCCTTAGAGGAAATAATATCTTTAGATTACAGGTCCTAGAGTCCCCAAAGCTAGCATGGCCTCTGGATTGCTGGCTGCAAGCTTTTCCAAGGAAGGCAATATTAAAAGGATGCTAAACCTGGGACATCAACAGAACATTAAAACACAGCACAGATGCTTTATAGGAAGTGGATGTGAGAAGTTGTACAGTCAGCCTTCTGTATCCATGATTTTTTTTTTTTTTACCCACAGATTCAAATATCCACAGATTGAAAATATTCAAAAAATAATATAAATTCAAAAAGCAAACCTTCTTTTTCCTGTATTATATAAGGCACACCATTTCACTATGTCATTGCATTTATTGAGACTGGGGCATCCATGGATTTTGGTATCCATGGGAGTCCTGGAACCAACCCCCAGCAAATACCAAGGAAGAGCCCACTGTATTCATTTGTCCAAGAGAGGCAGAGCAGGTCATTTTGCATGGGAATTTAAAAAATCCAATCTCAAAAGCATAGAATGCATCAAGTGAAAGTATCAGCTGGCCACGATGTAGGAGAAAGCTAGACTTGCCTTTTTGGATTACCTTCCAACTGTCCTAATTTGGCAGTGACAGTCCTGATTCATACTCTGCCATCCCACTTTTTAATCTGCTTTTAAGTATTTAGCATTTCTATATCACTTATCAATAAACTCAGCACTCTTTCAGTGGTTTACAATGGTTTACAATATGTAAGCCAATTGCCCTCAACAAGCTGGGTACTCATTTTACTGACCTACAAAAGGATGGAAGGCTGAGTCAACCTTGGAGTCCTGGAATCGAACTCACAACCCTCTGGCTGCCATACCAGCATTTAACCACTGTGCCACCAAGGCAGTTTCATTCAGTTTTTTTCTCCTCTTCCTACTTTTCTCTTTTCTCTTCACCTCCCAATGCAAGGGAATTCTAGGAACTGTGCTTTTATGAGACATTTAGCCTTCTCTGTCAGAAAGCTCTGGTGCCACAATAAACTCTAATTCCCAGGACTCCCTAGCACTGAGCCAGAGCAGTTAAAGTAATCTCAAACTGGATTATTTCTGCAGTGTGTCTTGGACCTTAGCCCACCTTCATGTCTTTGCATTTCTCTCTTTTCCCTTTCCCTCTTATTGTCTTTCCCTCTCTTTACTTTTCTATTCTCCTTTCTTTGCATTTATATTTTACACACACACACAAGCACACACTTTTCCAAGTTGTGGAGAGAACCTGTCAGAGGTCACTTTGCTGATGACCTTCTCAAGCCCGGAGCTACCTCAGACTCTCCAGATTTTGTTGAAGCAAACTTACGGTAACTCTCTTCCCAACATGAGCCACCAATGATTTTAGCCTCAAGAATGGGACCTGGCAGAAAGAGGGTGTGTGTGTGTGTGTGTGATAAAAATCTCTCCTCCACCTCTCAGTTTAATTCCAGTGATTTCCTCTTACTAAAAATCAGCCAGCACAAAAGGAGCCATTAACAATATTTCCATCTCTGCTTCTGTCTCCCATTTTTATTACATTTATCACAAGTAATGGAGGAAGGCAGTCACTCATACATACAGCACAAAATGTGCTCATTCAACCCGGTTCCCCCATACACAATGCAAGCAGCCTCTTTTTGCTTCGGCAGGCGCCTTGTTTCCATCTGCCAGATGCCAAGCACCACCCGCCTCCTTGACAATTCGGCACAATTACTGTATTGATTTGACGCGGCATTAGGCCCGCTCTTTAAGATGGTTTATGTTTTTTAATTTGCAATTAGATAAAGCGATGTCTCTTCTTTAAGACGGCTGACAGTTGTTTGGACTCCGACGGCAGCTTGATGAACTGAACTTTTTATTTGACTTCGTAAAGCCCATTTTCTTCACTAACTCTGAAGTATGGCTGGTGCTTCTGTTCCTCCAAGAAGGTTCTCACCTCCTGGAAAGATAAAGCCTCAACTCCAATCTATTCAAAAATGGTCCAGATAAAGAGGTGAGGTGGCAAAAGGACCATAAAGGAACAAGTGGAGAGGATGACATTGTACTTTTAATAAGAATGATGGTGATAATATCTTGCAGTTCTATAGCCCTGCTGATCCTGAAGGTTTCAAATACATTCTACCAAGCTAAGGAATCTATTCATCTGCTACATTCCAGTTACATTTAGCTATACCTCTGAGACAGGAAAATGGATGCTGCTTAATAAAACATGAAGCTGGACTTTCTTGGGTACATCTCAGAATCATGACACTGTTCTTGTTGTGTGTCATTTCCCACTTATGGTGAACTTAAGGCAAACCTATCATGGGGTTTTATTGGCAAGATTTGTTCAGAGGAAGTTTGCCACTGCCTTCCTCTGAGGCTGAGAGCATGTGACTTTTCCCAAGGTCACCCAGTGGGTTTCATGGCTGAGTGGGGAACTGAACCCTGGTCTCCAGAGCCCTAGTCCACATGACACTGTATAACTGATTTAACATCCTCTCCTAGCATATGCATCCTTCCTCATTAATAACTTTTACCATCTTGACCATAGTTAGAAGTTGCTTGGCCGCATGGCTTCCAGTTTTCATCTGTGAGATATTGGAGGGTATGAAACGACATGCTTCGCCTATTTCCATTCCAGATATTCCTTCTCTTCCTGGTATGGAATGCATGCACTGAGAACAAAAGGACATCTCCAGCCAGGGTATAGGATTTCATTCAAAAGTCAAGATGCCATGCATGCCCTCCCAACATTGAGTGGATTCCATGCTTCCCATCTATCATCCTCAACTGGATTCTGGAATATTGTCTATTTTCCCCCGTTACCTCTGTGTTTTCCTAGATAGCATACAAAGCCATTTGCCAAAACTCTGGCATCTCTTATCTTGCCACACATGCTGCTCTAAACAAGAGGCAAGACACACGTCATGTAAAACAAATGCCCAGATTAACTATAGAGCTCCCCACACCATATCCTTCATCCTGATGCAAGTCTCTGTTGTTATGTAAAAGCTTCAGAAGACAGCAAAGGTCATAAGTTACCAAAGTGCAATTTTGCCTCACAGTCTGTTTCTTCCCAGGTCAGCTTCTTTCGATTTTCATAATCCTCGGGGATTAGCATCCTCCATTTTTCTGGAGTGACACTTCAGCTCCCAAATCTCTCCGTTTCATACTATTTAAACACTTCAAACATGAAGAGGCTGTTCCTTGAGGGCATTTAACAACAGGCTTAACAAGGCTTGAGAAAAGAAAATTATGTTTCACATCAGGACAGTCCAAGAAGATGGAGGGGTTGCCTTTTTTTTTTTTTCCTTTGAAGATCACCTACCATGAGAGGGCTTGTTCAAGATAAATATCTAAATTTATTATTTGTTTTCAGAAAAAAAGAGCTTTGCCACTGAAATTCTGTGTTGTACCATTACACTCCCTCTTGTAATATAAGAAATGAAGGTTGCATCTGCACTGCAGAAATGAAGGTTGCATCTGCACTGCAGTTTAGCACCACTTTAACTGCCATGGTTCAATACTATGGAAATCTGGGTGTAGTTTGTGGTGTCACCAGACCTCTCTGACAGTGAAGGCTAAATGTCTCACAAGACTACAGCGCCCAGAATGCCATAGGACTGAGCCATGACATTTAAAGTAGTGTCAAACTGGGTTATTTCTGCAGTGCAGATGCAGCCAAAGTCTGGTTTCTCACACCAGTCTCACCTTCCCAAGCTCAGCCCAAGGGTTATTATTCATCTATGAGTTGCAGCACTTATCAGCAAGCCAAGGGAGATGACTGCTCTAGGAAACTTGTTTTGGGCTGCCAATGAGACTGAAGCTGCCCTCGCTTTTGACTTCTGTTTTGTTTGTAAAACATAAAAGCTTTGTTAAGGCAAAGGCTTTCATGGCTGACATCCATAGGTTTTTGTGGGTTTTTTGGGTTGTGAGGCCATGTTCTAGAACAATGTATTCCTGATGTTTCGCCTGCATATGCAGGAGAAAAGTCAGGAATACATTCTTCTAGAATATGGCCCCACAGCCCAAAAAAACCCCACAAAAAAAAAACCCCTATAAAAAACTTTGCTTTGTTTTGCAAAAAAGCAGGATTTCCAGACTCTTCATAGAATCAGTTGTGGGTGCCCTGAACTAACTTGCTGCTGAAAGCTTCAAATATATCATCATCATCACCATCATCATCGTCATCATCTTATTCAACACATTTGGAAAGGTGGTAAGTTTTCCAACTCAGTGGCTACTATCCACGATTACTGTATGCAATCTTTGGAATCAGAGGGCAGCATGCCTCTAAATTCCAGCCACTGGGCAAGGACAATTGAATAAGGTTATTCTCTAATTTATTAAATGTATATACCACTCTTGTAATTTTCATACCACTCTTTGAACTTTTGTAATTAATGTTTCAACCATCTTTAGTTGTTGTTGTTTTTAACTACCATGAGCCACCTTGGATCTCATTTGGAGGAAAGACAGGATATAAGTGCAATAAAGAAATGCATCACTACTACTACTGCTTCTACTACTACTAACTTTACAAAAGTTTTTGCAAAGTAAAAGTACACTGTAAGGCTCTCAGTTACATAGTCTGATGCTTAGTGTTATAGGGAGGGAAATAAAAGATTTAAAAAGAAAAGAAATCATTAATCATAGATGTCAACAAGTAGACCAAATAGCTGAATTGTAGGTTGCATCATTGTATCACTCTTTTGAATGATGCATGCATTGGTAAATCTTCTTTCCATTGCATCACAGGTGGAAAAAAGTTATCCTTCCAATAGTATCTTTTAACAATCAAGAGGGCATGTGTTAAACACAACACAACACATGGGCAAATAAGTAAATGTTGCTTTTTCAAGGAAATGAGTTCTGATCACCCAAAATTTGCATGTTACAGTTAGTGTTGAGAAAGAAACTTGCAGAGTGAATTGATTGCTCATATTTCAAAGAAATGGCCATGTTAAGTCTAGGAATCTAGCAGCACTTTTGAGACTGAACTCGTCTATTCTAGCATAAGCTTCCATGGACTCCATACATCTAATGAAATGGATTGGAGTCCATAAATGCTTAAGCTACAATAAACCAAGTAACATGTTCCAGCTCATACCTGCAAAAGGTAACAACAGGTGGTTACCTTAAGATAAGTTTTCCTTAGTGTTGTCCTAAGTTGGAGACAACGTGAAGGCACAAAACAACAACAAAGCAACCTTGGGTTCTGTGTAGGGAGGAAAATGGGATATAATTTAATGAAATTAATAAATAATAAAACATGTGGCCACCCTAAATCTGCAAGGTTTTCTTGCAGGGCCCACATATTAACACCTCATTCCAGCTTCTGTATAAAATACCTTCATATGTTTATCTGTCTGTTTTCTGCACCAGTCATTGTACCCATACATGAGCCCTACTGTAGTTTACTTCACTCTCAGAAGATTAAACCAAGGCATATTTTCCCTCCCTGCATTTTTTTTAAAAAAATCCCTGGATGTGAAGTCTAAACTTTAATGGGCTTTAATACGTTTTGTTCTACGACTTGGCCATCCAATACCTGCTGTATGCTCTGGAGGCAGACTTGCTTCTCAGGGATATCAAAGTGGTTCTAATCCCAGGTGATTCAATTACTTGCTTAGTTTGTACTGAGGCCTCATGGGCTATGGAGCACATTATCGAACTCATCCAGCATTGCTGCCCCTTGATCACAAAGTACCAGAGAGCCAACATCCATCTTCTTGGCTCAGGTTAATAAACACTCCAGCATGTTATCCTCATCCCAGCCACTCAGACTATTTACTCATTCACGACAGGACTTGGACAAATGGATTCAGCTTAATTTATCAGGCCGCTCCACAAGTGCGTCTCCATTTAGAAAGCAGAAATGAAAAGAAATAGCCAAATCTTACCACTTAGACAAATACTGTTGATGAGCTTTAAGTGTTTTGTTCATGCAGCATCTCTAAAGATTCCAATAATGCAAATAGAGTTACATACAGTGGGTCCTTGCTATTCATTGGGGTTTGGTTCTAGATCCCTTCCCCACCCACGGATACCAACATCTGTGGATGTTCAAGTCCAGTTAAATACAACTGCATTTAAAATGGTGTCCCTTATATAAAATGGTAAAATCAAGGTTTGCTTTTTGGAATTTATATTTTAAAAAATATTTTCAAGCCATGGATGTTTGAATCCATGGATACAAAGGGCTGACTGTATTTGATACATATTGGTGAGGCTCTTGACTTATGGAGAACATCTCTTTCTCCTGCTGGCACCCTCTATGAAGGCATTCCTTAGGACAGACGGACGGACGGACAGATAGATAGATAGATAGATAGATAGATAGATAGATGGTATTTTATTTGTTTTACATTGTATACACTGGTCGGGAACTTGAGAGATGATGTTTGTTTCTTACAGTGCACAACCAGATGTTCCTGAGAATTTCGCAAACAGAATCTGAACATTTGCTTTATTATCCCTCCCTCATATCTGAGATTCAGTGATAGTACCTTAGTGTGACCAAGGCTGTGTGTATTCTGCAGTTACCTATGAGTGTCAGAAAAATTACATTAAGTACAGACGGTTGAGAGTCAGCACAATGTATTGGTCTGAGCATGGGACTATGCCTCTGGGAGACCAGAACTCAAATTCTTGCTCAGCTATGGATACCCACTGGGTTTCCTTGGTCAAGTCACACTCTCTCAGCCTCAGAAGAAGGCAATAGCAAAACTCCTCTGAAGAAATCATGCCAAGAAAACCCTAGGATACAACAACCATAACTCAAAGTTGACTTGAAGGCATGCATGCACTACAATACACACATGCCTACAACGCACACAAACATGCAATGGTGAAATCATTTAAAGTAAGAGAGTAGTAAGAGTTAAAGCACACACTAAAAGACAGTATAAAGCTGCAGTTGGTTTAAGAATTTTTAAAAGAAAATACAGGCTACTGACATTTTGTAACCCACACTGAGTGGTTTCTATTAACATGAAACTGAGATGTCATCAGTGTCAAGAGAAGATTCTACACAGAGTACTTCAGAAACTGTTGCTGTCCCTCCAAAGCAACCAAAATATGTTCCAGTTTTTTCCCCTCTTGCTTTTCTCAGAGAAACAGTTGAAGTTATCTGCTGGAACATCTTCTCATAATAACAATAGTAGCCTTCAGTTTTTACGTAGTACAGAGCAACAAGATTGGGAATACTGACATTTCATAATGCAAACAGTCTATGAAAAGCTCAAAAATGCTTTTATGTGACATTAGAGTTCCCAAATTGGGTCCCAGAGGTTATTGAACTTTTACTCCCAGATGTTCCAGTCTATGTAGCCAATGCTCAGGGATTCTTGGTGCTGTAATCTATCATCATTTCGCAATGCACAATATTCTAATCCACAGCATTATAACATTAAGGTTTTGCTATGTTCTCCAGCTTTAAGTGGCTTGGGCTGTTACCTGGGAGTAAGTCTCATTAAAATACCTTAGACTGAATCCCATTAAACTCAAGAGACATGTGAAAATTGGTTTGTCAATCTGTAAATTGTTGTTGTTGTTGTTGTTGCTGCTGTTGCTGCTGCTATGTTGTTAACTGTCCTCAAGTCATTCCTTCTCATGTTGTGTCCAAAGTCTCAATTTCTTTATATAGAGATATTGTAGCACCTTTGAGACTAACTGAAAAAAAAGAAGTTTGTAGCAAGAGCCTTCATAGACTTTAGGCTACTTCTTCAGATGCTTATGGTGGAGTGGAAGCCAGGGACAGACAGGAGTGCAGGTGTTTAACTGAAGAAAACTGAAAAGGAATGTTGGCTACTGCAGAACCAGTCAGCATGAGTAGAACCCATAAGCTCTACATGATACATAGTTTTGCAAAGGGCTCCCCACATGTAGGTCCCCAGCAATGACATCCCATTGTTGTAAAAGAAGATATCTGTCCATATCTAGACAAGTTTCTTGAAGAAGTTGATGGATTTTCCACATCATTCAGCTAAATTTGGTACTTTCCATAGTGGTAGAATTTAAAGATAATTTAAATTTAATTTAAATATAATTTCACTAGTCTCAGTTTGGTCATCTTGGATTGTAGGGACAGTTCAGGCTTGATATGTTCAAGGGCCCATTTGTTTGTCTTAGTGCCCACCCATGGTATCCTCAGCTCTCTTCTCCAGCATCACATCTCAAATGAGTTGATTCTCTGTCTGTTGGCCATCTTCACTGTCCAGCTCTCACATCTGTATGTGGTGATGGGGAATACAATTGCTTGGGCTTTCTTAACTTTCGTGTTCAGTTTTATGTCTCTGCACTTGTGGATCTTCTCTAGTTCCTTAACAGCTGTCCTTCTCAGTCCCAGTCTTCTGATTTCTAGACAGCAATCTCTGTTCTGATCAATGATTGATCCAAGGCATGGGAACTCCTTTTAATTTCTATTTCTTTGTCATCTAAATTGAATTTATATAAATTTTCCATAGTCCTTATTTTTCTTTTCTTAATGTTCAGTATTAGGCCTGCCTTAGCCCTTTCTTCTTTGATTTTCTTTAGCAATATTTCCAAGTCTTTGTTGTTTTCTGCTAATAGTATGGTGTCATCTGCACATCTTAGATTGTTGATATTCCTTCCTCCTAGCTTCATTCCATCTTCCTCTGAATCTAAACCTGCTCTGTGTTTGATATTTTCTGCATACAAATTGAGCAAGTTGGGTGATGGAATACAACCTTGTTTAACCTCTTTGCCAATTGGGAACCACTCTGTTTCTCCATATTCTGTTCTAACAATAGCCATTTGCCCTAAGTACAGATTCCTCATGAGGACTATCAAGTGTAGTAGCACATCCATTTTTCTAAGATCATTGATTAGTCAATAAATCTGTTTTAAAGAGAAGGTGGTCAATCAGCTTTTTAAAAACTATTAATTTAGCTAACAGTCCTAATTTGTCAATGGTTGGTTGTCCATGGTTTAAAATATACCTGTGATTATAGTACTATCCCAAGGACTGGAAAGAAGAAATATGACTTTATCTGCAATAAAGAGATGCAAAATCCATCAATGTTATTACCCCTTTAGGGAAAGAAAGCACATTGGGTTCTGTTTAATCAGGTTTTTAAGTTGTTTATTTCACACTATGTAAAGGTATGTCAAAAGGAACAGTCTGCCACCTGAGGAGAATATTTAATGTCACTTAAATGATGCGTCCAAGTTTCAGAATTTGTCACTCCACAAAATAAGAGCTGCAAAGGATTAAAGGAATAATTGGGGGCTCTTGTCTGCTTTTGGGGATCAGTTTATGAGCTTCCTTGAGGCAACCAGCTAGCCAATGAATGCTGGAATATGCCAGAATATTCAGAGAGCAATAGACCTGAAACTAATGATGAGAGTTAAGGAAGAAAGTTAGAAAAGCAAGCTTACAAGTGAATATTAGGAAGATCAAAATAATGACTACAGGTGATTTCTGTGTATTGTTTGCCTTCAAATTGTTTCCGACTTATGGTGACCCTAAGGCAAACCTATCATGGGTTTTTCTTGCCAAGATTTGTTCAGAGGAGATTTGCCATTGTCTTACCCTGAGGCTGAGAGAGTGTCACTTACCCAAAGTTACCCATTGGGTTTCATGACCAAGCTGGGATTCAAACCCTGGTCTCCAGAGTCATACTCCAACTTACATGACTTTAAAGTGGATACCAAAGACATAAAAACAGCTAAAGATTTTGTACACCTAGGTTCAGTCATTAAGCAAAATGGAGGCTATAGTTGAGAAATCTTAAGAAGACCAAGACTTGGAAGGAAGCTATGAAGGAAATGGATAAGATTCTCAAGTGTACAGGTACATCAGTATATACCAAAGTCAGAATTTCTGTGCATGAGTGTGAAAGCTGAACAGTGAAGAAAGCTGATGGAAAGAAAATCAATTCATTTAAAATATGGTGATGGATGAGTGTTCTATGGATACCATGGACTTCTAAAAAGATAAATGAATGGGTCCAAGAGCAAATCAGACCTGAACTCAAGCTAGAAATCAAGCTGACTAGAAACTGGATGACTCATAGAGTTGGAAGGGCCATTCTGTCCAACCCCATGCCCAGCAGGAAGACACAATCAAAGCACTCCCAACAGACTCCTAAACTGATGCTGTTTTTCTTTGAACATATCAGATCATGACATGACTTATTGGGAAAGACAATGAGCCTTAGCAAAGTGAGAGGCAGCAGGAAAAGAGGAAGACTGCATTACAGTTGGATTAATTCAATCAAGGAAGCCATGGTCCTGAGCTTACAAGACCTGAACTGGGCCATCATTGAAGACCAAGACTCAAGGAGGTCTCTCATTTATACACCTGCCATATGTTGATGCCATCTTGACAGCAAATGACAACTCATGGCTTTTAGCAAATAATCCCCAAGAGTTTGGCCAGATTGGACTTTAACATAGACCTGGATCATGAAAGTGCTATGTCCTGGCCATCAGCTTGGGCTTCTTCATTACTGTTTGTCTTTAATTCCCTACAGGTGAATGGGGAAGTAAGCTCATCTTGCTTAGAAGTTCTTTTTTTCATATAATCTTTGCCTGCCCTTTAAAAAGATGTTTGCCTTCTAACTCCATTGTGTGCTTATTACTTCCAAATTCTCTAGAGAAACTTTGCCTTGGTAAGACATTACTATCTAACCCTTTGCATGCAATAATGATGATAATTATCTCAAAGCTACCCAAAACACTTCCTCTGAGATCATATTTTTTCTGTTTCTCTAACATTCAGGGTTGTACACTGAAGAAAATTAAATCAAATTATCTTAAGTTCATGAGTGCCAAACAATTGAGGTGTTATCCATTCAATCCAAGAATAAATCCATTCACCTCAGACAAAAATCCCATTCAACCAATTCTCTTTCACCATTCCCTAAGAAATGCATTCATTCTAGGAACAAATACACCCTACATTCACAGAGACACAGGGGGGTTGCAGACTGCCAGAAATAGTGTGAATTCAGTCCACTTTTAGGGTTAGGGTTAGAGTTAGGGAACCATGGGAACTGTATTTTATTGTGGCATCAGAGTTGTCTGACAGAGAAGGCTCAATGTCTCAGAAAAATAACAGTTCCCATGATTCCCTAGCACTAACCCTAACCCTAAAAGTGGACTGAATTCACACTATTTCTGGCAGTCTGCAACCCCCCACACACATTCTTCTGCCCCATTCACAGACAGCCATACTCAGCTCCATCAGCAAACACATACACACACACAAACACACATACTTTCCACAGAAAACACACACAAACCAACTCTCTCCACTCAGCTAAGCTTCTGTTGACTTTTTTCTGACTCCCTTTCAGTCTGTTGGGAGATGCTCCCTCCTGCTCATTCTTATCCACTGCTTTACAATACGAGGCAGCTACTGGATTCAAATTACAAGAAAAGAGAGTCCACCTAAACACTTAGGAGACATTCTTTACCATAAGAACTGTTCAACACTGGAATAGACTACCTTGGAGGGTGGTTGACCTTTTGAAATCCTTAAACAGAGGTCAGGAGTACTTTAATGGTATATTCCTGCATCGTAGGGTGTTAGACTGGGTGGCCCTTGTGGTTCCTAGTGGGGTGTGCAGAGCAATTGCACCAACTGAACCTTCAATAATACAGGCCTGAGCAGGAGGTAAATGGAATCCTGTTGTTGTATCCAATCTAAATTTAGTTGTGTTCAGTGAAATGATTTGTTCTTTCCCTGGACAGGAAAGGGAAGAGGAGGAAAAAGCAGGGATCCAAGCAAAACACTGGATGGCAAAGCTACACCCAATATTTGGCTGGCAAACCAGTGACTTTGGAAGACCAGAGGGTTGTGAATGGGGGGAATCTATTCCCCTTGCATCATTCCATTTCCTAAGGGACTGTCCCTGAAATACTGTGGCCCTTGAACAAAGATAAGAATCCTCATTCTCTATTTTCTAGTGTATTCAAAATTGAGATGTACATTTGATCCAGATGCATAAATAAAATGAAATGCATAAACTATGGAGGAAAGGTTGTTTGTTTGTTTCTAGTGTGGAAGTCAAATGGTAACGAAACCTTCATTTCTGGGTGCCAAGCTGTTGCTAAATGCAGACAAACACATCCGATTGTTGTTGTTCTGCTGCTATTTTCTAGAAGCAGAATTAGCAATGTTGTATATATGTAACCCCATATGTTAACAGGCTCCCTGGCTGTTTGTGCTTATGAAGGTTCTTCAACTCCTTCATTTCTTCACAGTGATAATCCACTTTTCAGAAAAACAGGCCAGTAAAATACACTGGAGATCTTCTGGTACATATCTCATTCATAGCCAGTCTTTCCTTAACACCCACTTCCCGCTGGTTCCAATTATGTAGGTTATGTTCCTGCCAGTTTTGCAGTGATGGCAGCTTAAATAATTGATATTAACATGCTTAATGTGCTTACTTGCTACTCCGCATGTCTACTTTTTCCTGGCTTAGAACACGTTCAGGTAATAATGACACTTTGAATGGTTTGTCAGTGGAGTAATAAAGCCATGTCTGGAAGCTCAATCGACATTTTTAATTCAGTTCCAGAGGGACATCTAAGGTTGGTTTTATACCTTTGGAAAAGAGTGAAGTTTGATGAGAAACTCAAAAACTAGGAATCACTAATATGGGTCTCTTTGCACATTGATTTGGTGTACATGCAAGAATTTTGCCTTCAGGGGTACGCATAAGAATGTAAGCCAAGAATTTGGACCACTAACTGGTCCAAATGAGAAAATACCTACCAAATCAATAAAAAGTTGGTAAATTAGCACTTTACCATGCAAAGGTGTGGCTTTAAATGGTCTACTCTACTTGGGACCAGCAACTGGATCTGGACTGGCACAGGATTTGGGCTAGCCCTTCAGTTACTGTTGTGACTCCCAGCAGCCCCAGCAAGCTAGCAAATGGTGAGTAATGACAGGGGTTACAATCCACCATGTTAGATTTGAATGGCCACACAATTCCCACTCCTGATTTAAACCGTGGAAAAAAACATACATGTGGATTTAAAAAAAAAAAAGTACACACAGCTGGAATCTTGTTCAGTAGTTACAAGATCATACACTCAATTTACAATCCCAGACAGCCAGTGCGCTGTAGTGGTTTGAGCACTGGACTATGACTCTGGAGACCAAATCTCAGTTTATCCATGTAAATCCACTGGGTGATCTTGGGCAAGCACACTATCTCAGCTTCATTGGTTGGCAATGGCAAACCTCCTCTGAAGAAACTTGCCAAGAAAACCCCATGATAGTTCCATGTTAGGGTTATTATTATTATTATTATTATTATTAAACTTTATTTCTAGAGCGCTGTAATTATACACAGCGCTGTACAAAGTAAACAAGTTACAAATATTAAAAAGCCTGCCTACGGCGTACACTCTAAGAAATAAAATAAAATAAATAGATAAACAAATTACCATATAGAGGAAAGAAAATTAAAAGATCAAATATCAAACAAATCGCAACACAATTAACATTGTGTTGCCATAAGTCGAAAACAATGTAAAGACCCACAACAACAACTGCTGAGGATTCCCATTTATGATTATTAACAACCAAACAGAATCCCAAAAAACCTACTGTTTCAGCCTGACTCAATGAAAGGAGCCTTGAGACAAGTTACAGAAGGACCCCATCTGTCTGTCCTTGATGCCTCCTCAACCAGGAGAGCATTGAGAACATCATTCCCCAGTGCCCCAATGTGCAGAACCTCAGAAATCCTTCTGTTGAGGTGCTGCCATGCTGAAACAGCAGGTTTCTTGGAAGTGACATTATCAGATGTAACTGCAATGACAGAGCGCCATCATTGCAGTTATGTCTGCTGATGCAAGATCTCAGCCATATGAGTTTATTTACATCGTTTCATTTTTTTTTTTTCATATCCTTTCCCTCAAAGAGCCCATTTTATTCTCACAATTTACTTCTGAGGCATGTCAATCTGAGGAACAATGATTGGCCCAAAATAGCCTGGGGAGCATCAGGATCTGAACCAGGTTTTCACTAGTCCTGCTGGGATACTTTCTCCCTAGGATAAGAAAGCATTGGTCATCCAGATATCATGGACTTCAGCTATTGATCATAGTGTGTGAGGCTGACTGGAGATTAAGTACAATCATCTGGGGTGCCAACTGCTCACTGTTCCTATACTGTAATTTTTTAACCTAAGAGGAAGAATATGAGCATCTCCAGGTTTTTCTTTTTAATGAAATTTATTTTATGTATGTTTTAATCTGTGAAATTGTTTAATATCTTTTTAAGGGTGAGGTTCTTTGGGGCGGGGCGGAGATTGTATCTTATGATTGCTCTGCAAAGGGATGGAATATAGATGATGATGATGATGATGATGATGATGATGATGATTTGTCATCAGCCTTAGGCAGCATAGCCAATGATGAGTGGTGGCAGGAGTTGCAATCCAAGAACATCTGGAGGGCCACAAATTCCCCATCCCTATCAAATCTATGAGTGATGGTGAAACCTGTAAGTTTCACTTTTTCCTACATTCAGATTTTTGTAACCTCAAGTTGTTTCTGTCCTGAATATGTGACTTGTAAATTTGAGGTAAAAATCTTCAAAAAAGGAAAGGAAAGGAAATTCTCACTCATTTGCACTGGCCAAATTCAGCTTTGCCCAATATGGAGGGAACTGGGAACTGTATAGATATATACCCAAATTTTAAGATCTTTCAGGGATGGCTTTATCTCAGTCCCACCATCATCACAGATATGGCTGGTGAGAGGACCCAGGAGAAAGCCTGATCCTCAGTCTCCAGTTTCCATGGGCCATTTCATGATCCTCCGTCTCTAGTTTTCATGGCCCATTTCCAGGATTGGTGCAAATTCTCCAGTTTTACTGGGTTGAGCTCCAAGCAAGGGGAAATCTATGTATGCATGTCTCCAATTCAGCTAGTGGATTTTGCAAGGCTTAACTTATTTCTTGTTTCAACTTGCAAAAGCTATCCAGGGGAGTCAATATCTTTATTTAGTTAACTTCTTCCTTCCCTCCTAGTTTGTGTGACACCAGGGCTCACCTTCCACTCTGCTTTGCAACCATCTTCTGGCCAAAACAAGTAGGCTAGATTAAATGTTTCTTATCTCCCTAAATAGATGTCAAGGAATGCTCCTGTATTTCATCTTGACCTGGGAACAGCCTCTTTAGCTAAGATTTCTCCCTTAACTTCCAAACAGGAAAATATGATTGAGAAGGTGGAATGACAAACTGTGTGCAACTGCAATTGGTAATTTTTGTTGTTGTTAACTGCCTTCATGTGGATCTCGACCCATGGCAACCCTATGGATGAGACATCTCCAGGCCCCGCTGTCTTCTCCTGCTCTGCCCAGCTCCTGCAAACTCCTATTCATGGTCTCTTTAATAAAGTCCATCCATCTAGCATGTGGCCTTTCTCTCTTTCTACTTCCCTCCACCTTTCCTAACATTATTGTCTTTTCCAACAATTCAGGCCTTCTCATGATGTGTCCAAAGTGCAACAGTCTAAGGACCTTATCAAACGCTGGCCACGAAGCGAAAAGTAACAGAAAAGTAACCGAAGTGAGAATAAATTCAGTTCTATACCGAAACGAACTGAATTTCGCCCTGGCGGCCATAGCGCAATGAATACGAAGGCTCCAAAGGGGATTTAGCGATCAGGCGCCGCGGGATGCGGTTCACGTGGGAAGAAGGAAAACACACACACACACACATTTTCTTCTCTCTCTCTCTCTCTCTCTCTCCCTTCCCGCCACCCAAAAAGCCAGCGTCGCAGAAGGCGCTTCTGTGGATGGCAAGGATGGGATGAAGGAGTCGGGAGGAAAGGCAGCCAAGGGGACCGAGGAGGAGGAGGAGGGCTGGAGGACTGGAGGAGGGAAGGGGTGTTGGTGGGGGAAAATGCGAGAGAGATGGAGAGAGAGAGATCGCCTCCCTCTTCCCTCCTCCTCTCCTTCTCCTCCTTTTTCTCAATCCGGTTTGCCGTTCGCCAATCCCTTCCCCTCGCCGGGATTTTCTGCTTGGGAGAGCTCTCCCTGCTTCCCCGCCCCGCCCACCATTGCGCAATGAATACGAAGGCTCCGCTTGTACTTCCCCAACAAACCGAATGTCAAAATCTCCCTACTCGCTACGGATTAGCTTCGGGTTCTGTGGAGTTTCGGGGCAGCGTCGTGTGTACACGCGGGGAAACAATACAGATTAGCTCCGTGTTCTAGGGCAGCGTCGTGTGTAAACACGGGGAAATAATATGTATTAGCTGCAGGTACCCTTTGGATTAGCTCTGCTCTAGACCCCATGTGATAAGGTCCTTAGTCTTGCAATTGGTACATAATACTCAATATTTAATGACATCAGGAGCTGTCCCAAGGTCTCAGGCTTAGATCCAGAAAACCTAGGGCCTGGGATGATCCGAACTAGCAACCTTACTGGGGCAGCTACAAGCTTGTTCCCCTGAGCAGTTCAGAATCACAAAAGCATAAGATATTGCAGAATCAGCATTGGTTAAATACACATACGTACACACATACACCATATTTTATACAGCTGGCAATAAAATTTCTATTAACTTTTCACTCCACCTTTCCACTCTTCGCTGATGGACAAAGTCTTGGTAAAGAATCCCTTTCAAGACTAGTAGGGTGAGAGAATAGATTCTTTTGTCTTCAGGGGTGGAAAAAATCCCATTTTTTCTTTTGAACTACTTCCTCCAACACTGGTTGTTTTTTTTAAAGATCTTTCATCTACCTTTAAGTGGCTCCATTTTAAGCGTGAGTCAGTCAGCTTTTCAAAGTTAATGCAACTCAATCAAAAACTGACTTGGCTGCAGAGACTGCACAGACAACTAAGATTTCAACTGAGATTTGGAGGGAAGGAAGAGGAGAAAACCTCCAAAAGAAAAACTGCTCTTCAATCCTTTCCAGCTGAAAGAAAAAAAATATTTGGGAGCCATTTTGAAATTTAAATAGGAGGATAAAGGCACTAAAATGAATTTATCAGCCTGAATGGACCCATGGTAAAATCAAAAGTGGGCAGGATAAAATGGTGAGAGATGCAACAGTACATACCCTCTAACATTTCACAGATAAAAACCAGGATACAACTGTTTGAACAGCTTCAGTGTGCCCAAGATGGCAAAAGTTATTAATGATCAAGAACACATAAGCTAGGAGACTGCAGCAGTTTGCTTTTGCCTGAGCCTACTGGGAAGGGCAAGAGTCCAATCCCTCCTCTCCTTTCCCCGCTGTTGAGTTAACTGAGTGCAAACTACTTTGACACTTTGAACTCAGTTTGCAGCACTGAGAGTAAGATGAGGACAAAGGAAAAATAGGAAGATGTAAGAAAACCAGGACATTTGTAGGAACCAAAAACATGGGACTATCCCTGCCAGATCAGAACAGTTAGAGGATATGCCATCACATAGACACAAGATATGACATGTGAAGATTTGTGGATAAAACACATCAAAAAATGCATGCCCCCTTAATGGTTAGAGAAAATCTACCCTGCTCAATCTATGAATTGCTTTTGAGTATGGCCACCAGCACAGAAATCCCAAAGAGTGAACCCAAGCCTCAAGTGTCACAATCTTTATCATATCGTTTCCCAGTAGAGTGCAGGTATGTCTTATATTCAATGATGATGATGGTGCAGCAAAATGGTTCAGAGTTCCAGTCAACCCTTCACTCCAGACAAGGTGTTCCCATCGTGCTGCCCAGTTTTCTTTTCCATCTGACACTCAACAGTAATTGTAGTGATTTGAGTGTAGGACTAGGACTTCAAAGAACAATGGTTAAAATAATTCACAATCTTGAACTGGATGCCACTTCTATAGGGGAACCTATGCATGCATAAATAGGATTCTGTTGAACAGAACAGAATGATGAAGGCATCTTGGACAATTAATTGGTCAATGTATAATCTGTTAATTTGTCAGTTAAATGTGAATACATTTGTATATAAGTAGAAGCATGGTAAGGACATGAGAGAGTGCTTTCTCCATGGCTGCACCCACTCTATGCAATTCCTTTCCATGGGATGCCATGCTGGCCCACTCCTTGCTCTCCTTCTATGGGCAGGCAAAGACCTTTCTGGGCAAGCAGGCTTCTAATGAGTAACTGAAGGTGGATCTGGCCATGGTAACACATACCTTTGTTACATCCCATTTGGGTTACTGTAATGCATGCTACAGAAATTTCAGTTGGGCCAAAGTGCTGCAGCCAGATTGCCAACTAGGTCTGGCAACAAGGAGCATACAACTGACTTGTTGCAAGAGCTCCACTGGCTGCCGATCTGTTTCTGGAAACAATTTAAAGTGCTGGTGATAACCTATAAAGCCCTGTACAGTGGGACGTCTTGCTGGCTACTCTGTAGCCTGTACTTTGCATTGCAGTTGTGCAATGTGTATTGCTGTGTTGCCCAATTGCACCCAGACACTAATATGTTGCACCATGTTGTTCCTCTGCATAGGAGTTGCCCATTGTTGCCACAGATGCAGGTATTTATGTTACACTTAAGGGATTTTGGATTGAGGCCATAGTGTTGTGCGAAAACTCAGGAGTAGTGTACAGCAAAACTCTAAATGTGTGCAATGTGGGGAGGGGGAATACAGACCTCTATAGGCATTTCCAGCCTTTATGGATCCAGTTTGTTACCTGGACAAGAAGACAAAAATAAAATAAAATCAAAAGTTGCAGGCTTGAGAAGGAAGTGCCTACCTCTTATCCAAACATGAAGCCCAAATTCTTAACGAAGCTCAACCTTTGAAGCTTTCTGTTTGTACTTAGTAAAACATGTCATGAAGTCAAGCTTGAGCCCAGCTATGATTGAATGCAAGACATTATCAAGACAACCAGTGTTTTAAACACTACTGCCATCTTGTGACAGATTCAAAGTAAATGTAAGCAAAACTATCGAAACTGCACTTTAAAAAAGTAAGAAGGACCATAAAAATGTATCACTCAACCTTCTGAGCAAGAATCTATTCAAATATTATGGAGAGGTCACACATTTAATGTGTGAGACAATGAGATGTGAGGGCAATAAAAAGGCATGGGAATTGTCTGGCTTTACTGCAGCAGGGGCTGGGATGTGTAAGGGCGGGTCAATGGCATTAAGTCCAACGTACACCATCATAACTCACATTTTTTGTTGTTATGGTGGTTGTAGTTAATTAATATATTGTTTGAAAATCACTCTTTGACAAGCTTTATTAATGACTGATGTTTCCCTGCACCCCGCTATAGGGATTTAGCCATGATTGCATTGACTGAATCCTGAATTGCACTCAGGTCTTTGCCTTTTCAGTTGATGAAATGCTTCATTTCATTGTTGTTGTTTGCATTAAGGCTTATGGGTGCAATCTTCATGTTGCTCTACTGTATGTCATCTTTCTCTCCACTGGGAAAGTAAAGATCATGAGAATCAAAATAACCCTGCTTTCAATAGGTTGGAGTTCATCCCGGGGAAGATTTCATCACAACACTTCTGTTTACACCCTGGATAGACTTAAAATTCATTTAATGTTAAAAGGCTAGGCTCTGCCCCAAATCAAACAAGAATCACTAAATATTTGACACAATTAAAACCTCATTTATTTATTTTTTGCAAGAGGAAAAGGACAGAGCCTATACTTTGATCAATATTTCATACTCAATATGCAATGGGTAATCTGATGAAAGCTAGAGGGCTTGCAATATTATTTGATGAAACTTGTCCTTTTCCAGCAGAAAAGGTAGCAAGGGACCCAACAGGTTGGTTTATAATTTTACAAGGCAGGCGGAGAACTCATGCTTGTCATATTTTATTCTCCATACAATGACCAAAGTTTGTGCAATCATTCATACATGCTCTACAAGACACTTCAGTGGGAGACATCATAATAGGAGGAGATGCAAATGAGGTCCTTGACTACAGTTTGGACAAATCTCATCACCCAACCAAAAAGAGACCAAAAAATTCCCCACTATTGACCATAATGGCTAGACGAAACAACTGATCCATGGAGAACCACACATCCTCAAGACAGAAGCTATGCATGTTTTTTTCCAAAATCCACCACTCCTATTCCAAAATCGGCATATATATTTTTCATATCCAAATTACTACTCTGAGATATAACTGATGTATACACAGAAGCCACCTTATATAACAACCATTTAATGGTCATTCTAACCTGGCAGTTTGAACCAAATGTACAAAAGATGCAGATATGGAGATTTAACTGACATCTCTTAACTGACAATATTTTTTTTTTTTAATACAAAACACTATTAAAAATTATTTGGAAAATAAAACACCCACTACTTCCAAGGCACTACTATGGGACACCTGAAAGGCAATTTTCCATGGTCTTTTTATTCAGGAGGGGTCATAAAAGAAAAAACTCAGGGACATAAATAAATAGACTATCTCTACTAAATGAAATTACTCAGTTATGACAAGAACACAAGGGCTCTGGGGATGCAGCAATATATAATCAACTCCTTCAGACAATAAAAGTGGAATTAGCAGTTAGACAGCACAAAAATTCAAACCTGCCCACAGTACACCAAAGCATATTACTATGAATTTAGCAATAGAAATTCCTTCCTACTTGCTAGGGCTGTGAAAAGGAAGTTTGAGGGGGGGGGATGATTTCCTTGATCACAGAGACATCACCCTAAGGTCTATGAAATTATGGTTAGAAAAGAATTTAACTTGAAAAGTAAATGTGACTGCTCCACCTTAAGATACTGTGAAATCTAAAAAAGTCCAATCCACCCAATAGGACAAAATATTAATCATAAACTTAAACTTTAATAGAATCAAATATCTGCTGCCCACTGCAGCTGTTTCCCTTTATGAAATATTAAGGTTGGTCAGGGAGGGAATCTGGAAGAGTAGATCTTCTGCATTTCCCCTTTCCCGTTCTTTTCTCACCAGGAAGAAAACTTAGCCTGAAAAATCTGCAAACTGTGCTGAAGGAAGGAAGAGTTCCATTGCATGATTGGAATATGAAGAGATGGCATGCAGTTATCTCAGTGTCATGTTCTGATCACTGAGAGAGAGAGAGGTAGTATCATGCTTCTCTTAGCCTCCCTGTACTCTGCACTGTACAAATATGAAGCTATTTGGGTAGGAGAAATGAATGGGGGGGCAGACAAAAGAGTAGTAGCTCTACTGTGTGGTACAGAAGGTATTGTCAGATGTATTATCACCTGGAAGGACATGGCTGCTGAGTGAGATGCCCATCGGGATGGAGTAATGTAGTTGTTAACTGCCCTCGAGTCGAGCCCAACTCATGGTGACCCTATGGATGAGACATCTTCAAGATCCTTTGTCCTCCATTTCTTTGCTTAGTTCCTGCAAATTCAGGCCTGTGACCTCCACGAATCTATCCATTTTTCATCTGGGGTTCCTCTGTTTCTACTATCCTCTACCTTTCTAGCATTATTGTCTTTTCTAGTGATCTGTGCCCTCTCATGATGTGGCCAAAGTACAACCACCTCAGTTTGATCATCTTGGCTTCCAGGGAGATTGCAGGCTTGATCTGTTCAAGGACCCATTTGTTTGTCTTTTTGATGATCCAAGGTATCATCAGCACTCTTTTCCAGCACCACATCTCAAATGAATTGATTTTCTTTCTGTCTGCTTTCTTTACTATCCAGCTCTTGCATCCGTACATAGTGATGGGGAATACACTGGTCTGGACATAATAACACACACACATACACCAAATGCTGGTAATATTCCATGTCAGCTGTCTACCAGCTTCACATGAGCTGGAATTAATAAAATGTCATTTGTGACACTACAGCATGAATTTTGCATTAGGCTTAATTCCGTAGAGTTCACAACTGACACAATCTCTTTTTATGACAATCTTTTCAATTGTCCTTTTTAAAAAAAAAATCCTTTGTACATTTAGCATGTCATAAAGATGTTTGAGTTCTCTTTGGCAGTGAGCTGTCTTTAATCTCAAGAAAGAGCTTTCATATAACCCATTCATGCCTACCACATGTTGAATGAAGTCTGAGGAAGAAAGCCAAGCCTCTCCACCTCAGTGCTGGTGTCACCCAGTATATAGTGTCATCCCCACTGACCTCCTCTCATACCAGACCATACAGAATCCTTAGTAATGTTTTTTGTACTAACATTACCGGTAAATCATATATCACTGAATATAATGGCATGCAACATAAACAACTAGCTACATTGAAATTACACCTTTAAATTACAATATCATATGCCCAGCCTGAATGTATTTACATTTACATAAATTTACATTGATCCCAATAAAGCATATGCATTACCCACCCATAGACCCTGGATTTTGTGCTGTCCTCACAGAACAATTCAAAAAACTTTTTTTTCAAGGCAAGGAAAGAGGATTATCCAATGTTTATGGTAAGCCCGACCCATAACACACACAAATGCAATAAGCAAATGCACCAGGTATTATTCTAAACTTGTTAATGTAGTCCATCATAGCTCATAGATTGAAATATCAGTGCATAAGTAACTTTATTGGCGATAATGCAGGCCAACACCAGTCTCAACAGGGCAATGTGATGACTCCAAAGTAAGCCCTATTGAAATCAGTGGGTCTCAAGTCCTCTATGGTCAGCCAGGAGTACCCTGACCCTAGAGCTGTCCTGACTTCTCCCCATTATCTCAGCCCTGGATTCCTATGCTGGGCAGATATTTGCACGCAAATCCTTCATAGTGATGCTACTGCCCAACTGCACTCACTCTCCAGTCCATTTATACTACTAACAAGGCAGACCAGGTTTTGAACATCAATGAGAAGCAACCAAGGTACTCATCTCAATGCCAGCCTTGTTGTAGTGAAAGATGTTTCAATGGAAGAAAGATTAATGAAGGGATGGATGCAATGTGATAACATCAGCAGACACTTTCTGGAATTATTAATGCAGAGAGTGTGGATCACCTTGGCCAATTAGGAATAGCAGTGCTTATCAAACTCCGAATCTATTCTCTCTTACCTGATGAGCAGGTGGCATGTAAAGAGATTATGAATGTGCTTTCGGGGGGGGGGGGGGGGGCCTGACAGAGAAAAGGGAGAGAGGAAGAGACAAAGAGAGATTTTCATACTCATGTTAGAGAGCTGACAGGCAAAGAGGAGAGTGACAAAGAATGATGAAAGAAGGCAGCTAAGCTTCTGTGTATTCAACATGTCTACATGCCTGGCATGAAAACAAGAGATCCTCCAACCTCTTTTGTCATCAGCATCCTGAGAATCTCTAATTTCTCCCTCTTTTAAAAAGGAGGAATGTTTCTAGTCCTTAGTATTCCCTGTCTGATATAGAGAAAATAGGCTCTACACTATGTCAATATCTTTTCACACCCTCCACATTCAAAACAAATTTGGAATATGTAGTCCCTGTTAGGATATGAATGGGATATATAGTCAAAGGTGAAATGTAAAGATGTGTGTGTGTCTGTATTTTTCCATGTTGTGTGAAAAGTTGTTTTTCTGAGAGCTTGATTCATAGTTATCAGCCCCAGGTGTGATTTAGCCAAAACAAGAAGCTAACAAGACTCCATTCTATGGGAAAGAGGTATTGTTTATATTATGGTTTTTTGTAAACATTGTTAGCTTGGGAAAGTTACTCACGTGGTGGATGATGGACAACAAGAGGCTGGGTTAACATACATCATACTGTCATTATCCAATTAACATAAAGTTAACACCTAGAAGGTGGAGTATGGGATGGGCCTAGAGAGTCCTTTGTCTAAAGAATTGTTTTATTGTTCAAGATGTGAACGTGTGAGGGTGTGTGGCTGGATGCTACAACAAGTTGGATCCTAATGCTTTTGGGATTGTTAAAGATGTAATCTTGTATGGCTGAACTGGACAAGTTCATCACAATGGATTTTACTTAGTTATCTTATTTTTACTTTTTATATGCATTAATAAAGCTATGCTTTTGGACTTTACAATGTGTCTTCTTGACTGAGGAAGACAGGATGCTGGAGAAGAGAAGTTGAGCCAGTTGATGGCAAATCTACACAGTGGCTGTGGATCGCAACAGCCAGCTTGTCCTGCAGACTCTGCTGGGTGCCAAACGGCATCACTACAACACTCATCATCCACACACCAACAAGGGTTATGGGGCCCAGTTATGGCTTTTCTGCCAGTTATGGCCTGTTTGCCAGTCTGTGGATAGTCTGCCAGCTAAGACTGTTTTTGCCAGAAGAGAGGCTTGTTTGCCAGAGGTGGCTGGTCTGCCAGAGGACAAAGAGGCCAAATGTCCAGGAGGACAAAAGCCCAAGAGTCCAGATGACATGTTTACAATGTGGCCAAGAGGCAAGTATTGCCTATCCACGACTTCAGCTGTGCCAGGACAAGGGAACCATGCTTCAGCGGTTGCTGGGAAAAGCAGAGGTGGCTTCAAATCTTCAGATGTAAGTAAAAGTTTACTGCTAAGCTGTTTCTGCCGGATGGCAAAGTGCAGACCTCTTTAAAGACAAGTGTCTGAGGACTCCACTCTTTAAACAGTAAGATGCAGAAAAAAATCAAAGCCTAGGAATGCTGAGAATACTGCGGGTTCAATGCAGTGAAATTTTTGTTTTTGTTCAAGCTGCAAAAGACTCTGTTAAAGGCCATTTTGTTTGATATGGAAGCAGCTGGGGCTTGAGTCACAGAATACATGTTGCAATGTATGCAGTTTAAAATGCAGCATGATTGCTGGACACAGGCGGTTGCCTAAGCCAAGAAGAGAACTCATTCTGTTAACCCTCTCTGAGTTACAGTTATGTTTTGGGAGAGGATGTTTCTTCAGCCAAAGGTTTTGGGAACTGAAGAAAGAATGAATGTTTTCTACACAACTTTGTCAGAAATGCTGTGGTCAAAAGACTTTACAGTTCTTGAAAAAAATACAAAAATCCCTGGTGGGGGTAAAATTTTACACAGTGGTCAATGCTGTGTGGGGCTATAGCAGGTTTGCTAAGATGCCTGAAGTTCAAAGGCTGCAACGGTGTTGCTAAATGCCAAAAGTTTTGCTGGAGGCCTGAGGTTCCAAAAGATGGGAATCTGTTAAGCCAAGCGGTTTGCTTGAAGAGGCCAGAAAATGCCAAAAGAAACAGTTTGCTTGAAGAAAGGCCAAAAAAAGTTGCTTAGTTTGGGGATACCTAAGCAAGCAGCTGAGATTTCTGAAAAAGGCCAGAAATATAAGCTTGGGAGAAAGCCTGGGACAGCATCTTGAGGTCAAAAAATGCGTCCTGAAAAAGACAGCTGATGCACGGAGTGCGAAATCGATGCTTTTACTATAACAGAACAAGAGTTTTAAAAATGGCAATGCAAGGATGTTTGCTACAATCAACAATCTATCTACAACCCAGAGACATTGGGGAAAAACAGAAAAACTACAAGCTGTTTTACAGAGCTGTGACTGTGACTCACACAGGTGAAACCTGAGGACAAGGAGTCTATATATTCTGGGACATATGTTACAGTTTTGCTGAAAAAAAAAATCCTCCAATCTTAAAGATGTTTATCTAGCTGATGGAGGGATAAGAGATGTTAAAAAGAAATTGAGAAATGTCTACATACCAAGTTTTGGTGAGAAAAGTTTGAAAATGTTTTACATATACCTGATTTTACAAAAGGTGTTTAGCTGGTGGTCAGGGGATATACACTGAGCTTTGTGAGAGATAAATATAAAATCACCCCGGCTGGGGAGGTGTATACAAAAGCTATAAGAGGGAAAATATGTGTTTTATACAAAGTAAGACAAATGCTAAATGTGCAGGTATAAAAAATGAATCATTACATTCTGGTTATACACATCAATAATATAGAATCCTAGAGAACATAAGATTTAAAAGCTTGATTAAGCTGGTGGGATATAGATCCTAAATTTTTTTTAAAATGTTTTATTATACAAATGATTTGGGAGATGTTTGGTTTGCCACAGAGTAAAAAGTCAAGGTTTTTCCTGTGACAAAACCGGAGCAAGTAAATTGCAAAAATGACCTGTTGAGGTTGCTGTTAAACAAAAGGGACAAATGTGTGTTACTGAGTGACAACAATTATTTTTTTAGTGATTGTAGATAGATTTTCCAGAGTTTTTATATGTCAGAGTTTTAAGACAGAGATGTGATATAATTAAAAGTTTTTAACAATGAAAAAAAAATTAATTACAAAGGGTCTTTGCTCACAGACCGGAAAAAAAGAAAAAATTTGGCTCACAGTTTGAGAAACTGGCTGAGAGAAAAAAAATCCAACATTGTTACACATGTTATGTGGGGATCCACTAAATTTAAAGTATTTAACAGGTTTTAGATAATATACAAAGATATATGTGCTAACATGTTTTAAAAGGAAAATTAAACCAAAGTGTCAAGATGGTGTTATAAAATATTCAAAAATAACAGTTAGAGATTTTACCTTGATGGTAGAAAAAAGTTTTAATGTTTAAAAAAAAAAAATAACAATTGTGAAAAACATTCAAGTTTTGACTGAGAGTTCCTGCATGGCAGGGGGTTGGACTAGATGCCCTTATGGTCTTTTCCAACTTTATGATTCTAAGTTGAAAAAAGATACATTCAAACAAGAGGTTTTATTAAAGATAAGACAGTTAAAGATCCAAGTGTCAGAAAATGGAGGGACACACAACACACAAAAGACAGATTTTTTTTTTAAAAGTGAGAAAAACACTTTAGGTGAGACAATACAGACAAGATCATTAAAAGATAGAATGACAAAAATCAAAGGACACACAAGTCCAAAAATGATACATGTTATGTCAAAAAAAATTAATAGAGAGTGAAAACAACACACAAGTTTATTATACAAAGGACAAGAGTTTATACATAAGTGGCTGGTGAGCCGGAGAATTTCAAGGAGAGTTTTAAGGAGTTTCAGACAGTGTTAAAGAGTTTCAGGGAGTTTCAGAGGTTTTAAAAGTTATAAAAGGTTTTTTCCTGTTGAGAGAGAGAGAATGATACACTATAGTACAGAAAAAAGTTTAAGTGTTTAAAATTGACAAAGAGGTGTTTAAAAGGTGGTTGATAGACCTGAAGACAAAAATCACAAGATAAATGGATATATAAAATAAAAGATGCCTAATGACAAATAAAAAATACAAAGCTAGGTTAATAACAAAAGGATTTGTTTAACAAAGGTTTAAAAACATTGATAAAACAGTCTGAGGCTGAGAGCTTGTGACTAAAATAAGCTTTTAACAGTAAAGAGGGGCTAGTAAGTGCAACATTTTGGTTTTGAGATTGCTTGTTTAAATGCTGATGTGTTAACACAAAGAGATGACAGCTTTGGTTGTTTAGATTTGAGAGATTTAAAAAAATAAGTTGTCTAGAGAGATGTGGTATCAAAAGGTTTTGATTTTTGAGATTTTATTTTTTGAAGTTACTGGACTGCTGATGAAATGTGTTTAGTGAGTCAACATAAAAAGATTAAGAAAGTGTGATTTACAAAGTGCAGAGGTGGTGACAGGTTTAAAGTCAATAGGTTTTGTTTAAAGTAAAGTTACAGAGAGTTTTAAATATCCAGATATAGAGAGGCTTTGTGAAAGGTTTGATGTTTATAGTTGACAATAATAGATTATAATTTTGTTGTTATAGGTGTTTAAGAAAACAATTGTTTTAAGATAATAAATTAGACAACAATAAAACATTTAATAAGTTTTTTTTTTAAAAATAGAGGCTTGTGATTTAAAATAGCCACATTAAAATAAGAGTGTTTTATAGATAGTTCATTTGCTTTAAAGTTATGTGATATGATAGTCAGTTTAAAGATTGTTGTTTAAATATAGACAAGCTTAAGTGTTGATAGATTAAAAATAAGGATATATAGTTATAAGTGTTGATAGAGTTTTAAGTGCTGATAAAACAAAATATATATAACATTAAATGAGATAAAATAGATTAAACAGTTATAAGATTTACATTGTGATTTATCAGTTGTGATATATAGAGATTCACAGACATACATTTTTATGACAAAAACAAAGGTGTTAAAAAATGTTAAAATATAGGTCAAGATATGTTAGAGTTTTGTAACAAAATGCTAGGGAGAGCTGGTTTAAAATAAAATTGTGTGCCTAGAGTTTAAAGCCAAGCCACAACACTATAGATATATTAACAAAGGGTTTTAGAGATAAAACAACATTTAACAATTATTATAACAGGTTGAGTTGTTACTTTAGATATATAGAGTCAAACATTGTGATTAGATGGTTTTAATAACAACAACAAAATAATTCTCACACATCTATACATTTCAGGAGGGGATTGTTAGGATATGAATGGGATATATAGTCAAAGGTGAAATGTAAAGATGTGTGTGTGTCTGTATTTTTCCATGCTGTGTGAAAAGTTGTTTTTCTGAGAGCTTGATTCATAGTTATCAGCCCCAGGTGTGATTTAGCCAAAACAAGAAGCTAACAAGACTCCATTCTATGGGAAAGAGGTATTGTTTATATTATGGTTTTTTGTAAACATTGTTAGCTTGGGAAAGTTACTCACGTGGTGGATGATGGACAACAAGAGGCTGGGTTAACATACATCATACTGTCATTATCCAATTAACATAAAGTTAACACCTAGAAGGTGGAGTATGGGATGGGCCTAGAGAGTCCTTTGTCTAAAGAATTGTTTTATTGTTCAAGATGTGAACGTGTGAGGGTGTGTGGCTGGATGCTACAACAAGTTGGATCCTAATGCTTTTGGGATTGTTAAAGATGTAATCTTGTATGGCTGAACTGGACAAGTTCATCACAATGGATTTTACTTAGTTATCTTATTTTTACTTTTTATATGCATTAATAAAGCTATGCTTTTGGACTTTACAATGTGTCTTCTTGACTGAGGAAGACAGGATGCTGGAGAAGAGAAGTTGAGCCAGTTGATGGCAAATCTACACAGTGGCTGTGGATCGCAACAGCCAGCTTGTCCTGCAGACTCTGCTGGGTGCCAAACGGCATCACTACAACACTCATCATCCACACACCAACAGTCCCATCTATTATACATTTATTAATCAAATATTAAGCTAATAGGTCATTAATGGCCATGAAGGAATCAACTAAAAGACTATGTAACAGGTCTGTTTTTGACAAGTGGCCTTCTTTTCCCAGCAAAGAAATAATTTATTTTATTTAGATATTAATATTAATATCTAAGGTAAGCAGGCATTTCCCCTGGCAGAATGAGGCATTTACCACCCCATGGATCCACCCAATCTATATCATGAGATCACAGGGCAGTGTACAATTAAGATCAGTTTAAACAGATCAACACACTGCCTTGGAGAGTGGTGGAGTCTCCTTCTTTGGAGGTTTTTAAACAGAGGCTAGGTGGCCAACTGTTAGAGGTGCTTTGATTGTATCTTCAACTATTAGGAGGCTAAGAACAAAAGCAACAACAACCAGAGCAGAGTGGGGTTGAATTGGATGGCCCTTGTGGACTCTTCCAACTCTATGGTACTATGATTCTATGAACACTATTAAAAACAATATAATGTAAGACAATTAAAATATGTCAAATAATTTAGCAAGATCGAAACAGGCTTGAAATGCTGAAACCATTTCAAAACATGTAGACAGACATTTTGGAGTAAATCTGTTGAGCTCCAAAGGTGAAAGCAGCCATAAGTTTTACTTGGTGATGAAATGAAGTCAGCATTGGTGCCAGTTGGGCATTGGACCACTGAGTGCAACAGCCATGAAGACCCTCTCTCATGTCCTCCCCCAATTGTGGTGGAACACAGAGGTTCTCCCTCAGTATTAAGTCCTGAACCATTTAGGGCTTTAAATGTCTTCATCAGCATTTTGAATTCAAAATGGACGTGTTATTGGAAGTGTTATCCGCAACCAGTGTGACTCCTTTAAGACTGATGTTACCTGTATGGCAAATTCTAGTCAGCGATCTGGCTTCTGTGTTTTGCAGTAGTTGAACCATCCACATCATCTTCAAGGACAGCTCCATGTACAGTGAGTGCATTACAGTAGTCTAATTGGGAGGTTACCAATGCATGAACTATTGTGGCTATGCTATCCCTATCTAGGAAAGGCAGGGCTGGCAGTTCAGTTAATGCTGACCTCAAGCACTCCAAACCATAAAGACAATTTGGACCTCCAGAAACAAAAACAACATTGACCCACAACTACATTTCTGCTCCTTCAGGGGAGTGCAACCCTGTCCGTTAAAGGCTGTCTATGTATTTCCTGGACAAAAGAATCACCAACCCACAGAGCCTTCCTCGTCATATTAGGATTCAGCTTCAGTTTATTGGCCCTCATCCAGCCCATTACAGCATCCAGGCTCTGCTCCAGCACTTGCACAGCCCCAGCTGACTCCAATGGCAAGAAGAAGCAGAGATGAGTGTCAACAGCATACTTATGGCACCCAACCCAAAACTTCTAATGACCTTGCCCAGAAGCTTTATATAGCTATTAAATTGCATGGAATATTAGATGCCATGTAGCACTGCAGCACCCAACAGCTTAATAGCAATAGATGATGATGATGATGATGATGATGATGATGATGATGATGATATTTATTTCTAGTCTACTACTGTTCAGGAGTCAAAGAGGCTTACAACAAATTTAAAAACGTGTTGTTAAAAATTCACAGAGTATAAGTTAAAATGAGATTAAACAATCAAAAAATTAAAATCAGATTAAAACACCCACACATTCACAATTAGTGAGATCCTGCTTAGGTGAGATGGGACTTATGTAGTTACCCATCAAGGCCTGATGGAACAAAAAGGTCTTGTATACAAAAAGAATAAGCAGGGAAGATGCCACTCTAACCCCTCTGAGAAGGGAGTTCCAGAGCCACACAGGATGCCCTCCCATGTTCCCATTAGATGTATCTGTGAGAGCAGTGTATAATATATATATAAAACTTAAAAATAAAGCAACCTCCATCCCAAACAAAGCCTCCCTGCAAGTAACACATTAAAAACTTAGCCTCTCATGAAGGGGAATTCCAGAGGGTGAAAGCAGCCCCTGAGAAGTTCTTTCCCATGTCTTCATCAAACAAGACTGTGATGGTGGTGGGACCTCCCCTGTGCATCTTAAGACTACTACAAGTTCATATAGGGCTATATGGTCTTTCAGATAGTCTGAATCTAAGCTTATATAAGGCTTTATAGGTCATGACCAGCACTTGAAGCCACGGTCCTGAGTCTGCAAGACCTGAGCAAGACTGTTGATGACAGGGTGACTTGAAGATCCCTGATTCATAGAATTGCCATAAGCCAAAGTTGACTTGATGGTACTGGGCCACAAATAACCAACTAGATGATCTTGAGCAAGTCACACTTCCTCAGCCCCAAAGAAGGGCAATGACAAATTTCCCCTCAATAAATCTTGCCCAGTAAACTCCATGATAGGATTGCCATAAATCAAAAATAACCTGAAGAACAACAAATATGTGACCATTCTAACCATCAGAGATTGGACACCATCAAGTCTAAGGGATATAAAACAATTTATGGTAATATGCAACTGTGATGATATTCCATACCAAGTTGGCCCCACAGTTCCAATCCTTGGGCTCTGGTAATTCACCTTACTTTTTACCATTATGATCCCTCACTGGATTTGATATTCAGACCTCAAGGTGACGGCTACTCTGGACAAATGGCTATGTTGATCAGTTCAACATGGGCTTGCCTTTTAGTTTTTGAAAGTAAACAGATGCAATTGTAGACATTTAAAAAAAAAAGGTAAATATTCATTCTATAACAAATATGTTAAATGTAAAACTTCTGAACTCTTTCTATTTGAAAGCATACCAAAAGCCAAAAAGTTTTTAAAATGATTTCTCAGAGCATGGGGGGAATTTTTTTTTTTTTTTTGAACCAGAACTCCCAGAAGCTCTGGCTAGTTTGGCCATTGGCTGTGGGATTCTGGGAGCTGTAGGCTCAAAAAATAATTTTTCCTAAGCATGGACTCACTTTATGGTATCTTTGCCCTCTCAGACATCCTACAGCTTAGGACAACATCTTATCAGAAGCACTTCCAAAACATACACTTAAGGGAAAATCTTGCCAAATAACACTTTCAATTTTCTGTTCTTATCAGCATCACTCATCTTTGAGTAATAGCCTGGAGTCAGGGCAGCCTGCTCTCCTAATTGTATGTGTGGCACTTCTTGGGATAAGTGGTTTTTACATATGGCAAGGAATGACATCAATCTAACTCTAATTGCCCCTGCGAGAAACCAGTTGTATTTTTGAAGATGCAGTCATGCTGTAGTGTACTGGCTGAAAGGCTGAGCTATGAATCATAAGGAACTGTGATTTGAAATCTCACTTCTGCCATGAACTAAGGTGGTCTTTCTTGCCTAAAATACAGAGATAGCAATTGTGACTTACCTTATAGCAGAGATGGAGAGCATGACCTCTCCAAAAATTCTTGGACTTAAAGTTTCATGAGCCCTGGCTGACATAATCAGTGGTGAAGAATTATGGGAGACAAAAAAAATAAGAGCCATGCTAGGTCAGACCAAAGGCCTATGTAGTGCAAGAATCTGTTCATATAATGCAAGGGTCCCCAAACTACGGCCTGTGGGCCGGCCCCGGCCCATCGAGGCCTTCTTACCGACTCGTGGCCAGTCCTGCCACCACAGCCGCCGGGCACCATTTTGTCTTCAAAAATGGTGTCCGGAGTCGTGCACATGCGCCCAGCATCGCGTGTGCATGTGCAAGACTCCAGGTGCCATTTTGGAATACAAAATGGAGCCCAGCATCACGCGCACATGCACACTACTCAGGTGCCATTTTGTCTTCCAAAATGGCACCCAGAGTCGTACGTATGTGCGCGCAATGCCGGGCACATGCACATGACTCCAGAAGCCATTTTAGAAGACAAAATAGCACCCAGAGTCATACGCCTGCACATGCGTGCACCTGCGCATGCATGCCTCCAGCCCCCCGGAGATCTGGGGGACAGCGAACCGGCCCCCAGATCAAAAAGTTTTGGGACCCCTGATATAATGGCTAACTAGTTGCTTATGGGAACACCATAGTTTGACAAGTCTCTTCAGAGGAGGTTTGCCTTTGTCATCCTCTGATGCTGAGAGAGTGTGCCTTGCCCAAAGCCACCCAGTGGGTTTACATGGCCAAGCCAGGATTCAAACCATGGTTTCCAGGATCCTAGTCCAACACTCAAACCACTAGGTCACACTGGTTCACCTCTACTACTGGAGAGCATATATATCTAGCATGATGATTAGCCACTGATAGCCCATTCCTCTGTGAATCTGTCCTATTCTCTTTTAAAGCTTTACAACTCATTGACCATCACAACATCTTTTGATACTGGATTCCACAGTTTTAACTATGCACTGTCATAAAGAAGAATGTTTTTATTTCAATCCTGAGCTTCTGTGAATGACTTCAAGTTCTAGCATTGTGAGGGAGGAAGAAATATGGTCCTTTACCTAGCTTTTCCATGTCATTTTGTTGTTGTTATCTGCCGAGTCAACCTTGACTAGACCCATGGCGACTCTGTGGGTGAGATACCTCCAAGAACTCCTGTCCGCCACTTCTCTACTCAGTTCCTCCAAGCCCATGCCTGTGTCCCCCCTGATTGAGTCCATCCACGTGGCATGCAGTATTCCTCTCCTTCTTCTCCTCTCTACATTTCCTAACATTATTGCTTTTTCTAGGAGGAAAAAAAGCATTTCCCTCGGGCCGAATAACATCCAAGATGGCACCAGCCATGTCATAATGCCTCACAAACCCCAACAACAACACTATTCCCTCTTCATTGACATGTTTACAGGCAAAGGGTGGGGAATCCATGAATTAATCAGTTTATTGATTAAAATCCTACAAAGAACTGGTGTGGTTTCATTAATTGGATAACGGCCCTAGAGCATGCCTTTCATTTTTGTGAGGCTCTTAGGGGAAGACAGATGATGCACGGTGCAGAGATTTGGGAAAGAGTAAAACAGCGATGCCATTTAGATCTCTGCCTCATGAGTTCAACTCAAGCCTGAATGCGAGTGTCGTGTCTCCCATCGCTTTATCCAGGTGCCATTGTCATCTTGGCCTGAGCAACTCTGAAGCATTAGGGGGACAATTTGTCACATCAACAGGGTTGTCTGTTGTTGGATTTGGAGCATCAGTTCCTTCCTCCTTTCTTTTCTTCTGAAAGTCTCCCATCACACAATGCAAATGCCCATCTCTGGCCCATTTTCTGTCTCTCTGACAGCTGCACATCATCCACGGGTCTCATTTTGGGAAGCAGATGCCTTAATTGACTCCTGAAAAAAAGAAAAAGGGAGGAGGGGAAGGAAAGAGGCCTCAGCCAAAATGATGCACCCTGCAGCTTTCCATGGCGAACTCGTTACCATAGGAACAGCAGGTTCCGCTTTCTGGACCACAAAGACAGAGTCAAAGCGACACCTACAGGCCAGTCAGAATACAGCAACATCTCTAGAAACCTATTTGTGAACAAATGACAAGAAAATAATCAATAACAAGGGAGCAAGGGACTAGCATCCCCCAAAACCTCTATAGAATATAAGCCAGAGTTTAGCAGGTCTTTGTCTCCAGACTAAGGGAAAGGTGTTTTGTTGAATATTCCATTTTTGTTAAAAGCAGGGTTTGCTTGGGTCTTTCATATTTCCTGCATGGAAATATGGTACAGGTGGCCCTCTGTTTCCACAAGTTCCTTATCCACAGAATCAACCAACTATGGCTTGAAAATATTCCAAAAGATATATATAAATTCCCAATTTGCCATTTTATAGAAGGGACACCATTTTACCATGCCATTGTATATAATGGCACTTGAGCATCCACGGATTTTGTTATCCATGGGGAGTCCTGGAACCAATACCCAACGGATACCGAGGGCCCACTGTATTTATAAATACACACACACCACCTTTCTACCAAAGAAAAGGTGCTCAAGACAGTAGGCAATAATAAAATACCCATTGAGGACAAAAGTTTGATTTAAAATATAACATAAAAATAAATAAATAAATAAATAAATAAACATAACAATAAAGACACAATCAACAGTCAACTACTTGGAGAACCAAAGCCCTTCTATTGTCCCAATTTGTCTGGGACAGTCCCAGTTACTCTTCTGTTCTTCTATTTTTTCAACTGTTTTTAATACGCTCCAGTCTTTCTATCTCTTCTCCTCCTATTTCCCTCCTTTGTTCTCAGCTTATTTCAATTGCTGTAAACAGAGTTCATCATGCAAAAGTAGTTTGTACTCAACTCACCGGGGAAGAGAGGAGAGGAGGGGGAGAATCTTGCCCTTCCTAGTAGGCTTGGGAAAACCAAATCCCAACAATCTTTCCTAGCTTGTATGATCTTTCTCATTAATAACTTTTGTCATCTTGGCCACGCTCTGATGTTGCTTGGCCCCATGTGACCTGGTTTTCATCTGTGCACTGTTGGAGGGTATGGTACCCTGCCAACAACAGATCAACTTACAAGCCAAAGGCCTGGCAGAATAAAAATGTCTTTGTCTGCAGATGGAAGGACAAGAAACAATAGCCTGTTCATGTGTTAGGAAAAGTAGTTTAATATTCCACATTTCTCTCATAACTGGGTTTCAGGGAAACTCATAAGAATAAGATACTGGTAGAAATTTCAAAAACACTAAAAACAAAACATAGCACCCAAACAAGTTTTAACACAACTGAATTAAAAGCAATTTAAAAGTTCAACAACAACAACAAAGACATCATTACCCCATTGAAAGGCAGTCTCTTACTAAAAATTCATCTAAACAAAAAGATCTTTGCCTGCAGTGCAAAGACAACAGTCCAGGCTACCCTTCCTAGAAGGGAGTCCCACAAGAAGACCACCTCTTGTGTCACCAAGAAGGCATTCAGTGTGTCTTTGAGGATGGCAGGACTGAAGGAAGGGCCTCTAGGATGGGGAATGGCCAGAAAATATTGTAATAAGAACATCTGGGATATATCACCTCCCATGCTCAGGTCTTGTACATCTCAGGTGGGCTTTTTGGCGTGCTTCCCTGGTGACACAGAGTTATATGATCTTCGAATTTGGGAGTATCAGGCTAGACAAGACAGCCACCACTAATAAGTCACTGATGACCTACAAAGATTGTCATAAATATTGGTAGGAGATAAAAGCAAGTGTTATTAAGCAAACACACATATAGGCCAAGGAGATGTTTTGTATAAATATGGTCCTTCAGACTCTGTTCAGTGGGCTTCCTCTGAGACCTTGACTGTAGTGTTGCTGTTGGTCAGCAACTGGGGTGCCTTCCTTGTCACCTCCAGAGCCATGGTCCAGCAATCAAACCACTATAGCACACTGGCTCAAGCCTGACATACATCATCATAATTAAGCTAATTCGTTTTTATGGTCATCGCACCATCGTAATGACTGAAAATACCCCCCAAACCCTACCTTTTAAACCATACAGCTCCACCACAAAGAATTTCCAAGGCACTGGAGAGTGGGTGGTGAGTGATGATATTTCCAGTCACCCTCCTGATAGATGTGTGCAATAGTTTTGGGGATGATTTCCCCGTCAATTTAGGATAGCTATTTGAAAATATAGGCAAGCTTTTTTCTGGAAAGGTTTTATATTTCTCTGTCTAAATTATTAGATTGCAGATACAATAAGGTCCTTTGAACAATAGATGTTGCCTCTCCCAAAAACTCAAAACCTATCTTACATGTGGCCTTTCAGTGCTATTGTTCTAAGGGCCTAGAGAAGACCTAATATAACCATTTTTCCAAGGCTGCTCTCCTGACTTACATCAGAGTCTCTTATGACCCTTTTGCTCTGGGCTTCAAACAAGTCAATTGCTCTGAAAGTAGCTAAATTTCTGAGTTTAGCTGTTTTAACCAGATCATCTATGGCTCTGTAACTGTGTTTAGATTTAATGCATTCCTTTTTTAAAAAGAGTAGCTCTTCCCAATTTGTGGGAGATCCGTTCCGGACCACCACCACCCACGAAAATAGTGACTCACAAATATTTGAGTTCCATTGAAAATAATGACACGTGCGCAGAGCGCCATTTTGACCCTCTCTGCTTGTCCCTCCCGTGAAGAGCAAGACCATGGACTTCAGATATGTAAATGGTGAGGGATAACTGGTTCTGTTGTACTATGCACATTTTACAAAAGGGTATGTTTTTAACATGTTTTAATGAAAAAGCTTGGATGCTCTATTGACTGCAATAATGAGAGAGTAATGGTTTCAATTTGAGCTTATACATATTTTGCCTTTTTGTCCAAAGAGGTTCAAAACTGCACTCCTAAAACCAGTTATGAGCCCCAATGAAGTTAGACCTAGATCAGTAAATAGATTTCAGTAAGACTGCTCTGAAAGATAGGAGCAACTCTGAGAGGGATGTTGTGCTTTCAACATTGGTGATGGGTTCATTTTACAAATGTCTTCCCTTCCAATTCCAACCCCGTGCCTGCCTATCCTTTCCTTTCTGCTTCTCTCTCTCTCTCTGTATATGAATATCTCTTGCATAATTTGATTCCTTTTCATCCAGTTTTCTTTAAAGCTGAAATTCACAGTCTTACACCTTGATCTTTGGCACATTTGTTTTCAGTGACCTGGGTTGCCTTCCTTTAAAATGTGCTTTAGGACTCTAGTGATGGACCAGGGGGCAAAACAATTATATCCTGTATGAATGGTAAAGAAAATTGAATTGAAGAGTGTGAAGAAAATTGAATCCTGTCCCTTATGTGTTCCTGGAGCTATGAAATAACCCACATATTCTTTCCTTCTTTTTCACTAGAGGGCTCTCTCTCTTGCACAAAAGATTTCATTTTATTACCAATAAAAGGGGAAAAACCCTAAAGCTACCATTTGCAGAAATCCAATGGAGAGTTGCTAGCAGAGCAACTTGGTTGATTCTTTGGATCTTGGGCAAGATACTAAAAAAGTAAAAGTGCAAGAGAACTATTTTCTCCTGTAGCCATTTTAAAAGTTAACTGTGCATTAAATTATTAGGCAGCACTTAAGGCTTCTGACCCATTAACCTATCACAGATCACTAGGTTTATTGAAAATAGTAACAATAACAATGAAAGTAATAATATTGTTAATACTATTGTGATTTTTACTAGTTACATATGTAAACCACCATTCTTCCAATGAATTCAAGGCAGAATATGCGGCTCTCTTCCTTCTCACTCTGTCCACACAACAACCCTATGAAGTAGGTCAGGCTGACCCAAGATCACCAAATAGGTTTTATTGCTTGGGGGAAACCCAAACTTGGATCTCCAATGTCCATACCTTCCACCATTCCACAGATGAAAACTGGAACATATATGGCAAAGCAACATCCAAGTATGGTCAAGATGGTCATAGTTGTTAATAAGGAAGAACACACAAGCTAGGAGATGATTTGGTAGTTTGCTTTTGCCTGAGCCTACTGGGAAGGGCAAGATTATGCCACTTTTGCACTTTGAACTCAGTTGGCAGCCATTGAGGTAAACAGGATGAAGGAAAAAAGTGGGAGGAAGGAGAGAGAAAAACTGGGACATTTTAAAAACAGCTGAGAAAAGTATGATGACAGAAGATTAATCAAGATTCTCCCAATTAAATTGAGACAATTTGCTTCTGTCTGACTCTACTGGAAAGGGCAACAGTCCACTCCCTCCTCTCCTCTCCTTCACCCCAGCTAAGATAATGAGTGAAAACTAATTTTGCATTTTGAATGCTTCTGCTGCTATTGAAGGCAAGGGTGGAGGGAAATCATAGAATCATAGAATTATAGAGTTGGAAGAGACCACAAGGGCCATCCAGTCCAACCCCCTGCCATGCATGAACTCCCAATTAAAGCATCCTCGACAGATAGCCATCCAGCCTCTGCTTAAAAACTCCAAGGAAGGAGACTCCACTACTCTCCGAGGAAGGAGTGTGTTCCACTGTCGAACTGTCCTTACTGTCAGGAAGTTCCTCCTAATGTTGAGGTGGAATCTCTTTTCCTGGAGCTTACATCCATTGTTTCGGGTCCTATTCTCTGGAGCAGCAGAAAACAAGCTTGTTCCCTCCTCAATATGACATCCCTTCAAATATTTAAACACGGCTATCATATCACCTCTTAACCTTCTCTTCTCCAGGCTAAACATTCCCAGCTCCCTAAGTCGTTCCTCATAGGGCTTGGTTTCCAGACCCTTCACCATTTTAGTTGCCCTCCTTTGGACACGCTCGTTTCTCCACATCCTTTTTGAATTGTGGTGCCCAGAACTGGACACAGTGGTAGGAAGGAAATGGTAGGAAGAGAGGAAAAGTGGGATATTTTAAAAGCAACAGAGAAAGTGGAACAGCAGAGGATTATCTGAAACTATCCCTGACATACCTGGACAGCTGGAGGGTATGCAGATATGGGATACAAGGCCTTCCATATTCATCCATAGCCTGCTTCCCGTACAGCAATTGGGCTTACAATGGATGGATCTGGCGAGCTTCCTGTTGCCTTGGCAGGAGATCCTGTCAAAGCCTTGGTTGACCTCTGGAGTAGGGAATTGGCCAGAGTGGTGGACATGATCACTCTTAAGTGTTCCCTCCCATTGAATGGAGCCAAGCAAGTACCCTTGTTTATTAGGAAACTGACAGTGAAGAAAGGAGTGGAACGGAAGCTAGAATGATGATGGCAGGAAGCTCAGAGCAAGTCCTCCCCATGCCATGGAATAGCTTATGAAGCATTTGTTCTTCACTGCCATCATTGCATCCAAATAGTGTCATCCAGTGAAACTGTCTCAAGTGGTCAGGGGCCTTTTACATTCTGCTCCACAAGAAAAGGATGTAAACTACTCAGCAACTCACTGTGGAGAAATTTTGCATGATACTTTGTGGATAAAATCACTCAGATCCACTCTGACTTGGATGCCATAGTTGACACAGGTCCAGTGGATATAACCTTGGCCCCTGCTTGTCCAGTATTATTGGGTACATTTGTGCAACCTGAGGATGTGGACAGGATCCTTAAAGAGCCATCATGTGCATACTGGACCCATGATCTTCCTGGCTGTTGAAAGTAGCCTGAGCGAGAATGGCAGATTGGGTAAGGGAAGTAATGAATGCCTCACTACAGCAATGCAGGTTTCCACCTTGAATAAAAGAGGCTGTGGTGAGACCATTACTGAACATGTCCTACTGGATCCCACCATAGTGGGGTCCAGGTTTCCAGTATCCCTTTTGGGGGTAAGTTTCTAGAGTGTGTAGTGGTCTTCCAGCTCCAGGGATTCCTGGATGGAACAGATTATCTAGATCCATTTCAATCTGGCTATAAACCTGGCTATGGGTCAGAGGGAGCTTTGGTTGCCTTGTAGATAACCTATGCAGGAAACTAGAGAGAGGAGTGTGTCCCTGCTGGTTCTGCTGGACCTCTCAGTGAGGTATTCTCAATATAAAATGTCTTGGCATTGATCTGGCCAGCCTTCCCTGCAGCAGATAGCTGCTCCTGACTCTTCCAATCCTTTCCCTGTTGGAAAATGGAATTGTTAGTCTCAAGCTTTTTGCCTTCATTTGGCCAGAATTCAGTGATGACCACTGATTCTCTCCAACATCCTTAGAGCTTGAGTGGTGGGTTTTTTTTTAAAATGTTATTTTATTTTCTCTTTCTTCCAGGGTTCTTATAAACATGGCCATTGTCCCAAAGGCACAGGGAAGGACTCCTCTTGAATATCTAATTAGGTCTCCATTAGCATTTCTTTCAGAGAGCAGATGCAGCCTTCCCTCCTGGTACACAATCCCATCTGTTGTTCCCTGCCATCATTTGCATGTGGAAGTGGTACTCCTGCCTCTATATTTAATAGCAACACGTTTGCAGTCATTTTCTAGGAGTTGCAGGGAGTAACACCATTTAAATGTGGCAGCATGGCACTTTGTTGCATCTTTGCTGAAAAAGAGGTGCAACAAGTTCCCTGGCCCCATCTCCTGATCTTGAGTAGGAGAGGGGACCCCAAAGACTGTCTAGTTGCCACCATCCAACAATTTACCCCCATGTGATTCAGTAACTTAATGAGAAGTTACTGAGGGGCTTATATTGCCTTTCTCCACCTCTCCCTTTGCAAATACTCCCCCCCCCTCCTGTTAGAGATGAGAATCTTATAAGCGTATGCATGCACACCACTACACCACAATTTCAAATGGCTGCTATTTGGGCAAAGCCCTTATCACAGCAAACTTTAGTTAACCCAGCCGACTATCTACTTTCTGTTTGTTATTTGAATGGTGGTTTAGGTTTCCAGAGGGAATTTATAGAAGTAAAGCTTTCAGAAAGTCTTGGGACCAGCTTTCTCCTCCATGCTGTCTAATTTATTTCCTTCTGGTAGATGTGTACTGGTTTAACTCAGTCCGCTTTGGCATCGCAGTCTCCATTTTGTGCCGTTAAAGGGGAGTACTATAAAGCACAAAGCCCCTTCGGATTTCACTTAAGGAAGAGCGGTTTCTTTTTCATCCCCTGTGTCAGCAACAGAATGGCAACTCAGCATTGCTCTTAGTGTAAAATATTGCCCAACAGCAATTTAGCAGACGTAGAGATGAGATAGTTTGCCCCTAAATATCCATTTGCGAGGGTTGCTGCCTCAGCCCTCCTCTCAAGAGGCTCATTTGGAAGAAAGCAGCTTCATTTGTTTGAAAAACCAGCCTTCCATTTGAGGCCAGCCATTTCCCCTCACAAAGCGATGCGAAATATCAAATATCACACTGAGTGGCAAGCAAAAACACCTGATGTTGGGCTAATGTATACTGGAACACTTTGGAAGCAGCGTTGGCACTGAATCTTTTGTCTGCTCTGATACTTTCAACTGGCCTACCTCCCCCTGTAGTATGTGGTGAGTATGGCTGCATCCGCACTGCAAAAATAATCCAGTTTGACAACACTTTAAGGACTGTGCTATGAAATCCTAGGATTTTTTTAGTTTGTTGTGGCACCAGAGCTCTCTCTGACATAGAAGACTAAATATCTCACAAAACTCAGATTCCGTCCACCCTGCAGAAATAATCCAGTTTAACCCCACTTTAACTGCAAATGGCTCAGTGCTATGGAAATTCTGGGAAGTGATGTTTTGCAAGACATTTCGCTTTCTCTGTCAGAGAGCTCCGGTGCCATAATAAACTAAAATTCCCAGGATTCCCTAGCACTGAGCCAGGGCAGTTAAAGCAATCTCGAACTGGATTATTTCTGCAGTGTGTTTTGGACCCATAGGACAATGAAACAGTGCCTCCAATGCACTTAAAGAAAGCAGGCTCACTTGTAGGGGAAATACATAGGTTTGTCCCCTAACACTTTGCCATAATTCCTCCCTAAACTGTGCCTTTTCTGCTTAACTGTAGGACTGGTCCTGTTAAAAAGCACCATCGAGACCCGATAAGTTTATTCTCTGATGCCAGCATTTCTTTTCTTTTTTTGTTGTTAAATAATAATAATAATAATAATAATAATAATAATAATAATAATGTTTATTTGTATCCCGCTTATTGCCAGACAATCCAAGTGGCTTACAATACAACCCGTATAACATATCTCCAAAAAGAAAAACCAACCCACCCCCTAATCAACTTCTACTGCGTTCCTCATCCATCAACAACTGATGGGGCCACGAGAGGAATGCAGGAGTCAAGGAACCCAAGGCCGGGGTGATTAGTCTGGGAAGGCCTGCCGAAAGAGATCCGTCTTGACAGCTTTTTTAAAGCTGTCCAGTGATGTCAACTGACGGATCTCGTCCGACAGGCCGTTCCAGAGTTTGGGGGCAACAACAGAAAAAGCCCTCTGGGAGGTCGCCGCAAGCCTTGATTTTTGAGGCTGCAGCAAATTCTTCCCAGAGGACCGGAGAGCGCAGGGAGGATTGTATGGAATTCAGCAGATCCAGAAGCGCTTTAAGTGGGTTTAGTGTTGGGGGTCCCTTCACAAACCACATCAGGGAATCGGCGCAAGTGCAAACAAGGGCCATTTAAACCGGTTCAGATCCGCTTGCAAACCGGTTTATTATATAGTGAGAATGAGGCCCCTGCTTCTTTCGAAATGAATTGATTCAGCACAAGTGTGAATGCGCTGTCTACTTGATTCGGTCCCTGTGGTGCGGTCACCCCTGTGAGGCAACTCCATGTTGAATCAATCCATTGCTGAATGTGAACGCAAAGTGGATTAAATTGAAACAGGTAGGTTCAATCACGGCTCGAATAGCGTGAATGTCTAGTCAACGCTAAAGTGCATCATTGCTTTGGCTCAAAAAACCAATTTATTTTGTAGTGGGAATGAGACCTACAGATCCCAGGATTCCATAGGATGGAGCCATGGTAGTTAAAGTGGTGTCAAACTGGATTATTCCTGAAGTGCGGATGCAGCGTACGTCATTAATAGAAATGTGGAGGATTAAGGAGCCGAGCACAGAACGCCGAGGCACTCCATTCACAAAGCAAAAGCAGCTTATTTATATACCGCTTCATATCACGCTATGGGATGTCTAAGCGGTTTACAACTGTGAGCTGATTGCCCCCCAACAGTTGGGTACTCATTTTAGCAACCTCGGAAGGATGCAGGCCTGAGTCGAGCCTCAGCCCTGGCTGGTATTGAACTCGCAACCTTGTGGTCTATGAGTGAGTGGCTGCAGTACAGGCATTTAACCACTGCGCCATTCACATTAAAGCGGTGCCAATCTGCACTATTTCTGCAGTGCAGATGCAGACTAAAAAATGTCAGGAACAGTGGCCTTTGCAGACTGCCAGAAATAGTGCAAATTGAGTCCATTTTAAATTGAGGCACTGCCCTGGCTCAGTGCTAGGGAATCATGGGAATTGTATTTTTTTCTAAGACATTGAGCCTTCTCTGTCAGAGAGCTCTGGTGCCACAATAAATTTCAATTGTGTTGTGGGTTTATTAATTTAATTGTTATGATTTTTTTTCATTTAATTGTTATTAGGATTTTAACTATGTCGTTGTTTAATACTGTTTTAAGGGGGGGGGGGATATGCTCTTACTGTAATTGTTTTATGCTGTAAACCGCCCGGATTGGGCAACCATTGAGCAGTATATAAATTTATTATTATTATTATTATTATTATTATTATTATTATTATACAGTTCCCATAATTCCCTAGCACTGAGCCAGGGCAGTGCTTCAATTTAAAGTGGACTCAATTTGCACTATTTCTGGCAGTCTGCAAAGGCCCAATGTCATGACTAAAGTCATGAATGGTATGCTATTACAGGCTTTGTGTGTGTATATATATATATATATATATATGTTTCTTTTCAGCAACTATGCTTTTATAATGTTTCTAATTACATTGATAGTTTACATTTCAACTTTTTCTTATTGATTACACTTTACAGATTATTATGTATCAAGCTGCATTGCTTCTGCAGTGCAAGTGCAACCTTAACCTGAGGATCTAGACAGGATTGGGCTGCAAATCCCAGCAGCTCTGACCAACGTTAAGGGATGCTTGCTAGGAGCAATGTTGAGAGAGATGCAGCCTAAAAAGATTTGGAGGGCTACACAATCCATCCTAGGCAGTGCAGAGGGAGAAATCTGGAGAGCTGCATCCTTGCAGAGATGATCAGAGATCTGCTTGCCTTGGAAACCACTTGAATACAGATTGCACTTGAGAAGCTGCTGCACCTTTAAATATATAGATAGCTAGATATTCCAAAAACCTGACAGTGCTTTTTCTTTTCCCCTCCAGGGATTTCCAGTGCAATCCTAAAACTCCACCCAGGAGCTGCTTCCTGCGCTGGGATTGGTCAGTCTCCTCCTGGCCACCGCCCTTTCTGGGCCCCCAAAGCCCCAGCGATTGGTGGAGCTCCATGCATCGTCACAATGGACCCTTTTGGTCATTGGCCCTTTCGCAAAGTAGGCTGCTTTGGGGGAACTACTTCGCACTTGCAAGCGCCCAGCAGCAACATTGTATCATGTGAGTTTCCTTTTGGAGGGCGGAGGGGCGATCCAGGAGGGATCCACTGGGATCTGCAGCTGTAAAGCAGCAAGAAGAGAAGGCCTGGGAGGTGAGTACCTTGGCATCTCCCTTCCCAGCCCCTGCTCTCTGGCTGCATCTACACTGCAAAAAATGATCCAGCTTGACACCACTTTCAGGGCTCTAGGTCCACTGGGATTTGTAGTTTGACAAGGTCTCTGCCAAAGGGTGAGGGTGCCTTGGTGTTGTTGTGTGCCTCCAAGTCCTTCCCCACTTATGGCCACCCTCTCAGGGGGGGTTCTGGGCAAGTTGGTTCAGAGGAGGTTTGCCATGGCCATCCTCTGAGGCTGAGAGAGTGTGACTTGACCAAGCTCACCCAGTGAGTTTGATGGCCGAGTTGGGAATCAAATGCTGGTCTCCAGAGTCGTAGTCCAATGCTCAAACCACTACACCACAAATCCTAGGATTGTTGGATAGACCCCCCCGACTATTAAAGTGGTATCAAACTGTATTATTATTATTATTATTATTATTATTATTATTATTTCCTCTTTCTCTCTCTCTTTCCAATGATCTTGTTTTCCAGCTGCTCTGGGCTGCATCCACATTTTAGAAACAATCCAGTTTGACACCACTTGAACTGCCATGGCTCCAGGCAATGAAATCCTGGGATTTGTAGTTTGTGGTGACACTAGAGCTCTCTCTGACAGAAAAGGCTAAATATTTCACAAAGCTACGATTCCCAGAATTGCGTAGCATTGAGCCATGGCAGTTTAAGTGGTCTCAAACTGGATTATTTCTACAGTGTAAATGCACCACTTTGCTCTCTCCAAGGATCTGGTTTTCCAGCTATCCTGAGCTGCATCCACACTGCAGAAACAATCCAGTTTGACACCACTTGAACTGCCATGGCTCCATGCTGTGGAATCCTGGGATTGGTAGTTTGTTGTGACACTAGAACTCTCACTGACAGGGAAGGGTATCTCACCAAGCTACAATTCCCAGAATCCCATAGCATGGTGCATGAGAGTTCAAGTGGTATCAAACTGGATTGTTTCTGCAGTGTGGATGAAAACCCTGGTTTGTTTGGAGCTGGAGGAAGAAGTTTAGGAAGACAAAGGTCAAGAAAGAAGTATTAACAGTTGGCACTGGTTTGGAGGGAGGTGAAAAATAGTGGCATATTCTCTGCCTTTTCAAATGAATCAGGGCAAGATCAAGGGATTTGGGAAGATAGTTTTGATATTTGCTCTCTGCCAGATTTTAAAGCAGTTTGCTTTAAAAATGGTGAGAATAACCCAAAGGAAGAAATGAAGGTGTGTATTTTCCTCCCCAAAAACAAACAAATCTACCTTTGAAAAAAAGTATCCACATCAATGAAAACAAAAGTTGCACTGCTGTTTTGATACTCAGAAATTGAGGCTGATTCCCTTTCTGTCTGTTGATGATAGTTTTATTTTACGTGGATTTTTAGATGTTATTTTATAATGTCTTGGTGCAAAAAACCTTGGAGGCAGAACAAATCCCAATTCAGAACATCTCATTCCTCCCCGCCCCCCAAATATCCCTTTTTGAGTTACGATGGCATGTATAGGCAATGCACACAACAACAACAAATAAGTAAGGATAAATAAAGGATAGATAAAGGACTATCTATCCTTACCAATTTGTTGTTGTGTGGTTTTGTGTCAAAAAAGGACAAGCTAAAGGTTCCCAGTGTGGCATGCCAGTTTTGGAGTAACAACTATGTCTTACAAGCGAGATGCTTAAAATAAACCTTTGAAGGTGGTGTAGGTTATTTTGAAGGAAGGATGATTGTTTATGAGTGTGTCTTTTTAAAGGTGCGCTTGTGGTTTTCGAGGGATCGGACCTATGTTTTCAGAAAGAAGTAAAGGCCAGGATGCTTATCTCCTCTTGGGAATACAATTGAAGTCCAGAGTAATCTTAATTAAGGTCATAGATTGCTCCTTTCCAATCATAAATACTCACTTTGCCTTCTGATACTGGTATATGATACCCTGGAGTGATCTGGTCTTTGTAGAGCATAGACGACGTTTACGCCTTAAAACATTTGAGATCATAAACACACACTCTGCATTAATGTGAGGTGGAGAAGAATATCTTGGATGACCTATATTATATTATTTTCTTTGTGGGAAAGAGTGATCCTGCCTGCAGAAAGCATTAATATCTGTGTTTTGCTTCCTGGGATGCACATACGTAGTAAGACGGTAGGGAGGTCGTATTTATTTAAAGGCATGTTTTGAATGGGTTGAGTACAGTTCCTCCAATTCCCACACTGCCAATAAATAAAGCACCAAGTCAGTTATTGTCGTATCCAGTTCTTCAAAGCCCTCTTAAAAATTCAGTGGCAAACAATGGTTCTTGCTTTAGAGATTATGTTGGGGAACGATGGAAGTGCGTCTGTGAACCTCTGTATGTGTGTGTTTAAAATTCTGCCTTTGTGAGCAGAGAAAATTGATTTCAGAGTGCTTTCAATGAAATTGCTGGCTATTTAAGCTATCCTCTGTGATGGACTCCATATGGCTGGATGGATGTCCTTTTAACCCACCTTGCTTCACTGATTTCCAGCTATAAAATTCATTTTAAAAAATCAAGAGTTATACCCTTTGTTAGCTTCCTGGTGCACACCAATGGGCTTTTGGGTTCCATTTTCATCGGGAGATAACTTAATGTGGCCTATTTTATGAAAATGAGGAGATAAAACCTTTAGTCTTGGTGTCTCAGAAAGCCAGTGTGTTATAGTGGTTTGGGTGTTGGACTATGATTCTGGAGACCAGGGTACAGTTCCCACCTCGGACATGAAACCCACTGGGTGACCTTGGGCAAGTTACATGCTCTCAGCCTCGGGAATCATAGAGTTGGAAGGCAATGGCAAGCTGTCTCTGAACAGGTTTGCCTTAGGGTTGCCATAATTTGGAAATGATTTGAAGTCACACAACAAACTTGGAGTCTCAGTGGGGTGCTTACAAGAATCTTTCCCAAGTTAATTCCCTAAAGCTTGCTATGCTTGTCTGTTTCCCTATCCTAAGAACGACCTATTCCCTTTCAAAAATCTAACCACCTCTAATAAAACATGATATGTTATGACTCCCTAGGTTGTGAAGGCAGCATTTGCAGCCATTGTGCAAGGCTAAAAGTTGAATGGAATGATAGACAACCTGGTACCCATCAAATAGTTTGGATTACTGTTCCAATTATTCCTGATCAGTGGTAATACTAGCTGGGACTTTGGTCTAAAGCAGGAGTAGGCAACCTTTCCCCTTTAAGGGCCGAGGGACTTCAGCTCCCAGAAGCCTCAGCCATGTTGGCCAATAGTCCCATGTTGGTCAATAGCTCCTGGGATTCTGGGAGCTGAAGTCCCTCGGCCCTTAAAGGGGAAAGGTTGCCTACCCCTGGTCTAAAGAAACAGCTGGCCTAACCCATATAGGAGACCTTGCATTTTACATGGCATTTTACAGTAGACATAGAAGTTCATGGTCTTTACATCTACATCAATGGAGAATTTAGGAAGGTCTCATTTTGAGACCCTATCCCACTTTTCACACAGGGTCCCCCCATCAGCTTGGTTGTGTTGGCGACGGCTTATAGGTGTCTCACTGCAGTGATAGCTGGAGGAATGCATGTTTTCCAGTCTGGCCTAAGAGCATTTAGATGATCACAATCTTTTCAGCTCTGAAAAACCTCATGTTTGTAGAAATTACAATAGCCCAAAAGTCAGACCTTTGTGTATTTTTCCATTGCATAAATGTAAGAACCCTGAACTGCAGAAACAGTGCTATTTTGGAAAGATCACTCTAATGCTAATGAAAGAGAAAACAGGATAAGCCAAACCTGCATCCTACACACATTTGGTCGGTTGTGTGAGACAGATTCTGTACATAAGCATATGGACCATCCATTCCTTTTAATATGGTAACACATGTCACTGTTTATAAACATGAAGTGTTTCCAGCAGCAAGCCTTTTGCATGGGGGTAAAGCCCACTGAATATGCTGTAGCTCTAAGGTAGGATGACATCTAGGTATTTTTTGGACATGTTTCTACCATTCATAGGCAGCATGGTCAAGGATTATGGAAATTATAAACCAGAATATCTGGATGGTGCCAGGTTACCTGTCCCTGGCTTCTATATGAGTTCACTGTACACCATCCAGTTGTGTTCTTTCAGTCACCCTTACAACATCCTTGTAAGGCGGCTAGCTTTATTATTCAGAAATTATATGGGTGGTGGTATGGCCTGAGGCAGAGGGATGCTATCCTTTCTCCCTAAAGGCACCTGGTAAATTCATGGCTGAGATGAAAGATTCGAACTAGAACAATCCCAGGCAACAGCTCCTTTTCCATCACTGTGCTTCACTTGATCTAATTAAAGCATGAACCGTGCACCTCATCTCCATAATTGCAAAGTAATTTGCTGGTTCATCAACTTCTTAAGCAATAGGCAGAGTTAGGAGCAAGTGGAACAAGATAGACAGGACCAGGCTAAATGGGAAGACAGGATATGATTAAGGAAGTATCATGGAAGTATCATGTCATTAAATATCTAGCTTCTGTAACAAAGTAACCTAGATTTGGCACCCAGAAAAGGCACACTGTAGGAGTTGAGTGAAACATAGAAATGTGTGTCCAGGTCTTTTTCATAATGTACTTAAAATAGGAGTGTGTGGACTGCAGGTCTCGTCATCCCTGACCACTGCCTAGGACTGAAGAGTCCAAGTAGTCCAAGAACTACTTGTCTACTTGCTCCCAATTCAAGAAGGATATAAACAAGCTGAAATGTGTCCTGGAGAGGGGGATCAAGATGGCCTTATGAAGAATAACTTAGGGAATTGGGTATGTTTAGCTTGAAGAAGAGAAGACTGCACGATGACATGATAGCTATCTTTAAATATCTGAAGGAATGTCATGTAGAAGACCGAGCAAGTTTGTTGCTCCAGAGACTAGAACACAAACCAGTGGCTTCAAATTCAACAGAGATTCCACCTAAACATTAGGAAGAACTTATTGACTATAAGGGTTGTTTGACAGCGAGGTGGACAGCCTCGGAGGGTTGTAGACTGTTCTTCTTTGGAAGTCTTCAAATAGAGGTTGGATGACCATCTCTTGGGAGTGCTGTAATTGCATATTCTGGCATGTCAAGGATTTGGACAACTCGGTTATCGAAAGATTTGTATTCGGCCTATAGTGTTCCTGCTGTTAAGATAGCTAAGAAATTTTATTTTTTCAGCACATCAGCATAAAAGTGAAATGCTAAAAGTATCATAGCAGCAGCAAGATAAGCCTATATTTTTAAAAGCTTAGGAAACAACAACAACAAAGCATTACACCCAGTGCTTGCCCCAAGAAGAGGGTGCACCAAGTAAATGTTTCCTTGGTGTCACAACCAAAAAGCCCCCATCAGCCATTGCCTCTTGACAAATTTCTCTCACCTGATGCTCTCCAGATGTATTGGGCCTCTATCATCCCCAGTCAGGATTGTTGAACCCATCTGGAGAACCAGATTGGAGAAAAGTATGCTTCAGAAAACAGGAATGCCTGAGAGCAAGCTTGTGACAGCCCTTAATGCACAAGCAAGTACATGTGGGAAAAGATGGCACTTCAAATACCCAGCTGTATTCCAAACTCTGTTTACTTTTCCTTCCCACAGTGAAAGACCTGAAAGAACACAGACCTTTAGAGTCCTTGACCACTAGTTGCCTTGATCAGTCATTCACCTTTTGAAACTTCACCAGCCATTGCTCATATTTTCAAGCTTGTCTCCTCAGCCTTGAGGACTGCAGACATGAAACATTTAACAGAGGAAGAGCTCCAGTTCTGAGACCACGGGTTTGTACAACATATGTTGTGAACTGTTTGAATATGGGTTTGCAAAATACTTCTGTAACCCCAGTGTGTAGTTTTGCCAAGAATATGAGACAGTGGGGGAAATGGAGAGCAAGTCGCAATAGGCCTGAGTTTGCACATTTCAAGGGAAATAAATAAAGCAGTGAGGGCTATGTTATTTGTTTTATTTTTAGATATATCTTTTTATCTGTTGCCAAGGCCAGCTGAAACTCTGCTGGCCAGTGGAGCTATTGGAAAGGGCAGTTATTGGGAGTCCATGCAGTGAAGCTTCTTCTTGAGAGCTAAATTGTCCCTTCTATGCCTTGCAGGCAATAAATGAAATTGTAACTGCCTCCTTAGAGGCTTAGAGGAGCCCTTTCTGTTGGAATGCTTGCTATGAAGCATTTAGCAATAACAACCACATCAGGACCCCTGATGTGACCTTTAACCACCACTACCACTTCAGTGTGTCTCTGCTCTTCAGTTTTACATCCCCACAGTGGTTTGCATTGCTTCGACTAGCAAGATCTTCAGTTGCAGTGCTCTTTCTGGCAGCACTGGGTAGATATGTCTTGTGAATACATTGAACCTTTGTTCCATGCCTGCTTACAAACTGGAGATGCTGTGGTAGTGGACCCAGAATGGATTTCTCTAGTAACACTATACTGTTATGAACTATGCATGTTGTAATGAAGAGTTGATTGAAGTGTGTGTATGTATGCATGCTTGTTTGCTTGCATACATGCATGCATGCATGCAATAGTGGTATTCTGTACTGAGGATGGTGACTGGTGGTTCCAATGTCAGCGGGGCAATGGGTCCATTACAGGTTTTAGTTTAAACTTTACAGGAGCTATCCCAGGTGATAAAGCTTACCCTCCACATAGGTCCAGCATGTCAGATACCACCTTGAATAAAACCCGTAGTGGATTTTCCACCCAATTCACATGTTTGCCATCGCCGTCAGCTTTAACTTGGAAGGTGGCAACTGCAAGCAAAATGGGAAGATTAAACGAAGAGGCAGCTAAACCAGAATTGCATGTTAAGATAAAGATGTGACTGCCGTGGGAAACTGCAGGCTTGGCTTGGCCTCTTTTCATCTTCTAGAACATGAACTCATACTTGCCTTGATGTTGTTGTCATATATTGACCAGCACCCTGTTAGCGATTTATGCAGATGTAACATAGTGTAGTGGTTTGAGTGTTGGACTGTGACTCGGGGAAGAAAAAACACAGTAAGAGTAGATGAGCCTGGGTTTGCAGGGTTAAAGCAATAGGATTAGCAGGAAGGAGAGGATCATCTACATGCAGTTGCAGTTCACATGGTAGTTCTGTGGGTGGGAGTGAATTTTTCCCAGCAGCAAATACATTCTTTTGAGCTTGTAGTGGAAAGCTGTTTGTAGATCTCTTGGCTCCCTCTTTCACCCAGACTCTCCAGCCAAAGTTCAACATGCTAACCATTGCACTGCCCTTTGCCAGTTTACCAGCATGTGACTATCAGCTGATCCAAATAGCTCAGATGTTATGCACTGCACTGCTGTTTTGTGGGAGTGGGCATGTACTCATCCACACATGGAGTTATGGATCAGTAGAGATGCCTGCATTTCTCAGATTGACTATGGAGGCTTTCACGAGGAGCTTCTGTAAAATTGATCCAGCATGGCATAGTGGTGTGAGTGTTGCACCATGACACTGTGGAGACCAAGGTTCAATTCCTAGCTCAGCCATGAAACCCACTGAGTGATTTTGGGCAAGTCATGTGCTCTCAGCCTTAGCAGAAGGCAATGGCAAACCTCCTCTGAAAAAATCTTGCCAAGAAAACCCCATGATAAGTTTGCCTTAGGGTTAACATAAGTCAGAAACGACTTGAAGGCACACAAGACACACAGTCTTGGACTTCTTGTACTGACAACAAAAGTTGTTAGTGTAAGGGTGTGCCTGTTCAGTGGTTTTCCATAGCTGAACCAGGATTCAAACACTGGCCTTCCAGTGTTCTAGTCCAGTGCTCAAACCACTACACCATGCTGGCTTCTTTACATCTGACAATCCCCCAAATCCTACTTTTGCAGTCTGGCAGCACCCCAACCAAGGGATTTTTGAGGTACTGCAGATTGGAGTGCTGGGAAATGATGTCTCCAGCATTTTCCCAGATGTGGGACATGTTGAGATCAGGCAGCTGGAGGGAATCCTTTGGTGTCATGCCATTTCTGCTTGTCTCGGTGCACTCCTAGACTGGATAAACACTGAAGTCATCATTTTCCAGTGCCTTGATCCACAAAACCTTAGAAATCAGTTGGAGCACTGCCAAGCAGAAAAGGTAGGTTTTCGGGATGGGAATGTGTGCCATGTCCTGTCAGTAATGACAGCAAACCTGAATCCCCAGTAATTACAAGTATGTAAGTCCTGCTTGCAATCTTGTAACTGCTGAACACGATGCAGCCTAAATTTATTATAACACAAGCTTGCTCTATTAGTCAGAATTTCAAGTATGCAAACAGCACATACAGTTTATTGACTGGATAGTCCCTAATTTAATTTAATTTGACCCTACAGTGAGGTCAAAGGAAATTAAGTCTAGAACGTACTGACAGTGACAACGGCTTTCTTAATTTTCATATTATATTAATTTTATATTTTATTATAATGAGTATTAATATTGTAATGTTAATATTTCTTAATGTAGAGAGTTCTTATAGCACCTTTGAGACTAAATGAAAGAAAGAAATTGGCAGCATGAGCTTTCGTAGACTTCAGTCTACCTCCTCAGAAGTAGACTATGAAAGTTCATGCTGCCAATTTCTTTCTTTCAGTTAGTCTCAAAGGTGCTATAAGGTCTCTACATACTGATTCTATAGACTAACACAGCTATGTCTTTGAATATTTCTTAATATTGGGCAATCACCAGGTTGTCGGCGGGGATCACAAACATTCCTAGATATGTCAATTAGCAGATATTGTGTGGTACAAGAACATTATCCAATTCAAAATTCAGATGATGGACTGAAACTTCCTAATAATTTATAACCCAGCGGTCCCTTGTTCTAGTCGACTGTTTGGCTGGTTGGGTTTTTGTTTTGTTTTGTTTTGCACAAAATCAGCATGATGTGTACTGGGCTGGCAATTCTCTCAGCAGTAGTATAAATTAGGAAAAGTAAATCCAATAGATATAAAATGCCTCATTTGCACAGTTTGGGATTTCTGATTAGGTATTTTGCTGTTTGTCTCCTTGCTAAGCTGTAATGGCAATGAAGGTATGATATCACTGTTTGCGGAACAGATTGGTTCTGTGCGGTGGCTCCAGGGAACATGCTCAGTCCCTCCATCGCTGCTATGAGAAGAGCCTGACATAAAACAGAGGCAGCCACTGAAAGAAGGAAACTCTGACAAGCCAGGAAGGCAGAAGGGAAACTCAGGCAAGCTGGCCAGGCCAGGGGTGGACACTGAAGGCTAGGTCCAGGGGCCAGCAGGACAGCTAAGGTAGTATGTGGGGCCTTCTGCTGTGTGCCACACATGTCTCTGTTTTGCCTGAGGAAGATTCCTGGAGGGGAACGTCTTGTCAAGAAAGGGTGATGAAAGACCATCTAGGGTGTGCAGTGGTTCTGGGAACTATGGTCAGTTTCCTCCCCTTGGCAAAGCAGGAACAGTGGTAGACCCAGTGGAATGGGAAGAGGAAGAGGAGCAGCCACCGCCACCTCTACCACAACCATTGCTGCCACCCTGGACCTTGTCTGGGACAAACAGGAGTGACCGTTCCACCAAGTGTTCACCCCTTCTGAGGTATCACCCAGTGCAGCCCGCACCTCTCTAATGATACCCTTGATTCCACCTCCTCCTTGTGGGGTAATTTAAGGGGGGTTGCAGACTGCCAGAAATAGTGCAAATTGAGTCCACTTTTAGGGTTAGGGTTAGTGCTAGGGAATCATGGGAATTGTTTTTTTCCTGAGACATTGAGCCTTCTCTGTCAGAGAGCTCTGGTGCCACTAGCACTAACCCTAACCCTAAAAGTGGACTCAAATTGCACTATTTGCACAGTCTGCAACCCCCCTAAGTTTCCCAAGGCTTCAGCCCTTGCAAACAAAGTTGAAAGAGGAGGACTGATAGAAAACCAACAATCCATGAGAAAATCTTGAGAGAGTGTGTTAGTACTTTCCTATGGGTGTGTGTGTGAGACCAAAATCACATGGTTAGTTTGAATGAGAACGAGAGAACAGTTTGCATGCAGGAAATCCTTATCGATCTAAGGAGGGGGAAAGAGAATGCAAAATTCTTCCAACACTCCTCTCCTTCTTGTTGAATTACCTGACTGCAAACTACTTTTGCACTTTGAACTCAGTTTGCAGCAATGGAAGTAAGCTGAGGAGAAATGGGGAGAGTGGGAGAAGGAAGAAGAAACTAGGACATTTTAAAAGCAGATGAGAAAGTGGGACAGCATGGAATTAATTGAAACAGTTGGAGGGTGTGGAATGTTGACTGTTTTTGCCAAACTACTTGTCTCTAAGATTTGTCCGGAATTGTAATTATCGTTAATCCAATGTAAAACTGCTAATGAATGTTGGCATAAATATGTCCATCTCTAGGCTAATGTGGCAACTTCTGCCTATTGTATTCTTTGGTGTAGGAATATCACCACCAGCAATTTGGACAGGCTTAGAAATATTTGCAAACAATTTTAATTTTGCCTCATGTAAATGGATTGGGCTGAAGCAAGGGTGTCCACACCCAAGCTTGCATGACTTAAAAATATAGATGGAGAAATGCCCCAACAGCTCAACCAAAGCCAGGAATGCATTGCCACAAAGAGTGCAATCCCTCTGTGTAGGTAAAGCTAAACAACAACCTAAACAAAGGAAGGCATTCTCTATTGTTGTTGTGTGCCTTCAAGTCATTTCTGACTGATGGTGACCCTAAGGTGAACCTATCCTGGGTTTTTCTTGGCAGAATTTGTTCAGAGAGGCTTTGCCTTCTTCTGAGGCTGAGAAAGTGTGTCTTACCCAAGGGCATCCAGTAGGCTTCCATGGCTGAGGAGGGATTTGAACCCTGGTCTCTCATGTCCTAGTCCAACTCTTAAAGCACTACACATTAGCTCTCAAGGCATTCTCTACCTAGCATTAAGTAGAGTCTTGCCAATGTCTTTCTAAAGATACAGTAACTCATTTTAAGATGATAGAACAGTTCTTTCTGAGTATTTTTACTTTTACTTTATTTTGTTGGACAGCCACTTCAGTTCTGCTGTACTTTCCTGTTTTGCACTAAATATATGTTGCTATTTTTACTCCTCTTTTTCCAAGTGTTTACTGGAAGGTGTAATCAGTGCAAATGTTTATTTAGGGACAGCAAACTCCAGTGACTGTTCCTGCAGGAAAGACCTAGAGGAAGATGTTTAGCTTGTTGGCATCTAAGGAAGATTTCCTTCTCAGGGCCAAACGAGACTCGTATTTTCAGAAAAAAGTTAGTGCGAATGTCCATTTGAAGACCACAAGAAACAATGGCACTTGAGTGTCCCCAGACGTGTAATATGGTTATCTATACTGGGCAGATAGACATTTATATTCCACATACAAAGACACTCCATTATCAAAATGTAACTTCGCTGTGACCTAAAAACTAAAACCTGGTACATTCATACTCCAGGACTACATTAGATTTAATATTAAAGGGATAGGGAAAGTGGATGTGTCCATTTCATAAATTGACAGGTGATGAAGGAACTTACACATCCGCTTCTTGTCTTCCAAACCTAAGAAGTACTACTGAACGATGAAAGCATCCACAGAAAGCTAAAACCAAGCACATTGATGTTATATGCTGACAAGTTGAATTTGACTTGTTAGGTCTCATATAAGGACTCCACCACACTCTGAGGCTCCTTATTTGCTTCTTTTATATGTATCGTCATATGCTTTGTAGCTTTCTCAGCAAATTTCTTCTGCATTCTTTTGCATTGAAACTTACTAATACTGGTTTCTGTCTAAAGGTTTGGTCTAGGTGCCTTGAAAATCCCCATTTCTTTGTCTTTGACAGTCTTGCAAACAATTAAATATTATACTTGCAGAACATGTTGTCCCTTGAGTAGGTTTTCAGGAGGAGAAGTGGCTTAATGCCACCCAGGCTGATGAAGAAAGATGAACGATTTGAAGGACAGGTTGAATCATATCACTTGCTGGGAAATGCCCACAGTCAACATTTGTCATGGATGTTGCTCTTGAACACCAAGGCCTAAATCCAATTAGTGTTGACTATACCTATTGAATCAATGGGAATGTAGTGTATCAAAGCTTGATTCAATGAATCTGCTTTAGTTGGAGCTAACAGTTGGATTTTGGTGTAAGCATGCTAGGATGTGTTTCCAGGGAGAAAGCTTAAATCCCATGCATAGCTCCAACCAGAGTTGACCCATTAAATTAGTAGAATTTACCTGTGTGTTGATTTATTATGTGACAATGGATCTGCTATAACTGGGACTTACCAGCAAAATTTAGACCCATATCTGTGTCCAGTTAATAGGACTGAATGCGCAACTGTTATTTCCTTTAATTCATTTTGTAGCTGTACAGAGGAAAAGTGATTCTAAAGTCAAGAAGCAATTATGTGTGTCATTTTGGGAAAAGCATCCACTATTCTTTAGTTAAAACAGGGCTGGGCAACTTTTTTGGCACCAAGACAGTGGAGTATGGGTCTCAAGATCTCAGGCTAGCCAGGGCAAGGTTCCCCTCATCTCCTTACAATCTATAGCTGGTGTCCTGTTTGTGACATATGAAGGTGTAAGAAAATCTTATGCCAACATATGTCTCATTTTAGTCACTACAGAGGTTGGTATTCTGTTCTTTTGGGGGATGGCTCCACAGAAATACCGTGGAGTCTGTGCATCCCCATCCCCAGCCCTTCTGTGCCTGACAAGAGCAGTGCGGGGTCGAAGAAGTGCCTGGCTATGTCCCTGTAGCCAAACATGAAATAATTACAACATTTACTGAGATCTCTGAAGGACCCAATAGATTTCAGCAGAGGATGTAATCATTTTGCATCAGGCTGCAGGAGCATAGTGAGATGCTTCTCCAATCCCCCCATTGCTCTCACCAGGCATGGGATGGCCTTGGGTAAGGCTTCAGTAGGTAAGGCTGCAGAGACTCAACAGTAGCTCCAGGGACTGGTGAATGGCCATCTGTAGTGTAGTCCCCCATGCTACTACTACATTCTTTCTACTGGACCATACAGGATTGTGGCCAGTGTCTCTCCCAATATCAGTGCACACTTGCACACACCTATGTCCCTTGCCTGTGCAGTGAGATCACATCATGCCTTCCTCTCAGAATTGTTTACCCCAATATACACACAGCTTTCCCAATCAGCTGCAGGGGGGCAAGTAGTTTAAGTGGGGAGGGTGGTTCATGTGGACCATGGTCTGTATGCACCATCTTCCCCCAACTCAATTAATGCTGAGTAGGATCAGCATTGTCTATGTCAATGGTGTGCAACACATAGTCCTGAGCTTCATGTAGCCTATCTTCCTGGAGTAAAACTACCCAAGATGTTCCACCTTTGCTCATTTTTTACTTGGGAGGGATGCAGTGGGTCTCCCACAGTCAAAATAGCTGCTGAAGTTATCCAGCCTTGGTCTGTGCTGAGTGGCAACAGTCTTCCATGATAGCTGTCATTAAATATCTGAAGAGATGTCATATTGACATCTTGAACTGGAACCTTCCATGTACCATGCAGATGCTGTGCTGTTGTACTATGGAGGGAGCTGGTTGCACATTGCCAGGGAGAGGATGCTTGACAAAGTGGATCTTTGGTTTGATCTATCATGTCTCGTCTTGTGTGAATTCCATGTTTTAGCTTTTGTCCCCTGTCTTATGATACAGTGGTGAAAAACATGGGATTTACATGGGAGCTGATTCAGTGTGGCATCTCAGCATGACCATCTTGCCTTGGCTTGTTTGTGTGAATCATCCCTTCTCACTTGGGATAATTTAAAATGAACAGGTGATAGGGGTGTGTAGTATGTGCTTGACTTTAAAGCTTAACAGTTTGTTTAGTTTTTAAAATTGTTCCATATCCCCTGAGCGTTTTGAGATCAGTATGGGGAAAGTGGACAAGCATTTAAATGGTTGCATTAGCACTGTCAGGATAATGAAATTGGTGGCTTAATGTAGCTCTCTGTACAAGCCTCGATATTTACTGGTTTCTATGGATGCGGACGCCCTGTGGAGGCAGATGCTTAAATCGATACCTTTTAGGAGATGGATGAATATTTAATTTTGTTGCTCACTTTGGTGATGTGAAGCATCTTGCATCTGCATTTGCTCTCAAAAACTTGGACCAATGGTTGTGATCAGTGTCATCACTAGAGACCCTGTATTCATAGATGCTGCAGAAACCTCCTTGATATTAGCTGATGAGAATTCCCTGGTCTTGGCATGCACACACCATACAATGTTATTTATTCAAATAACAGTAGAGAGCAACAGAGACAAAAAGAAGAAGAATGATGGTGTCCCAGGACATGATGGGCAAGATCCTTCATCTGCCATATAATTACAATGCCATGGCTACATCTGACCTCTGAGACCTGTCTTAAAAGCCAGACAGCTGTTCAGAGCAATGGATGTCTGTGCTGCTGGTGAACAGGGTGCTGGAGAGTGACATGACTAGCTCCCTTCCAACAGTAAATGATGCTGTGAGGAGCAGAAGCATGAATCCCTGCATGAACTTGTCTCAGTTCTTCATCATATCCTTGCTTGCTGGCGAGAGGGGACTGCTGGCATCATCCTGCAGCATCCTTGCCTACCAGCAGGACAGATTACCATTGCTGTGGACAGCTGACTGGCTTTTAAGGTAAATTTGAAGGGGCTTTTACAGTTATGGCAGCAGTGACATGATTGCAAATGAGAATACAAAGCAGTTATTATACCCTAAGTTTAACATATGACATTGTAACTGACTAACAGGATGTCAGTCAAGGGTTTGTTTTGTTTTCTTGCCAAGAAAACCCCATGATAGGGTCTTAAGGTTGTCATAAGTTGGAAACAACTTGAAGACACACAACAACAACTAGTAAGGAAAGTGCAGCTCTCCAGATCTATCCAGCGTTGTTGTTGTTATTGACTGTCATCAAATTGACTTTGACCTATGGCAATCCTATGAAGGAGAGACTTCCAGGTCACTCTCTCATCAACAGGTCTTCCAGACTCAGAGCCATGGCTTCCTTGAGTCTCCATCTGGAATGTGATCTTCAAGAATAAAGACCTGAGCAGAGCTGTTGATGATAACTTGGGGGTCTCTCATCCATAGAATCACCATAAGCTGACATCAACTTGATGGTAGTTAACAACAACAACATATAGCCAGTACAGACAATAGTAAGGAACTATAATGATTGCAAGCCAATATCTGGAGCATTGCGCTTTGCCCCCTGCACCTCTGATTTTAAGGCAAAGCAGCTATATGCTTCCTTTACATTCCTTAGATGTGAAAAGAGGAGGAGAGGAAATGGGTGGGATAAATGAAGGCAATGAAAACCTGTGAACATGTAATAATTTCAGAATGCCAAGAGAGTGCTTTCCTAAGGATAATATCCTGGGAGGAAAAATACTAATTACAGCTTTGAGTTTAAGTTTGATTGGTCTTCCATCCATCCCTGATATTTGTTTTCCAGGCACACTGTATTTGTTTCATTATCTTACTAATTACTCGTTGTGAATCAAAGCATTCCTGAAAAATACAGTAGTGGAAAAACTTGAAGACCAGTTTTGGTTTATACCCCATATTACTGCTTCAATCTCCACCTACCAATTTTCTCCTAAGTGCCTCTTCAAACTTGCCCAGGGTTTGGTGAATCTATTTCCATTCCAAGCAACATTCTAAGGGGATATATATGTGTTTATTGAGGGGTGCACTCCCTGATACACATTCACAGGCAAGCAGTAAGTAAAGGCCTGGAGTCTGGTAGCAATATATATATATCCCAATCCAGAGCTTCCCAAAAGCTCTGGAATACATAATCCAGAGCTTTTGGGAAGAGAAAAAGGGTAAGAAAAACATGTTATCTCTTGTGGATAACATGTTTTTCTTAATCCTTTTTCTCTTCCCAAAAGCTCTGGATTGTGTATTCAGTGTCTCTTCCCCCTTAACTTCTTAATGGACCTTCTCAGGTAAACTAGACTAAAAAACCTGGGCTAGGTCAAGCTGCCCAATGAAGTTTCTAGGTGAGCAAGGATTTCAAACTGGGATTCCCTCTGGGGGTAAAATTCAAAGACATAGCCATGTTAGTCTGGAATATCAGTATGCAAAGGGATCTTGTAACACATTTGAGACTAACTGTGTGAAAGACATAGCATAAGCTTTCATAGACTTAACCTACTTCCTCTGAGGGCTGTTTCCTCTGAGGAAGTAGACCAAGTCAACAAAAGCTTATGCTACAGCTTCTTTCACATAGTTAGTTTCAAAGGTGCTACAAGATCCCTTTGCATACTGGATTTCCCTCTGTTGAACATGCTAAATCACTACACCATAACTGGCTCTGGATAGCCATTTCTAATACCTGTTCTCCATAAATTTATCCTGCAGAGAGATTTTGTTTGTTTCATAAAAGTAGGCATGGAGTGGTTTACTTGAGAGGGGAAAGCAAGCATCAGAGATTTTATCACCTAAAGTTCTGTTGCTGGTGTTCATCTCTCTGCAGATAGCTGTCCAGTCATCATGTCCGTCAGTGTCCACGAGAATCGTAAATCCCGGACCAGCACTGGTTCTATGAACATCTTGCTGTTCCATAAAGCTTCCCACCCAGATTGTGTCCTCTCACATCTCAACACCATGAGAAAACACTGCATGTTCACTGACGTCACCCTCTGGGCTGGGAAAAAGTCCTTTCCCTGCCACCGAGCTGTGCTAGCTGCCTCCAGCAGATATTTTGAAGCCATGTTCAGCAACGGCCTTCGTGAGAGCCTAGGAGATGAGGTGAATTTCCATGACAGCTTACATCCAGAGGTGTTGGAGCTACTGCTGGACTATGCTTACTCATCCAAGATCATCATCAACGAGGAGAACGCAGAGTCTCTCCTGGAAGCTGGTGACATGTTGCAGTTTCATGATGTCCGTGACGCAGCTGCTGAGTTCCTGGAGAAGAACTTATACCCTTCCAATTGTTTGGGCATGATGGTCCTTTCAGATGCTCACCAGTGCAAGAGGCTCTATGAGCTGTCTTGGCGGATGTGCCTGGTCAACTTTGAGACAGTCCATAGGAGTGAAGATTTCAACAGCCTCTCCAAGGATACCCTGTTGGACTTAATTTCCAGTGATGAGTTGGAAATTGAGGATGAGGAGAAGGTCTTCAAGGCAGTCATTCAGTGGGTAAAGTATGATTTGGACACGCGGAAGGCTTCCCTTCCAGAGCTGTTGAAGAATGTGCGCCTGGCTTTACTGCCTTCTGAATGCCTCAAGGAAGCAATGGCCTATGAGGAGCTGATCACAGCAGAGGAGCAGAACAAGCAAATTATGGATGAAGCTCTTTGGTGCAAAAAGAAAATCCTACAGAATGATGGGGTGGTCACAAGTCCCTGTGCCAGGCCTCGCAAAGCTGGACATACTTTGCTCATCTTAGGGGGACAGACATTCATGTGTGATAAAATTTACCAAGTAGACCACAAAGCAAAAGAGATAATCCCCAAAGCAGACCTGCCTAGCCCCAGAAAGGAATTCAGTGCATGTGCCATTGGCTGCAAAGTCTATATTACTGGAGGAAGAGGCTCAGAAAATGGGGTGTCCAAGGATGTCTGGGTTTATGACACAGTTAATGAGGAGTGGTCTAAAGCTGCCCCTATGCTTATAGCTCGATTTGGACATGGTTCAGCTGAATTGGAAAACTGTCTCTATGTAGTTGGTGGACACACAGCGGTGGCTGGTGTCTTTCCTGCCTCTCCTTCTGTTTCATTGAAGCAGGTGGAGAAGTATGATCCAGTCGCCAACAAATGGACCATGGTAGCCCCTCTGAGGGATGGTGTCAGCAATGCTGCAGTTGTAAGTGCAAGACTGAAGCTCTACGTCTTTGGTGGAACCAGCATTCACCGGGATATGGTGTCTAAAGTCCAGTGCTATGATCCGTCAGAGAACCGGTGGACCATCAAAGCCCAGTGCCCCCAACCATGGCGTTACACAGCAGCTGCTGTTCTAGGCAGCCAGATTTTTATTATGGGTGGAGACACAGAGTACACAGCAGCATCTGCTTACCGTTTTGATTGTGAAACAGACCAGTGGACCCGGATCGGGGACATGACAGCCAAACGGATGTCATGCCATGCGTTGGCTTCAGGGAATAAGCTTTATGTGGTAGGCGGTTACTTTGGGACACAGAGATGCAAAACGCTGGACTGTTATGATCCTACCTCAGATACATGGAACTGTATCACCACAGTACCTTACTCCCTCATCCCGACAGCTTTCGTAAGCACATGGAAACACTTACCAGTCTGATACTGTGTGTGTGTTGACAACTGAGAAGATTAAGGAGGTAAGACCCCTTAAGGGAAGTTTCTGATGGTGCCTTAATCATTTTTATGCATGATCTTTTTAGATGAAGACCTCATCAGCTTAACAAATACAGAAAAGTCTGCAAAACCTATGATGATTTTCATGCCTCCTTTTGCTCATTGTTCCACAGTAATTTGATATTTCATCTGATTCATTGAGGAGGGGGGTTCTAATGTTTAAAAAAATGTTTCAATTTGTCTGTGCAGTAAGTTGTAAAAATACAATTAAACAATCACTTTAAAAAGAATGGCAAGAAATAAATGGCTGTGTTAGAAACAAGTATAGTAGAAATGAAAATGCAGAAGAGATTTTAAAACCAGAGGAGAAAAAAAGGCTTAGTGCCTAAAGTAAATAGGGTAGAGTTCCACCAGTAGGGCATTATAGAGGCATAAGTTCTTTTCTTGGTTGCTATCCACCTCACTTTGGATGGTAAAAATAGACAGAGGTAGTAGCCCTCCAAAGAGAATTGTGGTATATAAGGGAAAAACCTCCCTTCACTGCTCTACTTCATAATTTTAGGGCAGTAGTTCTTAATCTTTGGTCCTCCGTATGATCTGGACTTCTGCTCCAGAACCTTGACCATTTGCCAAGCTGGCTGGGGCTTCTGGGAGCTGGAAGTCCAAAACACTTAGATGACCAAATTTCAGTACCACTGTGTGAAGGGCTTGAAATGTGAGCACCAGTATGATGATGTAACCAGTCTGCATTTGTTCTCAGCTGAAGGGAAAAAGAGGCAAGCCATGCTATGAAAAAGGCTGGTCTCTTCATCTTATATATAGTTTCAAGGACATCCTGAAATCAGCTTGTAATAAATCTAGTACCAGAGAGAACAGCTCTTCCAGTGACATTCTTTATTTCGCTCTCTTGTTTTCTTATCCCCAGATTTGGCTTACTCTGCCAAGCCTTCATGACAAAATCATTGTGAGGCTCAGAGGATGTAGTTATTGTTGGGCTATAGTCTACCATGCTTTGCTTATGCAGACTGACTCTTCCTTGGTCATGAGTTGCAAAAGAAGGCACCCACTCTGCTGCATGCAAGCAGCTGCATATTGTTACGGGATGGATAGCTGCATTCCCCATGAGAAGCTAACAGCTTTTCCAAACTCTTTTCCTGATATAGCTCATTGCTGTAGTCCACTCTCTAATGGTGTGGCACTGCTTCAAAGCTGTTGCAGCCAGTTAGTTGTCTCATTAACTGATACCTGGCTCTTAAGTACCACTGCAGAGCATAGGAGGAATCCATCTTTTCTTCAGTTCAAGCAATGGGGCCTCCCCTTAAGAGCTGCTGTAGCACTGGGAATGAATTTCATTTGCCTGTCAAGTGGGTGGGTTGGTACAGCAAAGCTGCAGAGCCAGCTGCATCAGTGATAACAGTTTTTTTTTTCAGATGAGTGCCAATGATCTGATTCAAATCTAGTGCACGCCTTTTAATTTTCTCAGCAGCCAAGGCTGTTGCTTGGGAAAGCCCTTTGAACAATGCACAGAGTTACCATAAGCTGTTCTGGAATGGTTTGGTAGAAATAGCATCCAAGGATTCTGACAAATCAGGAAGTGAAGCAGTGCGGTAATAGCAGAAAAGTACTTTCTAGTTCTTTACCAAGTGTGTGCATCCATGCACCCACATAACTCTGATGAGGATGACACTGTATATCATTGTTCCCATGCAAATTTCCCTGCAGCAGGAATGAACTAGGTGGGTTTCGCTGCTGCTTCTTTGGAGAAAGGAGGCTTCCCTGGCTATGCTAAATGTGGTTCAAAACACACTGTAGAAATAGTGCAGTTTGGGACTGCTTTAACTGCTCTGGCTCAGTGCTAGAGAGTCCTGGGAATTGTTTCTTGTGGCACCAGACCTCTCTGACAGAAAAGGCTAAATGTCTCACAAAACTACAGTTCCTAGAATTCCCTAGCATTGAGTCAGGGCAGTTAAAGCTGTCTCAAACTGGATTATTTCTGCAGTGTGTTTTGGACCTGAGTTATGTATCTTTGCAAAAGCCAAATGCATTGCATACTTTTCAGTCTCTTGTAGATTGCAAGATGCATAATAACCACTTCTTCTGCAGATGCTTTCAGAGGACACTGTGAGAGAGCAACTCAGAAAGAGTTTAGTGGCTGAAGGTGGAGGCCAACATTTGCAGCAGAGTTGCACTTGGAACTTCTAATTGAGCTTTGCTTGGACTATTGCATGTTTCTATCACCCGATTTTAAAAAAGAAAAGAAAATATGCCTACGGACTTTACCCTAGTCTTTTCCCAGATGCATTATGCTTTATATATGCAGGGAGTTCTTACACACCAAAGAGCATCCACATGTGCACCTTCCTTGTCTGTAGGATGAAGTGGTATAATCCAGTCAGTGTTGCACCACTTCCTTTTGCTGATTGTGCATTTCAGCTGTAATCAGTATCCTGAACCTTTGGCAATTGATGTCTGGAAAAAAATTTATAGGATCACAATGGCATACATTTCCATTTATGCTGTTAATTAAGTGAACAATTTCCCAGTTAAGTTGTAACAACAACAACAAAAAAGCTGGATCTGAAAGAGAACATCAATCGAATTGTGTTTCCTGGAGTGTCAATTTTATTGGTACATCTTTCAGTATAAATTCTGAATCCCTGACTAGAATGTTGTGTGACACTAATTTATTGCACTGGCAGTAATTCTGCGGATTAACTATGATTAACAGCTTTGGCATAAAAACCCAGCTAATCTCTCCAAGCACAACTCTTTCTGCCCTGGTTTTCTGTTCCTTAACTGACCAGTGACCCATAAAAAAGGACTTCAGCTTATATTAGCTCACCTCCTTGCTTCCTTCTTTCCCTCTGGTGTAATTATCTCCAGTAGTCCCTTCCACTTACAACAAAAATCTTCTTAAGGATTTGTTTTCCAACCAAAAACACATTTTTAAAAAAAAAACAGCCTTGAACATTGATTGTCAAGTGTTTGTTGTTTAGCTCAGGTAGCTTAGAAGGATACTTAAAAGAGGAGGCATTTGATTCTTGGAATGGTTTCTTCAGTGGGAAAGATACCTTAAATCCCCTTGCTGGAGAGATAAACAAAAGGAATTGTTTCAGTCTGAACAGCATCAATGGATGGAGGACACCTCTTTGTCACATCGGAGAAAGTAAGTCAATGACATCCAGAGGAGAAAAGAGCCAAACTGGTTTTCAAATTTGGCCGTACAAGCATTTTTCTTAGCCTTCAAAGGGGTGTTGTTTTAGTATAGCTGTAATGCTTGATAAACCAACTGTTTTTGTTGGTTATTTTGGGTTTACAAGTGGGCTATCAAGGAGCTGGCAATCCACAACATAGGATTTAGTTTAGCTTAATGAACTGTATAGGCTTGTTTTGAGAAATACATTGATACTTGGTTTTATGGTAAGGATTATGTGCCCTGTCTAATAGACAAAGAGAGGGATACAAAAATGACCCACACAATATAACAGCTCTTCCATACTGTTACAAAGATATAACCTCAAAGCCCACAAAGGCCTGGCAACCTACATAGTTCCAATAAGGTCCTGATGATGTTTTGTTTAAATGAACCATAGAATTTGAAGTCTTCTGAGATTTTCTCAGTTTCCCATCCATTCTCTGATAGTTGACATGCCCTTACAGTGTTGTTGTTGTGTCGTGTCATCCCTTCAAGTAATTTCAGACATATGGCCACACTAAGGTGAACCTATCCTGGGTGTTTTTCTTGGCAAGATTTGTTCAAGGGAAGGTTGCCTTTACTTCTTCTGAGACTGAGTGTGCAATTCATGCAAGGCCGCCCGTGGGTTTCTTTGGTTGAGCAGGGGTTCAAACTCTGCTCTCCAGAGTTGTAGTCTAATACTCAAACCACTAACCCATGCTGGCTCTCCCCATTCCATGGCATCAGAGCAAATAAGCCAATGACATTAAGAGAGGACAGAGTCAGAAAAAGTAGGGAAGACTCTAAGAGCAAGCCAGGAGATTATGTTTGGCAGCACACAAGACCTATCATATTAATAGACCTTTTGCTTTTGTGGCAGCCCTCTATTTTCCCACCAAGATCCTTGTTCCTTCAGATGTTTAATGACAAAACAGAAATACAACTAGGACAACTGGTGGTCTCATCACTCCCATCTCCATGCCAAAAGCCATTACTTCACTCTCTCCTTCTAGTTGTGGCTTCCAACATCTTGCCAATAGCCATATAAAAACTGCAAGCAAGCCCTTGTTTAAATGCTGGTTGTGTGATGCCCAATTGATCATCCTTTTCCTCCATAATTCCATGATTCCAGCTTTAAGAGTTTGCCAAGAGCTTCAGTTTTTATGAAAACATGGTATAGTGATGACAGCAGTGAAAATGGTAAAATTCCACCATTCATGGTCCTTCAGAGCTCCTCTGCAACATTGTGTTGTCCTCCTGGGATGCCTTCTTCACTCTGTCTTTCCCAGAACACCTGTTAGGACAAGGATAGAATTATGTGGCCCTCCAGATGTCATTGGGCTCCTAGTATTCCTCATCATTAGCAGCGCTGGCTCATTAGTCAACTGATAATTAAACCATCACTCCAGAAATTCAGACAGCTCAAGTACATTAATTAATTATAGAAGCCCCCATCCCAATGATTCAGTCACCACTATGTGGTTTAAAAAGCTGCTAGCCATCAAGTACTCCCAGACATGGATTCAGAAGTAGATATGGTGTTGTAGTCATTTCTAGCAGATTTGGCACATCTCTGGCACTTGCCATTATCCAGCTGCACAATGGCTACATTCAACCTCCTTCCCATCCCTCCTAATCTTATTTTTCTTTTCTGATTGTAAAATTGTAGTTCTACTCATGCTATCCAGTACTGTCCACTCTTGCACTCTGGTTCCATATTTTTAATCTCGACTCACTCTGCAAACAAAGTCTCCTTAGCGTTCAGTATGTGTGACTGACTTTGGCCAGAATCCTGCTAGTGCCCTACACATAGAGAAGTAGCACAATGCAGGCAGAGCGACGGTCTCAGCATTACAAAATGGATGCAATTCACTGATGGCAGCAGAAGCAGAGCTGACATGTTGCACAACAGTCCAGTTTGTTTGTGTCTGTTGCACAACATTGCTATTCTGAATGGGGATTGTGCAGGGATGCCGTAGCATAGCTCTGCATGTGGGTATCTATGCTCCCTGGAGGGGGGTTGGATTGTAGCTAGTGTATCCTCTGTCTCTACCAGTGTTTCTTTCCTCTCTTTGGGGTACATCAACACTAGAAATAATGCAGTTTGATGTCGCTTTAAGTGCTGTAGCACCATTCTATGGAATCCTGGGATGTGTAGTTTTACATGGTCTTGAACCTTCTCTGTCAAAGAGTGCTGGTGCCTCACAAAACTAGTAGCAAAGAGAGTACCAAAAGCACATTGAAAAGCAGAAAGCAGTAAAATGACAAGAAGTGTCACATGCTCTGAAATGGTCAACTTGTTTCTGTATTATTATTATTATTATTATTTAAAAAAAGAACCCCAACATATTTTGGCCACAATAAGAAAAAGCCTTCTTCAGAAGCCTTCAAAAGAAATCACTGGAGTTAAAAATACTCTCCAAAACACAGGATCATAGTACAGTTGACCATCTCAGAGCACATGGAGCCTATCTCCTCACTGTTTTCTGCCTCACAAAATTACAGCTCCCAGAGTTCTGTATGATGGCGTTAAAGTGATGCCACAGTGCATTATTTCTGTGTGGATTCCTCCTCTTCCTTACCTTTCCCTCTTTATCTTGTTGTTCTGGCCATCTCTTTCTTTTCAGAACTTCCTGGCTTCCTTTCCTCCATGCCCCCTGCTTTTCTACCCTCTCTTGCCAACTTCTTACCCCACACCTGCCAAATCTATGCGGATCCTTCAGTGGCATCCAGAGAACCCTTAGGATTGGAGAAGCTCAGTCAGTGGTGACCAGAGCCTTTTGGTCTTGGTCTTCGGTTCTCTGGCCAATCTGCACCATCAGATCCTTTTAATGGTCCAGGTTGTCAGGCTTGGAGTGCATTGTCCTTTGTGGTAGAATTAATGTGCATTGAGGGTGCAGCATGGGTGGGGAGAAAAGCACCTGCCAAGCAGCTGTGTGTCTTGGAAGCCTGTTTATCAAGCCAAACCAGCTGGGAGTGGCGGCCTTTTGGAAACCCAATCCTTATAGGCACACCAGCCAGGCCAAAAAAACAAACCTCGGCAGGATGCAAGTGCCACACAAGCTTGTGACGTTACTTTTAAAATGTAGCTATTGTTTGAAGTTGGGAAGAACGTCTTTTTGAAGGATCACAACTCCCAGAATTCCCAGGTAGCCTGGTCCTCTGGGATTTCTAGGAGTTGTAGTCTGCAAAAGAAACATTTTCAAATGCTGTGCATGATCATTTGAATTTTTATAGTTTAATTTAAATTTGCAATTTAATTTCAATTATTAAGAGGAGATTAGATCAGTTACTTTAAAAAAAAATCATACAAATTCTTCACCCTATTGGCCTGGGGTACAAAAGAAACCTAAGCAGTGGACCCATACACATGGTTACTTACACCCGGTCACTGTAAAATAATAATAATAAAAAAAAAAAAACAGTTTCAAGTTATACTGCAAAAGGAGTGGATTGTAATTTGACTTAATTTTATCCTTGTGTTGCAAAAAGCAATCAACTTAACTACAATCAACTAGTTATTTATAACTAGTTACTTCCAAGCTCTGACTATAATGTCTCAAGAAGAGAAAGGCTCCTTTCAATAGCAGATTTGCTGATCACTCACAGACAAGGTTTCTGAATTCTTGAAGAATATTTATTTGTGGAGCTATAAAGCAGAAAGCAAAGTAATAAACCCCAAGAAGTCCAGAGAAAACAGAACTTGCTCTGCATCCATCTGGATGAAGGCACAGAAGATATTGTGAATTCGTTGTGGATCAATTAAGAAAAGATAATGGACAGTCAGTGGATGGTCATGCACAAAGGGTTGGAAGAAATTATTTTTAAAAATTGTAAACTCATAAATAGTGTTTTGTTTTTTGTTGAGAGAGGTATGTTTATGGTAAACCTAATAACAAGTATGTAGAGAGATCTTGGAACACAAAGGTGCTACAAGCTCTCTCTGCATACTGATTCTACAGACTAATGTGGCTATATCTTTGAATTCTAATAAAGATATTTTTAAAGCATTAAAAATTTTTTTACTGGAAGTCTGTCTTGACATACAAATGATTCAGTATTTGAAATGGCAGCACAAAAAGGAGCCAACTAGACATGGGAACAGAATTCCTTCTCGTCTCACAACAGTTAAGAGTGGAGAATGCTTGACCAACCAGATGTTTCAAACTTCAACTCCCAGTCATTGTTAAGGGACTGCAGGAGTTGTAGTTGGAAACATCAGATATTCCATGCCCCTGCTTTATTACCTACCCTTTTTAAAGAATTCAAGGTTTGGCCAATGGCCATCAAGTCCATATCCTGAAACTTTTTGGGAGGGCACAAATGTTGGTGTGATTTGGGTATTAATGTGCTTCCTTCTCTTTTCTCTTTCCAGATGCTGACGTGGCACCCATTTTTAGTACAGATGGAGGGATCTGCACAAACAACTGGAAGCGACTGGCTTTACTTTGTACTACCTTGCCGCCCACCTTCCCCGACCTTTCTCCCTACATCACTGTGGGGATGGGTGTCAAGTTAATATATGTTGTGTGAATAGGCTGACTAGGGAAGGTGAGCAATCCCACTGAGTTCTTGCCAAGGAAGAGGAGTCAAAGCATTGGGGGGGGGGGGACTTCTCTTGTGGTTCAGCCAGCACCATATGGGCACCATTTTGGCACCAAACAGAGTTAGAAGAGTGTCCAAAGGAGCCAAGAGACTTTAAAAGCCTCTTCCTTTTCCCCATGCATACATACACATGAAGCATTCAAGGACTTCAGGCATCTTTTCTGCCATGTGAATGAAGCACAGATATCTCTGGAAGGGCTGGAAACCTGTTGAATCATTTTGAAGCACATTCTTATTTGTACTTTGTTGTTCTAAAAGTTCTGACTATTTTAATTAAAAAAATACACTGGCACATTGGTCGCATCAGATGGGAGTGTTTCTTTTTTCCCTTTAAGTATACCTGATGTAGGGATAATGACAGGGTTGCTGCCTGCAAAGTCACAAAAACATTGTCACAGTTACATAACACTCCTGACAATGGTTTGAATGATTTGTGGGAGGAAATTCCCAAACTTAGTGACAGGTAAAAACGTTATTACACAATGAACCACACAATGAACATTACATTCCTATACTGAAACATTACATTATATGAACATTGCATTCATATAATGAATCAATATGGCAGAATGCAAGGAGCTTAGAACAGGGGAGTCAAAAATTTGCTCTCTAGATGTTTTGGTCTATAACTCCCAACAGCCCCAACTTAGCATAGCCAGTAGTAAAGGTCTGTGGAGCTGTAGTTCAACACATCTTTAGGGCCAGCTATTCTCCATCTCTGATGAAGGGTGCATCTGCACTGTACAAATAATGCAATGTGACACCACTTTAAGTGCTGTAGCTCGATCCTATGATTTGTAGTTTTACAAAGTCTTTAACCTTCTCTACTAAAGAGTACTGGTGTCTCACAAAAGTACACATCCTAGGATCCGGTAGGATGGAGCCATGGCAGTTAAAATGGTGTTGAACTGCATTATTTCCACAGTGTAGATGCAACCTTAGAGGAACATTTGCCCTTCTCCAGTCTTCTGGGAACTCTCCAAGAATTCTCAAAGATTATTGGCAGTATCTCGTGAGATTTTATCTGCTAGTTCCTTTAGTATCCTTGGATGACATTTATCCGGCCTTTTAGACTGAATTCAGAGTAGCAATGTTCCAATGCTATCTCTTTTATGACTACAGAACTAACAAATCCCACTAGTTTTGGGTTTTAAGACCCTATAGACAGAATCTCATGGAGTATAGACAGAAAAGAGGAGCCATTCCACTGTGACTGACCTGAGTGTTGCTGGCTCTGGGAGTGGGGAATCTTTTTATCTATTCACAGATAAGTCAAAAGTGTTGCCGCGCATGTCGCGCCCACCATTTTGTTTTTCAAAATGGCAGCCACAACGCGTTTGTGCATGCGCAGGAGTACTGCGCATGCGCAAACGAGTCGCAGCCACCAGTTTGGAAGACAAAATCGCGGCTGCCACTTGCGGTTGCCATTTTGTTTTCCAAAATGGTGGCCGTGACACGCGGGGCCATGCGGCGGCCAAAACTCGCAGCAGCGGTGGCAGGGGTCAGCAGTGGTCAGTAAGCAGGGGGGGAGGCCAGAACCGGCCCACAGGCCGTAGGTTGCCGACCCCTGATCTAGATACTATATTCCTATTGATGCAGGCTAGGATCATATTGACTTTTTAAGCTGCTGCATATTTGTTAAAAGTGAAATCTTAGACACCGCTAAATAATGTACAAGAAATCCACATATTCATGAAAGCATTTTGCTTTCACGGCTCTGAACATGAAGTTTGGTTTTCCTGGGCACAAAACGAATCTTGAAAGCATCATGTGCAGTGTATTGATTTGGAAGAGTTTTCTAGTTTCTTCTGCCAGTAAGAAAAAGCTCTGGTTTGAAAGAAGACAGGATAGCAAGGGATACAAATGCATAGCTTTGGTGGCAACAATAAATGGAAGAGGGTGCATGTCCCTTCCCATCTTTCATCTCTAGTCTGGTGTTTAATTGGCTTGAAAGCAGATTCAGAGTCCATTGGCAGAGGCTATGATAGCACCAGTCTGTTGCTAAGGAATTAAGCAGGAGGCTAGGATGGCACAAAAGAGAATTAGCAATAGCTGAATAATAAGTGTCAGCCCCCAGGATAATGTGGTTATTGGTTTTGGGAAGAGATGGAAGAGGTTTGCGTGCTAAATCCTCATCCCAAATTTACTCTCCAAACTGTAAAACAAAGAGCATTTGAAAAATGTGAATAGGTTGCTCTTCTTTTGAGCCACACATTTCACCTTTCTCATACCCCCCATGCTGTCTCTTTTAGACATTTTCCTCCCCTCTGGGTCACTTTGGATGGAATTTCTGGCATCAGTCCTGGGATGCAAAATACAGAGTTTTACTTTGGATCACTCAAATCTGTCTCAGACCATCCTGTTTGGATATATACAGCAAGATACATAAAACAGTGACATGGTCATAACCATTTTTGGCTCTTCAAAGCCAAGAAGACTTAAGATTTCTCTTTGCAGTTTTGTTGACTAAGGAAACCAACTTTAGTTAGAATTGCAGGGTACCAAAAACCTTGCAGTTGGCCAAACTATCCATGTTTGTATCGCATTCCCTCTCATTCTTTTTTCTCACTTATTACAACTTGCCTTGTATTCTGATGTCATGTTATTGGGAACGTCAACAAATAACATCCAGTGGTGCTCCAGCTGGGTCCGGAGAGGGTCATGACTTCATCTGGAATAACCCATCTACCATACATGAAGAACATTGACAAGCTATGGCCAAGATCTTGTATTAGAGTTGTGTAAGTCTCCACATATGCAAGTGCACATTGTGTTACACAACCTTTGGGTTGAATGGCAACACTTCACAAGTGAACCAAGACACTAAATGTGCAACCAATGAATTCACAATCCAATTTCTATGTGCAATAGAACTGTCTTTATAACTCCATTCTGCAATCATGAGCTGAATGTGGCTGTTCCGCATCAGACAAAAATGTCTATGGGGAACATATACATGTATAAAACACTTGACAGTATTCTGGCCTGCATGCCCTGAGGAGAACAACCAGACTAGTATGGGGTCTGAAATTCATGTCCAGCTAGGGACAGTTCAAAGAGCCAGGTATGTTTTCTTAGTGAAAAGAAAAAAAGGAATTGTCATATTTTTCTCAAAATATTTAATAACCAGCATTGTGTAGTGGTTTCAGTGTTGGGTTATGACTGTGGAAATCAGTGTTTGATTCCCAGCTCAGCCATAAAACCCACTGAATGACCTTAGACAAGTCACATTCTCTCAGCCTCAGGTGAAAGCAATGACAAACCTCCTCTGAACAAGGCATTAGCTCAAAATAAGCCTCATAAATTAAAAAAGGAACAAGAGGAAGCATTAGGGTACCAAGCTCATAGTAAAGGACCAAAGCATTATGAGCAGCAAAAATTAATATCAAAACTCTATTATTCACACTTTATCAGCTTTAATAATTATAAGGGGTGTGGGATAGGAGGGAAGATGAGCTGGAAATGTGTTGGATCAGTTTTCAAAAGAGCAAACTTCCCAGGCTACACTCAGACCATTTGTAAAAGAATTATGTGGAAAAGTGGAGAGCAGAATAGGATAGTCCATGCCTATTTCCACCCTTTCATCAATGTCCATTTAAAAAGAAGAAAGGGCAGGGGGGTAGACTCTGAAAACAGCCCCACAAAGAATTCCATGCAGGCCAAGTGTATTGTGACTGGATTTCTCACACACACAGTCAAAACAGCTTTCATTTTCAGCAAACCAACAGTGCTCACTTGAACTAATCCCATCATTCTGTCCCTCCTTGTTCAACAGTGTTGTCTGCCACTCTATCACAGCTTTCTTCCAAATAAAGCATTCCTTGAAATTCAAGCAGTTAATCTCTCTCACATTCAGAGAAAGAGAGAAAAGATGGAGCAGAACAAAGGCATGAGATATTTACAGATCACAGGGACTCTGTTCAGCATAGTCTGGAGCACTCATGCCAAATTTTATGTTCTTAGAGCAAAGAACACAAAACATGACTCGCTAGGGAGCAGAGAAGGGTGACTGATCTCCTGAATGTACTCATTTTCCATGTCCAACAATGCAACAGTTGCTCCCTCTCCCTGCCTCCTTCTTCTCTCCAAAAAGATGAGAGATTAGGCCCCCACAATAAATGCCATTGTTGAAGGACTTATGCTGAATAGTTACTAAAATATAGCTTTTCCTTGCAGAGCAGTTTTTGATCTAGTCCAGAACCAGCAAGACAAAGAGCAGGTACCATATATAATGGATGGAAGCTGATGGGAAGCTGAGTAAGCAGGTACCTGAACTGCGGGTCCGTACTAACTGATTTATGGATGCAAGTTGGAGTGGAAACTGCTGAAACCTTTTAATCTATAATTAACAGTCCAAGCCATAGTATTTCCCATCACCATGTATGGGTGTGAGAACTGGCCAGTGATGAAAAACTGACAGAAAGAAAATCACCTCATCTGAGCTGGAGAAGAGTGCTGAGAATACTGTAGACAGCCAAAAAGACAAACAAATGTCTAGATCTAGAACAGATCAAACCAGAACTCCTCCTGGAAACCAAGATGACTAAATTAAGGTTGTCATATTTCAGCCACATCATGAGAAGAGATAACTCACTGGAAAAAAACTGGAAAAAACAATAATGTGGACAATTGAAAGAGAGTAAAGGTCACATACCAGATGGATAGATTCAATCAAGGAGACAACAGCCATGAGCATGCAGAACCTGAGCAAAGCAGAAGAGGCAGGTTTGGAGATGTCTCATTCATGAGGTCACCATGCTTCAAAGCTGATTCAAGGGTGATTAAAAACAACAACAACTGTGCATATGGGCATACAAAAAAAAAAAAACCTCAACTGTCCTGATTTGCCAGAAACCGTCCCAATTAATCCTCTGTTCTTTTTCAACCACTTAAAAAAATATCCCAGTTCCTCTCTCCTCTTCCCATTTTCCCTCTTTGTCCTCATCTTAATTTAGGGGAGTCCACACTGGGCAGAATATTCCAGGCTGCTCCCAGAGTATTCTGGCCCCAAAGCTGCCCTGAATTCCCCCCGCCCCATTACCTGGGCATCTCAGAGCAACATTTGAGAGGTTGTCTACACACTTATCCCACTGTGCTGTCCACCATTACTACAAGTCTCTCCCTCTGAGATAGCTCACATGGCTGGGGGCCTTGTTGCAACCTCAGAGTGACTTGTGGCAGTGGGAGGCACAGCGGTAAACATATTCCCATCATTGCTTTCCATTTTCCTAGAAAATCTAGAGCAAAAGATAGGTTTTTAAAATTCACTTTAACCCAGGATGGCCCAGATCTGCTGTGGAAATGCTCTTCCTCTGTGAAAACAGTCTACTGTCATATTATGAAGACAGGGTGTGCTGAGAATGGTGGGAAACTGGTTCATTCAGCCCATGAAGACATGTAACTGCCCTGGCCTTGGAGGGAGAGAAGAAGTGGCAGACACAGTTCCATCATGCCTAGTACCAGAAGTAGATGAAAGGCCCTCTCTCCATGCTAACTGCCACCACCCTGGCCTTGGAGGGAGAAGAGGCAGACATGGTTCCATCGTGCTTAGGCCCAGTAGTAGATGAAAGGCCTTCCCTCCATCCCAACTGCCACTGCCCTGGCCTCTAAGGGACAGAAGAAGAATCAGGTACAGCTCCATCATGCCTTGGCCCAGAAGCAGATGAAGGGGCCTCCCTCTATCCCAACTCTCACTGCTTGGTCTTGGAAGGAGAGAAGAAGAGGCACACACAGCTCCACCATATGTACACTCAGAAGCTGATGAAAGGTCCACCCTCCATTCCAACTGCCACTGCTTGGCTCTGGACAGAGAGAAGATGACAAAGTTTCTGCTGTGTTTAATCTGCTCCCACACCTCCATCCTCTTTTCCTTGTGTATCATGTCTTATTTAGATTGTAAGCCCAAGGGCTGGGCACTGTTAAATTAACAATGTGCAAGCTGCTCAGAGAGCCTTTATTCCAAAAGTGCAGGGTATAAATACTCAAAATAAAATAAAATAAATGCAAGGTAAAGATGGTTACAGAATTCGCCCTACTGATAAAACCCTCCTCCCCTGCTCAAAAAGGGAAGGAGTTCTTCTTTATGTTATGAGGCGGTATCGTATAGTTTTAATTATCACCTTTTCAAAAATTTGACAGAAGGTTTGTTTTGATTTGTAGTTGTTAACTTTTCTCTACGTAGTCACCATTCAGATTTACACATTATTCCCAGTGTTTCTTGACCCGCTGAATACCGTTTGTCCCTTTGCAAGGTAATCTTTGAGAATGACTCCACAATAGTCCCAAAAAACTGAAAGCATGAACTTCCCTGCTGACTTTTGCACCTTTGCCTTTTTGGGTGGAGGGAAATCAGCATGTTTCCACTCCATGCTTATAGTTTTGATCTCTGGATCATACTGATAGATCCAATATTCATCCACGGTTACTAGATGACCAAAATGATCCTCTTCATCCTATTCCAACAAGGTCAACATCTGTCTTGAAAGGTCACACTGTGTTTGTTTCTGGAAAGGGGTTAGCAAACATGGAACTCAGTGTGCAGACACTTTAGACATGTGCAGTTCATCATTAATAATTTTCCACACACTACCATAACTGAGACCACTTTCATTCATGATCATTTGGATGGTTGCTCATCTGTCTTCCAGGATTAAACACTCCACTTTCTTCACTGTGGCTGCATCGTCTGTCAATGATGGTCTTCCAGATCTTGGCTCGTCTGTCAGAGACTTGTGACCAGTTTGGAAATTTCTTTTCCATCTCACAATAGTGTCATAAGATAGGCAAAATCATTTCCATAAACTACCATAATCTCATCATGAATTTGCCAGACACTATTACCCTTCAAATGCAGGAACTTTATCATGCTGCAAACCTCAATCTTCTCCATCTTACACTTTAGTCACTTCTGGCACAATCTGTAACTAAAATAAAGGACACCATGAGCTGATTTTCTCAACATTGTGAACTTAGGGATCAGTGATGACACTTACATAATTTCATCAATATACCATAATTCTTCCAGGTGATAATTATTACTTTATGATACTCCCTCGTATTTCATAATTGCTGCCAATATCTAATGATAAAGCAGCTAAACCATCATGACACTTAAAGGTGGCTTCCATTCTTTTCTCCCTCTGATGTGTGCTGAAAATAAAGTATATTAAGCACATTCCAGTAGAGCAATTTTGATTTGATACGAAAGGGAGGTCCTTCCCCCATATACAAATTAAGACAAGCAAGCACCTTTTCAGACATAAAATCAAAATTTATTTAGAGGGAAGGGAACATACTTTACAGGAAGTCGTTTCTCATACGAAAGGCAGATAAATAAAAGCTATTATGAAAATCTGAAGGGTTTTGGTTTGTTTCCAAATACATGGGGGAAAGGGGAAACATAACATTTTTTACAGACAGTAAACTACTTAACTTTTTACATAATTACAAATTAACATATAGCAATTTTAAGTTTGTTTTTTAAACCCTCTCCACTATTGTATATTTGCCATTTTAAAGTGTGGGTTTTTTTACAGATAAGATTTCAACAGGAGATATGCAACAGCTACCTTTGTACAAGTGGCAGTAGTGGTGGGGGAAGGTTGCAACTAAGTGAGAGGAACATATTGTTATATAGCCTTGCTTGTGTATCATATTTGTGCATCCAGTCGTTGTCAGAAAGAACTTACCATGGCTGAATTTTAATTGTAAACTAACCAAAACAGGGCAAGAACTGGACATATAGTACTTAGACTTTAAAATGCCAGCAGATTTTAACTACACAAACCCATCTCTATCTCTTTAAAAGAAAGAAAAGCATGCATAATATGGTCTCCTGCCTCTGTGATGAGAAGGAATGATGGCAGATTCTTTTCCCCTACATCAAGTGGCATTCATTTTGCTCCCAGTCTCTTGCAAGAGCACCTATGAAGTGCCCTGGAGGCATAAATTGCACAAGATTAAACCATTCACTTTGTGTTCCAAGAAGTGGAAAATATACACCTAGGCTGCATCTGCACTGCAGAACTAATCCGGTTTGACACCACTTTAACTACCATGGCTCAATGCTATGGAATCTTTTCCCACCAAACTACCATTTCCAGAATTCCACAGCACTGAGCCATGGCAATTAAAGTAGTGTCAAACTGGATTATTTCTCCAGGGCGGATGCAGCCCTAATAATATTTCCTGTGGATGAAACAAAAATTCAAAGTGTTACTGAGGAAAGGACAGAGGGAAGAGAGGTAAATATGTAATTTTTTTTTAAAAAAAAGGATGGAGACAATTGCTTTGAGAGAAATCAAAGTGATTCAAAAGAGGCATCACTTTTTCTGTGTTGCAAATTCCTCCCCCCTCCTCCCACTGGCATCTCCAAACAATCACATTTTTGAAATACCAACTCTATTTTATTAAGAACTAATGCAAGTGAGATACATTTATGTACCTTAAGAAATGGGCCTGTTTTCAATACATCTTCATTTCTCTGAGAGGGGTTTTGTGTGGTCTGCAGCTCTAAGGTTATGTTACATGTGCTTCTAAGATATGTTTGGTGTTAGAGGTTGTTCCCTAGCAGTGGTTGAATGCATTTGACAACTACAGGCTACTTTTATTTCCCTAGCATAGTGCCAGCCATAATCAATTTTTAATATTTACACATTTTAAACTGTATATTGGACTTCATAAGCCCAGCTTAAAAATAAACAAAACAAAAACCAGAAAACCAAAGTAAACGCTCTCTTTAAAAAAAAAAAATCAAGACCTCTTTCAAACAAACAGAAAGATTTTTTTTCTAAATGCAAGCCCAGCTTGCAACCGTGAACAAACATAAAATAAAAATAATATTAATTAAAAGTATTACACCACAGCTGCCTCCTGCTTTCTTTTTGAAGGATGAATCTCTTTGAGAGCTTCCAAATCCAGTCGAGTTGCTAGAGTTCCCACCTGTTGATTAAGGCAGACTTGATATCCCCACTATGGTCCCAGGACTGAAAACTTGGTACAGAATAGTTCCCATGCTCAATTTTGCATGTTTTGTTGCATGGAAACAGCTCCTGAGATGCTCTAAAGGGAGAAGGCAGTGGGACAATAGTGCAAACCTTTCTTTAAAAATAAATGTCGAAGAGGTGGTGGGAAAACAAAACTTTCAAAAATGTTTAATGGAGAAAAGAGGAGCCCATGCTGTGTATCATTTGACTTATCTACTGGCAGTAATCTCTTGGGAGGGGAGTGTTATAATTGGCGATATTCATCTTCCCTTGGCATCGCCGTGTTCAGAGCTGCTCACAAATGTCATAGTTAACTTGTGCTGGCACAAGGTGCTGAGAAAACACTCTTTCATAGCAAGTCCGTGGAAAAGAGTACACAGCTTAAGAGTTAAGGGATCAACGGTTCTTGCTCTGAAGATGAGGGAAAGAAAATAAGCAACCAGTTTTCCAACAGTTTTCCAAACAGAACTTCAGCAGAAATGGGAAAGACCATGCATGAAAGAAATGCCTGTTCCATTCTGGGCACGGATATCAAATCAAAAGGGAATGGTGCATCCCTCTTAACAAAACTGTGACAAAAAGATAAAAGAGGTGACTAGAGGTGAAGGAGACAGCCTTGAAATATTTGTCTCTTCTTCTTCCACTCAAGTGAGAAGTATGGCATGACTAAAGAATTAATTCAGGTGATCAGAAAATGATCACGTGCCAAACTCCTGAAAAGGCTGATCCACACAACTCTTTCTGAGCTGAAAATTTACCATAAAGTGACCTCCTCCAAGACCTCCCAATGCGCACAATGAAAAGGTCCTGGTGAAAGGACCATCCGTGTGGTAGACCAAAACATACCACTAAGCAGACTCCAAGATGCTATAAGCAGCAATTTTATCAAAGAGCAGTTCATTTCTACTTCATGTAAGCCCTTCTTCCACTTCTAAAAGGTGGCTGGTTCTGATTCTCAGCAATGACAGGGACTAGAGTGGAAACTCTGTAAATTAACTTTTAGCTTCCCAAATGAACAAAGTTAGGAGTCATGCTGCATTGTTCTGTACTTGCAGATTAATATATTTTTGTTTATGGTGTAGATTTTAAAAAATCAAAAATGCAGCCAACTTTACACCCCTAATAGCTTTCAAAATGGCTCTTATTATGGAGGTGCAGGGAAACTTGGGAGAAACAGAAAAACATACTGAAGGGCTTGGTAGGAGAAGCCAAGTGAAGAGTAAAGGGGGATTTAGTTTATTTCCCCCCCCCCCCCCAACTTTTCAATTGAAAAATGATGACCACCCAACTCTCTAGCATGGAGAGATTCTATGCTTGGTCATGGAGATTCTATGGTCTTTAACAGCTTCCACTTGGCAAGTGTTAATATTGAGGTGGGAAATACACATTCTAGGAAAATACATCCATATTTGTATTCCATCCCCATTTGGAAGTCTTCACTCAGCTGAAAGTTCAAGTCCTTGCAAATTTGTTTCACAGGCCTTTCCCTTGTCAAGGATAAACTTTCTGATACTATCTGATACTATCCATGGAACTGTAGCCTGTAAGCCAGCTAACTCTTTCCGCTTTTCTCACAATGTACCTGCATGGGTCATTCTACAGACAAACTGGCCTTCAAGTTCTCTAGCCAGACCCCACTCTTGTAAAGGTCACTCTGCCATTGTAAAGGTTACTCTGCCAATACCTGGCCTTTAATTCATTTCCCAAACACAAACATATACAAAAAGGTTACTGGTGGCAAAAGCATTGGAGGATCAAACAAATAAAAAAGATATTTACTTATTGACACAGTCCCTGGACAATTTAGTAGATATCAACTAACCCTTTAGCCCTCCCAGCTTTTCTGTACAGAATTAGTGCATATCCCAATGGATATACAGCTACTTTTATTTATATATGTATATTTTATATGTACGAATATATACAGTATATCTCTACATACCAGTGAACAAACACTGCATAAACAGCCACATCCATTTGCTATCGAGGGCTTTTGATTTTTGGTGCTGCTCTCCATAAGATTGTTAGCTAGGCTGCCCTGGGATATCTTCCCCTGCCCTCCCCCGCAACATACACATTTGGAGATGAAAGAAAATTCAGGGAACGTCTGCCTATGGAGGTTGGTAGCCAGCAATGTATAAAGATGGACTTTTTTTAGTACATAAACAACCAAAACTGAGCCGGCCCAGTCTGGTCACATCCAAAGAAGGCAATCCTCCCACTACACTGACCTTTTTAGCTACCTTTAAAAAACTAACATCTTCAAGAATCAGAGATCCAGCAGTTAAGAACATGCTACAAATGTAGATGCACAGATGAGTTTCTGCTGTAAGGAAAGCCAATGCTATTCAATGTAGAGGGGGAAGAGTCACCAGTGTGTTGGCTCCCACGATGCATACACTTGGCAGGGTAGAACAAAAGATGGCCTCATCCTCGCAGGTGGGGTCAGCAGAAGATCTCCTCACCTTCTGGGGCTGCCTCTGGTGAGTGTGTATCTGGGAAGAGTAGACATTGAACAACATCAAAATCATGCTAAAAGTCCAGATTTTTCCTATTTTCCCTGCCCACAGATTCAAAGACTCCAAACTCCATCATTATTCCAAATGCAATGTATACCCAATTTCTATGAAAGGGAAAAGGCAGTGAGATCATTTTCAGAAAAAGGGATCAGAACAAATGTCCCTGTGAGCATTTACAAAATACATTTTGGGGGGTTGCAGACTGCCAGAAATAGTGCAAATTGAGTCCACTTTTAGGGTTAGGGTTAGTGCTAGGAAATCATGGGAATTGTTTTTTTTCTGAGACATTGAGCTTTCTCTATCAGAGACCTCTGGTGCCACAATAAATTACAGTTCCCATGATTCCCTAACCCTAAAAGTGGACTGAATTTGCACTGTTTCTGGCAGTCTGCAACCCCCCTTACTCCTCCACAATCAACCTCATGCATTTGGGAATGTGTCCATATGGGGTCTGCCTTGAAACCTGAGCTTTCTCCTTCAGAAATTAACTGCTAGTTATACTGACCAAGAAAACCCTATGATGATCGTAAGGGTCACCTTAGGGTCACCATAAGTTGGAAACGACTTGAAGGCACACAACAACAATGTATTGGCCAGGGCACATTTATGTAGGACTTTCTACAAAAAGCAGGTGATGACTTTAGTGATGCTCTAAACTGATTTCAGACCCACTAGTGATGTGTTGTCCGCTCTTCTATTGGTTAACCACCGTACCTTCAAAATGGGCTGGAGATGTAAACAACTATAAGCAAAGAAACACTATTTCCAGATGCAACATACACCAAGTACTAACAGGAACATTAGCTCCCTACTGCCTGTGCCAGAGAGAATAGCAGCTGAGGTTGGGAGACAGAATACCAGCTCTACAAAATCAGATATTGCTGGTCAACAAATCTTGAGCTTCTGCCCACCCAAATTGTTCAAAAATTTACTGTCTTGCTGAGCATATTTTAATTAATTAATTAATTGAATTTGTATCCCACCTTTCTCTCAAACATGAAGAACATGGAGGCTCTGTTCAACTATCATTCATTGCCTTCTGCTAGATCACACCACTGATCAAATCTATTCAACACCAGGGTCTGGAAAATTTATTCATTCAATTTGTGTCCCATCTCTCTTCCAAAAATGAGATTCAAGGTGACGTACAACAATACAACAAAAATGCTGCTAAAACATACTTTACGAAAATTAAAAAGGAATTAAACATCAGTTTTATTTTTAAAAATATATGCATTAAAAAGTACATATTCCTTCTGGACTGCCATATTGTTCCTTCCTGCTGCCTCCTCCTCTGCTAGAGACACTTACTCCCCCTCCAGGTGTGTGTGGGGGTGAACCTTGTTCACATTCAGACCTAGGCTACAGACAGATGATCTGGCAGAAGGAGGTCTCTGTATATCTTCACATCCTTGGCTCTGAGAGATTTAAACTTCATGTCAAAAGAGCCCTTTACTTACCAGATGGCTGTGAGCGGTGCCCTTTGCCTTTCTTCTTTTTTTCCTTCTTCTCCTTTGGCTTGGCCAAGCCAAAAAGACGGTTGGGCATCTGACAGTGTCCCTCGGCTGGTTTGTTGGTTTGGCTTGATGTGGTGGTGCTCATTGAATGGAAAGTGGTTTTCTCTTTGTGTGTCCTTGAGAAGCTGTTTCTTTTGGGTGACACAGAGAGCTCTGTGTCTAACTGACCTTGTTTGGTCAGAGAAGAGCCCAGTGGCCTGGAAGATGAGTCTTCAACTGCAAGCCCAGAAGGGGCCCTGGCTATCTTAGCATGCTGGTTAGAAAACTGAAAGGCAAAGAGTGAAACAAAGAACATAAATACATTGGCGTCTCAGTGACATCAACAGTCTCAAGTGTTGTATGTGCAAGATGAAAAACCTCCACAGAGGCCATATGAACCTAAAGAGGAGATCTGCAGGATGAGATTAGACTAGTCCAACTGACTTTCTCACATCAGATAACCAGCTGATTCTGAAAAGCCAGAACCAGCCCTCTCTTGAATGTCTCCATGATCTGATATTCAGAGGTTTACTACCTCTGAACGTGGAGGCTCTGTTCAAATATCATTCATTACCTTCTGCTAGGTCACACCACTGACTGAATCTATTAAACACCAGAATTTGGAAAAGTTATTTTTTATACTACATCTTCCAGAAACTCCTAACCAGTATGGGAAACTCTGGGAGCTTAATTTCAAAAGAAAACGTATCCAAAATATGTTCCATCTGCTTCTATTTCCTATCAATTGTGATCAACACAATGTGATGGTGTATCAGCATGCAGTGGTTTTATCCAAGGCAAACCCATTTCTTCTACTTATTTCCAAGTATGAAAAGTAACAGGTAAGAAATGTGTGATCTCTCTCCCTCTGTCCTTTTCCTTTCCCACATTAATACCAATAATAAGCTGGGAAGGAAACGTATAGCATTAAACACCATGAAACTCCCTTCTTATGGATTTGCATCTTGACCCACTGGTGAAAACATCTAGGTGAGCTTTGGCGATATTACTCTTCCATGCTGCCTTGAACTGAGATTGTAGTAAGTGAGAGTGTGTGCTATAAAATTTCTCAAAGCAGTCTGCATGCTTGCTATCATCACTATTATATCTCTGAACCTTGCTGACTCTAGTTTGTATGTTGCTTTGTGAGGCTGTAGCCCTAAAGAAGCATCTTAAAGCAATATTATGTAAACAAATAGGAAATGGAAGTAGACAGGCCTCCTGATCACATAACATGATCGAAGAATGGACCTTCAACCCACCCAGCCTTGAAGCTACATAATTCATCAGGGAAAAAGATCAGTGGTGGTGAGCACATAGCAACAGAAATAGCAATAGCATTTACATTTCTATACCACTTAATAGTGAACCCAGCACTCTCTAAGTGGGTTACAATCTGTAAGCCAATTGCCCCCAAGAAGTGGGGGACTCATTTTACTGACTTACAAAAGGATGGAAGGCTGAGTCAACTTTGGAGCCCTGGGATTGAACTCACAACCTTGTGGCTGCAGTACTGGCATTTAACCACTGCACCACCAGGGCTCCTTTGTAATTTCAGAAAAGCTGGTCCACCATTACTGATCTTCTCTTCCTTGGACCTACTGAATGCCAGGAGGACACAGGTTCAAAGCCACCCTTCATCTTATTCCGCTGTATGTGAAAACTCTCAACTGTAAATGGGATTATTACCAGACTGAGACTGGATTCTGTCTGAGGTTGGCAGAGATGCTCCATATCTCTTTTCAGTTGTTCCTTCTCCTTCTCTAGCTGCTTCTGGGCAGCCCGGAGGTGCTCCAGGTCAAGCTGGTAGGCAGCTTTCTTTTGCTGTAGCTCTTCTTTCTCCTTTTCCAGGTTATGGTGTCCTTTCTGGACCTGCTCTTCCCGCTGGGCCAGCCGGGCTTCCTGCTCCACCAGCTCTTTCTCCCGGGCCTCCCATTCCCGCTCCCTCCTCCTTTTCTCTTCTTGGTGTTGGGCCTGCTGCTTCTGGAGGTTGGCCAGTTCCTGCCTCTGCTTCTCCATGCTCCGCTGCTTCTCCTGTTCAATCAATGAATTGGGCCGGAAAGAACTGCGGCTCAGAGCCCTCTCTGTCAGAAGCAGCTTCTGGTCCTCAATGTAAGTGTCCTGCTGCACCACAACAGCCTGAGAAAAAGAAGAGGCAAAGGTTGCTAGTGGGAAAAGCTACAGACTCAGTGAAAGAGCACCCACTTGGTAAATGGAAAGTCCTAGAGCTGATCCCATCATCTCCTAGTGGAAACAGAAAAAAGTCCTGGTTTGAAAAGCTGGACTAGTTGCAATAATGTGTGGTTTACTGTAATGCAGTAGCGTGTGTCGACCTATGCTAAGCTGAGCCATATAATACCCTGACTTACTGAACAGCCTCTTTTTCTACCCCTGAGTCTAAGATAGTTTCTTTAATTTCTTCTGATTTCCAACAAAACAAAAGTTTAAGAGATGGAGTCTGGATGGTCTTAGACTGTATTTAAATATTAGCTTCACTTTGGTAGTTGGGCATATTGTTTCCTTTACACACTCCACTTCACTTGTGACAATCACTGCTGTTGCTGATTTCTTCACAGGGAGCAGAGTTGAAAATGGGGCTAATGTTATCTATTGCATGACCCCAGTCCAGAAGAACTTTCTGCAGCTGGAGTACCCTCACCCCACTTGACTCGCAATCACTATCTGAAGTCATCCCTGAGAGCTGGATTGCTTTCAGACACATTCAACTTCCCATCTTTCCCTCCACTGGAAGTCCCAGTTACAGCAGTATTGTGGCCTATAGAGAACATGGGTGGATCTCAACACTGCTGTCATCATTTCACATCTGCCTATGGGGATGTAGCCAGAAGCTTCTGTAATCCTGCCCTTTTCCCCAAAGCGTGGGAGGGCTATGCATGGAACTTCAGAGGCTGTTCAGTAAATTAGGTGGAGAGACTTTGGCCAATGTGCAGGAAGGAAGGGGATACTAAGTCTGCTTGAGTCAATTAACTCAGTTTTCCAAGAACTGGGTCTCTTGCTTTGAGAGGACAAGCCCTCCATGAAGACATTTCAGAGCAATGCATCCCAATACTATGAGCATTCTCCTCCCTCACCCTGATAAAATACCCTTTTTCACAAACACTCTTCCATTTCACCAGCCATTTTGGTGGAGATGCTCTTATTCCCCTAGTAGTCCACAAGATGGCCAGTAAAGTGTAGCCTAACCCCAACCACTCTTATGCAGAGTCCCTTCTAAAAATCAAAAGGCTTAAGAAAGGCCTTGAGGTCTTGAGGTGTGAAGATATTAAGTTTTAAACCATTTTCTCCTTGCACTTTCAAGGTTTTTAAAATTTGGACTTGTGAGGCTTTTTTTATAAGACTTCAGAGGCCTGGTTGAAAGAGGACATTGTTGACAGAACATACATCTGATGTTCTAAAACCCTTTTAAAACTGGGGAGGGGTACAACAGAATTATATTCCCTTTGCAAACAGAGAAGCCACCAAGCTAAGCACCATCTGTCAATGGCAGTATTTCTCCTATACCCTCTTGGGACTTACCTGCAATGTGCCCAGCAAGCTGTGGAGGTGTGTTATGCTCTGGAGAACTTGCTGAAAAAGAAAAACAGAAGAAGTGGAGTAGCTATTAGTTGTTTGTTGTCATTTGCTACATTGGTCTACTGCCTTTCCTTCAAAGAATTCATAAGTGTTCTGGCTCAGCAACAGGAAGAATGGAGAACATGCTCTACCAATGGATTACAGACCAAATATTCACCACCACAACCTTTTCAGATGCACAGACATCCTGTTATTACCCTTCTGTTCTTAAATGTATTTGGTTTTGTTTAACAAATGGTTTTGATAAAGTGGCATGCCACGTTAGGAACTGGAGAATACACAGTCCTCCAAATGTTGTTGGGCAGCAGCTCCCATTATCCCTCACCATATGTGTTAGCAGCTGTATCTTCACAGATGTAAAGACTAAAAGCTTTTGTAAAAGCTTGTGTAAAAAAAAAAGCCTCAAAATTGAAACCACAGAGTAAGAGCAAGAGACAGACAGATAAGAAAGTCACAAAAGATGGAATATGATGTGAGACATCATAAGACTGACCCATGTCCTGGACCCCCAAAACCCTAGTAAACAAAGCCAAGTTAGAACAGTGGTTCTTACCTCATTGTTCCTTTTCAGCACAAACATCAAGTTAGCTGTTCCTCCCTAGGAAGAAATCATACAGCATAAATTTGGAGGGGGGCAGGCAAAGGAAGGACAGCAAACGTCAACTAGAAAGATCAACCCATTCATGCAAGAAGCCTTTCACCAAAGCTGCAAAGCTCCAAATATGTTGGACTACAATCAGAATCTGTTTGGTCTAGCAAAACTGGACTGGGGATGATGAGCTCAGCCCTCCAGCACATCTAGAGCGTACCAGTCTATACTATGAGATCTAACTTGTAGTCTGAAGCCCCAAGTTCATCTTAGCGTTGACATAAGTCAGAAATGACTTAAAAGCACACAATAATAGTGCCCAAAGCTGCACTGGAATCACTAGATGGTCAAACACTTTTGCAACACTTCACTTTTCCTTTTTGAGGAAAATGAATATCAACTCAATAAGGCCTCAGCAAGACCATATATATCCCTATTACTTGAAACCTTCTGAATGCAACTGTGGTGAAATGTGTGGCCTTCCAAATATTGCTGGACAGCAATTCCCATAAACAATAACCAACATAGCTATTGGAGAGGGATAATGGGAACTTCAGTCCAACATTATTTAGAGGTCTGCTGCCTCCACATTCCTGATTTGGAAATACTGGGGCATCAGGCCCAGGACTACATGTCCTAAACATACTATACCTTCTTCAAGACACTGTCTGATTCTGTCCTCCGAAGATCCTGCACATCATCTCCTTCATCCTTCTCCCCACCTAAAAAAACACCAAACAAAACTAGAGTTCATATGAGCTGCTTAAGTTTTTCATAGCTCAAGAGAAGAAGAAAAAACCCACAGCAACTACATAATGGCAGAAAGAGAGCCAAGGTATGCTGAGAGCCTTTGTTCCCTCCTTGCCTCAATCTCCTTGGATACTTTCCAGAGATATGGCAATCCAACTCACAAATGAAAACCAAATGAAGCTTGTGAGCCACATTGGAACCCAGGGGAGAGAAGGAAAGCATGCTCACCTTTGCATACATTCATTTGGTGACTGTCGAATCCTCCAAATGTCTCTGCCCTCCTGGGAAGTGAGATGGGCCCCACAATCTCCTGCTCTGAGGACAGGTTGTTCATCTGTGGCCCAAGCGTACTTCCTAGGCTCCTGCTCACCAGCCCCTGTAATAACTCAACTGAAAAGAGAAAAAGCAAGACCAAAAGATATCAGCTTCTATTCTAGGTAATAAGCTACGGTGGATTTAAATAGGAAGTAGAAATCCAATGTAAGCAACAACAACCACTACCGCCAGCACTATTGATGCTAACAGCCTTGGACCACTTGGCATCAGCTTACTTGGTCTGGAACACAGTCCATCACATACATAAAATACTGTCTTAGAAACTACAAATGTAGACAGGATCCAGCAAAAAGACTCCAGGAGTCAAAAGAGAAGCCCATTCTCAGCTGGCAGTACAACTAGAAAGAGGTAAATGACCAACAGTCACATTGGTCAGAAGTGATGAGAACTATAGTCTAACCCATTTGGAAGACACCAAGATGGGGAAGGTTAGGATGCATCAACATTTAACTTGGGACATTACTTTCTAGAAAGAGCTATAAGAGTTTGTCAAAGAATTTTGCACTCTCTCTTCCAATAAAGGTGTCAGGAACTAGTTGGGGGGGCATCTTTGCAGGTATTTTGAAAGGCATGCAAAATATACAGTGTTACAGAGACATAAATGTCAGAAGAGGTCACAATCCCCAAATAGGGGATCTGGGACCACCGAGTTGTTGTTAGACTCCAATCCCGATTAGCTCTAGGGAGCATGGCCAACCATCTTAGGTGACAGAAGTTGTGTGTCAACAGCATCTGGTGAAATAGAGGTACACCTGTTTTGAAGTTTGTCAGAGAGGGAGATAGCAGAAGGTAACAATGACCAAACAGAAGGAAAGTAGGAAAATAGAAGAAAGTGCAGTTGGAAGGAAGAGGGCTTGATTTTATTAAGATGTTGCATAATAATATTTAATCTCAGGGAGGTTTCTTATTGCAGTGCCTGCTGTGTTTACATATGTATTTATTTATTTTTTATTTTTAATGTAATTTTACATCCTTTAAATGAAACAAACTGTTTTTAACATGCTATTGATATATTTTTAACCTGTGAGTGCCGTGGGTCCCACCCTGGGAGAAAAGTATCTTATAAAATAAATAAATAAAAAGATAGAGGAAAGGTGTAGAGGAAGGGAGGCAAGCAGAGAGACACCAGCCACAGAAAGCAGCAAGGGAGAATGTACTCTGACCAAAGGCAAAGAACTAGGAAAAACTGATAGTCCCTTCTGGAAGTAGCTAGAATCAGTCCACTAGTTGATCTAGTTGAGTCACCTCTGGCTTTGAGTCTCCACAGTTCGTTTCGAGCTTGGAAATCTCAAGAATTGAACCTGGGATCCTCTGCATACAAGACATGCACTCTGCTACTGAGCTATGTCCTCTCCTCTCTCTCTTTTTTTTTTTTAAAGGAGGGGTGAAAGAAAGAAAAAAGCAAAGCCTACAGCACCAAATGTTCCAGACAGTCTTATATTTGAGTACTAGCCAGACCCAACCCTGCTTGGTTTCTCTGATCAGACAAGACTGGGTGCTTTTAACTGCAAGATCCTTTCCTGGATGACTGGAAGGTCTCTTTGTAATGAGTAGAATGAGAAATAATAAACAAATGAAGGTTCTTTCCCAATTTAGAATCTGTATGCACGAACTCTCTGTTTTTGTTCTTGTGTGCTTTCAAGTCATTTCCCACTTATAGTGACCCTCAGGCGAACTTATCATGGGGTTTTCTTGCCAAGGTTTGCTCAGCTGTGGTATAATTTCATGGATGCAACACCTACTGAAGGGGTGCTGTGCTGGTGATAACACTTCTTTTTGGGAGAGCTGAATGTGGGCTCAGGGTTCCACTTACCTTCATTTATCACGCTCTTCATCACACTTTGTCCCTTGGGAGCCTCTTCAGTATTGGATCGGAACAAAGTTCTGGCTCCCACATTATCCTCATGCCTGCTGCAGTCAGTCATGTCTCGAAAAATCTTCTCCTTCTCCTCCAGCAGCGTTATGATCTGCTGATCTTTTTGCTGGAGCTGTTCTGTGGGGTGGGCAGGCCAGGGTTTGGTGGAAGAAGGAAAAGGTCAGTCAAAGAAGAATTGTTGCAGAACATGGAATTCTACTTAGATTCCTGTGGGCTGAGTTATGTCTGAGGCTCTACCTCCACGCTGTGGCATGTTAGGGAATTGCAGAGATCAAGAAAAAGTTTGCTGACGATGAGTTACTACAGAAAAGAATGCTCCTCAAAATGAACGGGAGACATCAACCTGAGACAAGACAAATTTCACATTTCACACAAAGCTCCCTTACAATTAGTGAGGTCTACACTGAGAAACTGTATAGATTGAGAGGATCCCTAGAAGGCATCTATCAAGCTTTACATGGCAATAACAGGGTTTGAAATGTTAAAGTCCCATGTGAAAATCCATTTCCAGATTCACCTCTGACTTTTAAAGCACTGCATTGCTTGGAAGAAGAGGACCAGTATGCTCTCTTATCTTCTGGGGGTCACTACAAGGAAAAAAGTCAAGGCTCCTGGATCTTTAAGAGTTATATGTAAGAAAACATTTCAGCAGTTGTCCTCTCTTTCATGACTTGCTGAAATGTTCTCTTCCACACAACTACTGAAGGTACAAGAGTCCCATCTACCTGTCTCCCTAAGAGCCTCTGCATCCATGAAAATCTTCATTAGAGATGCTTTTCTGGGTTCCTTGGCATCCAAGGCACAGCAGCTAGCTATTGGGAAAGGACTTTCTCAGTAGTCTCTCCCACCCACCCCTGTGAAAGGCTTTGCCAATACCTAACCTTGCGGAAGTAATCCAGATATTGTTGGGCTGCAAATCCTAGCAGATCTGACCAATGTAGGCAATGCAGAGAAATGCTGGGAGATGCAGCCAAACAAGATCTGTAGCCAAAGACATTTCCCTCTCAGGTCTTTTAATTCAATTTATTTTGCCTTGGCTAGGTTTTAATATTATTGCCAGTTATTGTACTTTATTTAAGCATTTTATTGTTTTTATTTTGTGAATTTTAACATATTTATATTTCAATGTGCATTTGATATTTTGTAAGCTGCCCTGGAAATGTTACTGAACAGAAGGGTATGAATGCCATACGCAAGAAAGAAAGGAAAACAAAACCTAATGGAATGTATGTGCATTGGATTACTGACTTTCCCAGAGATGGTGATGTTTTATACCCTCATATGAATGAAGTCTTAGTTGGATTTGTTCACAGTGGGGATTCCTTCAGAATTGGCAAATATCTTCTTAAATGTTTATCCAGGAAAGAAACTGAAGAGACCTCCCTTCATGGTCAAAAGACTAAAAAACCCTAGAGAACACTATTATCCCCATGTTATGCCAGCCAAGAGGGATATGTGCCTTCATGTGCTGTTCCGATAATGCAAGGATTTCACCATCCACTGCTCCTCATAACCTTCAGTGCAGGAAGAAAGCTGAATGGACTCCCTGCTCAAGACATGTCCTCCAAAGCCAATGCATACTCAACAGGTAAGCTGTCCAGCACTGCTTGAAGATCTACAATGTTCAGTCTTGATCAGAGAAAACTAGGTTCAAGTTACAACTGGCTGTAAAGTTGATACATTCAAAACTTGATGACACAGATTACACTAAGCCAAAATAGCTTTCGTTTTTTTTACCTTTCAGTTCCCTCGCTTTGGTGTCTAGCACTCGTTTCTCCTCTTCTGATTCGCTAGGGATGCCTTCATCTTCTTCTTTGTCCCTGCAGAGAGAATCAGAATAAGAATATAGACTAAAAGAAAGGGTACCAGTTTCAAATATTCCAGCATCCCTATGCCCTTTTGGAACTCTTAAACTACCAACTGAGCATCATTTCAGATTTTAGGGTGGAGAACAAATGTTCTATGAGGAAGGCAAACCATTTTGCAAGGAGAGGAGAAGAGTCCAAGCAAGCTTTTAAAAGGTCAGCATTTAATATATTGACCATTTCACTATGACAAAAAAAAATCTAGTATGTGGCAAATTTTATACATTGGTATCTGACAATACTAGCCAGATTTTTAAAGAAAATATTCCTGCATTATTCAGTGCTTGTTAATCTGGTGGGTCATCATTTTAAAACAAACAAAAAGTATTTTCTATTTAGCTTCACAGTGGGAATCTATTGATCATATGCTCAACATATTTAGCTGTATGTGTGGACATCATTTATTTATAAAAGAATTATGCAAATAGTCTATAGCTAAAAATAAACAAAGCGTGCTTGACTGATAATTAATTGTCCTTTGAAAAGTAATTGATTTGAATGCCTTAGAATTTTTAATGTCCCATTAACAACCAGAGCAATGCATCCAAGGCAGCTTAGACACTCTCTCATTCTAATATACACACTTTTTAAAGCAAAGGGAACTTGTGTTCTTGGCACCCGCACCAGCTAAATATTCATATGTACTGGATTATAGCAGTAGTCAGTATGCACAGCCCTTGAGCCAGCTAGACATTCACTCTCCAGATGGTTCCAACATTTCAATGTGATACAAGGACACCTAATTTAGGAATACAGTGAACTAACTTTACGTGGCCATACTGGCTATTCTGGGAAATGTAGTCCATAAAGTAAGCTCTTCAAGCCAATGGCCCACCATCTACACAATGAGTGGCAACAGGTTCCCAGGGTTTGACTTGGAAATGCAGGAGTCTGAAGTTCAGACTTATAGATGCAAAGCAGGTGCTCTACCACTATGTTATATTCCTGTGTTGATTTGTTTGGTACAATCCCCATGCCTCCACCAACCATCATTTGGCTCCTTACATAGTGTTCATTGTGTCTTGGATGGTGAGTATCCAGCTGTTGCGTTCCTCCTTGGAGCTGGCATGAACCTCCACCATTTCTGGATCTTTTCCTCCCATGCTGATCAGGAACAAACCCTTCTCCTCATGGGCCACCTCACGGACAATCAGTTTCTTCAGCGAGATCACAGTGGATCTTTGATCCTTTTGATTGTGATGTGGGGAGGAAGAGGCAAGAAAGACTATTTATTATTATCATTACTTGATGCAGCCAGGTTTTTATCTGATGCAGCCTCAGAGGGCTCATGCCTACAGTCAGGCATGCAATTCTTAGACACTCCCTATAACCCAAGGCCTAAGGGAGGGGCAACAAAAATTTGGGACTGTAGCATAAAAATGCAGTAACCAGAAAGAGCTGGAGTAAACCTTTTCTAGTTTAATCATCAAAATCAAATTATTGCCTTAATAAGTGTTTCTATTCCCTTCAAATTACTTCAGCGGAGAAAAAAACAGGAGCAGAAAGTGAAGCTCTGCTATAGATCTCTGAAGTGTAGACTTGGTAATTGAGATGATCACCATTGATAAAAAAAAAAGTATAGGAGCCTGCTCAAACACATCTGTATATTTCAATAGACTAGATGGAACTCACACCGGGAAAATGTTTGGCTGAAACTCTTCAGCACTGCACTACCGAATTCTTCAGGTTGCATCAGCAGTTTTAGGCTATTGGAGTACTAACACTCCACAAAAAACTAGGCATCCCTATATATGTAACAAAGCCAGTCTAAACCAAAGTCCCAAATTTCCCTGCTTCTACTGACACAGGACCACGTCTTCAGGACGCAAAAATAAATGCATCTAAATTGCCCCAAAATAGATGTGCCTAGGTGTTGTTTTCTTTTTTAAAAAAAACAGTTTACATTTTTAATTTATGCTGCTCTGGAACTTTAATTTATCACTTATTCTTTTACTTAAAGCTTTTGTGGGCTTGTTGTGGTGCACAACAATTGCAAGAATTAAAAACAAACAGGCAACAACAATAAAAAGGCTAAGAAAAATTTACACAGGAACATTAAGAGAGTCAGAATAGTATAGAGGTTTGAGTGTTGGACTATGATTCTGAAGACCAGGGTTCGAATCCCTGCTCAGCTGTGGAAATCCACAGGATGACCGTGGGCAAGTCACACACTCTAAGCCTCAGTGGGAGGCAAAGGAAAGCTCTCTCTGAGGAAATCTTGCCAAGAAAACCCTAAAAGAGGTTTGCTTTAGGTTTGCCATAAGTCGGAAACAACTTTAAGGCACACAAAAACAATAATTAAGAATCAAATACAGTTGGCCCTTCATATCCACATATTCTCAACCATCCATGGCATGCATATACACACACACACACACACACACACACACACATTCCAAAAAGTAAAAGTTGATTTTACCATTGTACATAGGGGACACCATTTTACTATGCCATTGTATTTAATGGGACTTGAGTATGTATTTTATTGTTGTACACCGCCCGGATTGGCTCGCCACAGGGCGGTATATAAATAAAAATTATTATTATTATTATTATTATTATTATTATTATTATTATGAGCATCCACAGATTTTGGCATCTGTAGGGCGGGGGAGGAGTGGTTCTTGGAACCAAATCCCAGTGGATACCAAGGGCCTAATGTAATAGTTTTTGATATGCATCTGTTATGTTCTTACAGGTGTGAAATATCACATATTTTGCTTCAAAAAAAAAAAAAAGCAGCAAAAAAAGAGAGTATTAAGAAACAAACAAAAGCAGAAACCTGGATGCAGGGACTCATCTTTTTACTGAATGAAGACAATATTTCAGAAGGATGGAAAAGGACCTTACCAAAGATGCAAATACGTATTTCTGATCCTTTTCTTGAAGAAATATCAGAACATCTGAGAGGAGTACAGCCAGGACCTCTGACAAGGAAAAACAACAACAACCCACATACAATCACAACATGCTGTAAAAAATTCCACACCTGTACAATCAGCACAACTGAGACATCTTCTCATGAACAGGTTAAATTTGAAAAGGTTGTGTATACCTTAAAACAATTGTAATGGAATGTCCTGTGCTCACCATGCATGACATCTTAAATCAAACGTTTTAGCCAAGCTTTTTAATAACAGTCTGAATGTGTGGCATATTGAAGAAGATACCATAAAAGGCTGGGGTGAAACAATTAAGCTTATCGCACTGTGTTCTCATACCATAATGGGTACGTAATGTGAACGGAACGTATTTTATCACACAGTATGATCCTCATCGAGTTCCCGTTCCACGCTCTGATAGTCTTTAGCCTGTTCCAGCAAGAGAACTGTAAAAATGCATCCTCAGCCAGCAAGAACGCTTACAGACCATTCGGTATGATGTGTGCGCGATAATCCTACCCGGTCTCAATCTGTCCTCATGTTCTGATTGGCTAAGACAACCTCCTCCCCTCCCATCCTAGAACATCCACAAACTCAACTCAACTCTTCCGGTGTTGGTGCAAGAAAGGTACTATAGGTAATTTTTTTTTCTTTTTTTTTTTTGTAGATTGAATTGTGCCGTGTTTACGAGAAAAAACAATGAATGCTTGCTCCTAAACCTCTCAGGAGCATTCTTTCCAATGCAGACATAGGGGTTTTCGCAACAGTGAGCATGCGCCAATAAGGGACAGCTGAGGAACTACTTTAGTGCCAGTAAATGCAGTGCAATAATATGTGTTCTCATAATGTTATTATCACGTTATCAATAGTCTAATGCGGTAATACCCGTTCTCATATACCGGTAGTTACATTCCAGGGACTTGGTGGGAACATTACAGGTACTGGTGTGATAAGCTTAAATGTTGGGTGCATGTATTTGGATTAACAATCATTTTGGATGAGACTATTTTTTTGTATGTACTCATTGCAGTATAGTCCACACAATGATGTTGATTCTACCTTGTTATTTATTGTTCATCTTTGCGTTTGTCATTATTCCTTGTGTGTTCAATTTTTATTTTTAAAAAAGGAAAAAAAGACTGGAGTGGTAACAGGATTTTGGAAAAGGTCTCCATGGAGAGAGCAAAGCAGAGTGATTGGATCCTCAAATATGGAGAGGATTGGAAAACTTGGCAAAAAGTTTTGGATAAGGACAGATAGTACTTGAAACACAGTGTTTCACATCTGAAATCTTTTACCATTTTGGTTGCCCTCCTCTTTAACTGTGATGCCCAGAACTAGACTTGCAGTTTAAGAGACTGACTCAGTGTGAAAGGCAAACTTTGGCACATTCAAAGAAGCCCTTGATCTAAAATGCAGGAAAAGGGACACATACAGTCTCCCTTACCTTTCAACCTGCCAGCTGTATGTTTCAGAGAGACTGGTCCATCCCGGATGAACTTTCTGCGCCTTAGGTCCTCTCTGGCAAACATCTGACCACTCTTCATCCTCATAATAGACTTGCTGTCCGTTCGGGTGTAAATTTCATTGAGGCGCATCTTCTTCTCATAGTTGCTGACTTTGCTGTTCACAGCAGTGATGACTTCCTTCACTAGGTTCAGTGAAAGCACCAGATCCTGATGTTCACTGTCATTTTCTAAACACAAGAAAACACACCTTTCAGTCCTTCTTTTACACAATGCTCAAGTAGAATAAACTCAATTCTTAATTCCTGTCCTCCCTGACCATCCCTCAGCCATCAGTTTAAAATCATGCAGCACATGCATTTGGTCTTAAATTTCATATCACCCATAAAAGTAAGAATTCATTTCTTGAATTAATGTTCTTACAGGAGTGGGAAACCTCTCTTTCTAATAGCATTGGGGTGCAACCTCCATAATCCAGCCCCCCATAATGCAACTATATCGACTATACATTTGGAGAGGCCATTTCAGGAGTATTTCAGTGAAACTCAACTTTCCAGGGAAAATACTTCAATCTAAAAACATATCCATATCTGTGAGATTGTTTTGCAAAACATTTCCTTCAACCCACAATGAACCAGGTCCAATTAATGCCACTATTTTTGAGGTTCCATAAGGCAGGTATCTTACCCCAGACTCATAAAGCTACACTTACTAGGAGCCGGGTGTGAAAGGAAAGCAAGAAGAGTCATTACATTGAGACTCAAAGGAGGATCTACCTTTTGTATGCTGTAATATTCTCTGTAGCAGTACTGGATATTTTGTGATTCTTTGTGTCACTAGCAAGATACACTCAGGAATTCCCAGGCGCCTAACCACAGAGCTGCTCATCTTCTTCTAGAAATACAAAAACAAAATGAAAATGTTTGGTAGGGAGTGAGACAGGAAGGAGGAGATTCCCCAACCACCACCATTCACCATTGATCATTGCTGCTATGGAGAGTTGTACTCCGTCAAGTATCACAAGTAGCTTTTGCACCCCACCACTCCAGGGTAGGGAACAGGTGAACCAGTAGATGTTGCTGGAATGTAATGCCCACTAATTCTAGTCAGCATAGCCAATGGTGAGGAACAAGGGAAGGAGCAGACCAACAGCATGTAAAGGACCAAACTTTCCTCATCCCTGATATATGCCATTATGACAAGACCCACTTTCCATGGGATGCATGCGTGTCATGCAGACTTTTGTGCCTCTACAAGCTGAAGAGTCAAGTATGTATCACTCCACAATCCAAATCAATTCTAGCGCTCACTATTAACATGCAGCTAGAGAAACTACCAGGTAACCACCATTTCATTTTGGTGACCTGATACTGCCTTTTATTTAGTCCTCCTATGATACACTATCCCTGTCTGCCATATATACTCTTCCTGTTTCATATCTTTTCTATCATAAGAACATGAAGCGAACACATGCCCTAAACATTGTTTTGCCATAATCTGCATAACATTTCCATAGGTTATCCTGCTAGCAATATATGGTTGACCTTGGTGGAGCACCTGGATCTTGGAAAAAAGGACCCACATAATTACCTTCCTTCTCCACACTTTTATGCTCTTCACTGTGCTCTACTTCTACACACCTGTAGTATTGAAAAATGCCCTCCACCTACTTACCTTGATGAACGCTTGGAATCGTTTGTCCTTGGAGTGCAAGTCTTTAAAATAATTCACTGCCTCGTTGTGGTGCCCACAGAATTTGCCATAGATTTTCTTCATTCGCTCAGCATTTTCTCCAGAAAACTGTGAGATGCAAAACATAAAATGACTTCCAATGGCCTCAGAGCAAGGAAGGCAACCCACCAACAGAAAGTGATGCTCAATAGAGGATTCTTACTACTATTCTAGCATCCCATACTGGAAGATGAACACAACAGAGATGGGATTGTCAGAGTGGTTTTATGTCTTTGTACATACTATAGAATTTATACATTTCTTGAAACACGCTTCTAAATATTACCACATCTCTATTTATTTGGGATCAAAGACTATTAAATTAGCTATAACAATTCCCCAAATTTTTGACTTCCCCTTCAGTAAATCTAGTGCTTCAGCTCCCTCCCAATGCAGTTCCACTTTATTTCATGCATGCTGCCATAGGAAACAATGGGACTTGAGGTCCCACTTTTTTTGTTTTTCTTGGTGTGTGTGTGTGTGTGTGTGTGTGTGTGTGTGGTGAACCCACCCCACTACTGTCAATGATGGCATGTGCATGCAGCCACTCTGACATAGCTATGCACAAATTGGCATCCAATGAAGGTAATGGGAACTGAGGTCCCACATTTTTTGGCATCCATAGGGGTGGGGGTGTCTGGAATCAAACCCCCACAGATATAGAGAGCTGACTGTGTTCCAAATTTTCTTTAAAAAGACTCAAAATTCAAAACTCTTCTGGTCCCAAGCATTTCAGATAAGGGAGACTCAATATGCAATCCAGATTAGATGTCTTAATAATAATGTTTTGAACCCCATCCTATGTTCAGCCAACAGAGACATGTCCTGCTACTTACTTGGTTCACTAGGATGTCTCCTATCCTCTTGATTACAAAGTTCTTGTCACTTCTGTCTGCAAGCGATTCCTTTTTCCTCTCCAGAATCCGCTGAAAGAATTGGCTATGGATGTTTAACAAGTCATCCAGGCAAGGGAAGACTTTTTCCACCATATGCGACTCATACTGCAGCTCCTGTAGCATTCCTCTGCTGTATACATCACTCATGATCTTCAAGGTGCGAACATGATGCATCTCTGTTTGCATCAGTTCTGCAGGAAAGGAGTTGAGAAGGATAAATATAAGACACATACAGGGAAATCAAACCTGCCAAAGCAGAGAAATGGGTTTTGGTTTTTTTTAAATGTAGCACTAATCGTAACATTCCACTTTCCAAGCATCTTGCCTTTGGTTTAGAAAATGAGGATGTTTCCAAGGTTAGCAGGAGCTTAAAACATTCTTGAAAACATATATAATCTTACTTATTATATCCTGCCTGATCAGAAAAATAATAATGCAGCTCTCAGGCAACAGAAAAGGAGAATCATAGAATCATAGAGTTGGAAGAAACCATGAGGGCCATCCAGTCAATCCCCCTGCCATGCAGGAAATCATAATCAAAGCATCCCAGACCAGGGTCTCCTCCCTACCCAGGGTCTCACAGTATATATAAACCCACTGTCTTCCATTTCAGCACTCTCTGAAGATGCCAACCCCAGATGCTGGTGAAACATCAGAAAGAAACTCCTCTAGAACATGGCCACACAACCAAAAAAAACCCACAAAAATTATGGATGCCGGCCATGAAAGCCTATGACTTCACATCCCAGAACAAACAAATAAAACAAGAATACATATGTCAAAGAACAGCAACATGACAAAATAACAGTGAAAGGAAAATACTAATGTAATATTGAACAGTAAGCACTAGAAAGCACTATTTAAAGACAAAACAATTTTGTGAAATTCTTGGTAAAATCTTATGACACAGAGGAACACCTGAAAGAGATATCTAGTAGTGTCAAAAGGGATCCAGTAACATTTGCTTTCCTTTTCCTGTGACTAGCAGATAATAAAAAATATGCAAAGCAAGAGAGATCACACACTTCTCCTGATGTATACAATGTTGCAGAATATTCCTTCTCTGACTGCAGAATTCAGATTGACAGGTTTTCATTTCTAGCCCAATGCTCACCATAAATGACATCTTGTCGCTTCACCACATCTTTCTTTTGCTGTCGGAGAAATTTGTTATCTACTACTTGACTCCAAGACTGGGCTTCCAGCTGCTTTGAGTCAGATTCAAAATCTCCCATGAGCTGACCTTCATTCATGTCTGCACCTAAAAAAGGGGAAAGATGGTTTATATCACAAATGTTCTGGATATTTCTCTACACAGATATGATGTTTTGCAGAGTAACCCTTCATGATAAGTTGGTGTGACTGTGATTCAGTATATGCATCTGGATAATGGCAAATGCACCAACCCAATATCAGGTTCATCTGCACAGAAATGCTCATGGTCCCACAATCCATTGCATGTTCCAAAAAATAACTCAGATTGTGATTTAGCAAATTCTGAGCTTTGGAGCAGCAGCTGAGATTCTTTGGATGGGAGTCTCTACTGCATTCACTTTACCAAGGTGGAGGTTAAAGACAGATATGAGTAAATTCTGAGATCACTCAGAGTCATTACTCCTTTATAATTTGTGTACCTTTGGCTCAAGGAATGCAGGTTTAGCAAACATCAGGCCCTGCTTGGGGATATAATGGCTCAATTGAGCTTCGTGCCTTGTCTGGGATTCTCAAGTCCAGGAGAGGCTTAGATTAGTATCTCTACTCTGTATGATATACCATGGATCCTACTATCTCCAGGAGATCACAAATGGAAGCAAAACTCGAACATCAACCATCCAGTATGTATTATGTCAACAATATGGGAAGCACCATTCTATAAATTTGACCCAAGAAATCAACTACTGTGAGATGATCCATTTGGACAGTAATGTGGGACAGGGTTTGGCAGAACAGACTGATTCCCCCCCCCCCCATTCTGAATGATGGCAGGTAACATTTTCCTCATTGATGTTTGAGCTCATAATATCATCACACATTCAACTCTCAGTGGCTTCAAGGTATCATGATATTACAGTGTTGGCTGAATCACATACGCACCAAGAAACAGGGATTATGTTTTGTTCACTCATGAAGATATACATCAGTCCCAGTAATTATACAATGTCTTTAAAAGGTCTTTTATACATTACTTGGTAGTTTATGCTGAGTCCAGAATTAGTCATTCTCCCAGAGCAACCCATTTATGTAATTTCTTGAAATTGCATTATAATTAACATTCAATTTATCCACCTATGTTTACTCTGGTAAATTAACAGAATGTTTGAAGATAGCTTTGCACACCCTGAACATTTAAGCTTTGAGAACAATTAATAGATGCGCCTGGAGCAGAGGATTACTCAGCAGAGCACCACACTGCAAACAGCACTTGTTCATTTGTCCTCATAAATTCTTTTATTAAATTATAACTTATGACAAACACAAACAAGTGCGAACACTAATCTACCCTCTCACTACAAATAAAAAAAAATGTAAAACTTAACATCCTGCCCTCCAAACCTACAACATGAATATAAGGAAATCATTATTTGAAATTACACTTCTACCTATCTGTTCTTCCCCAGTTTCACAATTATGTGCTGAATATATTAACGTTTTCACACACAAAAACCTGTATGCAAACAGTATTTATATATGGTTTTTTGTATTCTTCACATACTTCTATATGCACACAATGTGCACATTTAAGCATTTTATCCTAAACCTTGCAGTTTGTCACATTTTGTCCATTTAAAATATATCACAAATTCAAAGTGCAAAAATCTAAGGATAATCACAATCTTTATATTTCAGCATAACAAACTCCAGAGCCGTGTTTACTCAGAGGTGAGTGATATGTACCTAGGCTACAGAATTTCAGACTGTCATTAATGCAATGTTTCTCTATGTGAGATGAGAGAAGCTCTAAAAACTAGTCTGTCGGGGAAAGAGTTATCTCTCTAAGTTTAGTTTTCTGTACCCATAATACATAGATAATGAAAGGCATTCCATCAAGTGATCTCCCTTCCAGAGTCTGACAAAATGCTTTTGAGTCATACCTTAACCACCTGCATGAAGGACTAGACATAAAAGCCATTCTGCACATCATAACAATGTGATGAACTGCAGTCTGCATTACAGACAGGGATGCCACATGTTTTGGCTGTTCCAGTGCTATAACATCTCTGCCTGCAGAAATCTAGTACATCAGGAAGTGGTATCTTAGAAAGCTTTTTCAAATAAGTTAGTCTTCTTAATGCAGGAAATTTTTTAAGAGTGGAAACATTCCACCCACTCATTTTATCGCTAATTTATGCATTTCATCCCTGTAATTTACCTTCATCTGTTAATGATTCTGTGGATTCATTTACTCTGCTGATTTTATTCAAGGAGTCTGTTGATTGAGAGAGGAATTTCCATGTGTGAAGAATGCTTTCATCGCTTCCAACTCTGGAGGGACAAAGGAAGAGAGCTATTCAGAATTTCATGCCAAAACTACATTTGTCAAAGAACTGGCTCTGGCAAGCAGCTGCAAACCAGTGCAGGGAAGTTGCATTTAGCAGCAGTGAATGTAGCAGGAGCCTGCCTCTTCTTCCCTGAAATTCACTTCAGCAGTACTCCCACTATGAGCACCAGTTGGGAATTTCCAGTTGCTCAAGTACCATATCTGAAAACAGAAGACCATGAACTTGGTGGTGGTCGGTACACATGTGAAAATGGGTTGGGGTAGTATAATGTTTAGTAGTGGACTGAGATTTAGGAGATCCAGATTCAAACCATAAAAAGCATGGTACCATGAGGGTTTGAATCTGGATCTCCTAAATCTCAGTCCACAATAGGTGGGGAGGATGGGACTTATAGATCAAAATAGATCTGAACAGCCAAAGATCTGGAGAACCAAAGGCAGGAACTCTTTAGGGACTCAGTAGTCTACCCACACAAAATATTCTAACTCGGGGTGAGTAAGCTCCAGGGACCCTTTGAGGCCACACTAACCCTCCACATGAATTTGTATCCACATGAAATCCACATCAACCAGCCCCCTCCACCAACCTCCAGTCTCAAAACCCCAGCATTTCCCCCCTAGACTAAGCTGGATAGGGAAGTAACCCTCGATACAGAGAATCACTGCTCTTGGAGACTTTCTGAAAGAACCTATATCTGAACTAATACAAAATTTGGAGGATGACACCTGCAGGCAGTATGCAGCTATGGGCTGAATGCTACCAATCTCTGTTTTAACAAGAAAAGCCAAAAGCATGTTCTTCACATGCCCTTTTATTAAGCTGTGGCTCTACAGATTCCTTTATTGCATACATATATTTGTGCCACCCAAAAAGAATGTGTCTTACCCAGCAATGTTTTGGATTGAGACACTCTTGGAAAGGACCAGGTTCTGTTGGGATCTTCTATTACTGAACAAGGAGGTCACAGTGCTTTCATCGGGAGCCAGTATGGCAGATCGAGGTCTCTCCTTTGGCTGAGAGGCTACAACAGGGATACCAAAAGACATAAGCTTAGGCAGATGCTGAGCAAAAGCATGTATGAACCACTAAGGCAAGAAGGCTTATGTGCTCAAAAACACAACCCAAATAAAGAAATTGACTGATCTGTTCAAACTGTCTCTTGATGTAAATATTTCTTGACAGTGGTTTAATGACCTTTTAAGGGTTCAAAAGGCAGCTCAAAATATCAGGCAAGACCTATGCTAAATAAAATATACAGAGTCCATCACTAACATGGACATTTCTGCCCACCAAAAGATCAACCATACCCAGCTCTTCTAACAGCTCTTTTTAAGCTATTTAAGACTCAAAGCCATTGTTGTGCAGTAGAATTACATTCAGAAAATAGCCATGCACATGAAACATTAAATCAAATTCACCAGAGTCAAGAATACTCTGGTGAATAGCAAAATTACCAGATTGTGAGAAGCTGCTCAAAGAGGAGGGAGACCAAAAAAAAAAAAAAAAAGGCTACTCGCTACTCACTCTGCTGCAGTAAAATAACCTGGGATTGGGATTTCAGCCTGTTCTGGATAAGGTTGCTCTCCCTCTGAAAGATCAGGTTTGAGGTTTAGGAGTGCTCTTAACCCCAGCACTGCTCCTGGGAAGCCAAATTGCTGTGGTAGCCAAGAGCCCCTTTGCCCATCTTTGGCTGGTGCACCACTGAGTCCTTTCTTGGGGAAGGCAGATCTGGCCACAGCAGTTCATGCTTTAGTTACCCCTTGATTAAACTACTATAATGCTTTCTACATGGGGCTTCCCTTGAAAAGTGTTTGGAAAATGCAGCTGACGCAAAATGCAGCAGCCAAATTGGTGTCAAGTGTGCACTTTAGAGACCATATAACACCGGTCTTGCAAGAACTATACAGTGGGGCTTCCTTATCTGCAAACTTGTCGTCCGCAGATGGAAAACTCTGGTTGTCCCCAATGGCAGCATGTGCATGCAGCTGCATAACCATTGGGAACAATGGGATTTTAGGTAAGCCCCTGTTGTTCGGGAACAACAGGGGCTTACCTGAAGTCCCATTCTCCCTAATGGTGGCACAGCCATTAGAGACAATGGGACTTGAGGTCTTGCAGTTTTTGATATCCATGTGGGGGGGAGGTCCGGAATAGATCCTCCATGAATACCAAGGTCCCACCGTACTGGCTTTCAGTTTACTTCCGAGCTCAATGTAAGGTGCTGGTGTTGACCTACAAAGCCCTAAATGATTTGGGTCCAAGATATCTGAAAGACTGCCTCCTCCCATACGAGCCTGCCTGAAATCTGACATCTTCAAAGGAGACCCTGTTGCATGTCCCAACACCTTGTGAAGTTAAGTTGGTGGGTTCACATAGCAGGGATTGCGCCATAGCACCCCTTGACTGTAGAACTCCCTACCCAAGGAAGTTAGGTTGGCCTCATCTATTTTAATCTTTCAGTGGGTAGTCAAAACAGTGCTGTTCCCCATGGCATTCTGTGTGTGAAATTATTGTTTTAACTGTTTGAAAACAGGATTCTATGAGTGTTTTAAGACTGCTTTTAGGAGTTTTAAAAGAGCGTTATAATGTGTTTTAATTTTTTTTTAATCTTTGTCTTGTTTTAACTGGTTCTTATTTGTTCATGGCCTCAGGAGTCCTTGTGGGCTGGGAGGAGATACAGAAATACTTTTATAGAATACATAAATAACTTCTCCAATAGAAATACGTAAAAAAGCTACTCACTCTTACTTCTCATAATTACTGTCGGCAATGAGGAAGTATCGTGTGCCTGAAGGCCTCCTTTCTGGAGCTGAAATAAAGATCAGACAGGATGAATGTCAACTTTTCACGTTAAATAATTACTTGAAGAAGCTTAAAAGACACATATACATGTACATATGTACATCTGTTGGATAATTATATCTAAGAATCCTGACCAGATTTTCTTGGAACAAATGCTGTTTTCAATATTGAAAAGGCCATCTGGTATAGCCCTCCATACCCAAGTATACAATCATAGGATTAGACCGAGCTGCTAGGAAATAGTTACCTTCATTTTGACTTTGGCACAAGCAGCCATGCTCTCCTTGCAGCTTTTATGGACAATAACGCCACAGCCTGTGTAAAAGAAAGAATAGGATAAATTACCACTTACTCAGCCACAAGGCTGTCTTATTGTGTCCATGTCAGATTCCCACAAAGGCATTCACACCAAATTTTACAGTGTCACCTTCCTTTGGTGCACAGTAGCTATAGGAACAGCTAAAATAAGATCTTTTTCATGATAAATTTCATGATAAATCAGAAAAGAAAAGAAACAGACAGTCTCAGCAAGCTTTCCATTTGAAAATACACAGTGGCCCGCCTGAAATGAGAAGAGAAGATGAAATAAAAGGTTTTAAAAGTCATGGTAGAAGCAGACACACACCCCCAAGCAAAATTAAGTTTAAAATGCAGAAACAAAGATCAAGGGGGAAAGGAATGCAAAAGAAAGCCAATATATTGCTGTTAAATTAATTGGAAAGTTCATTATATAATCTCCTCCCATTCAGATTTCCAGCTAGGGAATCCAAATAAAAGCTTTTGTGATTTAGAAGTACACAATACCTATGCCTTGTCTCTCCTCTTCTAAAGAACTACAAGCAGTACATCTGTTCTGCACATTACACCGAATCAAACTTGGGTTTGCCATGGAGTAAGTTTGCAACAGGGAGCAACAGGCAGTCTAGCACCTAGACAAGTAAAGCACTTATGCAAAGCATTGCAGTCAGCTCTCCATATGGACAGATTCTCTATCCATGGATTCAGCCATCCATGACTTAAAAATATTCCGCTCTCCCAAAATAAAATCCAAAAAGCAAACCTTGATTTTGCCATTTTATATTTTAAAAAAATGCCATTTTATATAATGTATATAATGGGATTTGAGCATCCATGGATTTTGGCATCCACAGGAGGTCCTGGAATCAAACCCCAGTGGAGACCCCGGACCTATGTAATTTCATGAGGCCAGCCAACTGTCAACCTATATCCTCTCAGTTCTGCTGTGAGCTTCATGAAGGAAGAGAAACATTATTAACAGACTCCTCCTACCATTTGAGTTACTCATACAACATTTTTGGGGGGGGGCAGTGGCTGCTACTGCATGGAGTTGGGGAAAAAGAAAAATTCTTTGGATTTTCATTATTATCATTGGAATCAATAGTGGCTGGGCAACAGACATACCTTCCTTGGATTAGCTTTTAACCCACACTCATGCTTTCACCTGAGTCAATAGCAATAAACCAGCAAGTGCAGGTTTTCAGTTCAGGAATTTCCCCTTAAAGTTAACACAGCTCAGCTTGGACTTTCAAAACATGAGGTGATGTCTGTGAAGGTGAATAGTGAACTGTGTCACAATTTATGACTCAGGGAAAGCTCATCATTCCCATCCTGCTTGGGTTAAGAGAGATCAGCCTCTTTTCACTCAAAAGCCTTGCTTGAACTCAAATTTATTTGGCATGCTAAATTTAATGCCTCTCCCCACCATCTCTGGTCCCAGAAATCAATTATCCTGATGCAGTGTTCTTTTACTAAAAATCTGTACTACAGTCAGTTCACCCCATTTAGGGCTTTGACTTTTGCAGATTTGATTATTCATGGGTTTTAGTAATGTGTTTTGTCTAAGAATCTCTAGGTCCTACAGTGCGACTCTGACAGAAGGTAACAAAAGAACTTGGCACTACTCTTTTGCTGGTGCTTTTATTGTGACTTTACTAATCTAACTCCAATTGTTGGTCCTATCTAGACCCACTGAAGCAACTGGTGAATGGTACTTCTACTATTACCTATTTCTTTATTTCCCACTTTCTCCCCAAAATTGGGACTCAAAGTGGCTCACAATTTAATGGACAATACAGTTAAAAACATACAAAAAGTGAGCATTATAACAGAATTAAACTATTCCAGTATTAAGAACACACCAATCATTAAAAGAATAAAATGCAATTAAAAGATAAAACAATTAAAAACAGTACAGTTACTTAAGTAAATTCAATTGTTTCAGTGGATTTACTCTGGTTGAGACTAGCAATTAGATTTAGGCCATTATGTACACTATTACCCATTGTTTTTATCATTTATGGTGTTATGTTTTCAATGTGATATACACTACACACAATTCCTATAACTCACATAAAGGAAGGATTTTTGATCCTAATAACCCCCCCCCCCCCCCGGAACCAAAATGGTAGGTTAATTTCATAACCATATTCATCTTCAATAAGGAAAAAAGTAATGTTTGACACAGAGGTTCATATCAGAACACAGGACAAAAAGAAGTCTCACCTGAACAGGCAAAAGCATCCTTGTTAAAAGGCTTCATACAATGATAGCAACTGACAGGCCCCACCGTTGGGGTTGCACTGAAGAGGTGTCCATTTATTGTCTTCTTGTCCTTGTCTTTTTCTTTGACGTCTTTGTCCTTCTCTTTCATTTTCTCCTTCTCTTTCTCCTTTTCCTGAAAAAGAGCAGTGAGGGAGTTGAGGACCCAAAAGATGGACAGTATTTCACCTTCCACTATGGAAAACATATCTTCCCCAAAGAAAGAGTTTACTCAGTGACGGCATCATCCAGAGACAAACTGCATGTGCAAAACAGCAAGCGTGTAACACCAACTCTATCCTCTCACCTCCTGCGGCCTCAAACACCAAGGGCACAAGTTTAAGTGTGAGTCACTGACCCTGACGCTGAGTGATGTACAACCATGTCTGAATCAACCCCCTGACCAAGTCCATCAGTATTTAACATTTAATTTAGCAATACTGTGAATTGTGTAAAAGAAATGGGTGGGTTCTATAATTCTTAATCAAGCTTTATAGCAGACTTTCCCAATGTAGTGATCTCCATCCCTGCACTAAATGATAAGGCTGGGTCACAAATTACGCTGTCGAGTTTCCCGCATTTGGAAAAATCACAGGGGTCAGCACATCCGGAGTACAATGGATGAGTCTCACCCTGGGAAAACCACCTCCGTGATCATGGTATCTCCCCTGCCAGGTAAGTTCTCTCATCATCTCCAGAAAACATGTGGCAAAAACCTGTCATACTGGTTTATGTACCCTTTAAACCTCACAGCATCATCAGCATACCTAGCCAGAGATTATGGCACTTTCAACTACTCAATCTGAGAGCATCTTTTGAATCGAGAAGCATACCACTAGAAGACAAAGCCTTTTCAGCCTTATCATCTAGCTCTGGGATAGGGAATATTTGGTCCACCAGACATTGCCTAAGTTCTCATCAGCCCTAACCAGACAGTAAGGGAATGATGGAATGGTATCTGGAAGGCCATACATCCCCCACCCTTGATCTACTCCAAGAGTGCTTTCCTGGGTGAAGCCCATCCAACTGACTGATATGATGCCTGGCCACCCAATATGCCCCACATTTCTTTGTTTCAGCCCCTATCCACTGAAGAATATGCTGAAATCTACCTGTATATAAGACTCAGGAAAAGGAGGAGTGAAAATAGGAGAAATTAATATCAACTCGCTAAGATATGTGGATGACACCATATTACAGTCGGCCCTTAGTATCTGCAGGGGTCCTCCTCTAGGCACACACACACATACACACACCTGCCAAAAACTGTGGGACCTCAATGTCTCCACATGCACGCACCACCATCAGGGACAAAGAGGCTTGCCATTCATAGATGGTAAGCCCATAGTTGGGGTGGGTGGGCTGTACTAGCAGAAAAACATCACAGACATGGAACAATTATTAAGGAAGACTAACGAAGATTAAAGAAGAAAGTGCAAAAGGAGGCAAATGGTGAACATAAAGAAAACAAAAATAATGGCCACAGAAGAACAGTGAAAAAAGTAGATAAGAAGAAAATCACTTTATTCAAGATATGATGCTGAAGAAGAGTGCTGAGGATACTATGGACAGCCAAAAAGACAAAGAAATGGGTCCTAGAACAAATCAAGACTGAGTTCTCCCTGGAAGCTAAGATGATCAAACTGAGGCTATCATACTTAGTGGCCACATCATGAGAAGGCATGATTCATTAGAAAAGACAATAATCCAAGGAAAGGAAAGGTGGAGGGAAGCAGAAAGAAAGACCACAGGCTGGATGGATAGACAGGACCTAAGAGAGAAGTGGAGAACAGCGAGTCTTGGACGTGTCTCATTCACAGGGTCACCATGAGTCAGAGTTGACTCGAAGACAGTTAACAAAAACAAAGAACCCATATATATATGTAGTAAAGTGGGTATCCAAAGGATCTTGTAATACTTTTGAGACTAACTGAAAGAAAGGAGCTGGTAGCATTAACTTTTTGTAAACTTGAGTCTACTTCCTCTGCTAAAGGGAGATGTCTCACCAGCTTGCTACAATGGGTCTTACTGGATTTCTATGACTCATTTTTTGCGGATAACTGGTAACTTCTCCCTGTTATTTCAGATTTTAATTTCAATAGAGAAGCCTTGAGGAGTTGGAGATGCTGCAACTCTGTGTATATTCTACTGGATGACCAAGAGCAGCAGTGACACAGTTAACTTTGAGGGCAGGAGAAATGGGAGGGAAGATAAAGGCAGACAAACCAAGGCAGCTTCTGCAATCATGATGAGGAAATGCTCAGAGACCCTTGCATGACACATGCAAATCCTAGTAACATGCAAAGCTTCATCTCTCTATCTCTCTCTTTCTTTCTCTCTGCTGTGCCCTAGGTTTCTCCAGGAGCAGAGCACATACCTACAATTCTGATTGTAACCCCTCAGGGCTATCTTATCAGCCACTTTTCTGGCATGACATTCCAAAAAGAGAAGGCAACCTTATAAAGAGCAACCAACAAAACCATTTCAACCAGACTTTTCTAAAGCATCAGCGTTTCCCAGCACATTTACGTGAGGCTTGAACTCCATTGAGCTTGCTTGCAATTAAATGTGAACAGGACCAGGCTGCTTGACTGCTCACTCAGCCATGAGTTCTACATTATTTTTCTGAGCCGTGCAAGTTTGCTATCCTGATTCCCCCACTGCCCCACAAAAAAGCAATTAATTTAGAAAAGCAAGGATGCTCTGTGACTTTAATCCTTGCCAATGTCTGCTGAGAATGTGCTTCTTAGTAAAGCAGGTCTCAATTTGAGGCCTGATCTTAGCTGAAACTGTTAAAGCAAACAATCTAATTCAGTGATGCAAAGGAAGGATTTTAAAGTGGCAGAAAGTCCTAGCTGGAAGAGACATGCCTCCCTCTAGAAAACCACACAGCCAAAGCAGTATGCTTATTGGCAAAACACAAGTGGCTGCAATGGGAATTTCTGCATTCAGATATTCAGAAAGCTCTGGAACTTGGAGAACCGGAAACTTTTTTTAAAAAATGAAGCATCTGGAAGTCTTGAGAATCAAATGACAGCCAATAAGGTAAAATATTGAGCTTCAATAATAGTAAATGTATGAGACACAGTATGGTGTAGTGGTTTGAGCACTGGGCTACAACACTGGAGATCAGAGTTCAAATCCCTCCTCATCCATGGAAATCCACTAGTGACCTTGGGCAAGTCACAATCTCTCAGCTTCAGAGGATGGCAATGGCAATGGCAAATCCACTTTGATGAAACGTGTTAAGAAAACCCCATGATAGGTTCATCTTAGGGTCACCATAAGTCAGAAACAACTTGAAGGCATGAAACAACAACAGAAAATTCAAAGATATAGCCATGTTAGTCTGTAGAATCAGATCTTGTAGTACCTTTGAGACTAACTGAAATAAAGAAGTTGGCAGCATGAGATTTCATAGACTTCACTCTACTTCCTCAGATGCATATCACTATACACATCTGAGGAAGCAGACTTTAGTCTACGAAAGCTCATGATGCCAACTTCTTTATTTCAGTGAGCCTCAAAGGTGCTACAAGATCTCTCAACAACAGTAAATGTGCATGAGCCTACACCACAACAAAGTTGAGGAAGACACTGTGCTCCATTTTCTTTCTCTCTTCTATACACCTCACTCTACGTGAAGACCCACTTCCAAGCAAGGCCTCCAGGGGTAAATCTGAGAATTTTGTAATCTCATCCCCAAGCATCCCTTCCGATGGTTGAAACACTCTTAGCCCTCATTCTCAGTGGGATTGGAATTCAACTGCAATGTACTAGTACAAATTTTATCTGTGGGACTCAATATGGTAGAATGCTCCCACCAAAAAAAAAAAAAAAAACAGCAACTTAGGCAGAACAAATATGAAAGAGAAAAGAAAGTAGAAATGTAGAATATTTGTCCATGGCATTCCAGGTTTCCATAAGGAGTTTATATAGAGGGTCATTCTGTCATATGAGTCTCATTTCCTGCAATTTGAAGCTGTACAGGCCAGATGAAGGTTAACCACCTTATTGACTCTTGATTGTAGAAGCGTGCAATAGCCTGCTGCAGAGACCTGGGAAACCTGTTCCAGGGGTGTATCTACACTGTAGAAATCATGCAGTTTGATACCACTTTAACTGCCATGGCTCCATCCTACAGAATCCTGGGTTTTGTAGTTTTTTTCGTGAAGCACCAACACTCTTTGGCAGAGAAGGCTAAAGACTGTGTAGAACTACCCATCCCAGGAGTCCATAGATTGGAGCTACAGCATTTAAAGTGATGTCAAACTACATTATTTCTACAGTGCAGATGCACTCCTGGTGTCTTAAGCAAATTGGAATGATGTGCTACCCAATTTTAAACACAAATAAACAAAGGGGATAAAGGATGCTATCCTACTGTAAGAATTAATGCATTAATCAAAAAATAAAGTGTACAACCTTTGCTTTCGACTTCTAAGAGCATGCATTCAATTCAAAGATGCTAACAGATGCCTCCATGCTTCATGACTGCTTAATTTTACTCTTAACTATGCCTCAAGGACATTTTAGCAGGATGACTCAACAAACCATCTTCCTTGCAGTACTTTAAACATCCATTTGTCCGTCAATCTAGTATGTTTCACTAATTCATTGTTTATTGGTCCCTAGGGCCAGGGCAGCTGCTAAGATTTTAATTTCTAAACAAACAAACAAACAAACAAACAAACAGCCTCCTTTAAAGTTGGTTTTAGAAATAATTTCTTTTAAAAACAATCTAGCTGTAATGAGTAGAGCGCAAGAAGGCACCAGCAATCTCTGTTAGAAAACAGGAAATGGTGTTTGAACAGCCTCAGCAAGTGGAAAAAGCCTCACGAAAGAAATAGGCTCACATATCACATTGATTTTTTTAGAAACCACCGCTTGCCATCCAAAGGAAACATAAACGAATCTTCTTTCAAACCCAGGAAGGATGATAGGGTAGTTCATGCTATACCAGAAAAAAAGACATGGCTCAAGGGTAGTCCATGACAGATGGAGCTCAAGGACTGGCTTGACTATGTGGTCAAGCATAGCCTTCCAGTCAACACAGCAAAGTCCCAACAGTGCACCAAAGAACAACCAGGAATACTTTCCCCAACCACCATCTTTCTCCCTCAATCGTGCTACAATCCAAGCCGAGCGAGACAGAATCTTACCTCCGAGTGGAACCGTCCTATCAGCCTCACGGTTATCTGGGGTACATCAGAAAACCGATTCCATTTTAGGGACATACTTCCCAGATTCAAGGAAGGAAGGGAGATACAAGTATCAAACACCTATCCATCCATACTTTCAGGAGGACAGGAGGAAAGCCTTATCTTGCGGCGGGGCTGAGGCTGCTGTCATAAATGGGTGTTTGGTGGAAAGGAAGTCAGAAACAAGTTGAGCAAGAGAAAGACAAGAGGGGAGGAAGGGCTGTTTCTTGAGCGCTTCCTTGAAGAGTATTTTAACCCTTTTGGTGCTGGAGTTGTCATGGCTGATCTTCTCTGGGATTGTAAAGATATATATAGGTGTGGAGTGGAGTGAATGCTGCAGAGGTGACAAGTGAACCAACAGCAAAACTTTTATCTCATATCCTTATGAACAATAAATTCTGATTACTAATCTTAAACCAGCAGAGACTGGATCAAATTACGATGGTCACGATGACTTATCCCCACAGTTTCTAAATACAGTCAGCCCTCCATATCCATGGATCCTTTATCCATGGATTCATGCATCCACGGCTTGAAAATATAAAAAAAGAAGTATAATAGCAAACCTTGATTTTGCCATTTTTTATATAAAGGACACCATTTTACTATGTCATTGTATTTAATGGGACTTGAACATCCACAGATCTTGGTATCCACACGGGGTCCTGGAACCAAAACCCAGCAGATAACAAGGGCCTACTGTATAAATTTTGAAGAAAAGGTTGTTTCTCTAGTTATAGGATGGTATAACTATCAGCAATATTTAAAAGAAGGAAAGTAAAAAGAAGTGTCCTGTTTGACTTCCTCTTTTTAAACCACCCCCTCAACAAAAATAAAAAGAGGGAACACTCTTGCACACATTTAAAACCTAAGAAAACATTATTTGCAACCATTCGAATTAAAGAAAGTTCCTTGTGTAAATTTGTTAAATTCAAAACTGAGTCCTAAACATTAAAAATTGAGGACTTGGTGCTACAAGGAACTCAAAACTGCTGTCATAAATGGAAGCCCTACCTAAAACTCCTTTCTCCATCCCTAGACTATGATAGATCATTTGATGATGTCAGGTCATGGTGTAAGTTGTGCTAGACTTTATTATTTACTCGTAAAATCTGTGTTCTGCTCTATGCATAAAGTTCTTTGGGGGGATTGCGATAAATATAAAGAACAAAGGAGAGCATAAAATTGCAAGAGCAATAGAAACCTACATTTTAAGAAAGAAAGGAAATTCACAGCAACTCTCCAGAAGCATGGACTATAAAAGAGAAGCAGTCAAACACAAGTTGTTGTTTAAAAAGACTGGGTGGCTTCTATTCTGGATGAACAGTGATAAAACCATACAACAACCCCATGTAAATTTCTTTGGGAAAGCTATTCCATAACCAGAGGGCCAGGAATTGAAAAGGGAGACCTGTAACAGAGGCTGACTGCACTGGAGAAATAATAGCATCTAGCATCGCATTCTGCCATGGCCCCATGCTATAGAATCCTTGGCTTTGTAGATTGTTGTAGCACCAGAGCTCTCTGACAGAGAAGGAGAAATAGCTCACAAAACTACAAATCCCCAAATTCCACAGCATTGAGCCATGGCCGTTAAAGTGGGGTCAAACTGCATTATTTCTGCAGCGCAGATTTAGCCAGACTCTCTGAAAGAGATCTTAAGATATGGGTGGATGCATATGGGAGAATGTGGGCTTTCAGGTAACCTGCTTCCAAGCTGTTGAGAGCTTTAAAAGGTTTTTAAAAGACTTACAAAGGGCCCAAAAATGATCTGAGAGCCAATAGACTGGCAAAGTACAGGTGCAATACCGACAAACCCACCAGTCCCCGTTTGTAATCTAATTGCTCTGTTTCAGATTGAATGCAATTTCCTAGCCATTTTTAAAGGCAAGGCAATGTACAATGCTTTGCACCACATACAATGGACTGCAATACCCAAAGCATATGAAATGAGAGTTAGGCTATCTCCTAAGTTTGCAGGTCTTAGTGGGTGACAGGGCATGGACCTTCACCGATCCATTTCAGCAGCAACCATCCTACACTCTTTGTAGGTTTGCTTACTAGATAACAAACCAAACAGAGAGCTAAGAAAATATTAGTATTCAAATGACACTTTTGACTTAAAATGAAATATCATTTTGTTGTGAATGTTATTTCTTTCTCTCTCTTTTTGGAATTTTTTATACCAGAAATTAAGTTTACCAAATGGTTTTGCCAAAGAAAAAAACCTACACAAAGCAAGAGAGACAGAGGCCTCTATGTCAATTAGCTAATGCATATTTTGTAATGGAGAGACGTGGGTTGTTGTTGTTTTTAACTATCATACTGTCTATAAATGGAGGAATTTCTGAACTCTCCACAGAATCTGTACACACAGAAAACTCCTACCCACAAGTGGAAGCGAACTTTCCTTGCACAATTGTCTAGGGATGTTGTAATGTTTAGAAAAACTAAAGCTGCAGCCCTAGCCCTCAGAAGCAGAACTCTTCAATGAAAAACACTGACAAATAAAAATGCTACTAATGCGCGGCTACTTCTAGACCACTTTATATTAAATCCTTGTTCTACTGTAGAAGGAAAGCCGGCTGTTTTGTCTTAAAACTTAGAAAACAAGATAGAACCAACAATTGCTGAATGATATTTTTTAAAAAAATAATAATAATGGGGGGGGGGGGGAGGAGGTAAGATATAGGATACTAACCTTTGCATTAAGGGTGGATAGCAGATATTAAATACAATTTATCCCAAGAGATTTTGGGTAATTTGCACAATTTAAGGTTGATAAATGTAATATTTGAAGAAATGTCATAGCTAAGACTTAATAGTGAATGCAGGATCATCCTTTTTGGTAAAGTTTTTTTTTTTTTTTAAATGAACTCCTTTTTTTAAAAAAGACTTTCAGCTTCAAGTTTGCATCAGCCTTCTAGAAAAAGGAGAAAACCTTGCCTTTTTAATGTGCAATCTGACAACAGCCCCCGCCGTTCCGTCTGTGGACTAGTTGCTAATTCTGTCTTACAGACTTGTCAAAAGAGAAGTACTGCATGGAAAAAACAAAGTGAGTTCAGTTTTCTTAACTTCTGACATGTTCTTACCAAACATATTTTCCACTAGCACTTCTTAAAAGCACAAAGAGCTTGCTGCTGGCTGATTTCATTTGATTCTTAGACCATGAAGAGGAGAAAAATGCAGTTTCTGAAGAGATAGGAAGGTAAGAATATGGGACAGTATTCCCAAAATGATTTCTGTTTCGTTTCCCTTTGCGCACCTGACTCTATTATAATGGATATACAATAGTGAAACAACACTATCTCTGTTCAAAGCGTTACATTACAGGGGAACCTTTTCAACCTGGTATGAGTCTTGAAAGAGACAGCATGGTGTAATGGTTTAAGTGCTACACTATGACCCTGGAAACCAGGGTTCAATTCCCTACTCAACCATGGAAACCCACACTCTCAGCCCCAAGAAACACCCATGATAGGTTTGCCTTAGGGTCACAATAAGCAGGAAATAACTTCAAGGCACACAACAATCACAACATGAGTCTTGATCTTATACTTCGGGGGGGGGGGGGGGAGATTCAATGCTAAAACAGTTCCTGAGCTGCAAATGGAGATTATAGCATGAATGAATGATTCCTTATGTTTTAAACCAAAAACTACCCTACATATAGAAAATCAGATATAAAGACAAAGAATTCTAGCACAGCCTGATACACTAGCTTAAAGCCAGTAATGTGTAGTGTTATGAGTGTTGGATTGAGGGTTTGGAAGTTGCATGAAAAGCAATAATAGCTCACTGGGTAACCTTGAGCCAGTCATTCACTCTCAGGACGTTTTCACACTGGGCTCCCTAAAGCCGGCTGGAGCCCTTCCCCTAAAGCCGGCTGTACCCCGTGCCACTGACACCGGAATGACTCCGGCGGCGGCAGGCTAATTCCTTTTGCCACCCGGAATTACCTGAAGCCGGAGTTAGCCAGGGATTAGCTTGCCGCTGCCGGAGTGAGGCCGGACTTAGGGCTCCGTGTGTTTGAACACACGGAGCGAAAAGCCGGCCGGACGCAGGGATGACACTGGAAGGGGCGGGGTTTGCCGCCGCGTGTGTGTGAACACACGGGAAATGGAGCCGGAGTGAGGCCGGCGGGAGGCCGGCTAGCGTCCTCAAAAAGGCCAGTGTGCAAACGTCCTCAGCATCATCTACCTCTTTGAGAGGGAGGAAGAAAGACATGTCTGCCATCTTGAGTCCATTGGAAGAAATGTAACAAAGAAATTTTAGGTAAGCATTCCCAATGCAAGCTACAAGAAAAGAGATCCCACCTAAACATTAGGAGGAACTTCTTGACAGCAACACACTCCGAGGGAGTGGAACACACTCCCTCGGAGTGTGGTGGAGTCTCCTTCTTTGGAGGTCTTTAAACAGAGGCTGGATGGCCTCTTTAAACAGAGGCTGGATGGCCATCTGTCGGGGATGCTTTGATTGGGAGTTCTTGCATGGCAGGGGGTTGGACTAGATGGTCCTTGAGGTCTCTTCCAACTCTATGATTCTATGATTCAATGTGAGCTACACTTGCATTATGACTTGGAAACCATTCCCCACATTAAAGAACTGTTTCTCTATATCACCTTTGCTTTATATCAACTGGGCCTTGCTGTGGAACTGATTCATAATAATTTGTTAGGTAATGTACTGTCAATACAACTGAGGAATGCTCATGATCTGAAGAAAATGGGTAGGGACAAATGCTCTGGAACAAAGTACATGCTTGAAATGTAGAGGGTTTCAGATCCAAACGTTGCTGCCAGTCACAGTAGACAAGCGTGGACTATGCAAAGCAATTGTCTGACTTAATATAAGACAGAATCACATGTTTATCTCTTGGGGAGAAAATGAAAAGCAGAAGCAGACGTCTAATGGATCAGATGTGGTGAAAGAAAGACTGACATCTCTTGGGGAGGGCAGCAGGAGCTTGGTTGTGATAAAGAACACACAGGAGCAGGGTGACCAGGCATCCTCCTTTTCCAGGACATGTTCTACTTTTGAACCATCTGTCCAGGTAGAATTTCAAAATGTCCTCCATTCTGAGCATGACTAAGCAGCATGGATTCACATTTATATGAGTATTTGCAGCTTTTATTTTGTAACATCCTACATTTTTCTTCAATGGCCTATATTTTGTGGTGCATTGTCCTCATTTGGAGTTACAAAATCTGGTCAATCCAGTCTGGCATAGTGCAAAGGACTGGGCCCCAGAAGATGCAGATTCACATGGATCCCATTGATCCATGGATCTCACTTGATCATTAAACTGAAAGGGCCAATTGCCTGGTCTTTCAGTTTAGCCTACTGTACAAGTTTCCTGCAAGGACAGCGTGGGGTAGATAAGAGCCATGCAAGTTGTTTGAGCTCTTTGGAAGGAATGCAGGTTATGTCATTAATAAATCACACATTATTTTATTTATCTTGAACAAAACATCTTGGATTAAAAATAAAGAACTGGGCAGCAGTTTGGAGGAAAATGTTTCTGGCTGCAGAATCTTCTCTGCACCTGGAACCCTAGTCCTATTTGGGTGTCTTGTAATCTTGTCTCCAAAGAGTTCTGGATTGAGGAACCACAGCTCCTACACCGGGGTCAACTATTTCCATCATTCCCCATGCTGAAAGCTCTGCACTTGAAGTACAAGTGAGCCACAAACATCTGGAGCTACTTACTTTGCTCTTCTTGCTGCTAGACATTTTATTCTTGAGGTAGCTGAATGTGCGGCTGACTTTTGTTCCACTTTTGCCTTCCAAGTCTTTTCTGGAGGGGCTGGGAGGCAGGAAATTGCCACTCTCCTCGGAGATGCTGGAAGCCAAGAGACGCATTTCAGAAAGCACACAGAACCAATTTCTCTTGCACTCTCAACAGCAGACCCTGATTTTTTCATTCTCGTACTCTACACACTGACAAGATTCTAGATTTAACTCACCTGTCTTTATTACAAATGCAACACTAGTTAACAATCCTCCTTTCAGCAGAAATCTGGATGACAGAAATAAAGCAGGTGAAACTTTTTTTCCCCCATTGCTCCAAGACTTGATGCAGGATTTTAGATGATAGGCTGGCAACTCTAATACTACCTGACTTATATACTGCAAATATGTCTTCTTGTTGTTGTGTGCCTTCAAGTCGCTGCTGACTTATGGCGACCCTAGGGCAAACATATCATAAGCATTTTTCTTGGCAAGATTTGTTCAGAGGAGGGCTGCCTTTGCCTTCCTCTGAGGCTGAGAGACTGTGACTCGCCCAAGGTCCCCTAGTGGGTTTCCATGGCTGAGCGAGGATTCAAACCCTGGTCTCCAGAGCCATAGTCCAATGCTCAAACTATTACACCACACTAGTTTTTGCAAATAGGGCTATGAATGTCCTTTTCCCCAGGAATGACTGTTGTGCCTTCAACAACAGACAAGTGGAAATTAAACAGGTGGCGCTTTGAGCATTGTATATCCATGCCAGAAAAACTTCCCTGGTCATTATTCTTCCTATCATGCATCTGCTGCGGGATAAAGGATTCATGCCAAACAGGCAACTGTCCTAAATGTAAGGACTACTGAGCTGCCTACAAATGCCTAATAACCACAATAGAGAGCCAGTGTAGTAGTTTATGTGTTGGACATGGACTCAGAGAGATCACAGTTCCAATTCCACTCAGTCATGGAAACCCACTGGGTTATCTTGGATAAGTCTCGCATTCTTTCTCTCAGCCTAAAAGGAAGGCAAAATGAATACATTTTGCCAAGAAACTCTACCATAGCATAGCCATAAGTCACAGTCAACTTGAAGGCATACAAAACAACACGAATAGTTACACTGCCCTCTGCTGCTCCAAACCACACTTACAGGTCCTTGAAAGATGAGCAAAAAAAGACAATCAACACTTAGTTGTTTCCTGGATGGACTTACTTAATTGAAGAAAACACATTTACTAGTGCTATAGGTTTTAGTTATAGGTATTAACTAACTAAAAAGAAATTAATCAACAGAGGGTGCATCTATACTATATAAATAATACCGTTTGACACCACTTTAACTGCCTACAGAATCCTGAAGTGTATAGTTTGTGAGGCACCAGCACTCTTTGGCAGAAAAGGCTAAAGACCCTGAAAAACTACAAATTCCAGGATTACGTAGGTTGGAGCTACAGCACCATCAAACTGCATTATTTCTACAGTGTAGAGGCACCCTTTGAAAGTATGTTCTTAATCCACTTAATAAGTTAGTTCATTTCATTATTTTAATATATTTTATAAAACCTACATAGATGGCAAGGGCAATGTAGTAAGAGGAAGAAAAATGCCTCTTCACAAATGAAGTAAATGCACATACCAAAATAAGTGAAATAAACAAATGAATTAAGTGTCTTTCGCCCTTTAGAAGCACTGATCTTTTCTCATATACGGTCACACAAGCACGGTTTCACTGGCGTGCTTACTTTTTCTTAGATTCAGTTTATATCTTAACATTTCTCCTAAGAATGGGACTCTAGGCAGCTTACAAAAAAAAATTAAATAAAACAATTACACACTAAAATGAATAAAAGTACAGAACACTGAAAAATATTCTTTTTAAACTGCAACCATAAGATCAAAATATAGCACCCATCCAGGTAAAAGATTCTAGAGTTTTGCTCTTTAAAAAAACGGAATCAATTGATTAGTCAACTAAAAGTAATAGTTTTACTGACCATTATTTCTTGATGAACTCAAGGAAACTGAAGAGTTTATAAAAAGAACAAGAAACAGCTCATCTGTGTTTGGGGTACTTTGTGTAAGCGAATCACAAATATCTCACCTCTGAGTCAGTGAACTGCTTGTACTGCTGAAAGATCGGTTACCTGGGAAAAGACAAGAGGAAAATATTATAATGCATAACATTTAAAGTAGTCTATATGTCAAGTGTATTCTGCAAGATAGGGAAAGGAAATGTAAAACCCTCCAGATACCCAGCCCTCTGGAATCCTCTCAACCCCAAGACAACTTGACCAATGATCAGGGGTGATAAGAGCTGTAATCCACCATTTAGAGGGTCACTGGTTCTTCAACCCCACACCGAGGGTTTATCAATGAAGACAATATTCAGGGTTGCCCCACAACAAACAACATCATCTTCATTTTGTGAACACTGAGGACCAATGTTTAGATGGTTCTATAGGAAATGAATGCAACTTTCTCCAGAGGAGACTTCATCTGAAGACATTGTCCACACCATTTCAGGCAACCTATTTACTGAGCAACAAATGCCAAAGCAAATCTGCAGAATCCATGTATAGGATCTAGCCTCCTTCATACAGGTTGAGACTCCATTATCCAAAAGGCTTGGGATTAGAAGTGTTTTGGATTTCGGTATACCTGCATTTACATATACATACATCATGGAGATGGGACCCAAGTATAAACATAAAATTCACTTGTGTTTCATATACACCTTATACGCATGGCCTGAAGGTAATTTTATACAGTATTTGTTAATAATTTTGTGCAAACAAAGTCTGTGTACATTGAACCATCAGAAAGCAAAAGTGTCACTATCCTAGACATTCATGAAAAAAACTTTTGGGTTTTGGAAGATTGTGGATTTCGGAATTCCGAATAAGGGAGACTTCTTTGTCAGCTTCACCTCCAGGTAGCAAGGGCTGGATAGATGCTGCCCTATGACATTTGCAAGATGCTCTCCGCAGAATTATGTGCAAGAGAGGCATGCTTTGAATTAACTGTCTAGATTACTTCATGGTAAAAAGCTGACAATTCAAAATTCTTACTTTTTTTTTTTTAGAACTATTTGCAGTTGGAAGCTATTAATGAAAAAAGCAGCTAAGTGCAGAAATTCAAATCCTCTTGTCATGTGAAATTTCTCTCTGCATCTGTTTTTTCTTTAAAAAAAAACTTAGGTGCAATCTGCCCCTATTTTAAATTAACGGTATGACTACTGTTTACTTTAATGAATTCAGTGATTTATTTGTTCATGCATTATTGCTTAAAATATTTCTATCCTGTTCTATAACAAAAGATCTGAGGATTGCATACAGGTAAAATCAATACTAGCAGGTTAAAACAATTTACATCTGTAAAATAGTTTAAGCAGACTAAAAACACAGGAAATGCACTATGAAGTCACAACAGGTTTGAAAGGTTAAAACAGTTTGAAAACCCTGCATCTGAAATAAACCAGTGAGGCCAAAAGCCTTTAATAAATAGCCTTGTTTTTACTTGTCTCCTAAATGAAACCAGGATTGGAACCATTAGGTTCCAAGGGCATGACTCCTGTTTGGCATGTCTGTTTGGCCTCAGTATTAAGGAGGGCACCTATAGGGAAAAGCAGGCATATAGAGGATTGGATAGCATTTTGAAAGCACCTGTACAAATTAATGTTTCAGCTTCTCAAAGTTGACTGGTGAAGTGTCCTTATGTCCGGATCCAACTATCTCAGCACCTGATTAACTATTTTTCTTGTATTGCTAAAATGAACCTTGAATTTTTTTAAGAAAAACAAACCCTTTTTCTCCCAAAAAAAATCTGATTGGAGAATAGAAGAGGCAATACACCAAGACATATCAAACCCAAGAGGGCATGATTAAAATATGCGTATCTGTGAATCTTACTGTGTGGGTTCCTACATGCAAAAATGAGACATGGCAAAAATGAAATGGTGGCATTTAGTGCTGTGCAGTTTGAAAGCATACAAATCCACTTTGTCAGCCTAGAAACTGCAACTTATGTAAGACAAGTATGACCTTAGAAGATGTGACTAAAATGCATCCTTATGAGTAGCAATGTTTGTAAGCAGTAGCGGTGCACAATATTTTGAGTGATACTGTGTTACTCTACGGCACATGAAGCTCAAAAGCACACAGAAAGGAGCAAGGCATGCAACTCAATCTTTAGCTGCTACCACTTGCATTAAAAGAAAGAAAGCCAAGCAAGAGACCAAGCCTTCCTGTCTGGCATCGCCCAGCGCCAGCGTCATTCTTCCCAAAGAGAGTTACTTACTATCCAACTCCTCCTCCTCATCACTGGAAGAAGAGCCAATAGAAAAGACAGTTTTAGACTTAGGAATGAGTGGAGAGATGCTGAAGGAGAAGGAAATTCGTCTGGATGGCCGAGTTCGTCCCGGGGCTAAGAAGTAGGTTAACAGCAGACATTAGAACATGCATTTCAAAAACAACCAGAACAACAAATACTAGTTGAAGGAAAGGGAAAATGGCAATAGGAGAAGTCAAGAGCAAGCTAAGAGAGAAGCAAAATGAATATCTGCACAACAGGGGAATTCAGAAATAATTGCAGGAAGCACAAAGAATGCTCTCTTTTTAAATAGAAAATTGACATAAATCAGGTATTATTCCACTGATAAGTTGCAGATTTATTTAATTACAACTTTTCATTGCAACATTTGATGCTACAAAATTGCCACTGCAGCAGGAAAGAGGGAACCATAGGAGGCGGGGGGTAGCATCCATAACTTAAAGAAAACTCACTGTCGGCTGCCATTTACTCTAGCAATGAACTGCCAGGTTTTCTCTTTTTTGTCCAGTTTCACATATGAAAAAATACTGCACCAACCACTTGGAAATTCATCCACATGGTGACAGCTTTGGTTATTTGCATGAAGGAGCCCCCACCATATATTGATCAATATTTTGCTTTTGCACTGACACAATGAAAAGTCAATTAATTCATGTGTGGAGAGCCATTTCCCATTAACCTCAGTGCTCCGAGTGGCCATATCATTGCTACTCACAAGCGGCCAAAGATCTGAACCAAAGGTGACAAAAATCACACAGATCTACGACCAGGAAAATACTTTTTTTTTTCTTTGCTTGCTTCCCTCTACAAGCAAAATCTTCACATGGGCAAGGGCCATGCCTTTCATACAGTGAAAACATTTATGCTGTATTCTGGCCTTCCATCGTGGAGATCAGAGGGGGTATTTTAATTCTGAAGAATGGTAATTTGTTGAGGCAACTGAATGTGCTTCATGACCAGGCAGTGACCTAGTTTTTTCAGAGAGTAAGCCCAATGCACTAACTCTTGCACACCATGAAAATGGTAAATGAAAAGGGTTTCCTTTTGTCATCGATAGAGTACATAGCAAAGAGGGAATTTGCTGAGAGTCATTCTGAACTACCAGCATGCCTAACAGCTTGTGGTTGAATCCAACAGCTTTTCTACTACACTTCTACTTCCTGAAAAATGAAGGTGGAGGTGGAATTTGTTGATGATATGTGCATTCAAGTTGCTTCCAACTTATGGCAAACCTACCATGGAGTTTTCTTGGCAAGATTTGTTCAGAGTTGGAATACCAAAGGGGATACCCCACAAAACCAAACTGACCCTCAAGTAAGAAAACAATGCAATGTTCACAAGCTACAGAGTTTACAAAGTATTTTCTCTATCACAACCATGATACAGAAAATATCCGTATAGCAAAACATCTGTATGTCCAAAATCAGTATGTCCAAATATCTAAATACTTCAGCAGTCTGTTTATCTGAATTAAAACTGAATATTCTTAATCCAAAATGAATGACTGGATGATTCAAAATATCTAATGCAGAGATAGGTCAGAATTATTGATGTGCACTTTATTGGAAGGAAACCAGTCCAGAGCAATGAAGCAGGAAGAGGCATACATCCTACTTAGGCAGGGACTTTGGGTTCACAGGTGTTGTGTGTTTTTTAATTTGTGCTTTTAAAGGAGAAAAACCACAACAGTGACAGAGCACATGTTTTATTTCCTCACATTTTTCAATGAGTTAAAAGCAAACTAGTTCCATGTGTGTTTTGGTTTTGTGTTTGTTGTATGCCTTCAAGTCATTTCTGACTTAAAGCGGCCCTATGATGGGATATATTTATTTATTTATTTGGTACAATTTGTTCAGAGGAGGTTTGCCTTTGTCCTCCTCTGAGAAGGAAAGAGTCACCCAGTGGGTTTGCATGGCTGAGCGGGACTCAAACACTGGTCTCCCAGTGTCCTAGCCCAATACTCAAACCATTACACCATGCTGGCTCTCAACATTTGTATAAGGAACTGTATTTAATCACTGAAGCCTCTACCTGTAATTCTAAGTGGTGCGGCCCAGTTTCCATGGGGAGAAGCATAGCTCATACTCAGAAGGCCCATTTTGCTTGCAAAACACACAATGTTCAACCCATGACATCTTTAGTTAAAAAGATCAGGTGAAAGATGATGGGGAAAATGATTGATTAAGACCCTGAGGAGTCTAGAAAATAATAGATGAAATGGACAAATAGCCTACTAATGCAACATCCTAAGCTGATCTGTCTTTCTCTCTCTCTGATGGCTCATGAATGTGCCTCTCCACACAGCTTGAGGGTCATTGCTTTAAGCAAATTAACAACCAAATGGAATTTAGGGGCACTGTACAAGACAACCTGACAAGCAGCAGCAAAAAAACCACCAAATCTAGCATAAATATTGCCTAAGAGAAAAGCTGTCCACTATAGCAGGGGCCAGATGCAACCTTACCTTGCAGAAATCTTTTTACAAGATTCATGTAATTCTTTTCGATTCCTTCTGCCCGTTACCCCACAGAGCAATAAGGGTAAAGATAAGGGTAGTAAGTCAGACAGTAAAAACAAGATTTTAGAGAATGCTGGCTCTATGACGCCTAATGATACTGCAAGGGAATTATTTCTTACAGTGGCTTCTATATAATAAGCAAAATCTAGCCCAACTAGAAATGGCTCACTAAGTTGCCAAGGTATTTTGCGGAGGAGATTTAAACATGTGCATTTATCTTTTCCACCATAATCAATCATCAATGCAGTAGACTTGAGCCCACTTCCAAATGCATCTGAGCAAGCTCATGATGCTAACTTCTATCTGAGTCAGTCTCAAAGGTGAGGCAAGATCCCTTGCATACTTTTAGCAAATGTTGGGCATTTTCTGGAATTCACAGTACCAGCCTAAGAAAAGTCATGCTACCAACTGCAGTACAGACCCACATGGCTTTTATAAACACAGTTTTCGCACCCATCAATCCAAGTTTGGATGTTACTGGCAAAGGATGATTATTGAAAGAGGAAGACAGAATCCACAAGATGACATGCAGTATGCCTTGGAATGAATGCAAGAGGAGAAAACATGGACGGATTAGGGTTGCATCTGCACTGCAGAAATAATGCACTTTGACTCCACTTTTGCCATGTCAAATATGCTATGGAATTCTGGAAACCGTAGTATTGTGAGCTATTTAGCACTTTCTGTCAGACAGCTCCAGTGCTGCAACAAATTACAAATCTCAGAATTCCAAACCAATTAAAGAGGTGCCAAACTGCTTTATTGCTGCAGTGTAGATGCAGCCGCCTGTTTTCTTATCATGGAAAGTAAATCATCAGTTTTTCAGACTAAATAGTTTTGTGGGAAGTGAATCCCACACTCCTTTTAATAGTTAGTTAGCAATGAGGAAGGGAAAAATGTTAATCCCTTATTTGCAGTTTCATTTTTTGGAAAAAAAATAATAATAATATAAAATGATGGGCTTCAGAAAAAGAAGCAAAACTGATGCAACACTGCACAGAAGATAGCAGTGGCTATTTTAATGGCTGGATAGGATAGTGCTTTGGCTACTGTTGCTAAGGGACAGGAAGACTCCAGCATTCATATTAGTCACAATGCTTGAGCAATTGAAACATATAAACCTCTTCTTCCTTGAAACGCCCTCAGAAAACAGCTTCAAAATCCAAAGAGGAACCTCCCAGTAAAGTGATACTATGCTTTAAAAATACAGCGGGGGAGGGGGGGGCAGAGAGAGAATCCGCATTTGTGTTTAAAAACACATTGCCTTGCTGATGTTTTTTGTCATTACTGTATATGTGCTATTTTACTCTCCCTACAGAAGGTCTGTATGTAGAGAGATCATGGAGCACCTCTGAGACTAACTGAAAGAAAGAAGTTGGCAGCATGAGCTTTCAGAAACTTAAGTTTACTTTCTCAGATCTGAGGAAGTAAACTTAAGTTGACGAAAGCTCATGCTGCCAACCTCTTTCTTTCAGTTAGTTTCAAAGGTGCTACAAGATAGGGTTTTTTTGGGGGGGGGGGTTGGGGGCTGTAAGGCAGTGTTCTAGAAGAATGTATTCCTGACTTAGTGTCTGCATCTGTGGCTGGCATCATCAGAGAATGGTGGCATGGAGGTGTGTGGGGTATATATACTGTGTGACCCTTGGTCTGGACAGCATACATGTTTTCCTTCAAAGTATGTAAAATTGAGAGAAAGCAACTGCCTGTGATTACTCAGTGAACTTCATGATTCTTGTATATCTAGCCTGGAAAGGGGGCTTTCATCAATATTTCATTGCTGTAGGAGTAATCTGTTGAGATGGGGATGCCTAGTTTCTCCATCTCCCTTCTCTCTATTTCTGCCACCTGTTTTTGCTCTAGGCATCAACAGAGGAACAGACTCTCACTGCCCTACTCTCTGTGTTTGTCTCTGACCAACAGGTATTCTCTTATTAGCAGTCTCTTTTAATCTACATCTTGATTTCAACAGAGACATCATTACAATAGTGAAACAAGTGAAACATCTGAACACTAATGATATAATTTTGCTTTTAAGGCTATGGATCATGTGAAGTATTTCACTGACTATATTCTGGATTTCTGGATTTCTAAACTGAATTAAGGACAGAGATATTCAGATACCAGTCTCATACATAAAAATGTGGAGTACCATTGGTCTTCCACGTTTGTGGTTTTGACTTTTGAGGATCTGATTATTTGTGGATTTGATTAATATGTTGCCTCTAGGGATCTCTAGGTCCTCGAGCATTACTTTGCCTGAAGGTGACCTCAGAGTTGTGTTGAAAAACCTAGAGGTTCCTAAAAAAACCCCACTCCTCCAGGCAGTTGTAGGTCATCCAGTACAGCGTACCCGCTGCCATACACAGATGTGAGCAAGCCCGGGGGAGCTCATTGCCATAGAAACCAATGGAATTTAAGCATATGTGTTTTTCCCATATATGGGGGGGGGGAGGTCCAGAACAGATTCCCTGCTATAGGAAGGGCCCACTGTGTGATTCTATGGTTAACTTCTGACAGAAGTTGGGTTGGAGGATCTAGAGATTCCTAGAGGTGTTCTCTCAGGTAAAAAAAAAAAAGTGGGTGTTTTTTTCCCAGTTTTTCCATTTACATGAAGGTAAAACCACAGCAGATGTGCAGGGTCCACTGTATTCCAGCCTCAGGCCTACACCTCTTGGCAGTCCAAATGAACCAAGGGTAGATATGAAGCACAAGAGCAACAATACAGTTCTCACAAGTGTCAAAGCACACCAGATGGTCTATGGACCTGTGCAAACAAGCACACACTGACAACAAAATACCCTCAGGGCATACAGTCATCCAACAGAGCACACCTCATCACATTTCTTCTGGAAAACAGCACAGATGTACAGATTACTTTGTTCTTCATGTCTCTCAAAACTCCAGGTGGATGTAAAATAATCAAACAGACATTCTCAAACGAAAGAACATGAGTTGTGAGATGGATGGGACGTCTGGAGGGGTTTGCTTAAAAAGGTAAGTTTTACCAGCCAGCTGAAGAACTGCTTTGGTGCAGCTGGTGCCAATGACAATAAAAGGCACACGCATTGTTATATGTGCATGTATGAAACACATACATTTTTTATTTCCTTCCACCATCCCTAGCCCTCAGTTTTATTTTTCTTATAATTTATTGCAATAATTTACACCCTACCATTCAGGGGAAAAAATGTTTCCAAGTTACAAGCAAGATAAAAATGCATTAATTAAAAAAAAACCTATAAAGAGTAACTTGAATTCATTTGTTAATTTCTGCTAGAGTAGATTTACTGAATAAATGGATGCTGGGTAAGTCACTGTTTAAGAATGTTCTACTTATTTGTTGGATTTCCTGTAGTCAGTATTAACTAGATTTAGGTCAGTATTAACTAATAAGGGTAAAATAGCACTTGAGAGCCATTGCTATGTAGAGTTTGCCCTCCATATGGGTGAGGGCTCAGTTCCATAGAGCTCCCCCCCCCCCCCCGGTGTCAAAAAATGTGGGACCTCAAGTGCCTTTACCTTCAATGGATGCTGACATACATGTGGCTGTATTGGCGTGGCTGCGTGCATGTGCCACCATTGACAATAACGGGGAAGGGCCATCTGTGGATGCTCCAATCCACGGATATTGATTCAGGGGCCTGACAGAGGTGACATGCTGGACTAGATTTGGAAGTTGGTTCAATACCCACTAAGCTATAAAACTCACTGGGAAAAGAGACATCAGTCACTCTCTTTCAGCCTGACAAGGTTCTTGTGAGAATAAGGTAGGGTACAGGAGAGTCGTGTTAAGCTACCTTGAGAGCACTGGTAGAATATTCTTGTTGAGTACCTTCAAGTTGTTTCTGAATTATGGCAACCCTAAGGCAAACCAATCACAGGATTTCCTGGGACTGAGAGTGTGTAACTTGCTCATGGACACTAGTGGGTTTACGTGGCTGAGTGGGGAATCAAACCCTGGTCTCCAGAGTCAACCCCTACATCAAATTTCATAGTACTTTATAATGATTTTTTCCTACAGGACAGTTGGCAACAGAAGCTGGGGGGCAAGGGAAAGGACAGCTGGAACATGAGAAAATGGATTCTACTCCAGCAGACCCTTTTTTCCTGTAGAATTTCTTCTGCAGAATGAATGCAGAACCCACACATTACCTGCTAAAACATTCACACTTGAAAAATATGCATGCAAAAGCATGCATAGAAAACTGTACACAAACATGTCAATGACAATATGAATCTAGGCTATTTGTACAACTTGAAATGCATACAAAATTGTGTGTATTTCCAAAAGATACCACACACACACACACACACACACCAGATGTGAGCCTATTTAAAAGAGAATGAACAGAATGGGGAGAGACAGAGAGATAGGGAAAGGGTGAAATCTATTGATGAAAACTCAATTGATTTGCATATCTCTAGTCCCAGATTCAATTCCAGATGTTTTCTGTCAAAAGGGCAACAGTACTGTAGAAGACCATATTCTGGGCAACAGGGATGAAAGGCTGATTTGGCGAAAGCAGCTTCCTACTCTCCCCACATTATTTATAACAAAACGTCACACAGCTAGAGTGGTGTGAGAAAGAGGAAGGTGCTGTTAGTACACTCAAGATGCATTCAACTTCAGTTGCTGAATCCAATGCAAAAGGCAAGAGATATGTGTACTCACTTTCTGGTCCTGCTTGAGCAATGGTCATAAGCGACATAGATTTAGTCAATGGAGGAGAAACCGCAGTTGTGGAAAAGTTGAAGGCACGTGGCTGTGATCGCTGATGTATCTGGGAGTACAAGACAACTTGACTGAGTTACACCTCCTTGGTATCCAGAAGGGAGAGAGCCTACCCTTTGTGCACTGAACTGATCCCTTTCCATTTGTCAATGAGGTTATGCTGGTGAGGAAGCAGCTGAGATGTGTGATGTTTTAATAGTTCCAACAAAAATTTGCTAATGCTCAAACTGGGGAGGAAGGCATAAAAGATCTGGTCCACAGCATCAGGGAGAGGAAGCAATGCTCCCCACCTTTCAAAACTTGCTCTGTAAACTCTTGAAATCTATTAAGAAGCACTAAGAAATCCTTAACACTTTTATAGCAGAAACAGAACCTCCTCTGTTATATGATATAAATTACAAGCCTCATCATATTCAAGGGGCAAAGAGTTTCTTTTCCTACTCTGACTCCTCTACCACCATGGCCCAAACCATCATTTAGCACTGAGGACAGTGGGATAATCTCTTGTCCCCAAAAACTTCTTTAGAATTATCACCTTGCTAAACAGCTATCCACATAACAGTAGAATTTACATTTCTATACTGCTTAATAGTGAACTCCCCACTCTCTAAGTGGATTCGTCTGTAAGCCAATTGCCCCCAACAAGCTGGGTACACATCCAAAGGCATAGGTGCTCCTTCTATTATCACTCTATATCTCATAATGCCTCTGTCCTACACTGTTTCTGCCTACAGCTCGTAGACTACTCAATAACTTAATTCCAAACCTCTTATCAGGGTGATGGAAATGTGTAGAAGGACCATGTTACCTCGTGGCCAAATCCTCTCATTTTTGCTTGATCCGATTCCAGCTCCTCTTCCGTGAGTGAGACCAACGAGCCTCGCTCATCATTTGTCAGGGAACTTTGCCGCAAATCTTTGGTGTTCAGAGATGCCGTCTCCAAGCTGGAGGATGGCTTCTTAATGCTGTCAGCCTCTCCAGCAAGACCTTCTAAACTGTAACTGAAAAGAAACAGTAGCTATTAGGCCTCTGATTTTGATTGGGACTGAAAGACTTGCCACCTAAAGCATATTTGGGAGGAAGCATCCAATTAAAACATTTCAAATGATTAGACTATAAGCACAGTCATATAAGGCTCATTTCCTGGGTTAGCTGCAAAATCTAGCATTAGTGCAGTCAGCAGTGACAGTGATGGCTGTGGACACAATCCATGCGCAGGTCTCTCTTGAGTATTGGGAGTAATTTACAGAAGAGGTTTGTTTACAGACTTCAGGTAGGCTTTTGGGAACAAAATCTGCATATTGTTGAGAGTGAACCAAACCATGATCAGGTGAAAACTTCAAGTTGTCCTAGAGAAACTTGGTCTTGTTATACACAAGGAGTACCCTTTAAAGGCTGGCCCAGAATGTGAAGAATTTAGTCATCAGGAGTTGGCAACTCCATACCTTTTCTGTAATAGTATACTGTCATTCTTTTTGTAAAGTTCTTATAATCTAATAAAGCATTTCAAAAGTGAATGCCACTTTTCAATACAATTCTGCATCACAACCACCACTTGATACAAGTGCAGAGTAACTTTCTCATCCTGTATAGCAGTGATGACCAAGCTCTGCAGCAGCCACGTGTAGCAACAAGTTGAAAGATGCATCAATGGATACAGCCAAAGGGGATGGCTGGCATGACCAGAGCTGATTTTTCCCACATACATTGTCTCATAAACAAATACACACATGAAAACATGCCTCCCTTCTCAAAGTCTAACACACACACATACCTTTCACCTCCTCCTCTCCCTCTCATACCTACTTGGACTGTGTATGCCCAGTAAGCACAGAATCCTTACTGATGTAAAAGTCACTGAAATATGGCAATTAGGTCAAAATGTGCCCGGGAATTATATTTTATTGATTTGCTTATGTTATGTTTGTTATGCTATGTATTTTGGATGAGATACTTTATTGCACAGTTTTCACCTTGTTGTAATGTTTATCATAGTGTTCCTATCAACTCCATACACCAAACGTTTAGAAAAATCCCACCTTGCATCTTTCAATCAGTCCATATGCACTTGTAAAGCACACAATGTGTGAATGGCTTTTGATGGCTAGTAAATTTCTTAGCAAGGCTACCTTAATAATACAGATTCACAAATGTGCTTATCTGGGCAAGAGTCCTTCCCTGCCTTTATTCATTGCCCAAGCTTGGAAACACAGAAAATGATGGGAGAGTTTTCCTTCAGTGATGCTGCTTTTGAGGGACTCTGAAAATCTCCAAAGCAAAGCACATATCTGGCATGATCCTATAGCAGGGGTGGGCAAAATGCTGCCCGTGAGGCTACAAAAGACAGCTCCAGAAGCCCTAGATCCCTTAAAAATATTTTTTCGCAGGTGATTTTTTTTGCCACCTCAAAACATCTCTAAACTGCTGTAAAAATGCACTTTCCATACATATTTTACATACCTTAAAAACATGCAAGAAACCCTGGAAATTTGCTTTCTGTTTCAATTTTGGCTGATGTATGGAGGTGGTGTCTGGCTTTCCTATGGTACATGAGTGGCTTTGAAGGAGCAAAATCATTGCATTTAGCAGTCATTCTGAGTTGTTGGGTTTTTAAAAAGAAAAATTTCCTTTTTTAAAAAATGTATGGGGTCTAGGGTTTTTGGTAGGCTGGTGCAGCTTGCCAGAGGACATGAGTGCAAAAATTGCCGTCTGCCCACCACTCTTGTTAATCCCCTGCCCTATATCTTCTCTATATCAGGAGAATCACTTTCTGGCCAGCCCAGTTTAGTGGGTTGTGGGCTCAATACTACAAAACAAAGCAAAATGAACCAGAATTTGCACAATATCCAAGACAACTAACACAGGGATGCTACAGACACATTACAGAAAGCTAACAGCACTGGGTTTTGCAAGCTGCCTTGGGTGCTACAGCATATATATTCATACTCTACCTTCTACCATTAAAGTCGGAACCCAAAGCAGTACTTTGGACACCTAAGGGACACCAGCTCATACTGTGAACATCAAAAGGTAAAAAAGAAAGGCTGGTTGATGCTGGATTGTCAGAGTGATAGTTTATAAATTCTATTACTTTTTAAAAGAAGAATTATGACTCTTCAAAGAACAAAACTTGTTATGCTCATTGAGGGACAGCAGAGAGCTGGCAGGCGTAGCAGTCATGGCTCATCTTTCCAAAGGTGTGCTGTCACCAAGAGTTTATTTCACCTGTAATTCTGCGTGTGTTACTCCTGTGAATGACAGAACCAGTGCTGAAACTGCAGTTCAGCACACATCCTTTGGGTCCATATAGCTCATGTTCTTAAACAGAGTTGGAACAGAACAGCCCTTGACCAACAATAGCCGGTAAATAATTATGACTATGTAAGGATTCAAAAGCTAGCCTAAGAGGACCATTTTAGCCACTGGCTATGCTATTCTGATATCAATGAATGCCAGGAATATTCAAAATTTCAGGCAAGATTCAGGTCCAAAATACACTGCAGAAATAATCCAGTTTGAGACTGCTTTAACTGCCTTGGCTCAATGCTAGAGAATTCCGGGAAGTGTAGTTTTGTGAGACATCTAACCTTCTCTGTCAAGAGTGCTCTGGTGCTACAATAAACTACAATTCCCAGGATTCCCTAGCATTGAGCCAGGGCATTTCAAGCAGTCTCAAACTGGATTATTTCTGCAGTGTGTTTTGGACCTCAGTCAGTTAAATATGGACTTCAAGTAGCACCTTCTGTCCTACTTGTTGTGTACCTTCAAGCCATTTCCAACTTATGGCAATGCTAAGGCAAACCTATCACAGGGTTTTCTTGGCAAGATTTGTTCAGAGGGGCTTGTCTTTACCTTCATCTGAGGTTGAGAGTGTGTGATTTGCCCAAGGACACCCAGTGGGTTTCCATGGTCAAGTAGGGATTTGAACCCTGGTCTCCAGAGTTGTAGTCCAACACTCAAGTCACTGCATCTCTGTTCTATCTGTACAAACATGTTTTTGCAAAATCATCATTCAAGCATGTGATGCATTATTCATTCTGGCAGGAATATCCATGCTGAAGTTTTTGGTAAAGAAAGATAAAAAAAATTGCCTTGAGCTTTTTTGTTTAAATATAAATTAAGAGAATAGAGGATACAAAAAGGAAAAAAATGAGAACAAAAATATAATTTGTTCCTTGGCTTTCAAGGGAGCAAGTTCTGTTTGTTTAGTTTTCTTTTAAAAGGAAATTATACAGTGCTGAAATGAAATCCTTTGTTTCAGGGGTGTTGAGTATTTTTCTAATCTATTTTGTTTCCTTCAAAACTGCCTATGTTGTAAATCTCAGAGGATATTTTGCAACACTTAACAATGTTTAATTGAAACTTTTCATTTTTAGTACACTACCATATGGACTACTTTAGTCAAATGGTAGCTTCACCATCTAGAGTTGCTTTACATGGGATGTTTTCAAACCTCCAAATCATGGCTTTAGATTAACAATGAGAACAAATCTTGTGCTTACTCCCTCCTCTCAGAATCATATACTTCTTTCCTGGATTGGAAAATCAAACCACTGAACAAGTAAACCATTTACACTAGTCAGCCAAACCTTGGTTTACAACTGGTTTAAAAGTCAAATCTGAGCAACGGTTTGAAAGTTAATTTGCAACAACAAATGATGATATTATTATTATTATTATTATTATTATTATTATTATTATTATTATTATTGCAAATATATTAGGAAGAGGAGGGAGCATACCAAAAGTATTATTCTCATTCCTCTGAATTCCTCTAATTAATAATGCACGCATGTGTATATATATATATATATATATATATCATTTACAAAACAATGCTTCTTGCCTCATACTTGCCAACTCAACCAGGAAATTGTATTGCCCCAGAAAAATGGTTCAGGAACATTCCATGTCCAACTTGAGCTGTCAAGGGGAAAGAAAGCTAGCAAACCACCTATTTTTGTTGGAATAATCAGATGTTGGTCAGGTACTAAATTGTGATTAACACTGAAACAGGAGATTAGTAGCCATTCAAATGCAACATGGTTAGTTAGCATCGGTGTGTGATATACCTTCTCCTATGGGTGGGAGGCTTCCTTACACCATCCCCCAGCAATCGCATTGAACTGAAAAACGAATCATGAATAATTGTCAGTCATTTTAAAGTGTATTTTCATTCCATTTTTAATGTGTAAGAAACAAAGCAAAGCCTAGGTTGTGATTTTCTATGACAAGGGAGCGAATATCTGTATTTTATGATATTCACTGTTAATTTATGTAAATGATGTTTTAACCCAGCTCTTTTATCTGAAAAGCTCCCAAAGGAGCTGACAGATCAATAAGCCCAATGGAACAAGGAAAGCGACTGTTTTGTTTTGATCTAGAAGCTGTTCTGGAAATGTTTTCAGGAAAAGAATGAAGTAAAAGTGATGTACAATCAACAACATTGTCTTCTTTCTGAGCCTCTCCATGAGTCAATGCAATTGGGACAAGATCTCTATACTTATTGGTGCTGTAACCTTTGGCTGCATTATTGTTAGTATTGTATATTTTACTATTGGCATTTTAACTTGTATCAGTTTAATTTATTTTTAAGGGGTGGGCGGGTGTGGGAATATGTTATTGGATTGATTTTAACTTTTTGTGATGTTTTTAATTTGCTGTATGCCACCCCGATTGCCTAGCAGAGGGGTGGGATATAAATAAAATATTATTATTATTATTATTATTATTATTATTATTATTATTACTTCCAGGAGCTGGAAAGTGACAGGACCTTCACTTTCAGAGCATCTCCAAAGGTTAGGAAAGATATGTTTTGGGACTACAGCTCCCAGAATCTCACAGACAGTATGGCCTAGAAATTCTGGGAACTGCAATCCAAAATCAATAATATCTCCAAACTACCACAATATTGAAGTCATGCATATCTATGCCTAGCACAATATCAAAGTCATACATCCTTGTTAAGGGCCTGCACAATTGGGGGAGGAAGGTGCTACTACAGCTAGTCAGACTCTTATCTACCCATATTCTCTTATAGTTATGCTTTTCTGTGAAGTGTCTTTGATTGTACTGTAGTTCTAAATATTCAGCAGCCAACATTAATTGAAATGTCTCCATATATGGTGTAGACACTCTGTTACCTCATTTCTGGCTGATTTCCACCGCATGTGAACTGAGTAAATTTACAGATTGGGATGCCACCAATATGTGCAAGTGTCTTATGCTGAAAGGTCAAAATAACAGCAGCTGCTGCAGCAGTAGTAGTATTACTAATAATAGTAGCAGTACTATTACTACTGATAATAATAGCAGTATTATTCATTTATTTTCATATATCCCACCTTTCTCCAATATAGGGACTCAAGGCAGCATAGTACTATCACTACTAACATTAGTAGCAGTGACAGAAATCTTAATGTTTCCTCCCCTACAAGACAGTGAAATATTTTTGGTCAGAGTTGAGAGAATTTTTACTATTGTAACACCAGAGCATGCTCCAAAATGTCCTCCAGAGAACATGAGGCACATTTCCACTATATGTTGTACACACATACTCCCAGGAGAGGCCTTTTTGAAACAGGAAGGAACTCCTGCTCACTTACTATTGTTAAAAAAAGGCCTGTCATGACTTAAACATGTGGTTTAAACATCACCTAGAGCAGGGGTAGGCAACCTTTCCCCTTTAAGGGCCGAGGGACTTCAGCTCCCAGAAGCCTCAGCCATGTTGGCCAATAGTCCCATGTTGGCCAATAGCTCCTGGGATTCTGGGAGCTGAAGTCCCTCGGTCCTTAAAGGGGAAAGGTTGCCTACCCCTGACCTAGAGGATATTTTATTTATTTATTTATTTATTTATTTTTCCAGGTAAAGGTATGATGGAGAGGTGCAGCCCTCCAAGGTCTCCTGAGAGGCTAACATGGGTCCCAAGCCTTCCACAATTGCACACCCCTGCCCAAGACAAAGGACAGTGATTTCCATACTGTGGCGCTGGTGCAATGACATTTGCTCCCATGTTTACCGTATTAGGAGTGATGGATCTGCTTTCACTTGCAGAAAATGATCAAAAGTTTATTCAGTGATCCAGTAAGGACCCTTGTCCATTTTCAAGTGATTCCCAGGAGCTTTGAGAACCATTTGCTAAAGTGTTTGCTAGGCACATAGTATTTCTTGTACAGGAAAATTCATGCAATAAAAAGCAGAATTACATCTGTCCAATTGACCTTCACCTTATGACACATTTCTTTCTGATATGTCAAAAATGCATAGTTATCACAGATGTGAATTACTGGTCACATACATCCAAGACCCCCTTACTCACCTCCGATGGTTGATCTCAGACTCGTTGCTGGTATTCTTTCCTGGCCCCCAGCTGTGCCGTCGGAAAGGAGACAATGACCTTATGGAGTTCCTTAAGGATGAAGGAGGTGGAGGCACTTCTGTGATGCTATCCAGCTCCTCCTCCAAATCTCCTGAGATAGTAGCCTCACCATCTTGATCTTCAGTACTTGCTGCCATGTTAAAGCAGGTGCCATCCAGGCTGTACTGGTCTTTGGGTCTGCTGAGGCTGAAAGCCTGAGTAAGGGAGACGTCACTTCCAAGTGATGAGTTCCTTTCCAGTGATATTGTATCATCGGCCGAGGAACCTGAGCTGTCTCCAGCTGATTGCTCCTCTTCAGGCTGCTGAGAAGAAATTAAACTAGCATAAATTATATTTATTTCAAATATATATCATCAACAGCTTTTCAAACATTCAGAACAGCATACAATTTTTAAACATTCAAAGGGATCTCATAGCACCTTTGAGACTGTGTGAAAGAAGTTGTAGCATGAATTCTCACAGAGATGCAGACTAAGGGACTGTTTGCATGGGCCAAATGAATCTCCAGATTGAGAATTAAAATCCTTCAAGACCGAAGCCTACTGAAAAGTCCCCATCATCATGTCAGGTACTGCCAAGGATGGATGTCACAGTAAATCTTCTCTATGCATTTTTACCAGCATTCTGGCTCCTTCACAACAAATGTGATGTCTGAGAAGATACTATGATGTCCAAAAACACCTTAAGGTGAAGAATCACTGGAAAGGACAATGAATGCAACATACGGTTGACCCTCCACATTTGCTTTGACTTTTGCAGATTTGATTATTCACGGATTTGATTAATATGTTCCCTCTAGGAATCTCTAGGTCCTCCAGCGTGACTCTATGGTCAATGTCCACCAGAAGTCATGATGGAGAACCTAGAGATTCCTAGACAAGTGTTATCTCAGGTTTTATATATATATATATATATATATATATATATATATATATAGTTGTTTTTATTTGCGGTTTTTCCACATTCACCCCTAACCCCAGCAAATGTGGAGGGCCCATTGTACTGATTTTCCAGATTAGTACAGCTATGTCTTTAAATGCAACAATAGAGCTGTGCAAATACTTTATCTTTCACCTGGTTTCAATCCCATCCTCTAAATATTCACAGTATAAAATTTTTGTCTACATTCTTCACTCCTATATTATGCATATATAAGTGAATGCCTTTCTTTCAGTAAAAGACATTATGGAACATTGTTAAAACAAAGGCAAGTATTAAGAGATCTTTCTGTGACAAAAATCAAAAACCAAAACCCAAGCTGGAATTGTGTTAGAAGTTTCTGGGATTTGAGTGAGTTTTTCTTTTAGGAAACCAAAAAGAACTTTGCAGATGAAAATGAGTTTTCATCTCTATGCCTCACCCTTTCCTTCACCACTCCCTAAATTGTGCACGAGGTTCAACAAGTTGGCAAACTTTTCCTGGATACATGTCCAGATAAATTATTATATCTTGGCTGAAAGCCCTGTGGCTCTGTAAGGGTTTTGAAATGTCACCAAGGGTGGCCCCTAATTCGTAAGGATCTGTATGAACACCAAATAGGTCATAACTTGCAAAAGGACTCTAAAATGCAAGCTCTACAGCCACTCAGTGAGTGTGGGTCTTCCAGGAATAGTGTGTGAATCTTAAACTCAGAAGATTGCAGGAAATGACATTAGACAGCCTGATTCACTCAGGCAAGGAATGCTCCTATGTCTGCCTGCTGTGCTGAATGTTCCTTTTAAGAAAGAAGAATAGGGATGTGGTATAAACAATGGAACCCATCCCAAGGTGTTGTGGCCAGCATTGCTTGCATGTAACATATTAATAGATCTTCCAAATGCACAGAGTCCAAATCAGTATGCATGGATTAACCATTCCTCATATTCATTTGCACTTGCAATTTGGCTAACTTGAGAGGCTATCTTTCTTCTGTTTCATGCATTTACATGTATAGGAGGAATCCTCAGATGTGTTATTAAAGAAAAACCAAGAGCTTAGGAAGGAAGGGGGCCATTCAGGATTAATGATTGTGCAAGAAAAGGAAATGGATTTTATGTACCTGACTTTTGATTTTAAAAGTTACTGTCAAAGCAATACTCTCAACAAAAATGTTACCATCGAAGTCTCCAGCAAGATAAAACAAAATAATATTTTGTGCATACAACCCTTAATTTAAAACAGAAAACATATATTAGACACATGCTTCTCTTTCTCTGTTTTCAACAAGCATAATCAACAAACCTTTATTAATGGGAGTGAAAATTTACTTCTTAATGAATTAAGAGATGAACATGCAGACAACTCACACATTTCAGAAAGTTATGCAAGGGTGATGTATGAGGGATAGAAAATCTCTATGGGTGAGTGCCCAAAGTAACTTACCATGGATGGCCAGATTGTAAAACAAAGCAGTAAAAGAAAAGCCGTGATTTGACTTTTAAACAAAACACATGGCAAGCACATGCCTTATTTTCAAAGTCAAATCAGGTTTCTATACATTTCCCACCCATGAAACAAGAATTGTCTTAAATCCAGAATGCAGATCGAGTGTACCTGGGTGGAGTGAACATATGTATGTATTTGTGAATTATCAATCTATGTTCATATTACATAAGTATGTAAAGTTTAGCCCCTTACAGTTTGCACAGAGCACATGCTCCTTTTTCCTTTAAAGGGCTCTCATGGAAAATTCTGAGGAGGGTATTGTGTGTGTGTGAATGTGTGTGTGTACATGCACAAAAAACCATTCTGGTGGTGAGTGGAAGATTTGAGAGAGGCGAGAGATGGAGAAGCACTGAGGAAGAGTGTATGAACTGATCAAGCATGACCCAAATTTGGCCTTACCTTCCCAAAGTCCACCTCATCCATCCCATCTTCTCCCGACAGAGGAAAGAGATCAGTCTCACTCCCAGATCCTGTTTTAAGGATGCCTTGCAACGAGGTGCTGTCACCAGCTAATCCATCTTCTAGAAAATTATAACCTTCTGCAGAAGAAAGAAAGAAACAAAGAATTAAAAACTCAAATCTAGTTTCAAGATTGTTCAGCAAACTAACATGGTTGCATTTTTGAGAGCTACAGCTACATTCTTAGCAGCCCTTGGATCCCTCTATCACATCCTCTGAAGCCCTGAAGCCCCCATTTTAAAATAACCATCTTCTCAGTGTAATTGTGGGTTGGTTTTGTACAAAACCTTTTCCTGGATGGCTCCATTTCTGTTGGCTGAGAATGCATAACCTCTAGCATTCAATATATTACATTATGTATTGCATAATTTACTCAGCTTCGCAAGTAATTTATTCAGCTTCCATAAGAGAAGAGACAATGAGCAATGCAGACCACAACTAAAGTCTCATCCATCTATTTGCTGGGTTTCTGAGATTTTACCTAGATATCGTCACAACCAAAGGGACTAGAAACATGCTTCAAGAGCGAAAGAAGGACAGAAGGAAGGAAAGAAGGAAGGAACCACTTGGCTGAAAAACTCAGGGAGCAACATTTTGTACTTTTTCTACATTCTAGTGCAATAGTGGCATATACATATTCATATATCTATGAAAATAAGACAGTATTATAGTTTCCATATTGAAGATGGGAGACCAAGGCTAAAATTCAGTGATTCTGAGGCCTGCACAGCAATCTCCTAACTTTAAATTTTGAACTGACGCTTTCTCAGCTGAAAAGTCTCTTAACTATTAAGATCCACTACTGTCTCGCTACTGTAATAGGCCAAAGCAGCAGAGGCACTCTGCTAGAGAAAAAAGAAAGTCAGGACTGGGAATGCTGACATTCCAGCGAGGAGCTGCCACGCCACATAGGAAAAAACTCTTTGTTTTCTCAGGTGTGGTTCCGTTCCCTGCACCTTCTCTGCTTTCAAACCAACCTGGCAAGTTTGAATTTCTTTTCCGTAAGTGGGAAAGGAAAAAGATGGAAGTGTCAGGGGTGGGTGGGGAGTGAAGCCCTAACAATCTGCAAGCCAGCATTCCCATGAATCCAGCTGGCAGTTTAACAGAGCATATCCCACCACATTCCAGACTGAAAAACCAGCCAGCTCTGCAAACTGTCGGGGTGGAAAATTGAAAAGGAAGTTTCAGATTGGCCATTGGACAGATACCTTGTCCAAAGAAGTTAATCAATTTGTGTTGAAAGGTACGGCAAGGTCGGCTAAAGGGCACGAGAGGGATTTACCACAAAGAGGGACCATTTCTTCTCTAAGGTCCTTAATGTTTGTAAAAATCAGTTTATTAATGTTACAGTGGCATGGCATAGACTCCAGTTCAGTAATTTAGAACACAAACACACACACACATGCATTTGACATTGGCATGGTTCAGATATACAGCGTGAGTCACCCTTATCTGAAATGCTTGGGACCAAAGTGTTTTGAATTTCAGATTCTTTTGGATTTTGGAATACAGGTTGAGTCTCATTTTTCCAAAATGCTTGGCACCAAACATGTTTTGGGTTTTGTTTTTTCAAGTTCTGGAATATTTGCATAAACGTAATGATATATCTTGGAAATCAGACCCAAGTCTAAACATGAAATTCATTTATGCATCGTATACAACTTATAAACATAGCCTGAAGGTAACTGTATGCATAATATTTTTTTAAATAATTTTGTGCATGAAATAAAGTTTGTATATACTGAACCATCAGAAAGCAAAGGTGTCACTATCTCAGACACTCATGTGGACAATTTTTGAAATAGTTGGGATTTTGGAATTCTGGATAAGACAAGAGTCAACCTGTAATGGGAAACCAAGGTTTCCCGCTGTGTGATCAAGCTCCTATGCTTCTGCCACCATTTTCTCTTCCCATTTGCAAAAAAAAAGGGGGGGGGATTTTTGCTCACCATTTGAAACAAATTATATTTCCCCTTTCATCTGAACTCATGAAAATGTGTTTGTTTTTAAAAAATGTTATTGTTAACTGCCATCAAGGCGATCTCATCTTATGGTGACCATATGAATGAGAGATCTCCAAGTCACCCTGTCTTCAAGCACCCTGTTCAGTTCTTGCAGACTCGTACCTGTGGCTTCTCTCATTTAAGTCTGTCCATCTGGAATGCAGTCTTCCTCTTTTCCTGCTGCCTTCTACCTTACTAAGCATTACTGTCATTTCTAGTGAGTCTTGCCCTTTTCACAGGATAACCAAAGCATGACAGTCTCAGTTTAGTCATCTTGGCTTCTAGGGATAGTTTATGCTTTATTTGCTCTAGGACCCATTTATTTGTCTTTTCAGCAGTCTGCATTATCTGCAGAACTCTTCTCCAGCACTACATCTCAAATGGGAAATAAAAACTTCCTGGTACCATCACTGGTCCATGAAATAGGAGAGCTTTTTTAATTTGCTTTTCTTTTCTTTTAGCATGAAACTATTTAGCATGAAACTATAATTTCCTATAATGTATGGAAAGTCCACTGACTCCATATTAATGTAAACATATGAAATTTACCAAGATTTTTTTTATGGAACATGGGGCATTTATTGTATAGGTGGACCCTTAAGTCCATAAAGATTCCAGATAGTTCATGCATGCTTGTTTCCTTTAATAGATGCATTTTTTAAAAAGCCCACCCAGAAAATAAATGAATTGTGAAATGTCCTCATACTAAAGAAACAGTTAAAATAATATACCATAATTATCCTGACATAGAAAGATGGTTTTCATCATGCTGGGAACATTTAAAATCCAAGTATCTGGGATATCCAGTTTCCCATTTACTTGAGGTTTGGGTTAACCAACCAAAATGCACTTTCAGTGAAAGCCTCAATCACAGACAGACACACATTTGGAAGTGGGGTGGGTTGAAAACCACAAACATATTCATCCCACTGCAGTGGCAGAATACAGGCTGTGCATTATAGCACTATTTGGATTTTATTCCAGGGAGGGGAGAGTTTGCCTTCCACTTGGGTCAGTTATGAACCCAAAGACACAGGAGAGTTAAGAGACAGGAAGGGAGGAGGCGAAAAACTCCCAACAACATCAAATGAGAAGGATCTTACATACGGATTTATCATCAGAGTTCTGAGAACTTTCTCAGCCCAAAGGTTTCTTTCGAAGTGCAAAGCGGAAACGATCCGTATGCTTCTCATTTATTTTGCTTTTTAATTGCATTGTCCAATTCAAGATTATTTCTATTTGTATCATGGCATGATCAGCTTCCAGTCACAAGAGTGCCATGACAATGAAGCTGGAAAGAAGAAAAGCTCCTAGGACATGTACCATGTGATTTACAGCTTGAACTCTCCACATCTGTCTCTTTCAAATATGAGCCTTCTCAATGCACAGAAGGAGTCAGGGATTGGTAGAGGCCTCTTAGTCTACATACTAAGTTGACAAAAATGTCAGAGTGATAGACTACATCTCCTCCACATGTTAAACTATAGTCATAATCACCCACCTTTTAGGCAGGGAGGATATCTGACCCTGCAAATGCTGCTGAACTATACTTTCCATCAATCTTCATCACTAAGAATGAAGGGCAGTGCAGACCTGTAACTTCTGGAGGGTCAGATGTTAATAAGGCAGAGAACCACTGTACTAGCGAAATGTTATTATGGAGCTACTACTTTTTGATATGAAAGGAAGTGTGGTGTGTGCGTACATGTAGTGGTTAACATGCAGAAGCATTAAAAACATAATTCTTCCATCTATAGTCGCAAGCAGTGCATTTCATTCTGCCATCTCCTTTTCAGTGGATTGCACCAGGATTGCAAAGTCCAGTGTTCTTAGTTGGAATCAGAAATGTCCTGGTGCATGCATGAACAGCAAAGAGAATTTTTGTTCTCTCTGTCTCAAGCCTGTCCCCTTTCTCATTCTCTCTCTCTCTCTCTCTCTCTCTCTCCTCCTTCTCACATAGTATAATTTCCACACCAGCCTCCACAATGCGAACTAGATTTTATGAAGTTAATATGGTAATATCCCAAGGTTCTCTGCTCTCCTAAAGCAGCAGTACTGTCCAAATTTTCTGGTAGGCAAAGGCACCCTGGGAAAAGGTTAAGTATAATATTTTACTAGCACAGAAATTTTACTAGGAAAAACACATTCTTGAATGTATAGAGGGAAATGTACACTGCAGCTGTTTCTTCATGCTTCTCTGAATCTCAGCAGGACCTGGAATTTTAAAAACTTCAGTCACTATTCCTGTGAATATTAACCATGGCGTAGAACCTCCGACTTCAATTTACTCTACTTGAGGGAAGACAGGGTGTGTCCGTCTGTCTGTCTGGAATGTTGATCCGAAATAGACTTGTGAAGTGCAAAGAAAAAGGATTTCTGAAGACCCCAGTGAAGAAGGCCAAGCTTATATATATCGCTTTTAAGAACACCTCCTCTTTTCCCTTGAGGGGATGCAGCCATACAGCATACAATCAATGTAGGTAGTTTGTCACGCAGTGCTTACTTCAGTCAATTTGCTTTTAAGATAGCCAGTCCATTGATTACATCACACACAACCCCCAAGGCTTTTAACTTTTAAAAGTATTAGGATCTGAAAGTGATCAGGGTTATTATGTAATGGGTGTCATTCAGCCTGCAAGCCCAGTGAAGCATTAGCATACAAAGGTGTGTTGTTCTTTCTCAGTAACCTACATCTAAAAGAGCTGAATGGACACACCACGAATGACGCTTACATCTCCAATGAGTCATATGTGACATTCTATGCACCTTTGAGGGACTGGCCAACTGCCTGCTGAATGAGAGCTCCTGTAGTTTTAACAACTTTAAAAATCCCAACTACTTAGACGTCTACTGTGAGAGAAAGACAGGAAAAATCCAGAAGAGAAAATGTTGCTTTTCTGGACTATAGTTCCTCACATACTCCAGCCAGCATACTATTATGTTGGGTGGGGGTTTGGGGGGTATAGTCCAAAAATATAACATTCCAAACCAGAGAGAAACCACATCTTAGAGAAATTTAGTGGAAGGAATGGAAGCTAGGGTCAATCCTAGTTAATACGTAGATGGGAGACTACCAACAAATACCAAGTGTTGTAGACTATATTTCAAAGGAAGGAATTGGCAAATCCACCTCTGAGTATTCCTTGCCAGAGAAAACCCTATAAAATTCATGGGGTCACCATAAGGCTCACTAGAAGGCTCTCACAAAGAGAGAGAGCTCAGGGTCAATTCTTGCCATAGCATCTCCTCCATGGCAAGTCAGCCAACAGTCTATCTGCATCTATCAGACTGTAGTCCATCCCACCTACATGCTATTTTCCCATTTTAAACATTAGAAATTGGGGAAAATAATGCTCTAGCCCAAACACTAGCAAGGGAATGTGCTTAGTTTGGTGAAAGCTATTGTTAAATTGTTGACTGAACTGTTAGTGTTGGGCCAGACTATGAGAAAATGCCATGGATGTTGCCATTGTTGAGCTTTGGGAAACACATTTTGTTACTGTTTTCTTCAAAAGGTCTCTTTTGGCCCTTCTAACCTTGCATTTTCCCCTACATGCCCTATAAACCCCATAACAAGATTGTTGCCTGGTGGATGGTGGGATTTTAGCACCTCAGGAACAGCCAGGTTGGGGAAGGATGTTCCAAAGCATGGGGACTCATGTTACAACTTCTTCCATTCATTTTATCAGCCACTGACATCTCTTTACTCTTTCCACCCCTATCAACACATACGCTTCACTAACTCGTCAAATGTCTGGCTTATTGGTGGTTAATAAGGAATGATTTACTTTGGTTAGAAGGCACTGATCCATCACAAGTACAGCCATAAGGAGGCAGCTACAAAGATTGGTCACTGAATTAATATGGAGAATTCTTAATGTGAATTTTTAATTGTTTCTTACCATATGCAGAATATTTTCCACAGTATTTAATCACAGCATCTTTTCTGCCTCCTCACTCTCAATCTCTCTATTTAAAGGATAGAGCTCAATAGAAAATTCCCCGTATCTCTTCCAGTCTCTCATCCTCCTCTCTACTCCTACTTGTTGAAGGGCACAAAGCTTTATTTACTGTAATATATGGGAGAGCAAGAGCCCATTGCTCTGTGCCTAAAAATGTCAGAATCTTCTGTTTGTCACCCTGAGATCCAAAACTAATGCCCCCAAATGGGCAATGCTTCTCCAGACCATTTGGTGGATCATATGTTTTCAGCTGTGTCTTCACAAGGTCTCCAAAAGTTAGCTCACAGTGCAAACATCAAGACTGTACCCTGTCCACAATAAACAAACACAAGTCCAGGAAGAGCATCTCTATGTCCAGAATGGAGCTACTAAACTATTTTTCAAGGACAGTCACCTTGTATAACATTTTAGGAATCCTACTGGTGGTTATCAGAGCACAGATCACTGTCTCAGACTATCCACATCCAAAAAAGGCTGCAATTGAAAAAGATGGTTAAGTGTTGTCCCAGGACCTGCGAACTGCACAGTTGCTCATAGTTGCTCCTTGAACAGTTGGTATCAAATTGAGCCTGCGATCTCAGTCTGGGAGCTAACCAGCCTGGGAAAGAACTCCAAAGTAGTCAAAAGTTCTGTGTTGCCTTGCATGCAGATCATTAAACCCCACAACACCACATCATCTTTCTGATTCATTTCAGTATACATCTTCTTACCTGAAGAATGACAAGAGTGCTTTGGCTCCAAAAGTGAGGGTTCTGAAGAAGGTTCAGCAGGACACCAGCTTTCACGGTTAATCTAAGAAAAAAGTAGAAGAGTAACAAATTACCAAAGGAATGTCTTCAAGTAGCCTCTGTACCCAAGAGCTATGTATACCAATTGCATCTGATCAAAGAGCCCCACAGTGAAGGCAATAAAAGGCATTTATCCCTAGACCATAGGAAATATAGGGATGCGGTTAATCTATTCACAAAGTGACACACACACACACACCTCCAACACATACACACACAGAATGTAACTGAAAATAACAGTCTCAAACTCTCTTTCAAGGAACATGGAAATGCTTGAACACTTCTGCTAAAAATATAGGCAATAATGTTGACCACTGGGGAGAGTGAAGTTGAGGAACCAATGTAAACAGAAATGGATGATACTGGGTTGTCAACCCCATGACAATTAATGGAGGATGACAGTCTAATTTGGCTGCTGTATCCTGTATGAATAAGATGGAAAACCCTTATAAAATGTTGTATAAATGGCATTTGACAGCTAAAAAACTATAGAGAATACACCACTTGGAGGTGTCAAGCTAATAATGCAGACTGCAAACATGATGGAAATGTCTTATGATACAAATAAATAGGTGAAATTTTCACAACTATATAAAAGGGATATTACACGTCACCAGTTTTTGGTGACAGCAGTAATATTTTCACTGGGAAATTTAATAGAGATAAAAATTAGGTGAAATTTTCACAGCTATATAAAAAGGATATTACACATCACCAGTTTTTGGTAAAAGCAGCAATATTTTCATTGGGACATTTAATAGAGATTAATGGTTTTGTAAGAATCTTGGTGGGTAATTGTCATCAATAGTGAATAGCTTCTAGTTTTCAAATGGAAACTTTGACATGCCATCAAGAACTGAACAGTGAAATAAAATGTAAAATATATCTACCTCAGAATGGAGAAGTAAACCACTTGCATTAAGAGTGAGAGAAATTGAACTTCAAGAGAAAGAGGAGGGGGAAAGAGAGATAGAAAAAGATGGGAAAGTGACCCTTAAGTTTCTTGGATATATCAATAGATTTAGAAATGTATTTACCATATACTTCATTTGAGAGGGATTATAAAGTGTTCTTCTTTTGTGTTTTTGTTTTGTGGTAACGGTGACAAAAATGTTTGAACTTGAAGGAGGAAGCCATATTAGTAAGTTGAGGGGGGAAACCAAAACAAACAGACTTATGGCACCTTGAAGATGAAGATGTTTTATTTGGTATACACTCAGGGACTATAGCTACAAACTTCATTTGGTTGTTTGAGATGTTGCAAGACGCTTTGTTGAAAATGTTCAAATAAGTGATGGTTTGGTATGCTCTAAGGAAGGCCCCAAATTAGCCTTCTGAAGCGCAACTAGGATTTACTTTGGAAAATGCCATATTCACCCCTCTTCAAGTGCTGTTTTATGGATTGGTTTCATACAATACAGCTTGTACAGTTATAAACAGCAAGCCAAGCCATTGGTATGAAGCTCAGTTTTCCAAATCTGTCAAGAAGCAAGATGCTGTCAGGGCGACAGCTTTCAGCAAGCAATGGAACATGGTGGCCATTCTTTACCATACACCTACTGACCTAAGATCATATCAATGCACTTATTCTGACCCTGGAACCACTTCCCAGACTTGTGCTATGCAATATATAACCTTCCTGACAAAGCTATAAAAATAAACTAAAATTCACCAAGGGGGATACATGTGGATTATTTTTAGCTTCCATTTCCTTGTTATGCCCATAGGTCTCAATTTCCTTTAATCATGTTTTAATTTAGCTTTTAGAGTGTGAAGAACATGCCTTTCCTGTTTGTTACAAGATGCTCCTGGTTTCTGCACAGTAGCATACACCTCAAAGCCAAGTTTTGATGTTTATGAGTAAAAACCTCTTAAGTATCTGAATGCTTATTCAAAGTAGTTAAATAATATTTTTTAAAAACTCGAAATTATGGGTAACAAACAAAAGTGAGAATAAAAAATGTGTGCTGGCTAACAAAGAGAAAAAATATGAATTACATTACATCTTATTTTACACAGAAATAACAGAAATAGCAGCTTCACATGGCTTAGAAGCCACTTGGCTTCCACTCCACATCGGTGTTCTTAGGGATGTCATAGGGCCTCTGAAGACGGACCCAAAGGAGCAGCGGGGAGCTGCCCCAGGAAGTGATGGATTGGGGCCAAGGCTGCTGGACCACGCAGCCCCAATCCTCCTTTTTGCCGCCCAGAAAAGAGCGGCAAAAGGCCGCCCTAAGAGCCAGCACATGGCTCTTTAGTGCCCCTTCTGGTGCAGCATGTCAAAACGCTGTGCCCAAAGGACGTCCTGACACTGCATGCCATACACCATGCGTAATGGTGTCCTCGTAACGTCAGGATGTCCTCGGCATGGGGTTGGGGCAGCTGGCGTGTGGGCTTTGGGCTGGTCTGTAGAGGCTCATAGTGAGGATAGAGCAAACTTGTATTCTGACATTAGGACATGGAGCAATGGATTCAAATTTGGTAGGAACAAGAGAGGGGTTTTTTTTGTGTGTGTAGTCAGGCCTTTTAAGCTGATAAGGGCTGGGTTTTTAATGTGCTATATAAATGTCAATGGTTGTATTTTTAACATGTTATATTTTAATTTATAACTGTTTTAACTCTTAAAATTGTTAAATTTGTTTCTAAATTTAAATGTATATATTTTAATATTGTTGTACTGTTTTTAAATTGTATTGTTTTATACTTGTTGTTCACCGCCTTATATTGGGAGAAAGGTGGGATATAATAATAATAATAATAATAATAATAAACCACAAGAAAAGAGATTTGACCTAAACATTATAAAGAACATCCTGAGAGTAAGAGCTGTTTGACAGTCAAATACACTGCCTCCGAATGTGGCGGAGTCTTCTTCTTTGGAGGTTTTTAAACAGAGGCTGGATGGCCATCTTTTGGAATGCTTTGATTGTGTATTTCAGCTTGGAAGTGGGTTGGACTGGATAGCCCTGGTGGTTTCTTCCATCTCTATGGTTCTGTGATTCTGTCTTTCTGATCATATTCTTCTCTCCTTGACTCCACTCTTTCTCCTTCTCACTGATCTTACTTTCCCTCTAACATGCTTGTTCAGGTCTCCTCTCTGTTTAGTCTCCTTCCACCTCCCTCAGTTATAGCAGGCAGCACCTCTTCCTCCAGCATTCTGAACTCTTTCAACAATTAAGGGGCCTTGCACAGCAAATAACCACCACAGCTGCCTAGAGACCCTGTGGAAAAATAAATGTCCAGACCGAACTGAAGCTTTGGTTTTCCTAGTTAGGGAAAGTCTGGCATCTTGTGGTTGAAGATGATACCACAGGGCAAAGACAGGATTTAATTAAGTTTAAAATAATTTGCCAAAAAACCAAAATAGCTTTGACACAGCTTCTTGTGCAGCTGAAGAAAGTGAGCTACACAATGGAATCCATGTTCTGCCCTTAATCAGAGAGTCTGAGGCACAACAACAGGGACAACAACCTCAGCAAGAGCATAAAGATGACAATGGAAGGTTCTCTAGATGGAACTATTCCTACTTATTTCCAGAGGAATAGGAGGCATGTGATGATAGTAGGCAATTCCTTGCTGAAAGGAACAGAAGTAGTGGTGTGCAGACTAAATTTAGGTAGGAAAAAATGAAATGCACAAATATAGGATGGGTGGCACCTGGCTTAATTACAGTACATCTGAACAGGATCTAGCTGTCTTAGTAGACCACAGCTAAAAATGAGTGAACAGTGTGATGCAGCAGCCAAAACAAGTTGCACCAACATATAGAGTATAATGTACAGATCAAGAAAAGTAATAGTAACAATTTAACAATTTATTCTGTTTCAGTCAGAACTCAACTGGAGTACATCATAGTTTTGGGCACCATAGTTCATGAAGAATACTGACAAGTTGAAACATGTCCAGAGGAATACAACCAAAATGGCAGAAGGCCTAGAGACCAACCCTATGAGGAATGGCTTAGACAGCTGGGTACATTTAGCACAGAGAAGAGAAGGCTGAGAGGTGATATGATTTTTTTGTTTTTGTGTGCCTTCAAGTCATTTCCAAATTATGACGACTCTAAAGCAAACCTATTATGGGTTTTTCTGGACCTAAGAGCTCTACTCTGGTGCCACAACAAACTACCACTCCCAAAATTCCACAGCATTGAGCCACTGCAGTTATAGTGGCATCAAAAAAGATTTCTTCTTCAGTGTGAATGCAGCCATAATGAACTTTTTTCCCCAAAAAAATTACATTTTTTCCCAATGGCTACAACATTTCAGGAAATTTTATTTCTAGTGAAAACCTGATTTGCTTCATATAATTTAGGACTTGAAGTGCCTCGAGTGCTCTCCATCAGGACTAGGATTCATTGGCATACACGTAACTCCAATTCCTGGCATCCCAATGGCTATAATGGGGCTGGATCATTTGCAGCACAACCAGTTTAATTTAAACCTTTATGTTCAACTTTAAGCCTTCATGATTTTAACTGAAGCTTGTTTGACAACTCTCTCAATACTATCTCCCATTCAAAGAATATATTGGCTACAAGTCCTAGCCAGTCCAAAATTTAGTCTTAAGACTACAGCTGGCCAGAGAAAAGGGAACTATGGCAGGGACATTTGCAAATCACATGCAACTTCCAATAGCACCATTACATCCACTCTTAAAATACCAAGACGTCTTTTGCTAACAGCCATTAATATTCTGAAGTTCTTTATGCTGGCAAAATTCACCATGAACTGGCTAAAACAGTTGCTCCATTGATTAGTTTAAAACAAAATATTGCTTCAAAAATGCTTTGCTAGACTATTTACACAATGCACAAGAAAAGATAGTGGTCTACAAAGAAAGAGCAACTCATAACAGCCAATGGTTTCCCCATCAACCTATATCAAGGTTTTTTATTGTTGCTGTATGCTCTCCAAGTCATTTCTGACTTATGTTGATCCAAAGTGAACCTATCACGGAGTTTTCTTGGAAAGTTTTCTTCATAGAGGGTTTGCCACTGCCTTCCTCTGAGGCCGAGAGTGTATGTCATTCCCAAAGCCATCCAGTGGGTTTCCATGGCTGAGCAGGGATTTGAATCCTGGTCTCCAAAGTCGTAGCCCAACACTCAAACCACTATACCACATTGGTTCCAAGGTACATTGTACCAAAAACTAGCCAAGTTTTTTGGGTGTGTGAAGCAGAAAGTCCCACAAACATTTCTCTCCATCCCTGGAGATAAAATGTAATAGCAAAGTAAATAACAATTTAACACCCTTTCATGACACTCAAAACCTGCCGGCTAAGGCAGCTGCCTCACTTTACATAATGCTAGGGCTGGTCCTGGGCCCATGATACTATCAAGTTCAAGATATGCACAACAAAGTTTCTAAGGAACCAAATCACACAATGAAGGGAGTATACGAAAGGGTGGTGTTTTAGTATAGAGATTAGATGGGGGAACTTCAAATATGATGGCCATTCTTCAGAGATCACACCAGAAAGCAATACCTTTCAAATACAAGAAAATTAACATTTGTTCTAATCATCCTGCTAGCTCTGAGACATTTTTCCCACTTTCTACAAGGAACCTAGGGTGCATCTACACTGTAGAAATAATACAGATTGACACAAATTTACGTGCAACTAAAATTCGGGGATTTGTAGTTTCACACAGTCTTTAACCTTCTTTGGCAAAGAGGGCTGGTGCCTCAAAACTACAACTCCCAGGATTCTGCAGAGAGGAGGCAGAGTAGTCAAAGTGGTGTCAAAATGCATTATTTCTACAGTGTAGACACACCCTAAGAAAGCTTGAAAATATACAAACCTGCTTTACAACCAGGGTTTTTTTTTATACTGTGATTTTACTGGAGTGAGGAGAAAGTGTGGTGTGAAACATTTGGTAGGATGTTAAACTCAAAATTTGGCTGAGAATTTCATCTTTGATTTTAAAGCAGCAAGTTTCTAGCCTTTAGGGGTGCAATAATGTGTGTCAAAGCCTATGGGCCATGCCTGCTAAAATCCTAGAAGCCAGAGCAAAAACAATGAATTTTCAGTGGCCGAAGAGAGAGCCTTGATATCCTCCAAAATCTCCATGACAGCAAACCAGAATTATGTGTAACCCAAGAAATTATGTGTAACTCAACAATATGTTTGTTTAAAATGGATTTGCACACTTTATGCAGGTCACATAATTCTGTCCTTTGTGGTGCAAAATCTGAGTCACCTTTGCAAAGTGTTTTAGCTTTCAAACACAAAGCACATGGTCCTGTTTTCAAATGTCGAAGCCTCTCCAAATCCAAGTCCTATCAGAAGGAGTTGGAGTTTTTCTCTGCTCTCTTCCCGCAATAAAAGTCAACAAAACTTGATATTCAGAGAATCCAATTTAAGAAGATTTTCTTCAGCTATCCCTTTTGCCTCCATTGCAGGCAAAATACTCCTTCCCAAGTTAAAAAATCCAAGCCAGAATCCGTTATCCATCAAGCTGGCGGCGTTCCTCCAGTCGCCTTCTCTGCCAGGAAAATAAAGCTCTTGAAGAGTGACAAAACATTCCCAGACTGCCACCTTGCTGTTTCGTAGGGCAGTTACTAATTTTAGATTGGGGGGGGGGGGGTGAGAAAGAATGCCAAGAACCGTTAAGCCAAGAGAGGTATTTGCAGCTCCCGCCTCCACACCCTATTTAAAGGAAAAACTAAATCCTATTTCAATATGTAAAAAGGGAAAACATACACAAACACACTGTTGGTGGGAGGAGTGCTCACTTTTCTTTCAGTGCCTTTTTCCTGGGAGAAAACACTATTCATGAAAGTAAATTCAAATCACTTTCATCGTCTAATTCAAAGATATACCCGTGTTAGTCTGGAAAATGCAAAGGAATTGTAGCACCTTTGAGACTAATGAAGGAAAGAGGTTGGTAGCATGAGCTTTCATAGACTTCAGCCTACTTCTTCAGATGCATCTGAAAGAAAGAAGTTGGTAGCATGAGCTTTCATAGACTTCAGCCTACTTCTTCAGATGCATCTGAAAGAAAGAAGTTGGTAGCATGAGCTTTCATAGACTTCAGCCTACTTCTTCAGATGCATCTGAAAGAAAGAGGTTGGTAGCATGAGCTTTTGTAGACTTCAGCCTACTTCTTCAGATGCATCTGAAAGAAAGAAGTTGGTAGCATGAGCTTTCATAGACTTCAGCCTACTTCTTCAGATGCATCTGAAAGAAAGAACCATGGTAGCCTAAGGAAGAGAAGAATTACAGCGAGTATGAAAACAGCATTCACCAAAAAGCAAAATATTTTTCGGCTGTCACCCACAGTCTTCAGGTATTCTGGGACTACAAATCCCACCTTCCATGACCGTGCTAGAAGGAGATGGCTGAAATTAGATTCCAGCAATATCTGGAGACACAGGATTCTCACTCTGGATTAGGAAGACTTCAATTCAAATTTCCTTGCCATGAAATTCACTGGTAATGGACCAGAAGAGAGCCAATGTGAAATAGGAGATATAGCACAAAACAATAATAACAGTACTAGATTCCAACCAGGAAATCCAAACTGAAATCCAACTTAGCTATGAAAATCATTGAATCTCCATGGGACAGCATTGTGTTCCCTCTTAACCTAGCCTACCTCACAGGGGTTGTGATGAGACAGAGGGAGAGTATATGTTCAATTCCAGTCTTCTTTGGGAAAAGAAATATAGGAACAAAACAAATGGTGATCAATAGAACTACATCTGACAATTGTCTTATTACAATATTGGGCAGAAGGACAGCAGAAGTAACACAATCTGACAAGATAAATGAGGTAAGAATTATCTTGCCCATAGATGGAATGACAAATGCACTAGTATGCCTGTTTTGTTTTGCTTCCATCAGTGCAACTGTACTCAATTTCTCTGCAATTTTTTAATATTCCAAAGGAGAACAAAACACTGAGTGACATACAGTACAGAGACATGAGACATTTATGCGTTTAAGTTTAAAATGAACATAATTGTTTATGTTTTCTCTTACTCAAAATCCTGATGCAAATTTGCTTGCAACTTACTCATGAGTAAACATGCAAAGAATCCCACTTGCTCAGCTACTCGCCATTTTAATTTGTGCTGTTTAAAAAAATCAAAAGCTTCATACCTTTCCACAGGGGTTTGGAGACGGTAGGGGAGAAGTAAGGGGTTATCTAGCAGCTATTGGAGGGCCAGCATGGTATAGTGGTTTGAGCACTGGACTACAACTCTGGAGACCAGGGCTCAAATCCTCTTTCAAGAATAAAAACCTACTAGGGCATGTCACACTCTCTCAGCCTGACAGGACGGCAATGGCAAATCCCCTCTGAAGAAACTTGCCAAGAAAACCCTATGATAGGTTCACCTTAGGGCAGCCATAAGTCAAAAATGACTTGGAAGCACACAACAACAATTCCTTCAACAGAAGCTAGAAGAGATTAGAATATGACAGTTACAAAAAAGCAACACCCTACCTTCAGTAACACCACATCTACAGCCCTGTCCACCTTGGAAATGTCACACAGGCTGTACCGTCTCTTGTGTCGCTCATACATTTTGTCCAAGAAACAGAGAAACGAAGAGCAGAGACAACCATTAACTCCAGGATCAATTCAGTAAGCAAGCAAGCACTCCCAAAATCTCTCCCAGATGTGCTCGCTGAGGGTCCCTGAGATCTCTTTCTGAATCACATTGAGTCTGGCCAGCTCTCTTAACAGGAAGAAGGGAGGAAAATCTCAACACTGGCTGGCTGATATTTTTTTTTTTAAGTTTCTTGGAACACAGAGTTACTTGTATGGAAGACGAATGCAGCACACAGGATGGATATGCAGAAGATGGTTGGCTCTGCAAAAGGGTGGGGTTTTAAAAAAGCCACACCAACTTTTCCCTGTTAACTTTTTTTTTTTTTTTTTTGCCACTGAAAGTTCCCAAATCCCACATTTAATAGCAGAAGAGTCTTTAAACCCAGGAAAGAAAAAAAAAAGAAAACTTTGGAGGGAGAAACAGCCACCAAGAATAGCCAGATGTTTGAAACAGTGACTTTTGCAATGGAATAAAATAAAAACTACAAGGAGTGAGGGAAAATGGTGAGACTAAACCTCAACGTGTCTCATTGGCACCAAATCCAGAAGGGTTTGCTCCTAACCGAGTTAAAAAGGAGGACGGCCAACCATTGAAAATGCATACACTTTATGTCACACTTTTGCTTTCTAATCTTCTTGCATTTGTCACTTTTCAACCATGCCTAAAAGGTTGCTCTTAAATAAGTCATAAAATGTAATGACAGCATAGGGGAAGAGGGTGGTGGCGGCAAGGGAGAAAGAAAACCACTCCCCTCCTGACCCAAGATGAGACGTCACTCTTTGCTCACAGCCACCGTCTTTCTGTGAGAGCTAGAAAATTAATTGCAATTGTGGGAATGTGATTCATCTCTTTGGAGAGTTATTGGGGGAGGAACCGCAGAATTCTTCTCCATCGGTTCCGGTTTCATCTGTCTTGAGATGTAGGCACTCTTGTCTACTGACAGTGAAGAAGGGAGAGGAGCAAAACTATGAAATTTGAATGGTAGATTGAAAGGATTTGGGGGGTTTGTTGTTCATAGAATCATAAGAGTTGGAAGAGACTCCAAGGGCCATCCAATCCAACCCCAATCTGCCATGCAGGAAGACACAATCAAAGCACCCTTGACAGATGGCTATCTAGCTCCAGAAGAAGACTACACCTCATGCTGTTGTGTGCCTTCAAGTAATTTCTGACTTTATGGTGCCCTTAAAGTGAACCTATCATGGAGTTTTCTTGCCAAGATCTGTTCAGAGGAGGTTTGCCTTTGCCCTCCTCTGAGGCTTAGAGAGTGTAACTTGCCCAAGATTACCCAGTGGGTTTCCACAGCTGAACAGGGGTTCAAACTCTGCTCTCCAGAATCATAGTCCAATGCTAAAATCACTACTACAGCTCTAATAAACAAACATACAGTGAATTGAAGTTTGGGAGGGGAGGCTCTGTTAGCTTGTTAGTCAACCCAGGCTGCATCCGCACTGCAGAAATAATCCAAGTTGACACTACTTTAACTGCCAAGACTCAATGCCAAAAATCCTGGGAATGATGGTTTGTTGTGACATCAGAGCTCTTTGAGAGAGAAGGCTAAATATCTCATAAAACCACACATCCCAGAATTCCATAGCACTGATCCATGGCGGTTAAAACTGGATTATTTTTGCAGTGTGGATGAAATCCAGAGGCTTGCGGCACCTTGAAGACTAGCAAACTTTATACGGCACATCCTTTCATGGACTGCAGCCAACTTTATGAGATGCAGATCACCAGATACGTGTATTTTTTTTATATTAAAAAATAGCCCTTTCAGGCTCAAGAGATTCTCAAAATGCAAGGGGAACAGCAATTTAGGGCCTTTGAAGACTGCTAGAAATAGTGCAAATTGAGTCCACTTTAAAGGTTAGGGTTAGGGAATCATGGGAACTGTATTTTACTGTGGCACCAGAGCTCTCTGACAGAAAAGGCTCAATGTCTCAGAAAAAAACAACAACAATTCCCATGATTCCCTAGCACTCACCCTAACCCTTAAAGTGGACTCAATATGCACTATTTCTGGCAGTCTGCAAAGGCCCATAGTCAGGCAAGAGGGAAAACAAGCTTATGCAGAATTCATCCTGCTCTAAAGCAGAGAGAGTGAAGCCAAGAACTTTAGTACTGAAGAATAACAAGTGTCACTACCAGATCAATGATGCTACCCAGTGAGGCGTTATGTGCAAAAGGAATATCACTGTTATTTTAAAATTTGTTTTGAACCAAACCCAAGGATTCTTATAAAAAAAAAAAAAAATCCTGTCCCATCCCCCTTCCCTGTCTATCCTGCCCTTATACTTGCCTGCATTTAGCGTTTCTTTCCCTCTCAATAGGCTATTCACATTCAGTTGGCCCAAAGTACACAGTTTCCTGTTTCCAAAATTGATCGAGCCCCCCTTCAACCTGCATGCCAGGCCCTGGCCCCTCAGGGATGAAATCTTTTAGCTCTTTCCCCTAGCCTTCCTTCTTTGGGTTCAGTTGTGGGTTCGCAGAAAACACATGCAGGAAAAAAGGAACAATTAAAAGAGCAGGAGAAAAGACGGCAGGCTTACTACCCCCTCGGTTCAGGAGGATGCCAACCTGAAAAAACTTCATACCTAGAACTTACTGCTTCTCTTGCAGAAAACAGAACCCAATAATATTAATACTTCAAGAAATAATATTTGCGTGGAGAACTTGCAAGCCAGTGGAGCTTTGAAAGCTTGCACTTATTTTGTGCATTTTGGTTGCCCAATAAAGGTATCACTGTTTTGGCCAGAAGGCGGAGGATCCTGCCTGCAAAATATACCCTCCCCACATATACCATCTTAACTAAACCATCTGAAAAAACATGTTGGTATCTGAGGAACATCTCCAATTGTTTTTCTCCTGTTTGGTTTGTAACATCTTGCCTGATGAAGAAGAAAAAGCCCATGCAGCTTCGAAAGCTTGCAACAAGTATATTGTGTATATTTTGGTTGGCCAATAAAGGTATCACTGGTGGATTTTTTGTTTGAATTTGCTAAATGGCCAACACAGCTACCCCTGAATGTTTGCAAGTGTTGTGTTATTAATAAGTTATCCATAGCTAGTTATGGTAGGGGGGCATTTAAAAGGGACATGGTAATATTCCTTTTGCAAATAATGTATCAACTGCTGGCATCCTTACTTTTTCATCTGACTATTACATCTTGGTGTAAATATTCCTTTAAAAAAGAAATCTTTTCTTGCTACTTTTTGGTTGAGCTCAAATCCTTTCTTGCAACATTTCTGCCACATTTTAAGTTCACTTTCTTCCTTTTTATAAACGTCCTTTCAAGCTTTTTGAAAAATATCAAAACACAACTAAATGTAACAAGTATAAACAAATAACAAAGCAAGGGTTAAAAAAAAACCCCAAACAGTAATGGGGGAAGTGTTGTAACAAGTTCCATAACATGTTATTTCTACATAGCAGTTATCTCCTGCATGAAGATTTGTATCTCTTGAGATAACTTGAAGTTTAGAACATAAGCTATCCAACAATTAGAAGTAGTACAGATAAGAACACAAAGAAATCAAAAATATTTTTAAAAATAAAATGTAATTACACTAAACTTAAGATACTTATGTTGTTATCAGACACTTCTGCTTTCAGTTTTAAGACATGCCTTTACAAGTGACCATATTGCAAAGACGGAATCTTTTTCTCTATTCTGCATGTATGACAACAAATGCATCTGATGATGTGCCTTCCAATTACTCATACCCCAGTACATAAAGTGGGGAAAACCCACAGCAGAAGAGATATTTCCAGTTTGCAAATTAGCTCCTCCTGTTATTTGCCCCTCTTCCTGGAAGGGGTTATGATCATTAATGATGATAAGGATGGACATGTTATGACATGGCAATTATGACATAACAGCTTTTGAACATTTTTGATAGAAGAACTGTTGAAACCCAACAGAGTTCCACCTCTCTTAGGGACACTCCAGATATTCTTATCTAGTCAACTTGTATGCAGAAAATATCATATGCAGAGTCAGTTTAGACATGGAAGCAAGAGGAGTGAAGTTTGCAGGAAGGACCATCAACAAAGGTATGCAGATAATACTGTTCTATTAGCAGAAAATACCAATGACTTGGAATACAGTCAGCCCTCCGTATCCATGGATTCAAGCATCCATGACTTGAAAACATTTAAAAAATATATAAATTCCAAAAAAGGAAACCTTGATTTAGCCATTTTATATAAGGGACACCATTTTACCATGCCACTGTATTTAAGGGGACTTGAGCAACCATGAATTTTGGTATCCACAGGAAGTCCTGGAACCAAACCCCAGTGGGCCCACTGTAATTATTAAAGAACATTAGAGAGGAAAGTGCCAAGACAGGATTACTGTTGAACATTAACAAAACAAAAATAATGATCATAGAGTTATAAAAATGTGATCTAAACAACAAGAAAATGCAAATAGTTAAGAATTCCCCATACCCTTACTCAAATGTGGATTAGAATCGGGATTGCAGTCAAGAAATCAGAAGATTGGGATTGGGAAGGGCAGCTATGAAAGAACTAGACAAGATCCTAAAGTGTAAAGATATACAACTGAATACCAAAGTTAGGATTGTCCAAGCCATCATATTTCCCATCACTACATATGGATGTGAGGGCTGGACAGTGAAGAAAACCAATAGAAAAAATCAATTCTTTTGAGATGTGGTGCTGAAGAAGAATGCTAAGGGTGTCATGGACAACCAAAAAGACCAAAAAAAGGGTCTTAAAACAGATCAAATCTGAACTCTCCCTGGAACCCAAGATGACTAAACTGAGGCTGTTGTACTTGAGACATATCATGCGAAGGCAGGACTCACTAAAAAAGACAATAATGCTAAGAAAGCTGGAGGAAAATAGAGAGGTAGACCACACACCAGATGGATAGACTCAATCATGGAAACCACAGCCCTGAGCCTGCAGGATCTGAGCCGAGCAGTTGAGGACACAAGGGCTTGGAGATGTCTCATTCATTGGGTCGCCATGAGTCGATGTCAACTCAAAGGCAGAAGACAACAACAAACATGAGGGGAACAAGAAATACCTGAAATGGGACACTACAAAATTTTAAATAACCCTTTGGGGTACTGATGGAATTGAAGGGTTGCATGCTGAAAACTACCATAGACTACCAATCTTTCTCCTACGGCTTAACCCAATTTACACTGTATGTAATTCCAATGATACACCTTCATATCCTTTCTGGTTTATTTATCTTATTGTTGTTGTTATTGTTATTATTATTATTACTTGCCTCTCCCTATGGATTGAAGCATGGAACAACAATTAACAGACACAATACATCAGTTAGCTCTCATGCTTCTTCGATGAATCATTGCCCAACCGAAAATCCTTGCGTTCCACAACATAGGCACAGATTTCCAACAATGGCTGAGATTATCAGCCCACTGGGACAAACCAAAAGCGCCACTTGGCTCTGAACAAAGAAAAGCATCATAAACAACCATGGTTTCAGTGGAAATTATCCTCTTTTGCCACTTAAAAGGTTTCTTTATTAGAAAAGATTTGTTAAAATTATGCTCTGAAATCATTATATTCATTTGTGCTCAATGACTAAGGCAGGGGTAGGCAACCTGTCCCCTTTAAGGACCGAGGGACTTCAACTCCCAGAATCCCAGGAGCTATTGGCCAACATGGGACTATTGGCCAACATGGCTGAGGCTTCTGGGAGCTGAAGTCCCTCGGCCCTTAAAGGGGAAAGGTTGGCTACCCCTGGACTAAAGAGTTCTCTGGATACATAAAAACAAAGGTAACTACCACAGCTCAATGGTACAGCCCCTACAACAGCATGCAGATGGTTCCCAGTCAGTTCTCATCATCTCTGGTAGAGCTAGGAAAGATTCCTTTCTGAAACTCCAGAAATGCTAGTAATCAATGTAAATAATACTGAGTTAAATAAGCCTTAGCACTGGGTAGCATCCTATGTTTACATTAGAAAGGCCCAAGTGATCCAGACTTTCAACCTGGAAATCCAATAAAACTTTCCAGTGTGACTTGGAATCTACTCTGGATGCCTCAAACTCAAAGGACTTCTGCAATACACATATAATATGACACACCATAGCAGCTATATCTTCCCTGATGATAATGACTCCAATGATGAGCATCAAGGCCTCTTACACACTGGTCTAAGTTGATCTGAAACCCAAAATGGAAAATGCCAAACTGCAAGGAGTGCAGATCACCAAACTTAAGCAGTCACCCAATTCCAGAGTATCCATAAATGTGCAACCTGAGAAGCAAACTGTTGTATTGTTGCTTGGGTTTTTCAATTCATTTCTGATTTATGGTGAACCTTAAGGTCAGCCTATCACAGGGTTTTCTTGACAAAAAAAATTGTTCAGAGGAGGGTTGTCATTGCCTTCCTCTGAGCTGAGAGAGTGTGCCTTGCTGAAGATCACCCAGTGGGTTTCCATGGCTGACTGGGGATTTAAATCCAGGTCTTCAAACCTCAAACCACTACTCCACACTGGGTCTCTGTTGTATGTGGATGTCTTTTCAATAATTTCTTTATTCAAATCAGAATTTGCTGAGTGTAATTCCAATGTTATATCTACTTTCATCTTCCCGGAGGCTTCACTGAAGAAGATTACCAATTGCACCCCTTCCTTCTCATCCTGTGTTTTGGCCAGCATCAATCTTTTCATAACATAAACAGCTGTGGTGTGGTGAAAAATCACCAAACTGCTTGCGCTTGCAGTTAGACCCAATGTACTGGCCTCATGTTTGGATGGAATCTCTTCACCACCACCCACAGATTGCAGGTCTCACATTTCAGGCACAAGCAAGTCCCTTTACAGCTACAACAGAGGAAAGAAAGAAAGCCACCAGTGTGTCTAGAAGTGATTACTTTGGCAGTTGTGTAGTGTATGTGCATAAACATGCACTAGTGCTTCCCCAGTTTAAAATCAAAACCCAAGTCACCATGAGCAGACACACTCTGCTACACAGAGACACATGAAATACAGCTTGTAAAAAGCAGCAATTCACAATCCATCACTTGTGCGTCATTGCCTGGTGTGCAATGACAAAGAAATTCATTCACTAATTAAGATCTCCTGCAAGTACAAAATACACTGCCAAAGAGAATCAACATCTCTATATGTTCCATTGTTTTTGGCTAATCTGAATCCATTTTCCCACTATGGAGGTAGAGGATATGCAATGAGTGATTGCTCATCTGTAGGAGCATTTTTATATCTATTTTACAACAGCCACACTGCCAGTTTCTTTCCAGCATGATTCAAAAAGTTGATAGTTACTTTAAAGCTCTGAATGGCTTTGGGCCTAGGAACACCTACACATCCCCAGGGTAGCATACCTGTTCCTATGATCTCCTTAGGGAGACTCTTATTGGCATTGTGATGGGCACAAAGGAAGCTGGTATTGTGATGGAGGCTGAGGATATGGGAGGCTGCGTTACATGTGGTCACATTTAGACTGCCAAATAGAGATCTTGGAAGGACTCTTCGCTTTCCCGAATGCTTTTGCTTCCACTGCCTAGCAACAATTTTTTTTTTGGGGGGGGGGGGGGTTATGAAATTTGGAAAGTCCATATTTAAAAGAAACCTGTAAATGAGACATACTCAAAATGGAACAAAGAAGGCAGTGACAGCTTTCTTCTCTCATTTGCTGATGTGACAGTTCCAAGTTTCATTATTAAGAACATCTGGAAGAGCTACAGAGCTGTGTGCTTTGCTGAGCTTTTCTTGAAGCTAGCCAGCCATTTCATTTCCAAACCAAAGTCTAGGGCTGCAGGGTTTTGTGTTGTTGTTTTTTAACTGCCCCCCCCCCCTTCTCCTCGGTCAAACTGTACAGCGGCTCATCTAGATAATCCTCCTCCCCATCATCTTCTTCCACTAGCTGACTTTTTAATGATGAGGAAATCATAGTCATACAGAAAAACAGAGAACCTCTTTGATATCTGTTTCATATTAGGCTAGTCATGCTGTTATGAAAGCCTAAAAATGATGCAATCTGCAGAAATACTGTGGTGTATTCATGTCTCAAACTGTACAGCAATACAGTGAAGAGATTCATGAGGTAAGGCAGAGTGGCTGTCCATCTTTGTAGCCTTTTAACCAGAATATACTGAAAATTGGGGGGGTACGCTCACACCATATATTACTATCCCCAGGATGAAATGTCTACACCACAGCAGCAGCAGGGTCCTGAACATCTTGATAGGTCTTAATGGCTAACCACTATTTCTGGAAGCCCCACTGAATTCAAGCCTCTCCTCTAAGGTTGCACACTGTTTAACTCCTACATGTGCAAACAGAAACTACTCAGTTTTTCTCTTTGCGCACAAGACAGTGATATTCTTTCCCTTGTTGTCAACAAGAGTTTCTGCACTTGCAAGGAGGATACATTTTTTGTGCAAATGACACAGCTAAACTACAATAACTGCTGTCTTAGTTCAGGGGCTTTTCAAAATTAGAAGCATTGGGGCTTCTGGTTTGAAATGGCACCATGCAGCAAAGTCCCCTAACAACTCTTATGGGATGCAAAACCCATCTCAAATTGTCTCTTTGGCACAGGAGAGTCATTTCTGCAAGTCTGATTCCTGTTCCTGGTATCCAGGATGACAAGTGACACTGTCGCCTTGCCACAGCTTGAAAGATCAGCTACACTTTCCCTTACAACAAACAATGAATTCTAATTTAAATGATGAATTTTAAATGTGGATTGTCTCAATATGTGTATATCCTGTCCTTTTAAATTGATGTGCATTTAACTGATGTGTTTCAACTGACATGGTGTGTTCTTTAATTGTTGTTTTTCCCCGCCTCGATCCATAAGAAATAATAATAATAATAATAATAATAAAGATTCCAAAGACTTGGAATAATGCAAACATATATCTGATTCTGAAAGAAGACTGAGATCTAACAGATCTAAGAACTACAGGCTGATTTATTTATTTAATAATGATTACAATTTTTTTCAAAAGGAAAGGAAGACTATAGGCCAGATATATAGACTCAATTAGGAAGGTGACAGGCTTGAATTTAGAGGACTTACACAGAGCAATGGAGGATAGGGGGTCTTGTAGATGTCTCATCCACAGAATCCCCATGAATTAGTGCCAACTCGAGGTCAAGTAAGAACAACATAGCTCAAGATATTTCATTGTCTGATATGGAGCCACAAATGCGCTCTCAGTCTCCAAAGTCAAAAAGCACAGTATCCAAAGCCAGCCAAATTATTTTGACACTTAAAAAGTGTCTTAGAGAAAATTGCACCCACTTGATCCCTGATAGTAAAAGAGGGGGGAATAAAATAAAATTGAACAACTATTTGCTGCCCTTTTATGACACCTCTGGCAAATCATTCTGTCTAAAGGTAGAGCTGGCTCTGTGAAGAAAGGGCCCAAGCTGCTTTTAGGGGAGTATACTAATGGATGTCTTCTCCTTTCAAAGAGTCCCAGAACAGTGCTTGGAAATCCCTGCTACTAAAGAAGAATCAGGAAAACCTATGCGATGTTTCTTGCTCAACCCGCCTGACTACCAACCTGCTGGTTTGGGGTTTCCCCTACACAGAAGTGTTTTGGGGTAGTAAACTCCAAACATGTAGGAATATGGGTCCTTATTTGGAACTAAACTTCCCTCAACTGAACTGAGTGCCAAGGAAATATGTTTGAGACTAAGGTGCCAGAAAATGTTATTGGTCTTTTCTGGGCAGAAGAAGTTGCGGGGAAGGAGGAGAAAATGGTAAATGAGCATCAGAATCATGTATTTAATTTTGATTTTGTGGATGGAGAGGCAAAAGGTTGGTGAATTTTGGACATACAAAAAAAGTTTGCACACCTAATCTGTCTGAAGCAAGGAAAAACTCTTATGTCCTGTGACAGAAGCAAAGGATCTGTTGGACTTATGCAGCCCAGTAAGAAAAAGTGAGGAAAGATTCTCCAATAGTTGTGTCAGTGGGTTTACAAATCACCAATCCTATATAACAACATCATTATCTAGCCTGGTATCCTCCGGATGTGTTTGAAGTACAAATCCCATCATCCATATCCAGCATGGCTATTACATTATGGTGTTACACTCCAACTCACTGTCAAAGGTATGGGAGGAGTGTGTGTGTGTAAGTGTGTATAGACCACTGCTATATACTAATGATGAATTCATCCTCGAGGTTCCAAAGAAGAGCTGCTTGCATGCAAGAGGAAAGTGCTAGGATGTATGGAGGAACCCCACACTTCATGGAATATATTGGGGTGGGAGGAGATGGCTGCCTGGTTAGTACAACAGCATGCCACACTGCAACATCCCACTGCAAGGTTGAATCCCATCATCCACATCCAGCATGGCTATTAGATTACTAATTGGCTATTATTACACAGATCTGAGAGAACAGGTTGGCTTTCTAATAGAGAAAGAACATTAGACTACAGCATCAAAACCAATAGATTGATCGACCATGGAATAGTTTATGGTGATGGTGCAGTTTTTTCACAAGCAAGAGCCAGATAGTGGAGGATCATGTCCCTTTTTTTGGCATCCATTGCATTGTCAAAGTCTGAAAGCTGGATTGGCAGAATGACCCAAACTCTTCAGTCAGAGAAACAATGATATTCCCGGAACAAATTTCATAATTTCATCCATGTCCTAGTCTCAGCCTCCAAAGTGCAATATAGGAATACGAGTTTTAGCCTACTTCACAGGGGTGCTGCAAGCATGAAGATAACAGTAAGTGCCTGTGGCACTCATTAAGCATGGCATTTATATTAACCATGTGCTAATGAATTCATTAAATTACATTAGGGAATTAGACATGCACATTTACATGATAGCTCAAAAATATATGGCAAAGATTCTATATGCTTCCAGAACAGGGTAAATATACTTCAGCATGGTTGTGCTGGATCCCATAGTCCTACAATTGTCTACTCAATGAGTACAATAAGCTTATGCTCACTGGTTGTGCAGTGACACCACTTACCATGCCAAAAGTGTGTGTGAGAGGGGGCAATCTGTGTGTACTTCCAAAATGAGTGGCTGTCCTAAGGGCTGCACTTATTGACCCCTGAAGAAAGCAGAACAGCTTGCAGAATTATTTTTATGTCAGCATCAGGATTCTGGCTTTTCACTACTGAGCCAGGAGAAAAAAAGGAAACAGCAGGAAACAGGAAAGGAAACTATTGCACCCATTGAGCAGATGTGTCCACTATGCCTAGACACAACCTCAGATGAGAGCTCCTCTCCCTCTTGCTATGAACTGTTATTCAGGGACTGGAAAAATTATCTTCGGACTTATCTAGGCTTTGGAATTCCCTTCCAAAGGAGGCTCTTTCATCAGCAGGCAATTGACTTTTTAATTCCAACATGTTTTTAGAAATAAAGGATTTTAATGAAAGAGTTTTTAAGAGAGTGCTGTATTGTTTTTATTGAACTGTTCTAGTTGCTCTGTGTCCTTTTTTTAGTATATGCTTTAAATTGTTTTACTATTATGATCAGTTTAATTTTCTTTTAATGTTGACCTTTATATGCTTTTAGCTATAATTACAATACTTTTAAAGTGTTAATTTGGGGGGAAATGCAGGGTATAAATAAAGTGAAGAATAGAAACAAAACTATGCTACTACTTTTCAGGACATCACAAAGTAGGGGGGAGCCTCCCTTCAATGGGTTTAGATCCAGTTCTGTGACCAGCAGAATTGTGCAACTAAAAATTGAGTACAGCAGCGGGCGTCCATCAAAATATCATGGGACTGTAGCTCCTAGCATTTCTTCTCTCCATTGGCTATGTTGGATGAAGCTGATAGAAGCTGCAGTCCAAAAAGATCTGGAGAGCCACAGGTTATACAAAGTCTGAAAAGCTGGAGTGGCAGAATTCATTCCTGAGTTTGGTTCCCCCCACTCCAGTCTTCTCTTCTTTTCTACCATGTGTCTTGGATTATAGTCTTGCAGGCAGGGCTCTTTTTCCTGATTCTCATAAGCAACTTTAAGAGTGCTTGGGATGGAAAGGTGTTCTGTTCTAGGACTAGGTGTAGTTTGTTTGGTGCTAAACACTGACACACGCTAGTGCTATAAGATAAGCTTCACTGGTGATCAAGGACATAGCAGATGGTATATAACAGAGAATCACTCCCACCCTTTCACTGATGGCATCCAGCATCCCCCTGCAGCCAGGAATAGAACTGGCCTCCTAAACAACCAATTATATCCATAGTGATCAGTTATCAAATTCCACATTGATGACTGTTATGAGGAGCCCTTGGATTGGGTTGCACCCCTTTTGGTGAGATCTCAGCCCTAGAGGAAGGCAATGGGAAACTTCCTTTGAACAAATCTTGCTAAGAAAACCCCATGATAAATTTGCCTTAGGGTCACCATAAGTTGGAAACAACTTGAATGCACACAGCAACAACAACAACTGCAAGATAGATACCCAAAGGCTATATAGCTTAAAAGCCAACAAAATAAAAGTATGCAAACAAGGCCCATCTCTCCCCAGTCCCATAGCTATGAGAACTGTTCAGCCAATTTAAGAGCAGAGAAAAATTCACACCCCAAGCTTTCTTATCTTTTCTCGGCCTCGAAGTACCAAGCTAGTACAAAAAGCATCCAAAAAGATCACTGGCCCCATTCCCACTACAGAATAAACCGTGGGGTTTTTTTTAGTCAAATTGAAATAGCACCAAATAGACGTTTACCCTATTCAAGCAGCGATCGAACCTTAGCCATTTCAATTTAATCCACTTTGCATTTACATTTATCAATGGATCGATTCAACATGGAGTCATGTCACAGGGCTGAATGTGTGCCACAGGGAACTGATTCAGATCTGCAACTCGTCCACACTAGCGCTGAATCAATTCACTGCAAAAGACACAGGGAACTCAACAGATCCAGAAGCAGCACTTTAAATGGGTTTAGTGCTAGTGGGGCCTCGACAAACCATGTCAGGAATTTGGCACAAATGCGAATGAGGGCCATTTAAACCTGTTCAGATCAGTTTGAAAACCAGTTTATTTTGTAGTGGGAATGAAGCCACCAATACAAATGAACCCTTTCATGCTACTGGAGAGCTGCCAATGTTTGGTCTCTAAAACCTACAGGCCTCGTAGCAAAGGCCCAACTCACTACAGACAAATGTTAAAAATCCTTCACTTAAAAAATACAAATCAAAAAACTCTATAACTAGTTAAAGGGTGCGGCAAAGCAGAGAGCACATGTTGCGCGCATGAACAAAGTCTGAGGTTCATCCAAGACAGGGCTGAGAAAAACATCATTTGAAACCCCAGAGACTCAAAGAGGTAATCAGTGAAGTCACTACTAAACTAGAAAGTCCAAATCATATGGCCCAGTATAAAGCACCTTCTTCTGTTCCAAACAGCCCTGCCTTTCCCTCTCCTCTCTTTTAACCAATGCTAAGAATTATGTCTGATATTTTAGATGACTGAAATGAAGACATCATAGTAGACCCAGCCTGGACGCCACCTAGTGACATGAAAGCTTCATCCTCAGAAAAGAAGAAAACACCCAGAAGCTGTTTTGGGAAGGCTCTGTTTTGGCCATATTTTTCATGACACTCAGCATCTGTGTTCATTTATTAGAAAAGGGGCAGGTAATACTCAGCCTCCACAAAGCCTCTACCATCCCTTTTGCAGCTGTCACTGAATCTGCTGCTGGCAAACCAAAAAACAAAACAAGCAACAATTTTCCTTTAAAAGCATGTACGTTACTTTCAAATCCAATCAGAAAAGCTTTTAGAAATACAATCTACTTAAATGCAAGGTACACTAGCCTTTTCGTACAATGTAATTCTAGTTTGCTTTGCTGCTACCACTCCCTTCTAAATCGTTATCTGGATCTCCATCATTTTATTTTATTATTTGCAAGTTTACTACATAGAGCCAAAACCCACTGCAGAAATAATCCAGTTTGAGACCATTTTAACTGTCCTGGCTCAATGCTAGGAAATTCTGGGAACTGCAGTTTTGTGAGACATTTAACCTTCTCTGTCAGAGAGCTCTGGTGCCACAATAAACTACATTTTCCAGGATTCCCTAGCACTGAGCCAGGGCAGTTAAAGCAGTTTCAAACTACAGTGTGTTTTGGACCATAGCTCCCAGTTCAAAACACAGTGCCATAGTGCATCTAAAATGTATATTTAGCAAGTATGTGGGAGTTCACACACAAATTTGAATACAAATTTTCATTCATTCATTCATTCATTCAGACAGACAGAGGACGTTTTCACACTGTCCTCCTAAAGCCGGGTGGAGCCATTCCGGAACAGGTCATGCCGCCGATTCCGGAATGGCTCCACCGCCGAAAGGCTAATTCCTGTTGGACAGCCGGAATTACCTTTCCGCCGCTTCAGCCGGAGTTATCGCTGGTTCGGCTGGAGTGACGCCAGACTTAGGGCTCCGTGCGTTTGAACACACGGAGCGAAAAGCCGGATGGACGCAGGGATGGCACCGGAAGGGGCGGGGTTTGCCGCCGCGCGTGTGTGAACTATGTGGAAATGGAGCTGGAGTGGGGCCGGGCGGAGGTAGGATTGCCTCCTCAAAAAGGCCAGTGTGAAAACGTCCAGACAGACAGATGGAGCTGATGAACTCATGAAGAATTGACCCAGACTAAAAGACAGACTGGTCTGTCTATCCCTAGTTAAATGTAATGCAAGGGAGAAGGAGATGGGTGATGCTACAGGATGCACAATGGCAAGCCCACTTTTAGTTCCTTAACCATAGGGGGCAAACATAAAATGGCTGATAGTCCAAAGACTGGGAAAACGGGAGCTTGTACAGTGTTACCAAAAATTTAGTTATTCTCATTACTCATTAGAAAATTTGGTGCATAACCCATTGTGTTATTCATTGCATTACTGGCGGTGGTTCTTATTAACTGCCGCCATCTTCTGGTGACCCTATGAATGAGAGACATCCAAGTTACTCTGTTATTAACAATCCTCCTCAGTTGCAAATTCAGGCCTGTGGCTTCCTGTAATGTAGTCCTCCTCTTTTCCAACTGCCTTCTACTGTCTTTTCTAGTGAGTCATGTCTTCTTGTGATTTTTTTTTTAAATCATTTTTCCATTAGGTTTATTACATCTTACAATTAACAATAGAGTGGCATAAAACTTGAAAAATCCACTCAAAACTCCTATCTTAAACTGACCTTTATGTATAACAACTAAAGGTAACAGGAAAGTGTTACTCATTACATCCCACATCATTGTTCCCAGTTGTTACACTCCTTTGGAAAAGGTAACTTCAACACTTGTTGTTGCTGTTTTTTGAAACAACTTGCATATGTAACTATGTAACTCACAACTCATTAATCCTAAGCTATGAGGAACAATGTACAGATCCTACAAAGCCTGACATCCACGAGATTTAATTTCAGAGCCTCTGCACAAATTTGCTCTTCAAACACTAGAAGCCTAAGGTCAGTTATCAATATGTCTAAAGAAGATAAGCTTTAAAACTGAAGGGGACACCCAAAGTGGCATTACAATGCAGCTAAATATGCACCATTTTAAAATGGTAAGTAAAAAAATAAAAAGATCTGCAACAATAGCCACCCAAAACAGCAGCAAGATTAAACAAAAGCCTGTGTAAACATGAAGGTCAAAGAGCCAAAGAGAGAGGACTATGGCAGATGTTTGTGTCAGGACTTGGTTGCTGATGGATCTCAGCTGGGATTCAAAGGGAGCAGGAAAGGAGAGGTAAGAATTTTAATGTCATTCTTTGGTACAAAAGGTCCCAGGTTTTATCCCTCAGTTCTCTAGTTCTAACAAAGAAGTAGCGAGGATGCCAAAAAGCTTCTGCTGACCAGATTAGTTAATACTATAATAGCTGGTAGAAGACCCCTCTAAATCTCCATTGGAGAGAGCATTTTCCTCCCATTGGAGCTGTGTAACTACGGAGAGCCAGCATGGTATAATGGTTTGAGTGTTGGGACCACAACTCTGGAGAGTTGCTCTGATCTAGCATAAAAAACCCACTGGATTACTTTGGGCAAGTCATGCTTTCTCTCAGGCACAGAAGATGGCAATGGCAAACCCCTTCTGAAGAAACCTGCCAAGATAACCCTATAATAAGGTCGCCTCAGGGTTGCTGTAAGTCAAAAATGACTTGGAGGCACACTACAATGACAACAAAAACTAACTACCGGAGATAAAAGCAGCTTTTAAAAAGCGAGTTTAGAAAGAAAAACATAAGAGGTGAAGAGGTTTTTGACCTGCCTTTTGTCTGTTCATTCTGAACTTGACAGTCATCCTCAATCTCCATATTGTATAGATATGGCATAGACTAGGCTAGCTCAAAATACCATTTCATCTAGTTGCATCTTAGCTAGTCCTTTACACGTACGGAAGCCTGGCAAGTTCCCTTGGTATGGAGCTCCAAAGAGTTGGTACCTCACTGAGACAGGCTGGCCGAGGCCTCCTCCAATGGTGGATTGTAAGTTAGAACGAGTTCCCTCAGGAAACCAAGACTAGTGATGGTTGAACATGTCCAATTCTGACCTATTTCTCATTTTCCAAATCCAAGTTTGTTTTGGTCCTATTCCACACTATTTCTTTTTGTAAGCCCACAAACGTTTGCATGCATTTTTGTGTCCCTTTTCTAATGTATCCATTTTTTTCTGAATGTACACAAATGTGCAAGCAATTTCCTTATTCATAATTTCTAGTAATAAATACAATTTTCTGTACAGTTTTTCCTAGTATGTGTACCTTTCTTTGAGTAAAGACTTGTATAAAAGATGCACACAGAACAGTCTTAAAGAAAATTCTTGTGGTGTGTTTAAAACAAAAAGGTTTTATTGACATGAAACTATTTTTGTGGCCTGCATGAAATGTGTAGCAAATTTCCAGGTATCACAAATACCCCTGAAAAATTCATGTTTTGGTGCACAAAGTGCATTTTGGTTTGTTTATTAGTTCAGGAAGTGGAAATTAAACAAGGTTGCATGAAAATTCAAACTGGACAAATTTCTTTTCCATGACTACCCAAGAAGACCCCATGAAAAATCAAAATGCAGCAATTTGAATTATGTTCTAAACTTAGATTTAAGCAAAAGACGTAGCTGAGAAATGGCCTTTAAATTCCTTGGGGCTTCAAAGCCAAACTGCTGCTCAAGGCACCTATGAAGGGGCCCAAAGATAATTTGCAAAAGTAGATCCCAGTGAAATCAATACAGAACTACAACAAAAGGATTTTGCAGCCTAACAGGGATTACAGGAGATTATTCTGCAAAGCAAGACACAAAAAGAGAGCTCCTTCCATTTTAGGGAATGGTTAATTAGTTGGTCAGCAACTACACCTCTCTCAGTGGCCTATTGTTCCCAGCAATGTCTAGGATGTGTTTGAAGTCAGTAAAAAGGGAAACAAAAGGGCTCCTTCTACACATAACAAAAAGAAATAATGAATCCCATATGGGGACACTGACATTATTACTTGTTTTTATAAGAGGATCAAGTTCTGCTAAAGAAGCTTATTTAATACAGATGCTCAAGGGGAAAAATTCAGCACAAAAGATCTAAACAAAAGAGATTTTCTCTCTCTCTCATTTTCTAGGTGAGAGCAGAAGCAGCCAACTAAACCAGGGGTGCTAACTGCTAACTAGTAGCCATGAAACTACTCCCAGTACAATTTTAGTTGCACATAACTGGTACAATTATATTTGCTCAAAACTACCCCCCCGATAACCAGCTTGTCCACAAGTACTCTATAAAAACTGCAAAGTGGAAGAAATAAATATATTGCACATTCTAATGCAAAATCACTTTGAATGCAATATGTGTACCAGATGTAAATGTGCATGTTTGTATATGCACCGGGGTGCACAAGCTCTATCACTGTGAAGTTTTTACTAATGGGTGGAAACATATATATTTTTAATTAAGAAGTTGGAATGTTCACAAGGAGGTTATAGTTTTGAAAAGCAAATATACTTCTAGAGTAGAGACAACTGCCTGAGATTCCCATTACTCATTATTGCTGCCACTTTCATCATCATTATGAACTTTATTTCCCACCATTTTGTGTAAAACTGGGACTCATAGGTAGCAGTCTAGCAACAGGCAGCCCTGAAGTTGGGAGGGGGAATAGGAGGAGGTGAAACCAAGACCCTCACAACAGGGGAAAACTCCAGAATTTCCCCTCAGATGCATCCTCTGTCTAAAGTTGATGTGTGATTGAAACAACCTCTATACTGTTGGGAGGAATGTTGCAGGGTCTCTGATACTTGAAGAGAGAGATTCCTTTGAGAAATAGATCCTATGACTTAGAGCACAGCAGGGCTGATCTAGTGGGAGAGGATGGTCCATGAGAACGAACAACCTTGGAAGCAACCTGGGAAGAGATCTTGGAGGGAATAGTGAATGGTCTTTATCCTCCTCCTCCTCCTCCTCCTCGTACTGTTAAACTACCAACTCACTTTCTACCTTCAGGAATCAGCTAGGCATAAGAAGGCATAAACACACCACCTTAATGTCCAAGTTAGACAATGACATCTTTGTTAGGATGGAGACTGACTCTGTCAGTGATCACTTGATCCTGAAATGAATGGAGGAGCCAGAAGCTGGGACCAGAAGTCAAGGCAGTTTTAGAAGAAGAAGCTGTTTCCACCATTTATTTATTTTGTTTTATTTATTTGGAGTATTTATACCCTTCTCTTCAGCCAAAAAAAATCTCAGAGTGGCTTACAAATGGTTAATTAGACATTTCCCTGTCCTCAGGCGTACAATCTAAAAAGACAAGACACAAAACAAGAAGGGAATGGTAGCAGGGAAGAGAAATAAGTCCAGCAGATCTTCCATACCAACCTATTATGAAGGACAAGAAGATGACAATTGAGGCCTGAGGGCCTGTTCATATAAGAGTGCCTTGAAATACAACTCTCTATTTATTTCATCTCACCTGAGGCATAAAGGCAGTACAGTGAGCACAGGAGGCAGCCACATGATGCTTATGGAAAGCACACTAGAAAGTCAGTATGATGACAACAGGACTGTTCTGCTCATGTTCCCCGACAACTGATATTCAGAGCCACATTGCCTCTGATACTGGAAGTACCAAGTAGTCATCAGATAGCCAAGCCTCAACACTCACTGGAGAAGATCAAAATATCCAGCTGCTGCAGCAAGCGGTATCTTCACTTCTTTGGGAAAGAGAAGGGCACCAAGATAACTTGCCCAGAAAGGCCTGCCAACCTGGTACCATTGCCGATGGGAGACAAACATATATCACTATCCATTATTATTTGTTTCATTGTAAGCTTGCAACAACAGTATGTCACCTTCTTTTAAAAAAAAAAAAAAAAAAAAAGGAGGAGCTCTTAAGCGCCTTCTCCAGGACACTTTTTCAAAACACATAGAGTATATTTCCATGTATCCAGAATACATGCACCCAGCTTGTTCTTTCAAGGAAAAGCTGGGTGCATGTGACTAAGCTTCCCCGGTAACATTGATAAGGCCCAGCAGTCTACATCCATCAGCTTCCAGGTCACATAGTCATCACTGAGAGTTGCATCCACAGCATTTAGAAAAGCAAAGGAGTCTTTTGGGTACCAGGGACCAGATTAAAATAAGGAGAGGAAGTTGTGTCTCCTTACTGCAGTCTTGCAGCACCAACTGTGGATTCAACGACTCTGGAGACCAGGGTTCGATTTCTTGCTCAGCCATGAAACCCACTGGCTGACCCAGGGCAAGTCTCATGCTCTCAGCCTCAGGGGAAGACAATGGCAAACCTCCTTTGAACAAATCTTGCCAAGAAAATCTCATGGCAGGTTTGCCTTAGGATCACCATTAAGTAGGAAACTACTTGAAGACACACAACCCAGACAGTAATTTATGAAGGCACCACCATCACAACTGGATTGAGAGGCAGGGAAAGGGGAGAGAAAACTGTGCACAGAAAGGCCTCCAATATGCATTTAACTATGAAGAAGTGACTTTAAGCTTTGCTCTTTAACCTACCGCCGTGGGATAGAAGGATAGAACTGGGAAAGCTAAAGAGAGATAGGGGATAGAATCAATCACATAACATTACATTTAGCTCCTTAGAAGAACAGAATGAAAATATAATAAAATAATGCAGCAAGGTAGCTAGGATCCAGAGCCTAAGCCTGAATTATGGTGACATGCTTTATCATCTCAGACAGAAAAGTCCTGATGTTAAACAGACCGTGCCAGTTCTCTGACCTAATCTGTTTGCCTGGCTCCTATCTTCCAAACAAGAATTATCAACATATGAAAAGGCTGTTGGAGAAGTATTACTTCTCAACATACTTCCTGACATGGTAGAGGTGACAAATGGCAGGAGGGTCAAAAGGACAGGTCCTTTCAGTATCAAGGGTGCACAAATGGATTTAAACCTTTGCTCTTCTCTTCATTTTCTTAAACTTTCAAATCTGACCTTCAGTTGAGTTTACGCTGAACATATCTGTTAATGTAATGAGAAAATGAACCCTTGCTGAAAGAGTCTTAGATCTGAATTTTTGGAAAATGCACCACTTGCAAAGTGTTTGTTCTTCCTTCAATAAGCTACTAAAGAAAGCAGCACTTAAAGAATGTATGCAAACATTCATGTTTCTTCTCTGCCACCCCACCTGCCTCACACCTCAGCATCTGCACACTGGCTCCAGAAACTATGATTGTGGCATTCAGACTGGTACTATTATAGCAGTAAAATTAGATGTGTTTACAAAAATCATGTTTCATTTCAGGAAGATAACTTCAACATACCAAGAGTGCCCATATAAAAAGATTTTTAATATTAACATTGTATAATATTATGACATTCTACTACAAAGTAGGACAATAAAGGGGAAATGTTGTTCAGGGATGTTGCAGACTGTGTTGGAGAACCCCCAAAAGAGTCTGAAAAATCTCCCAAACCTTCTGTTAGCTCCCCTACACTAAAATGCAATCCGCATTCCCTCCCACATCTCCAAGTCTTTCTCCTAACAAATTGACATCTATATATAAAGTCCAATACACATGAATAAGCATGATTCAGGGTTACGAATGCTGCTGAACATGGTGGGAGGGATTCCTGATGGTTGCCAATGGAGTCTCCCATTCTGTTTACCAGGCCCCTATTTCAGAGAAAGGAACTATCAAAATTGCCTCTGAGTATTTCTTCCATAAGAAAACCCTACGAAATTCATGGGATTGTCATAAGTCCAAAAGTGATATGAAATCACATGCACACATGTGAACACACATGAGAGGAGTCAAAGCATTATAATTTTCTCACCTAACTGTATAAAGGAATTCTAGGAAAGAGAATCACAATAGTATACAGGTTGGTCAAAACAGTAGAAATGACACAACTGACCAAATAAAAGACTGCAACAAATAATTAGACAGAGTCCCCTATTCTTCTTCTTTTAATTTGTATGTAATGCTTTGGTTCATGTCCTTAAGGATCCAGAACCGCAAAGTGCATTGCTTGAATAATCCAAACGCAAATAGCTCGTTCTGAGATCTATTGGCCATAGGGATTTGCTTTGCCTAAGTCAGTGTCTGTAGCAAAAATGACTTTTGCACAGTTCAATCAGGAAGCAAATTATACAGGGTTGGGGGTGATGTTTACCAATGGGAAATGTGCCTCATTCACAAATTCATGTCACTTGAAAAAGAAATAAAGATGTATTATTTTGTTTTAAACAAAATTGCTGCCCCAATGCACACAACTCCTCCATGGCAACACAAACTGTTCTGCAGCAGCAGATAAGTTCAGAAAGAGGATGCTAGTGGGTGTGAGAACACAGTGACTAAACTAATGTCCTATTATAGTAACTATACTGTCATCTTTCCTGGAATACACAGGCACTGAACTCTGTTAAATGACAGAGCTGGCTCTTTGGATGAACTGTAGACTCCCAACTGGGGCCTGGAGATCTCCTACACCCAGCTATGCTGACCGTTACCAGTCCAGCTTCCTGCAGGAAGAAGCCATGCACACAGGACTGCTGGATGTACCAGAACTTGAAAAACTACAGCCAGCTCCAATCCATCTCACAGCTCAGTTTGGGAATGCCTTCTCCAAACCACTGTAAGATCAGTGTGTGCCACCTGGCAGCAGTGATGTCACCATGGTTGGTGCCACCAATTGTGGAAACTCATGGTGTCACCCACCCATCAACCTCCTACCATATCACAGCAGACAGAATCCTTAGTTGTGGGTGTGTTTTTTTTCCCTATTAATGTCACTTGTAAATTGAAATTGCCATTGATAGTTGAATGTAATGGTAATAGTTGTGAATGTGACATAAACTATCAAAATTAAAAGTATACCTTTATATTACAATACCATACACAGAGCCTAAATGTATTTGCATGTACATAGTTTCATGTGCTTTAAAGTGAAAATTTGATAAGATGTGATAAGTTTTTTTAAAAAAAACATTAAGAATAGAAAATTGTAAAAAGTTTTTTAAAAAACAATTAAAAAATTAAATTATATTTAAAACAAAAACTGGGGCCTCTCCTTTCTCCTCCCACTGCACCTCATCCCACTCACACCATCTCTTCAGTGTTTTAAAGGGATGCAGGTGAATGCCACAGCCCATATCTGCCAAAAGGCAGGTGTTTGGAGAGCAGTGGTGTCACCTTCCCTTCAGGTGTCACCTAGTGCAGTCTACACACCCCTAGTGAGACTCGTGCTTGACCCCAAGGTCAACACCTTGCTTTTTCCTTTCAAACTCTTCCCACACTTACTTTCACAATGCAAAGGGGATCTTGTAGCACCATCGAGACTAACAGAGATAAAGAAAGACGGTAGCATTAGCTTTCGTAGACTTGAGTCTACTTCAAGGAATCACAGTGTGCTCCAAATTTATCCAGAAAGAAAGCTTTGTGGAGACTAGAGGCACCAGCACTCTTTGGTAGAAAAGGCTACAAAGCTTGCTAAACTACAAATGCCACAATTGCATAGGATTCCATACGATCTAAAATTCCATAAAATCTACAACACTTAAAATGGTATCAAACTGCATTATTTCTACACTGTAGATGCACCCTAGAAGACACTAGAGTTCCTTGGTAAACCAAGAGTGTGTGCTCATTTCTTCCTATGAAGTAACTTCCTATGAAGTAAATCTTTTCAAATATGAATCATATCAGTCCTGACCAAACAAGGACCAATGATGTACAAACTTACTCTCTTCTATGTCCGAAGAGGACTCTCAGTCCTAAATGTCCCTTTGTCCATGGTATTTCAGTAGCAACACAGAAATCAGTGGGAGGCTTATATGCCCATACATATTACCTCCCTCTCACCCACCCACCATGGATCCCACTCTTCACATGGGGCAGATTATTTAGTTCAGCCCAAAAGAGTTTGTGTATCCACAAAGCATCATTAAAATGCCATGCTTTCTCAAGATGAGCCAAACTGCACCATAGATCACATGGGTACATGCATAACATTGGCATAATGGGGAGGGGGGAGCCCTGTACTGCTAAACAAGTGGAAGATAGGTTAATCCTTTCCAACCACATCACAATCCCAAAGAAAATCATCTCCTTGGTGCTTCTCTCTGCTATGCAAGGGAAGATGTTAGAAAACAGTCTGTCTTCCAATGCAAATAGCAACTGGTGAAAGGAAGGGAAGGAATTAAAGAAAAGCCCAAGGAAAGAGTTGACTCACTCCCTTCTACCTAACCCAAACTGGGAGTGGAAAGCCACAGCTGCTTTTTTAAAAACATGGTGAGGTGAATATACATTTAATATAATACACAGTTTCATTTATAGATTGCCTTTCAAGTCCACAGAAGTTACTAACTTGCTTATCAACAAAATACTCATGCTAGTTATATATGTCATATTGATTCCCTGATAGGATTATGAAAAAAAAACAAAAAAAAACACTTAAATATCACAATCATTTCCCTTCCAGGCCACTGAAAAAGAATTCAAACTCATGACAAGCCAATGACTACCTTGACTCTTCCAGATTGCCCTCTTACCTTCTACTATCTCTATGTGCTTCTAAGGACATATTAGATTAGATATACTGGTTATGGAACAAAGTCTGTTAACACAGAAGGAGTAATTCTAAAACAGGTTTTGCTTTGCTTCCAAGCAGCACTGACAAATGAGAGTTCTGGACATCTAATGATCTACAGACAGCAACAGCAATAAAAAGGAGCTACTGTATTTTTTATCGTCCTTTGCCTCTGTCCCCACATGGCCAAAAAGGAGGAGAGGATCCTGCCTGCCTTAAGAGCCCCACCATAACAACTCAACTACGACAGAAACAACAGTTGAAACAAAAGATGTGTTGTTGTTTTCTGTAAAATTGCTCTTTTACTGAAACTGTCAATTTTATTACATGCACAAATACAGAAGATATATTTTAATACTGATTTGAACTCAGGAGTATAAATGTGTCAGAGGGTTAAAAAGACTTCATCAGATTTTAAGTGAGGTGGTTGTGGGTTGTGGATGTAATAGTTTTCTTTTCGGCTAACTTAGCAACAGGAAACTGTGGTCACCAGTCCTGCAGCAAACTTTCCTTTTGCCTTGGTATTATTCCTAACCACATAGCAGAAAAGACAAGATTTTAAAAGGAGTAGTGGGAAATAAAAGGGACAAAAAGAGAGAGGTGGGAAATGATGGCACATGCCCATTTCCCTCTGCAGAAAACTAAAGAAAACAGCAGGTCTATCTTGGGCAGAACTTGGAAAAGTTAGTCTTCAAAATACAAACTCCAGGGGCCACCAGTCTGCATAGCCAGTCACCATGCTAGCTGAAGAATTCTGGGAACAGGAACCAAAAAGTAACTTCCAAGTTGTGATGCTGGCTTATATAATTGTGCTACCTATTTTGCAATGCTAGTTATTTTCTTCTTTTTCAACTGCAAGCCAACAAAAGCAAAGAGGAGAAATCTATTTAAATTCTGGCTGATAAGAGACACTAAGACGACTATCAAGAGGCAAACATGGGACATGTTCCACTGATCTGTCTTTGACTTAGGGTGTTTTTGTGCAAAGCAAACACTGGGGAATTAGTCAGCAGAAGAAAGTCTATTATAATAAGAGGTAGTATCCTAATAATGGAGGAGTCATTAAAAAAATACACCTCCTCACTGAAAGATTTATGAAAGGTCAACTGGGATAGAGGATCTCTTGCACTCTGTTCTTCATATTTTCTCCCGTAAAAATAAAATCAGAAATGATGGTGCTGGCACTTTTTGCATCTTATCATTTATTGTATCATGTTACTATCCTGCTCTTCTTCCATGACAGCCCTCCAGATGTTTCATGAGGGATTCCCAATTTCCAATGCAGGTACTGGACATTTCCAGGGCTGATTAATTCCAGTAAGGTGGCTGTACAAATACCTTCAGATCATTTTCTGTGTGAGAATGCTGGCTGAGACAGAAATCCAATCTCAGGTCACAACAAATGAAAAAAAAAATGACCATCAGATATGCCCTCTTACTCACTTTCTCTGCACTGGAGCTCATTCCAGCCTGGGAAACATATTTTCAAAATCTCTTCCTTTCCACAAAAGCATGGACCTCAGCCCTTCTGTTTCAGAAACTATCTGCTTTCAGAACAAGAACCACATCCAAAAAAACTACAGGGGCAGCCTGGGAAACACACAGCTAGAGCTAAGCTGCAATTGTGGCTCATGTTTCATTCTTGTCGGGTGCCATAAACACAAGCAACAGCAGCCCTGGCACAATAAACTCATGCCAGGAATTGATCACAAAATTTGTCCAAGGCTTGGCCATTTCCACCCATGCCCATTGGTTTTGTCCAACATGCTTAGGACCCTACCATTGTCTCCAGATTCTTTCACTCCAAAGCAGTATAAAATACACCCTTGATCAGTAACCTATCTTTAACAGGAGATAAAACAAACCCAAACCAAGACAAGCCAAAGGAAAGGAGTGAACAGTTATCTTTTAATTACTAATCAGGTTGTCTAGCTCATCCAGACCAGACCAGCTTCACTGTCTAGCATATGCTACTGAATCACTATAAATCAAAATGACAAGGAGAAAGACAGAAAAACTCCATCCACAAATGGCAGCACATGGCCATGAATCAAATAGCCCAAAGTATATTCCTAATGTCATGTGATTGAAAGGTCACTCAACAAAATGGAAGTCCAAATGCAATGGTGTTTTTTTTTAATGAACCCTGAAGACTGGCTTGCTCATAACAAAGCAAAAATGAAAATTAGGATTTTGACAGATCATGTGCCTTTACACCTCAGAAGTTAACACAGAAAGCTAAAAGAAAGAACACAGACAAGAACTCACCACTCCTTCTGAAGCAGGTGTCTTAGTTAGGTTCCTTGCAAAATCCACCTCTTCTTCCATTTTCATCTCTACAGTATCTGCAGGGACAGAAAGGGTCATGTAGCTTTTAATAAATTTCCCTCCGCACACCAGCAGCACAACTGTCACAGAAATGGGTTTCCTTTTCATTAATTCTGCAAGCTCTTCCCATCCATCTCTAATCCTCTCCAACCCAACACCATGCCCCCCATTTGCCTTCCATTCCGCACAGATGGTTTCAATCCACTTTGTGCTGCTGGTTCAGTTTATGACATTTCTTAAACAGCTTGCTTTTCTGGCACTGAAAAGGACTTCACTGAGTGAAAAGAAGCGACAAGAAGAAGAAGAGAATTTTTGTCCCTTAAAATTAAGAGGGCTGAAGAAATGGCCCTGTGCCGTGATGGTTAAGGCCTTCTTTTACATTTGGCAGTGGCTGCTTTTACTCTTTCTTGAAAGTTTATTCTCACTACTACACAGCAGGTACTAGAGATTTTCGACAGACAGAACCCTCTGGCTCAGTGCTATTCAAAGTGGTGGTCCATGGACCAGTCTTGGTCCAGAAGCTATCAGCTGCCAGTCTCTGAAGTCTCCAGGAAAGAAAGAAACAGAGGTAGTCAATGGGCATATGTGCCAGTGAGCAGAAAATACAGCCACCATTAGGAGAAAAAATAGACGCCGAGTATGTTCCAAAATAGGAGGTATGGGGAATCAGGAACAGAGAGAAGGTAGAGGCATTTGGCCACTGGGAAGAATTCTGATGCCTTACCACAAAGAGTGAAAAGGGGAACACATTTTCAAAAAAAGGGGAAAAAAGGTGGGGGGAACATCACTTCAGCCACAAAGGTCCAGAATCTGTTGAACAATTTTCGTCAGGCCCCCCAAAGATGGCAACACACACACCTTCCTTTGTAACTGAGATAATAAAAATGAACCAGGAAGTGATCTTAGCTCAACTCTGAAACATCACACCCCAGGAAAGAAGAGCTTACCATAAAATTCATATTGCAGCATAAGGCATTTCCCACTGACTAGTTTGTAACAGAGAGGCCAGAATCCTATTTTTAGTCCCACTAAATAAGTCCCACTTAAACATGCTAAATCTCCATTTGGAAATAGATTCAGTGGGTCTACTCTAGTTGAGACTAACCAACCAGATTAAGCTCAAAGAATTTAAACTACATAAAATCAACACAGTCATGTGCTTATCTGACAGAACAAGGAAAATGATGTATAGTTAACTGATTCACAAATTGGTGATAATGCTATACATTTGTCATGTCTAAAGAGACATGAAAAATGAGAAAGGGGAAACCAAGTAAAGGGCCACTTTATTCTACCAACTGAATTTAGAGGTGATTTTTTTTCCTGGAGTGTATCATTTGAGACTGAAAGTGTTTGCATGGGGTTCTATGTTTGAACACTCCAGAAGAGTCATAAAGAAAATTGATGTGTCAAAGAGAAAACATTCAGCTTAAATTCACTCTGGCTTGTAAATGACCACCCAAAAGGGAGGGGATATATCCCAGTGCCACAGCATATGTGTTGCATGCATGATCAAATACTTAGTATCTCTGCAAAGCAGTTATGAAGAACTGGTTGTCCTCCAGATGTTATGACTCCAACTTCCACCATCCAATGACATTATGAAAGACCAAAGGCTCCTTGCCCTCTGACTTAAAAGATCAGAGGGCCAGGATTACAAAGACCTGGAGGGCTGTTCCCGGCCAACAGTGGGCAAGTTGGACAACTGTTCTTAGTACAGTGTACTGTTCAAATTCATCCTTTAGGAAGGAGCACTGGCTAGACAAAAGAGGAGGGAAAAGTTTGCATATAGAAGGTCTTGATCCATCCCCAGTAACTAGCAGTTGATGGGAAAGATCTCTGTCAAACAGTGTAAACAATGCTTAGCTAGATGGACAAGGGCAGTCTCATCTTTTAATGTGACAGTAACCAGCAAAACAAGAAGGCAAATTTCAGAAAACCTTGGAAACTTTTTTTTTAAAGAATACAACTCCCCAAACTCCCAACTATTGTGGTCACTGGCTATGTTAGCTAATGGATTCTTGGAGTTGTAGTCTCCAAACATAACTTTTCTGAAATTTTATATATCAGAAAAATGGGTTCTGACTTTCTCAGATTGATGATGCACTATACTAGTAAATGTGCAAAGTTTTGTACAATGTACAATGCTTTTGGCCATCTGAAAAATCTATCAGGGAGTAACATTTTTTCACCATTTTTGTGGGGGTGATAGAAACAGGAAAGAAGCAATTTTTATGACATAGCACAAAATGTTGACAACTTAGAAACAGCAACAACCATCTATAAAGGAAAAAACTAGAGGATGAGAGTTGTGATGAAGTGGGGATTACAAAACCTTTCTTCTCTTGCAGAGCAAAGGAGCTGCCAGAAGAGGATTTTGTGTTTGTTTTTGTGGAATAGTGGTTGCTTCTCCACAGATGCAAAAGGGAGAAGGGGGAACACATCAAGCATGTCTTGGCAAGCAAGGACAACCTCATTTCTAGCTCAGAACAAACAATGAAGGCATGCTTGGCAAGAGGGGCTGGCCACAAAAAAAAGGTGGGGAGGGAGGCTGGAACTTTACCAGTTTCAACAACAGGGAGAGGTGGGCAGAAAGAAATAATTCAGCATTCTGTTTCTTGAGAATGTTTACAGCAATTTATTGAAAATAGGGAAGTATTAATAAGTATCTACAATTTTCAAAAAATACTGTTCACACAGCAGGCTTAGAATCAGCAGCAGAAGGAGTGAAGAGAAGAGGAAGGAACATTAACAATCCAAGATGCTCAGACAACACAGTACTACTAGCCGAAACCAACAAGGACCTGGAACAACTACTAAAGAAGGTTAAGGAGGAAAGTGCCAAGGCAGACTTAATATTAAACATTAAGAAAACAAAAATAATGACCACAGAAGAGCTATAAGAATTCATCCCAGACAATGAGTAAATCAAAAAAGTCAAAGAGTTCCAATACCTTGGATCAAATATTGACCAGAATGGAGACTGCAGTCAAGAAATCAGGAGACTAGGACTGTGAAGGGCTATAGTTCAGAAATGTTAATATCTTAATCAAGAAGGGAAGATGATTTTGTTGTCGTCGTTGTTGTTGTTAAATAGCTAGAAGTCAAAAACAGTTGCAGATCTGACAAGCAGATCCCAGTATGCCCCTATCCTAGGATTCTAAGAGTTTTAGCTTGTTTTTTGTTAATAATTTATCCAAATTCATAAATCTATTCATATTTAGGATGGAAAGAATCTGATATTTAATTAATTAATATGCAGGGGAGAGCATAACTATCAGATTCATTCATCTAGGCCAGGGGTAAGCAACCTAAGGCCCGGGGGCCGGATGTGGCCCCTCAAGGCCTTTGGACTGGCCCCAGGCCGGTCCTGCCGGCGCTGCCGCCGCCGCCGCCGCCCGCCATGATGATATTGATTATTGTTGTTATTACTTGTTCTTGGGGTTTTCTTGGCAAAATCTCCACAGGGGTTTTGCCATGGCTTTTCTGGGGCTGAGAGAGTGTGCATGCATATTTTTTATTTTTATTTTTATTTTTTAATAATTTATTTATTTTAATTTTTTAATATTTATTTATTTATTTATTTATTTATTTTTGGTGCTTCGGCCCCCCAATTGTCTGAGGGACAGCAACCCGGCCCCTGGCTCAAAAAGGTTGCCTACCCCTGATCTAGGCCCACAGACTTAGTGCTTAACTTTTAAAAATCAAAAGCTTTAGAAGGATCCTTCTAGCTCAAGCTTATTGCCTAACACATTTGCTGTCCCCTTCCAAGAAATGTGCCCCATACTTTGGGGATGGATCTGGCCTGCTGCTCAAAAATGAATGGCACCAGCAAGTCAGTCACTAAAAATATGGAAGTCTTAAGTTGAGTCAGTGTAATTTTTGCCAAGTCAAGTCCAAGTCAAGTCATTGAAGTGACTCGAGTCCAACTTAAGTCTAATTCAATTGACTCAAGTCTACATTATAGCATGTAACTGCTGTAATGCTGGAATTGAAGTGAAGTGGCTTTTCATACCAAAATATCTGTGCAACAATAGGAAATATCTGTGCTATAAAAGAGCTTATTGACAGGTTTTGCCTGTCAATGAAAAGATCCACTAGTAATAGGGCAACAACATGGTGGATATGATGTTGTCTGTTAAAAGGCAAAGATCCTTTTATCCTGTTAAAATTCTACTTTTTGGTCTCATGTTATAATGCCTTTGGACTGGTTTGGAAAGTTAATTGTTGTGTGCTTTGGTATCTGGGTCTTAGAGGGAAGGGAAGTGGGCAGTTTCTTTTGCTGCTATGGCCAACAATCCAGGAGATAGAAACTGCTGTGATTGGGGAAAGCCAGAAAGTGTTTGTGGAGAGAAGTCAGAAGCTATAGAAAAGGGATGGAGGGGCATGGATCCTGTCTTTCCAGTATACCAAACCTGCTCCAAGCGACCTGTCCTCCAGATAAACCAGATGTCAAAGATACAAAACAGCAATTGGGCACTGTATGAATAATGGAAATAAAGAAATTATGATATGCTAGAATCCCTAAATGAGCTAAAATAGAAATGGGGTGGGAAACAATAAATTAACTGGCACCTCACTTATAGCAGATGTAATTTAGGTAGTATGCAAAATTTATAACAACAAAGAGAATTAAAGGGGAGATTGCACGTCAGCCCTTCCTTGCCCCAATGTCCTGTCATGTTATCTATCTGCTGAATAAGTTAGAAAACAAAAGATTGATCTTGGTTTTGCAGGTACATACCTAGACATTACATCTCCTGGCCATACCAGTGTTAACTATTTCTAGCCAGCACTGAAGAATCCATACAACTCCTCTTTTCCCCTTGACAAAGTTATCTCCTGTATGATCTTCTGGAGACTATTCCTACTTTTTATTAGTGAAGAGAGATAATCCTGGAACTACTTTACAACCATAGGTCTTGACATCTACTCCCTCAAGTTGTTTTCCTGCTCAATTCCCAGAATTCCTACCTACTGACCATGCTGGCTATGGGTTGAAGGCCAACACATCTTAAGAATCAATGTTCTCATGATCCTTTCCTGTTCCCCATCTCCAGGTTCTCCCATTATTGGTAACTCCCATGCTCCTTCAGATCCTACCTTTAAGATGGAGAGAAGACCTGCTGGGGGAGAAGGAGAAGATGTATACACCCCACTGTGTCATCCCATTCCTGTTTGTTTCTCAAGCTGCCCTGAAGCCAATAATGAACTGCACTATGTCTAAGTAAGAACACTTCCACACACGCTAGTCCTAGGATCGAATTCACAGCAGGTGCATAGCAGGAAGCTACGGTTAATTATAGCCTTCCAATGCCAGCCTCTCACTGTGCCTTCAGCATGTCTTCCTGCACTCTCTGACCAACAGGAGAAACCAACTCTGTGATTAAGCTGTTTGGAGGCTGATGAGCTTTCTTTGTTCAGCTTCCAATTAAATCTACCTGATGAACAGAAATTCCCACTTCCAGCGCTCTCCAGAGCTCTGAAATTCAATGCAAAACCCTGCCCTCCTTACTCTACCCTACACTTTGATCTCATCGCTCTGACTCAAATTAAAATGTTCACCTATGCCATCCTAAATCAACATTCCTGAGATAGAAAGCAAGGAAGGCCCTGGGTGGGAATAAAAGCAGCAGTCAGTGAAATCTGGGAGGAGGCGTTTCCATGTAACCAACACTCTCCAAGTCTCCTCTTACAGCCACTCCCATGCCATTGAAATATCAAACTACCATACTGCACAAAAATAAAATGGAGTTTGCTAAATGCTGATTCATGCCAAGCATGCATCTAACAGCAACAAGCAGCAGCAAACAGAGTTTGCACGCTCAAGGAAATTTTTTCAGATCTACTTCTTACAAAAAAATAAAACAAAGGTTACCACTTGTACGCATAGCCAGAACAAAGCAGCAGCTATTCAAATCTCTACTTCTCTTTGCTAGTGGCATGGGAGGATCTTCATTTTATGCACTCATACCAAAGAAACCACAGCTTCAATTTGTTACACTTTCTTACAGTTTTATCTAGTGTTGAATTTGGTATTAGTAATTTTCTGCAAACTAAATTTGGGGAGAGGACACCATGCAACACCTGCACTTGCTTAGGGCAAGAAGCATAAAGGCAGCAGAGAAAAATCAGCTGTTTACATTTTAACAGCTGTCTGAGCAGGTGGAGCCATAAAAGCTGGATTAAAACTATCATTAAGTATTGCTAAAGATTCCGCCTCTAGGATTTCAGCTGAGTTTGGCAAAAGACCTCCCTCCCTCTCTTTTTACCTTAAAAAAAACCCCAACACATTCTACAAACTCCTGTTCCAGGAGAAATGAAATGGTTTAACAAGGCGTCTAACCGGTCTATCCTGATGCCGTCAAGTCTTCTCCTGTCAAGCTGTACATCAGCCAAAACCCGTCTCATGCCCTTTGTTTTGTCAAGTGATCATCCTGGTTAAGGATTCAGAAACATACAAAAAGGGGGCAGCAGGTGGAAATACCTTTTCCTGTCTCCTCCTTTCTGTGATTGGAAAGTACATTTGGGAGTAGGATAGATTAGACAAATGCTTTTTGAACTTTAGCAGATGACATGTAGGAGAAACTTATACACACTGCTTGTTGTCTTCTCCAGCTGAAATAAGGGGCACCACTGAACTCTATGGGTCTATCTGAGTACCTGGTATAGGAGGAAAACGACATCAAAAGACTGTTTTGCTGACTATTTTATTCACTGTCTCTGTTCTTGAAGGATACTATTTAATACTATTGTGTGTATATGTGCCTCCAAGTTGCCAGTTGACTTATGGCGACCTCATGAATTTCACAGTATTTTCTTAAATGAGGAATATTCACAGGTGGTTTTGTTCACTCCTCTGAAATACCATTATCACCATCTTATGTTAACAGCCACTCACACAGGTAATGCATTCAAGAAAAGAAGAAGAGAGAAAAAAGAAACCAACACATCCTGTCTCATTGGAAATCTTAGTTTGGAGGCTACAAATCCCAAAAACCCCTCAGCCAGCCCTGCCATGTTGGCTGGAGGATTTTGGGAACTGTAGTCATTTTTTTTTAAATTCAAACTAGCTTCTCCAAATTAAGAATTAATTTGCTTCTCACAATCCTTCCTTCCCAAAGATTTTAAATGCATCTACTCAACAATCAGATCCCTCCCCAGTTTCCATTCCTCATCCCATTTGTCAAAGCACACCATCAAAACCCTACCAAAGCCATCAGATAGAAGGAGCTGTTTAGTTTTGCCTACCTGCAACAGGTGAAGGTCTTGCTGATCCTAGGTTTTCATCCCTCCTCATCAATCCATCTGGTTGCAAATTTAAATCTGCTTCTTCAATAGGGAAAGATCCAACATCTGCTGCATGCTGGACCTCATATTTGGATTCCATTAAGGGAGATACTTCCGTGGAGTTTCCAGCCAGGGACACCATGTGACCATGAGGCTCTTCCACCAGTGTAACTTCATTGGTGTTTTCCATTAGCTCATCAATATTATCCACCAAGGCGCTACCATTTTCCAGAACAGGACTGTGCATCTCCATTTTCTCTGGAAGCTCGATGGCACAAGAGGGTGAGGGCAACAAAAGCTGCTGCTGTGGGTCAATTTGGCTTTCTTCCCCCTTGTCCTTCTCAGTATGAGCCAGGACTTCCAGAGAAGCTGTTTTGGCCACAAGGCTTGCTTCACCCTTATCAGCCAAAAAGAACATTTCTGAACCAGAGTCACAGTCACACGGGGGCTCTTCAGCAATTGGCTGAAGCACTATTCTTGAAGGCACATTTTCCACCTCCTCCCCTTCTTGAGGAAGACTGACTCCTGTGGGTAACTCACAAGGGGTGAGCAGTGGGGCTTCCATTAAGCCAGAAACTCCCCTGGGTGCAGAAATTACACATGGAGCTGAGCCAAAATCAACTTCACTGTTTATCACAGCGTCAGCACAGAGGGCCTTCCCATCCCTCAGAGAGGCATCGTCTGACAGCACAAGCTTTGGCAGATGATCCCCAGCTTCAACAGCTTTCACATTCTCACCAGCTGCTGGGCTGGAGGTTTTTCCCTTTAAGCCATCTTCGGCATTCCCTTCATTCACCTGGAGCTTCTCACCCTGAGCCAAAGCTGGAGACGGCACAGCAGCTGCTGCTGCCAGGACCTCTAATGAAGAAACCACCTCCTTGCCAGGTAGCTCCTGCCCACTTTTAGACAACTGTGGGGATGAGCTCTTCTCACCCAAGTTTTGCTGCCAGTCGACCAAGGAATGCTTCTCTGTTGTTAGGCCAAGGCACTCAGGGCTTCCCTGCTCAGCAACCACAGTCAGTCCTGTTGCTGCCACCTCTTCCGATGCTGCTGTTGCTGCTGCTACTTCCTGGTTTTGTTTGGGTTCATTATTATGAACAGCAGAGGGTGTGCCCATTATATTATCCTGCATGCACTCCATGCCCTTGCCACGAGAAGGCAGGGCAAGGTCCTCAAGGTGCAGAGGTGCCATCTGACCGACAGGGGCTGCTCTGGCATTCTCCTCCTCAGCAAGGGTCAGCCAGGCTTGCTGGATAATATCTTCAACCAGCAAAGCAGAAGCCACAGCGATGAATTCCTGAGCGCTTTTGCTAAACCGGTCCAGCTCACAATCACTTCCTGACATCTCTGCTTGTTTGCCGAGAGTCTCCTCTCCAACAGGGGATGGCACTGCAGGGCTGAGAAAGCATACAGGCAGTTCAGAGGCACCAGCAGAATCAGTGTGCAAGACAGAACTACTACATAGTTCATCTGTGCCAACTTCCTGTTTATGAACGTGGCACAGAGCGACAGCAATGGTAGAATCGGCACTTCCTCTACAGCTGCTGGTTTCAGTTCCCGACAGCTCTGGCTCAAAGGTTTTTTGCTCTTTAGCTGCAATCTGTGTTATATTGTTGTTGGCATGGAGGTTGATGGGCTTTGTGCTTACTGGACTGAACTTATCCCTTTCCACACAGGTATCAGGAGGAGTACCTTGCACTCTGTCACTCAAAGCCAAAGCATCCATCCCAGCATCTACATGTCCATCCTTCCATTCTTCTCCGTTACTGTTGACTTTTACTGCAGGGTCATGTGTTGTTGGAATCTCCAAAATTCCTACCATGCTTGCTGCTAGTGGGTCTGTTCTAGGGCTTAGAACTGAATTATGCTCCTCATTTACCAGGCACTCACAATCCTCAGGACTTTCTGTAAGATCATACTTTTTGTTGTTGCTGTGAACCTCTGATCCTGTCTGTTCACTACTTCTACTCTCAACAGGACTAACATCTGCATTAAGATCCCTAAGCCCATTACCTTGTAAAGACATCACTTCTTCAGGCATATCATCATCCCCACTTTGGCAGGCAGCAATGGCACTACTCACACCAAGGAAAGACACAGAAGGATCTGTCGTGGACACACCACATGATACCACTTCCACCGCCATGGGTCCAGAGGGCTCGCTTTCACTCTCCTCTTTCTCCATACACTGCTGGGCTGTCATGACAACATCTACAGCTCCTGTGCAACTCTTGCATTCTCCTTGCCCCATCACTACATTGACTTCTTTGCAGGAAGCTGGCTGCTTGTCTCTTTCAACTGCTCTTGGTACGGCAGTCTCCGCTTCCTGGTGGAAATGACTTCTTTCACACAGGTTGCCTTTCCCTGAAGCAACGCAGGGGGATGTCATTCCAGCTTCCTTGTTTGTACATCCACAGGAGGGGAGGTCTTCAGTCCCATGAAGGCCACTAACTGGGCTCAGCTCCTCATCACGTTTCTCTGCTACTGCCTCAGAATCTACGGCAGAGGTTAACTCCTCCTCTTCCTCTTTGTGTAGCCTGGTGATTGCATTTTTACTTCTACCACAAGACTTTGGGTTTTCTACATCCTCCAGCTCCAACGAAGCTTTGGGTGTGTTTAAGAACTCTTTCACTTGCTCGCAGCTGCCCTCTTCAAAGCAAGGAGGGACCAAAATCTGGATTGCCTCTAGATCCACTGGGTCAGAAGTATCTCCCTGGTTTCCTTCTGTCATTATTTCACCCAGATCACACTCTGGTGCAGCTGTGTGGCCCATTACTTCAGTGCTTGAACTATAGTCCTCACAGATCTGTCCAGGGTGTGAGTGTTCGCTTGAATTCTGGAAGGCAGAGGGAGAAGAAAGAGGGGGGAAAGATTGATTTAAATGCTATTTTCTGTGTGTCACACTCTGAAAGCACACATGCTAGTCTGTGAGTCTCAAACACTTTTCTCCAGTGCTCCTAATAATTTTTCAGAAAAGCTGCACAACCATTATCCCTAGGAAGGAGTAAGACCAAGAGTTACATGTTCTAATAACTGTGGTGTTATCTTTCTCTTATTGGTTTTCTTGCTTTCTACCCCACCCCAGTTTGTCAACTAGTTTTGCTTGACAGACAATTTTTGGAGAATGGGGAGAAACTCTAGCTCCAACCTGTAACCTGAGGGAGGGAGGGAGGGAGGGAGCCCCACTTCCAAAACCAACACCCTTCTTCTCCCTCCAGAAGGACTACAGCACACTGCTCCAGTGAGCAGAATAACCTCAAGAGTTGCCAAGTTTTCCTTTACAGCAGAAAGCTTTGCATCTTGACTTGAGTCACCTTTCCCTTACTCTGCAAGGACCTGATTGCAAGAAGCTTTGTTGCTCTTTGCTCATGACATGTCTGCCATTTGGAGTGTTCATGTCAGTCTTAATAACTGCTTCTGCAACTGTAGGCAAGTCCAATCTTTTTAAATAACAGGATCTCCCCTGCTCCCTGACCCAGTAAATGGGGGAAAATGCAATAATATCCTGCATGCACACCTATGTTTACTTCTTGCTTTGGAAGACGAAACAAAAAACCAAGTGAATTTTACCCAGCCCCCCCCCTCAAAACTCTCTATCATGAAAAACTGGAACTGCATATGAAATGTGTTTTGTTGTTGTTGTGTGCCTTCAAGTTGTTTCCAACTTATGGCAAGCCTAAGGTGAACATATCATGGCATTTTCTATTGCCATTGCCCCCCCCCCCCCAAGAGGCTGAGGCCACCCAATGGATTTCATGGGAGAATCAAAACTGGTCTCCAGAGTCATAGTCCAATGCTCATGAACTGTGCAGATCTGATCAATTTATGCAATATACAGAAATTTGAGAGACACATATTCTAACCAAAGGTAATGAAAAGGACAACTGGGGAAGATGTGGCAATCCAGATTGTGCTGGAGAACCACTCACATCTGCCTGAGCCACCATAGTCAATAGTGAGGGATCATCGGGGTTGCAGTTTAATAATATCTAGAGGACCACATGTTCTCTCAATCCTGTTATTTAAAAAGTGTACATTTTTTACTCATTTGAAGAGGGGAAATACCATCAAGAGGGGACTTGAGATTTATAGAAATATGAAATATTCTGAAAAGAGAATTTCCCTTCAATAACACTAGAAGACCGGGTGATGATACTAATGGGCAGTACATTCAGGACAGACCAAACATGCATGCTTTTTCCTACATACAATACAATTACATGTTGAGTCTCCCTAATCCAGAATTCCAAAATCCAAAATATTCCAAACACCAAAACTTTTTCCAGAGGTGGCAGAGATAGTGACACCTTTACTTTCTGATGGTTCAGCGTACACAAACTTTGTTTCGTGCACAAAATTATTTAAAATATGATATTATAAAATTACCTTAATGGGTATAGGATATGTGTATATGGTGTATGTGAAACATACATGAATTTTGTGTTTAGACTTGTATCCCACTATGTAAGCATATGCAAATACAGGTATTCCAAAATCCAAAATAATCCAAAATCTCAAACATTGCTGGTCTCAAGCATTTTGGATATGGGAACTCAACCTGTACTGAATTTGCTGACACTGCAATAGCCACTGGTTGAGGCCCATTTAAAAAGGGGACGAATTTTATATGTATCATAATTTTATAAATGGTATTAATATCCAACCTTTATTTCAAGGAACTCAAAATAGTTTCCATGGCTTTCCTCTTCTCCACTTTACCCTCAAAACAACACTGTTAAGCAGGTCAGGGTGACACTCTGACCAGCCCAATTTAATGGCTCAAAAAAGAATTGAACCTGGTTCACCCAACCCCAGGCTTGGGAAAAAAAAATAGAATCGCTTAGCAAGCATAGCCAGTTGCCATGTTGGCTGGAAGGATCTGGAAATTGTAGTCCAAAAAGGAACTTTTCCAAGATGGGCTCTAATTGCATTAAATGCTCTACGACATCAGCTCACACTGGAGATGAAAAGATCCACCAGCACCATGAAAGCTAAATGGTGTCTTGGTCTTCAGATGCAGCCTGTCACTGAATTGTGGAGATGGGAAAGCACACACATATCCACACAAGGAAGGACTCTTGCCTTCCAGCCCTGCTTTTGGATCTCCCAAAGGAACCTGGGAAGGTACTGGACTGGTCCCTTGATCCGATCTAGCAGGAATCTTCTTACCAAGAGAAGGGAGGGAAAACCCAGGAAGATCTTGCATTTGAGCAAGGAGACCAAGGCTGCACCCACAATGCAGAAATAATGCAGTCTGGCACCACTTAAACTGCCATGGCGCAATGCTATGGAATCCTGGGATTTGTATTTTGTTGTTACACCAGAGTTTTCTGACAGTGAAGGTGAAAGGTTTCACAAAACTACAATTCTCAGAATTGCACAGCACTGAGACATGGTGGTTATACTGGTATCAAACTGCATTATTTCCACATTGCAGATGCAGCCCAAGTCTACAAAAACTTATTCTACAACATCTTTCACTCTGTTAATCTCAAATGTGCTACAATATACCTTTGAGTATAGGAAGTCCTCTCATAATGCACATCCGGGAGCCAGCAAGGCATAGTGGTTAGAGCATCGATCTACCACTCTGGAGATCAAGATTCAATTCTCAGCTCAGCCATGAAATCCACTGGGTGACCTTGGGCAAGTCACATACTCTCAGCCTCAGGGGGCGGCAAACCCCCTCTGAGCAAATCTGGCCAAGTAAACCTCATGATAGGCTCACCATAGGGTTGGCATAAATCTGAAATGACTTGAAAGCAACCATACATCTAGCTAGCTATCTCTCTGCTTCCAAGACTTCAGTATGCTCATTGCCCCACACATATTCGAAGTCTACTTTTGCAGACCTAAGGACTAGAAATTGGCCTTATAAACAAGATGCATATGCATTTTTCAGAACGCTAGATACAGCACTCCAGTTCTGTGTTCATAGAGGGCATAGGCAAGGAAGCTTTGGCCTTTTTGCCCCAAATGCTGCTCAGAGAAAGAGAGTTTGGAGGAATAAAGGTCCCCTGCCAACCTTAAGTATCAGCACAAGCAGACATGTTGAAATGAAGCCTCCACTGAGTCTAGCAGCTGTCAATTCTGAGCCAAACACGGAAACACTTGAGATAGTTCTCAGCCAGCAGCACAAGCAAACACAGACAAAAGTGACACTTGTTCTGGAACACAAAAGTGTTCCATAGAGATTTGGCAGAGGCCGAAAGGATGGGGGGGAGAGAAGGAAGGGGAATGGAGAATGGGAGAGTTTGCTGCCGTCCTTGCAATGAAGTCATTCTGCTTCGACAGACTAAAAAAACAGAGCCCTCTTCTAGAGGAAGCCAGCCGGCCTCTCAGCTGACCCTCTCTGCGCTAAAATGAAATAATTGCCGGCCCCGGTCCAAATTCAAATTAGATTAGATGTGAAGCAAACCAGTCCTCAAAAGGAAGGCCATCTAAACATAGCCTTTCCGATTTGTCAGACACGATGTACTCATCCAGTGCTTGTGCTATCAAATAAAAAAGAGCTGGTGTGATCTGGCACAGGCTGAATTTCACTGCTGACCAACAAACCAGTGGAAGCACCAAGGATCAATTTAAATGGGTTTTCTTTCTCTCTCTCACACGCACACGCACACTTAAACTGAACAGTACTGAACATTTTGAGTTGATAGGACCTAATGGAATCCAGAAGATCTAATAGTTTAATAGGTGACTACTATTGCAATATTGATTTCTCCAAGACCTTTTTTCCCCCTTCGGGCATTTTATGTGGCTGTTTGTTATATTTATTTATTTCCCACTCTCCCCTCAGAATTGGAACTCAAAGCAGCTAACAATTTAAAAGAACAATACAATTAAAAACATACAAAAAAGTGAGCATTACAATATTACAGTTTTAAAACAAATCATGCAATAAAAGACTAAAATACAATTTAAAAAGATAAAAGCTCTGGTTGATAAAGAGAGGTGAGTATGCTGGACCAACAGAATGAAGTGTCTTCTTCAAGTGGCAGATTCTGGATACCAATAAAAGGTAGCATGCTATTAGCTATAATGCCATTACACTATCCAGGTAAGCCATAGTATAGATATCAGACCAATGTGCCTTGGACCAGACCTGTCATAGAAAGTCGATGCTACAGCGGGAAAACCTCCCACGATCTCATGCTCTCCAGATGTGTTGAACTACTAATCCCATCTTGCCTTGCCACCATGGCCAACGGGAGTTGCAGTCAAACATATCTGAAGGATGCTAGGTTGGGGTAAAGCAGGGGTAGGCAACCTTTTTGAGTCGGGGGCCGGGTTGCTGTCCCTCAGACAATGGGGGGGGGGGGGGCCAAGCACCAAAAATTAATTAATTAATTAATTAATTAATTAAAATTTAAAAAATATATGCATGCACACTCTCTCAGCCCCAGAAAAGCCATGGCAAACCCCCTGTGGAGATTTTGCCAAGAAAACCCCAAGAACAATAACAACAATAATCAATATTATCATGGCGGGCGGCGGCGGCAGCAGGACCGGCCTAGGGCCAGTCCAAAGGCCTCGGGGGACCACATCCAGCCCCTGGGCCTTAGGTTGCCTACCCCTGGGGTAAGGTGTTATAGGAGTCAGGGGTGTGCACATGCCCATGGGTTCTAGTACCCTCTATTTCTCCAAAGGCCCTGTCCCCAGAACACTAACACCATGTCATGCCTCTCAAAGGGGAAGAGAAAAGTTTCATCCATCCATGAGCAGAAATGAACAGGCAGTAACTAAATGGCAACACAGAAATGCTTTAAATAAATGGGATGTGCTGAGACGGCAAAGTGCTTTTTTCTCACCATGTCCTGGTGGTTTTGTATATGCATCTGGAGGCAGATGATGTCATTCTCCATGTTAGATCCTACTCCTTTCCTGATTTCAGTTGTCAAAGTGTAAACATTTAACCCTCGGTGGTACTTGACAACACAGTACTCCTCAGAATGTATTGTTTGAGATAAGGTGCTCCAGCAGTACGGTTCACTAGCTCCTTCCCTGAAATTATGCAAAGAAAGCAGGAATTATCAGACTGAAGAAGCAAACAGTAGTGAATGATGACCGACTTTAGTGTTATTTTACGTATTTTAATTTTTATTAATAATTTTTTTTAAGAAGTTGTGTAGGGCTAGGCAACCTTTTTCAGGCAGGGGCCGGTCCGCAGAACAGCTCCCTTCCAGTGGGCCGGGGGGTGGAATGGCAGTGTGCGCACACGCCGCCACTGCCGCTGCCGCGTGCGCTCCACAGCTGCCGCCGCATGCGTGGCGCCCGCCATTTTGTTTTGCCAAAATGGCGGCCGTGACGCATTTGCACATGCGCAGGAATACTGTGCATGCGCAAACTCGCCGTGGCCACCATTTTGGAAAACAAAATGGCAGGCATGACACACGCAGCTGCACAGCGGCCAAAACTCGCAGCGGAGGCAGGAGGCCGATAAGCGTGGGGCCCCGGGCTGGAACCAGCCCGTGGGCTGTAGGTTGCCGACCCCTGAGGTAGGGATCTTAAGGCCTTGGAACAGTAATGCCTAAGCACAGAGATAGTTGCAGCTCATCTGTATACTTTTTCCCATCACTGTTTGCTGAAATCGCTGTGAGCATTAAAAAGCATCCAGGTATGGGGAGAGACAGCAATCTTTTAACTAGCAGTGTGCACTTTGTGATGTGTGCAGTGGTACCTCATATAGACAGTACAGGGATAAAGGGGAAGAGGAATAACTACAGAGATGGAGTAGAAGGATCCACAGTTGTTTGCTGCAATGTATGTGCCAAGTTTGTCTTCTTGCCAAAAAATCCTCACCAACTATAAATGTAGTAAGTGCAAATTTGTAGCACTCTTATAAGAGAAGGTCAGTAGATTACAGCTACTTATTGAGTTCCTTCAGTGCATCAGAGAACATGAGGACTTCCTGGACAGAACACAGGCAGAATTGATCCTACAGACCCAACTACCAAGGAAAATGAAGAAGCCTCTAGCAGTGAGGAAACACTCTGGAGAACAAGAGGTCAGGATCAAACCATACAAAAGGGAGTCAGAACCTCTCTAAGCAATTGCTTCCTACATCTTCATGAGGGTAGGAGCAGTGTAGATGCTCAAAAAGGAACTCATTAACAATAAGGGATACTACATGCAAGGGAGGAATCAAATTAACTGTCAACCACAACAAAAAAAGAGGATATTGAAAAGAATGCAACAGATCTTTGTTGTTATGTGCCTTCAAGTTGTTATGGGTTTTTCATCAGCAATCTCCAGTACTGCGATCTAAGTAAAGCTTTACTGCCTAGATCTTGCTGAATGCATAAAATTCAGACACAGACCATAACTATTGATGAACAAATCCTATGGAACCAATTCTGGTAGCAGATCGCAACTGTTGTAATAATGGATAACAATGTTCTCCTTTATTTGCCAGATCTGATTCAAACTTATCTTGGTAGCTGTGCTCCATCCAGCTCTGGAATGGAAAACTGTGTAATCTATTCCAGAGCTGCTTTACAGCTTAAGGAACTTGTAAGCCTCTTCATGGCACTTAACTTTATTATATTTCAATAATGATAGGCATTATATATATGAGAGAACGGAGGATTGTCCCACAAGATGAAGGATGCCAAGTGTGCAGATTTAAATACACCTTTTCAAATTACATTTATAGAAAGACAGTATTCAGTGAGATCAAAAGGTCCTGGCAGAGCCTTAAAGATCCCTTTTATCACTTAGGTTGCTGACACACTGCAGAAGTAATGCAGTTTGACCCCGCTTTACTTGTCACAGCTCCATCTTATGAAATCCTGGGATTTGTAGCTTGTTGTGGCACCAGAACTCTCTGACAGAGGAGGCTAAGTATCTCACAAAACTATAGATCCCAGAATTCCATAGCTCTGAGCCATGGCAATTAAAGTGTAAAAAAAATTCTACCATGTAGATGCAGCCTTAGTACAACCTTTGTCAACCCAATGCCTTCTAAAGGTGTTGGCCCCAATGGGTGAGGATGATGGGGTCGTAATCTAAAATATCTACAATATTTCAAGTTGGGGAAAGCTGGCTTCATGCTTCCTTCATACCACCTGACTCACAGTGACTTGAAGAGGGATTATAAGCACTTAGATTTAAGATGGTTAAAGCAGCTTAGGAAAGTTCTGCTTGGCAGTTGACTTACAAGTGGAACCAAGAGAGTTAGAGATAAGAGAACATAGCAACCCGCTCTCCAGGGTTTCAATCCGGTCTACTCCAGCCCTACATGGAGATGCCAGAGTTTGAATCTTGGACCATCTGCATATAAATCCTATAAATCCTTCCTGTCCAATAGGATGCTAATAATCACAAGGACAATGGTCACAATCTAGCACACACGGCACATAAACCTACTTTGGACTGGAGTTGAGCAATTCCCAAATTAGGAGTTTAAGAACATTAGGGCATCACAAGAAATATATTCAACCAAAGGTTGACCACCCAGTCTCCACATGACTGCCTCCTCTGAAGTTATCTGCTGCCAATCAGCCTTCACTAGCAGCAAAATCATTCTGCCATGCCTCTCTGTCCGATGCAAGGATGAAAGGTTCCCCATCACCAGAAGCAGCATAACTAAGATGACAGCCAATGATCAGACAAATAAATGATAAATGAGAGGAAGCGCAATCCTCTGAGGATGAATAATTTTCACTCTTGTGCATTTGAACATTAAGTGTGGTGTGCTTGTGTAACAGAGCATCATCCTTTCAATCTGTATAGGAGGGGAGAAGTCTGCCAATTTTATTAGCAGTTTGGAGAAACATGAACACTGGCACTACAGCATGAGTGAGCAATGGAATACCCTCCAGATGTTGCTGAATTATAATGAGGGATGATGGGAGATGAAGTCTATTGACATCTGGAGAGCCACTAATTTCACATGCCTACATTACAATTGTGTCAGTCTCTTGAGAACTCCTGGTCTCTTTCTGGGTTCAATCCAAAGGGCTGAATTTAACCTCTGAAATCTAGGATGTGATCTCCTACATCACTTCCCTCTCTTCTTTCAAGATGGGAACTGATCTGAAAGAAATGGCAAGAAGTTGGGGGTCCAAATAGTTGCTCTCTCCAGCTACTTTATCCATGGTTTTAACACTAGCACTAACCGTTAGAACTAGAATCTAAAGCTAGATTTGAACACTTGATTACAATAACTCTGCTTACTGCTAACCATAGTTAAATTGAGTGCATAGACCATCTTTAACCATGATTAAGGCTTGTAGGAGAATTTAGGGAAATGCATACATGGGAAGAGGAAACATGCACAAAGTCCATGAGTCCTGCAGCATGGTCCAAAGACACACCATGCAGTAACTTCACTGAAGCTAGGCAAATTTGAGTGTGGCCAAGGTCAACATGGAAGACTTTTTGGAAGTCCCTTGTGTGGTCCTTAGAAGGAATATAAATGTAATAAAATAAACCACTACAAAATTCAGAAAATCCTCCTTACTCTGTAAGGAGTTGATGCAGCTTCTGATGGCCCCTCTCCAAGGCCAAACCTACAGGAGTAGCTCCTTCCCTATTGGAAACAGAAAGGGCTTCTCTTCCACCAGGTTTCTGCAAGAGGAACCATGTCAGCCGCAGCAATCCCAGCCTTACTGCAAAATGCATCAATGTCTCCCGGGAAACATTCTCTGGAAATAAAAACAGAAGAAAACAAATATGTTAGCGTCATTTCTATAATCCTTCACTCCCAACTAGATGCAGATGGAAGCACATATACACATGTGCATACACTCCAAATGTTCCGATTTGGCATGGATAGTCCCAATTAATCTTCTACTGTCCCACTTTTTCAACAGCTTTTACAATGTCCCAGTTTCTGTCTCCTCCTACTACTTTCTCCTTTCATCCTCAGTTTGCTTCAGTTGCTGCAAACTGAGTTCAAAGTGCAAAGGTAGCTCTCACTCAGCTGACTCTGCAGGAGGGAAGAGGATGAGGCAGAGTGTTGCCCTTCCCAGTAGACTCAGGCAAAAGCAAACTGCTACATCTGCTCCTAGCTGGTGTGCTCTTCCTCATTAATAACCCTTGCTGTCTTGACCACATTCTGATATTGCTTGACATCACACATCCCAGTTTTCATCTGTATAATGTCGAAGGGTATTCATGTACACATGCAGGGGGAAAAGCTATAACTAAGGGATAAAGAGTTATTATAAAACAGGAGAGGCCCTAATACTGAAACACCATGAGCCCTATTCACTTGATCTTAGCTAAAAGGCCAAGAAGCAATCATATCATACTCCACTTGACTATGCTTCTATCTTGAATCCAAAGATAAGCTTTGTGAACACATTTTTGACTATAGTGTCCAACTGGACAGGCAGGAAATTAATAACTCAAATTTTCCAAAATTTTTACAAATTTGACCATCAAAGGGCTCTTTCCTTAGCAAAGCTTACACTCTCAAAACTTAGGCAAGCTTTTACAGCGCTTCGCTTTCAAATCTGACCTACAGCTGATAGATGTCAGATATTTTCAGACCCCTTTGAACCTCTGTGAATTTGTGGGGGCCCAGAAATTGACGGTGTGCCTCGTTATTTGTTCTTTTGTTCATTATATTCTGTACCAAGAACCCAATTTTGGAGATCTATTCTATCTTACCTACGTTCTAACACTGTTCCAGAAAAGTTTTTCTGTCTCCTGTCTGATACTGACCCTATGGTAACTCACAAGGTTTCCTTTTTTGCCTTGGCAGCAATAAAAATTCAGGCAGGATTTATCATTGATATTGCAATTGATCACTCTGACGTTGCTGTTATCTAATCACAGTATTATTTATATGCAATGTTGTTTTAATTGAACAGTTTTTAAAAGTATTCAAGATCTATATACTATTTATTTTAAGCTGCACTTTTCTACTGTTGTAGTTTTATATTGCACTTATTTATTGTGTATGCCAATGGCCTATGGCCTAAACATTAATAAATTACTATTACATTGGCCCTATTCAGGCATTATATACCCATGTTTGCTCCATATGTAAGGAAGAGGAACAATCTAGCTCTCTCTCCCCCAGTAATTTCTATAACCAACCTCCAGTTATAGGATTCTATTATTTCTTTTTTCAAAAAAAAAGGTTTATTAAAACATAAACATTTTCAAACTCTTCAGCCCAGTTATTAAAGGACACGTGGCTTGAAAACGAGTGGACAATAAGCTTCCTATGATATTTGTTTGTATTATGGACTTTAAATTTATATTTATTTCATGTTAATTATCTGCTGCTTTTGCATCAGAGCATATATTATATTCCATTTTCATTACATAATTATTAGTTGTGTATATTACATTAGTTACATTGTTTATTTATTGACTTTGGATGTTGTCTTATTTTGTGTTTTGTATTTATTACTTTCTTCATGGGCTTGATTATATTTTTCCCAGGAGTTGATTTGGTGTTTTGCAACTTTTGTAACTGTAGCAGACTTTGGGTTATTTCAGACAATCCTTTTAACTACAATAGTCATGCCTCTTTTACAGAAAAGGGAGAGAGGCAGTCATAATCATTTTGCACTTTTTTTCCCATCTTTTGTCAAGCTTTTTCTTCTTCTTACCAGTTAAGAGGAAAAAGACAGAACATGTGTATAGAGTCTTTTGATCAGTAAAATTAGGAGCCTGTTGTTTGGCAGCACTTTCTGGGGTCAGAATTTAAAAGATGAGGCCAACCAAATAAGTGGAAGTTTTTGTCATTGTCTAAATTATGCCATCTGGAGATGGTGAAATTAAAATCAAAATATACCTTTTGTGTAATAAACTAATGTGGTGTAATCATCTGTGTTAGGCTTGGACTCCAGGAGACCAGGGTTCAAATCTCCACTCAGCCATGGAAACCTACTGGGTGACCTTGGCTCAGGGAAGATGGAAGTACAGTGTGTCCGCACCTTATGTGGGCTTGCCATCCATGGCTTTAAGCTTACATGGATGGCAAGCCCTGCATCTTTCAATAGCATGCATGCCCACGCACACCAGCAGCAGCCATTAACAATGATGGGATTAGAGGTCCCGTGTTTTTTTGCACATGCAGGACAGGTCCAGAACGGATCCCCCGCATATACAAAGGGCCCACTTTATTATACTAAATGAATTTTGATTTGAATAAACAAGTTTTTAAGGAGACATCTGCATGCAGACATCAGTCCTGTTGAAAGACGAGTTGCATTGGACTTGTTTTTGTGGCAAGTTTCTTCAGAGAGGAGTTGCCATTGCTATCCCCTGAAGGTGAGAGAGTGTGATTTGTCCAACATCATCCAGTGGGTTTCCATGGCTGAGCCAGAATTCAAACCCCGGTCTGCTACTAAGCATCAGCCATTCCAAGAGGCTGCAACAAAAGGAGATGGGAAGCAAGACATCTCCATCCATTCCACTGAAAGACTGATGTGCTTCATCTCTCTCTCTCTCTCTCTCAACTCTTTTTCATCAGATCATGATTAAAACCACCATACAGTACAACATTAAGGATCTGTGTTTATATTTATTTATTTTTCGTCTTCCTTACCAATGCTTTTTCCTTTTGTGTTATGTCCTTTTAGACCAGTAGTTTCCCCCAACGTTGTTCCTCCAGGTGTTTTGGACTTCATCTCCCAGAAGCTCTAGTCAGCTTGGCCAACAGTCAAAAATTCTGAAAGCTGAAGTCCCAAACATCTGGAGGACCAAAGTTGGGGGATCACTGTTTCAGACTGTAAATTTACAGACAGGAACTGTGTTGTTTTCACCAACTGTACAAAGAGCAAGCTAAAAATGCTTCAAGTGATAAGACCAATTATTGTAAAAGGCATGGGCTAGGTGGTTTAATTGGGCTCAAATGTAGATGAATGTTGGGTCTGAACACAATCCCAGCTAAAAAAGGGGTAATAATATAATTTAAGGAATAAAAAAGGTAGGAAAGAATGACTTTTGCCCCTTCAACTACCTAGTCCAGAACCGTCAGTCCAGTCACAAATCATCCAACATGATGATCAAATGTTGCACTGGGCACACAAAGAACTTACCATTTAGAGCGTGATCTGTCCCCAGTACATTCCACTCTGGTGGCAACTTCAAGTGACGAAATGCCAGAGTCACTTTCTCATCCAAAAAGTCCATGTCCCCAGCAGGTGGCCTGGACTGGTCCAAGAATCTTGTAAAATTGAGCGCCTGCTGGTTCCCAGCACAGGTTGCCAAGAACTGAGCTGCATCATAAGCTTCATCCTGAACAAACTGCAAGCTCTCCTCTGCCACCACCAGAATTGGGTGGTCTTGCTTAGCAGCACAGAGGGAGACTTTCACGGTCTCACAGCAGTCATGGCCTGTGGGCAGAACATATAATCATTATCATCACATCAATTTATATCCCACTTCTTTTTCTAAAGTTAGAACTCAAAGCAGCTTACAATTTAAAACAATACATCATTGAGAGACTCCATTTGCACAAAAATTTTGGACATTCTAAATCTGTTCCTAGCACCATTTTAATGTTATTTACATCACTGACAGTGCATCTAGTTTACATTTAAAACGTAGCAGGTACATTTAGCAGACTAGTCAGGGACACAGGGAGAAGATACTAAGGCTATCCCATATTTCTGCATTACAAATGTAGCCATGCTTTTGAGGCGGGGAGAACTTTTAAGAATTTCAATTTGCTGAGCTTAATTTGAATTAACTCTATCCAACCACAGACCATAGTAGATAAGTGAAGGTGACTTTCGGCTCATTGTTGCTTCCTGGATAAAGGATGCCCTTTTTTTGTGAAACCTGATGGTGCTCTTTGCCCTAAGACCCAAAATGTTAGGTTTTGAACATTCTGAAAGTAAGTCTCTTGAATTTCCATCATTTAATGACCTTCCCGGTTGGGATGAGGCTAACTCAAAACAAGGATTCATGCAGAGATGCAACATAAAACCTTACTGAGAGCAAGGAATTCTTCTGTATATCAGCACAATGATTGCCTAAAACATCTGATCAGTGAAGAATTATCAGTTCCACAGAAAGATGATGGCTAATATAAAAAGATGAATAATCCTCCTGCTCTCTCTCTCTCTTTCTCACACACACACACACACACACACACAAAAACACTGCCAAATTTAAATCAACTTTCACAGCCTGTTCTACTATGGTTTAACAGTACAAGGAAAGCAAGTCCAAACTCAAGGCATATGAAGTCAAGTGTCCAACAACAAAGTAGGAGGTGGAAGTTTCACATTTTCAGCATGGCCACTGTTCTGGAATTGTCAACCAAACTCCTTTGATTATCTGGTTGGTAGTTCACGTTCACCATAGGCTTTGCTTTCTGCTCTCTCTTATTCTCTTGCTCTCTACTCTGCATCCCGCTGCTGCCTTGACGTCAGGACCTCTTGTACCAGAACAGCAAAAATCATTCACTAATTACTGGAAAAGTTGCTCTGCCTATTACCTCAGTCTCTTTGTGTATGAATCAACCCTTATTCTTTTCTTCTTTGTATTTAATTATATAAATGAGTTGGAGGACTTCCCACCTCACCCAAACAGGCTTGAAAATTAGAACTGTTCACTGAACGATGGCAGCTGAGAAAGTCACTCTTCCAGCAATATGGGGAAGGAGGTGCTTTGCTCACAACTGGAAAGAAAATGGCAATTTCAGGCTTATAAGTTTAATTATGACTTCATAAGCAAAGGAAGAAAGCCGATAGAGAAGTACTGGTTGTATTATCATCATGATCGTCATCACCACTACCACCATCATTACTATCAGATGGTTTTGGCCGCTTCACTCCCCTCATCAGATATAAGATAGAAAACAAAGAAGGATTGCTAATATGAAGTCAACAAAGTTGAGGTGTAGGTTTTGTCTTCCTCAGTTTTGCTCAGAAAAAGCAGAAGATCTTCATATAGTTGACCCTATCAGAAAACAAAGGCATTACTATCTGAGCCACCTATGGAAAAAGTTTTGGATTTTCAAATAAGGAATACTCAACCTGTATTTCTAAATGATAAAATATAATTACAGTGGGTCCTTGATATCTGCTGGTGTTTGGTTCCAGGAACCTTCGTGGATACCAAAATCCATGGATGCTCAAGTCTCATTAAATACAATGGATAATAAAATAGTGTCCCTTATATAAAATGGCAAAATCAAGATTTGCTTTTAGGAATTTATATATATTTTAGAATATTTCCAAGATGTGGATGGTTGAATCCATGGAGAAAGAATCCATGGATATGGAGGAGCAATTGTATAATAAGAGCACCCTGGGACGGTGCAGACGTAAGCAGCAATTGCCAATCCTACCCTAGCTCTCCCAGATGGGAACAAGATGACAAATTGGATTTAATAAGTTCAAAGAAGCGTCCAGCTACAACAAAGAAGTTTAATATGTTCCTCGAGGGCAAGGTATACATTCCCTTTTAGATGCTTTGATGTCCTCATTCCCTTACAGCCAACAAAAATTTCAGACTTAGAGGGATGCTCAACTCTTTCCCCAGGACAAGATTTTGACTTTGGAAATTAGTTCAAAAGAAAGGAAAGAGACTCGATAATGACTGTAGCAAAGACCTAAATCACTCCAGGAGCATCTTCTCATCTATCCAAATCGGCACTTTAAAATATCTCTCCATTTCAGCCCCAACCGGAATGTCATTTACTTTTAAGACCCTACAAAATATATCAGGTTACTGCAAGAAGCGCTTCGCTATTTGTACAGGTATAAGGGAAGACGTATAACAAACTTATGTCTATTAAAAAAATAGCCTGTCTCAGAGAGAAATGAACTTCTGACAGTAATAGGTTTTGCTAGGCCTCTTCATTGCAAAAGTTGTTGAGTAAAAAAAAATGAAAAGAACTTCAAACAATTTTAAAATCATTTTCTCTCTCCCCTCTCCCTCCCACCTCCTTCTCTCCAAATGCAAGAAAAGGGTTAAGTAAAATCTTACAAGTATTTTTCCTAAGTCACCTGTATGCCTTTAGGCCCTCTGCACATAAAACCTCAAAGTAATGCCATTGGGAATAGGAGCCAGAACAGGAGTGTAGCTTCCATTCTCATGCACTCTCCAATATAGATTGTGAGATTTGAGGATTAAATACAGTGGGCCCTTAGTACCTGCTGGGGTTTGGTTCCAGGACCCCCTGTATCTAACAAAATCCATGGATGCTCAAGTACCATTAAATACAGTGGCATGATAAAATGGTGCCTCTTATAAAAATAGCAATATCAAGTTTTGCTTTTTTGGAATTTATACATTTTAAAAATATTTTCAAACTGTGGATGCTTTGGACTTCAGTTCCCAGAATGCCATACAATTGGTCAAAATGGCTGAGCCTTCTGAGAGCTGGAAGGCCAGAGTTTGAGAATCAGTGGTCTAGAGTGATAGAAAAGGAATCAAGCAGAAATAAATCAGGATCACCTGAGTCATTCGCAGTGGCATCACTAGGGTTGGTGTCACCTGATGTGGGGCAACAGCAACATCAGTAGATGCTCCTGCCCTCCCTCCTTCCCTTCCTCTGCTTCAGCCAGTCAGCCACAGAAAGATCTGAGTAGCTGGACAGGTTGCAGGCAAGCCTGGGAGATAAGGGAGGGCAAGAGAAGGCTCTGCAATGGGAGCATCTTCCCCCATTTTGCAGAGGCACTCTAGCTGGCACTGGAGGATGGATGCACTAGATGGATGGATAAATGGATGGATGGTAAGTAACCATCTGACCCACACACCCCTAGTGATGTCCTTGGTCATTTGCCAATCACATAGGAACCCGCCTTAATAATAATAATAATAAAAAAACCTGGGGTCCATATACTCTACACCAGCCTTTCACAAGCTGCCACATTCAAGATGTATTGGACTGCAACTCTCATCACTCCTAGCCAAAGGCCTATGGTGTCTGAGGGTGGCAGGCATCATCCAACCCATCTGGCAAGCATCAAGATGGAGAAAGCTGGTCTACACTGACTGGGGTTGAAGCAGTGCCATTTCTCAGCCTTCCGTGGAGATACCAAGAGTAGAACCTGAAACATTTGATATGGAAAGTATTAGCAATACCATTGAGTCGTGACACTTTACACAAACCATGGTTAGTCTTTTAATCAAGTGTTCCAAAAACTAAGATGGTCTCACTTTCACAGACACTTCTGCATTCTGTGCATTGATATGATAAGAGACAGAGGTTTTGCTACTGTATTAATGATGGAACTTGATTGACAGATTGCCCTTTGGCTAATGATAAAACAATCCAAGTAGCCCCTGTATAGTTTAATATAGAATGGGCAATAGAGAGAGTGGGGAGGTGGCATTAAACATGGACTGCAAATAATACTTCATCAAGATCTGCTAGAACAGATCTGTTTGTCCAGAAGTGCCACAAATTCACCAAATCATGTGCCAGCCACATCACAGATTTGTTCTCCTTGGAAAGGACCCCACCAAAAATATTTGCCTGCTGACTACTCACGAGTATGGTTTCTGTTCCAGTAAGACTAGAGCATAAATGCAAGGAGAAGCCCTTCTCCATGCTAGAAGATGCATGGAAACTCTAGCTAGCCCATACAACACAGTGACTACAGATAGTATTGCCATTTAGATGAATGTGTAAGTTCCTCTTCAAAGCAAATATAGCCTCCAAAATGAGAAGCAGCACAAGAAAGTGTCAGGAGCTTCCTCCAGTGCAGCACTAAACCTCAGAGATTCTTGGAAAGCCATGAGATTCGTCAGTGGTTTCTGAACATCTAAGGCCTAATGCAATGGATATCTGAATATCTCTGAATATCAGAGGCCTAACTGCCATCCTACAATGCCACCCCAAAGTTATCATGAGTACAGTGGACTTTATCTTCTTCCTCACTGGATTGGTGGCAGGGCAGGTATAAGACCAAACTTTGGCAGTCTCCTCCCAAATTTCTGGGAGGAAAGGGAGGCTGAATTGTCTCTCCTACAAAACTCCTGAAATAGCAATTATTCTTTTCAGGACTTTACCTTCTAAACACACACACACCCAGACACACACACACACACACACAATTTGAAATTCAAAAAAGGAAGCAATCTTCCACCTGTTTCATTTTTATTATTGCTGTGTGCCTTCAAGTCATCTCTGACTTATGGTGACCCTAAGGCAGAACTATCATGGGGTTTTCTTGGCAAGTTTCTTCAGAGGGGATTTGCCATTGCAATCTTCTGAGGCTGAGAGAGTGTGACTTGCCCAAGGTCACCCAGAGAATTTATTTATTTATTTATTTATTTATTTATTTATTTATTTATGGCATCTTTGTTTAACCTGTATGACTCACAGTGTCCTGTAACCTAATGAAGTTGCCTACTCCTAGTTGAGAATCAGCAAATCCTAGAGTTACAAGTAATGCCAACGACCATCCAACCCAACCCCATTCTGTCATGCAGGATGACACAACCAAAGCACTCCTGACAGATGACCATCCAGCCTCTGTTTAAAAATCTCCAAAGAAGGAGACTCCACCACTCTCCGAGGAAGCACTGTCTTCCACTGTCGAACAGCTCTTACTGTCAGGAAGTTCCTCCTAATGTTGAGGTGGAATCTCTTTTCCTGTAGCTTCCATCTATTGCTGCGTATCCTATTCCCAGGAGCTGCAGAAAACAAGCCTGCTCCATCTTCAATATGACATCCTTTCAAATATTTAAACAGGGATATCATATAACCTCTTAGCCTTTGCTTCTCCAGGCTAAACACAGCTAGCTCCCTAAGCCACTCCTCATTGGGCATTCACCATTTTGGTGATATTTTCATTTTCACCATTTCAGAGAGGCAAATCTTGCAAATTATGCTCTGCTGTATTCCAAAAGGGTGATAGTCATCCAAGCAGCCACCCTCATCATCATGTTGCATGGAGACAAAACACTGTTGAGCTAAACAGGCACCACTGGAAGTCTTGGGAACACATGATTTCATATCCTCTCCAGCCAGGACTGGAAGCCAGACTTTCCAAGATCTCCTATTTTAAGGACTCCGATCCCACAGAGAAAACAATAGGAGTTCAGCTTCAGCAGCTATTTTAAGTCTTCACAGAAAACACAGACCAGTGTTTCTTCTCACTGAAAATAACTTTATTAATTGCAGCTCACAAAGTGGTGCCTGAACTCTGGGGTCCATGCATGCCAAAGTGTTTTGCTGTTGCTGTTATGTGCCTTCAAGTCAACACCAACTTACAGTGATCCTATCATACTGCTTTCTTGGAAAGATTTATTCAGTGGGGAGTTTGCCACTGGTTTCATCTTAAGCTGAGAGAATGTGACTTGACTAAGGTCACCTAGTGGGTTTCCATATATGAAGAGGAATTTGAGCCTAGTCTCTCAGAGTCCTAGCTGGGCATTCAAACCACTACCCCATACTGTCTCTCCCTGATGAACTGGCTCATGCATCTCTAAATATATTGTTTTCTACAATAGTTTACTACACATACACACACATAGTTCAAAGGCAGGAAGAAAGTGGCTTCAGCATACACAGGCTAAAAAACAATTCACTTTTAAAAAGTGACTAGTTCCAATTATAATTCAAACCTCTACCTTAGCATAAATCCATTTGTTAGTTCTAACTAAATCAGAGACATTTAGTCAGTGGGATATTCGCAAGTGTGATTTACCATTGATTCAATGGATCTCAACTGGGACCAACAAGGACATTATATTTCTAGTTTTTGGTGTTTTTTTTATGTAATTTATCTTCCCATTTCTCTTTTTGGGTTTTTTTATGTAATTTATTTTCCCATTTCTCAAAATAACTATCATGATTAGATTTTAGTTCCCTTTTAGGAATATGAATGCTTCAAGCTGCCAGTACGTGGTATGCACTCTTTCCTGCTCTCTCTGCTGGGTTGTCTCAATATTCACTAGCAGAAACCAGCAGGTGAACCACATGATAATTCACCTCCACCATTTAATGAAGCCACATCCCAATAACTAGAAAAACATTATACTTACACCACAAATCAATGACCTTCATACTCATTAATTTGCAGCATAACATAGCGTATGTCATTGGGAGAAAGAATTAATGGTGAGTGGTGTAGCGATTTGAGTGCTGGACTATGTCCCTAGAGATCAGGGTTCAATTCCCTGATCAGCCATGGAAATCCACTGGGTGAGCTTGGGCGAGTCACACACTCTCAGCCCCAGAAAACATAGGGTCGCCATAAGTAGGAAAATACTTGAAGGCATACAACAACAGCAGCAAAGGGGCTTCCAAGTTTTGTATACAGCCTAGTTTTATATAGGGTCAGCAACTAGAAGACCCTGGGTCAAATCTAGCGTTATAAGAGATGCTTCCCTATCCACCAGCAGTTGACCCAGAAGCAGCTTTTGCCATGGCAGGAGTATGCATATTATTGGCCAGACATTTTAAGGAGGAAGAAGCACACATGCATTCTACTTTCCTTTCTAGCCTTTTTTCCTTACAGGAAAGCCACTCACGTGCTTTACAGTGCTCTTAAGGGGCTTCGCTTATGTTCCGTTTTTAAAGGGGGAACGGAATGATGTATTCCATAAGAAAGTGTATTTTTAAACCAAGCCCACATGACTATTACTTTGAAGTGACCATTTCTTATACAACATGTTTACTCTTCTGGCCTTACAATACAAAGAGTATTTCATAAAGGAGGAAGAAAAACAGCACATATTCCTTTTTTAAAACCCTGATGAGTAAAATGGAGGGTTTGAAGTGTCAGTGGCAAAGAAGAAGCAAAGCCAACATAAATTTCCTTTTTCACATTTACATAAATGGGCACAAACGTGCAGAAGATTCATTTAAAAACACACACATGACACAATCCTCTTGCGAGAGATTAAGTTTTAAGTCTGCAGTCACATTGCATATTTTTCTGATCCTTAGGTCAACAACAGCAAGCCACTTCAAACATCCCAACACAGACACACCTGATGCTTAAGATACATGTGTGTGTGTTTACCTGCCTTCAAGACACCTTATCAACTTCTAGTGACCCCATAAATTTCATAGGGTTTTCTTAGGCAAGGAATGCTCGGAGGTGGTTTTGCCAGTCCCTTCCTCTGAAAGATAGCCTTCAGCACTAGTATTGCCATCCAATTGGCAAAGGGTTCAGACAAGGCTGCATCCTTTCACCCTATCTGTTCAACTTGTATGCAGAACACATAATAAGAAAAGCAGGCTTAGACACAGAAGAAGAAGGCGTGAAAATAGGAGGAAGGCATATCAACAATCTAAGATATTCAGATGGCACACTAATACTAACAGAAAATCTCACAGACCTGAAATACCTACTAAGGAAGATCAAAAAAGAAAGTGCAGAGGCAGGCTTAATATTGAACATAAAGAAAGGGAAAGTAATGGCCACCAAGGACCTTCACAAGTTCAACCCAAACAATGAAGAAATAGAAATAGTAAAAGAATTCTGATACCTGGGATCAAACACTGATAGAAATGGGGACTGCCGTCAGGAAATCAGAAGAAGACTAAGAATGGGGAGGGGGGGGGCTATGAAAGAACTAGAAAAGATTCTAAAATGCAAAGATATACAACTCAGCCCAAAAATTAGAATCATACAAGCCATTGAATTCTCTGTTACCATGTATGGATATGAGAGCTGGACAGTTAAGAAAGATGATAGGAAGAAAATCAATGTATTTGAGAGAATGTGGTGCTAGAGAAGAATGCTGAAGATCCTATAGATAGCCAAAAGGACAAACAAGTGGGCCCTCCAAGATGACCAAACTGAAGCTGTCGTACTTTGGACACACCATGAGAAGGGAGGACTCTTTGGAAAAAGCAATAATGCTGGGAAAAGTGAAGTAGGAAGAAAGGAAGGCCACATGCTAGATGGACAGATTCTATTAAGGAGGTCACGGGTATTAAGAGGTTGCAGGATTTAAGCAGAGCAAGGGAGGACAGAGGATCTTGGAGATATCTCATCCATAGGGCAGCCATGAGTCGAGATCAACTCAAGGGCAGTTAACAATAAAACCTGGTATTCATTGTCAGTCTCCCATCTTAGTACTAACTACAACTGACTCTGATTACTTTCCAAGATCAGAGGGGATCTGCTGCCTTAAAGCTGGGGGACCAAGAAACAGCTTCAGATCACATGTTCTTTTATCCTAGTTCAAGCCCTTACTGAGTGCAAGTTATGCTATATGCTTCTATCACAGTTTAGTGTTACTCATCTCTTGCCAGTAGGATTTGCTAAATACGTAATTGCTCACCCACAGTTATCAATCTTTCCCCGGAGCAAACGGTCCGTTTGTAGCATTGCATGAGTAAATTGGAGTGTTCAACACTTTGAAGTGACACAGAAGCCCCAACAGGACTGGGAAGGGCTCCATCTTATTTGTGAGTGTGTTCCTGAGTGCACCCATCCCAGAACCCTTTGCAAGGCATAGGGCACAGAAACTACTAAAAGTTCTTCATGGCTGCCCAAAGACAGAAAGGGCATACAAAGCAAAGCATAAAATTATACAAAATGCCATTGCCTATTGTGCAGGCAAAAGGAAGAACTTTGTAGGTGAATTTTATGTAATATGTAGCCTGGCTTCACTCAACCCATCAAATTAAGGTTGGGGGAATCAAAACAAGCATGAAGACAGCCATTACCGGCAACTGGGAAAAGAGGCTCCTTCTTTCTTAGACAAGTGAGTAAGCCTTACATGGAACTATTAAGAGACCAGTATGTCAGTCCTTCTCAATTGGTACAGGGGCTGAATCCCTACCTGGCGACCCTGATATCCCAGCTCCTGGATCCACTGCAAGCTGAAGACCTAATACACATGCACAGCACAAATGTTTTAGCTCTGAGGCTGGGGGGCCAGCCCTGCACAATGTATACAAGCATAAACAAATAAGTTCATGTAAGTGCCCATGCATTTGCACACACAGAGAGACACTCTTCTGGTGGACTCACATCCAAGTACTAACCAGGGCCAAGCCCGCTTCACTTCCAAGATCAAATGGGATCTGGTGACTTTAGGGTAAGTTTAGAATAAGGCTAAAAGCCCTGGTGGCTCAGTGGTTAAATGCCAGTGCTGTAGCCACAAGGTTGTAAGTTTGACCCCAGGGAGATCCAAGATTGACTCAACCTTCCATCCTTTTGTAGGTCAGTAAAATAAGGACCCAGCTTGTTGGAGACAATTGGCTTACAGATTGTGAACTGCTTAGAAAGTGCTGAGTTCACTGATAACGTGGGGTGGCATAGAAATGGTGGGGTGGCATAGAAAACTATACCACGATACATTTCTCTCTCTCTCTCTCTTTACATATATATGTTTGTGTGTGCATGTGTGCTGTTCAAAAGTCATTCCTATAAACCTCTTCCTACTCCCCATTCCACCTCATTCTCACTTTCCCCCACAACTCCTCCTATGTATAAAGAATCTCTTAATCTCTGTTACAGTTCATTTCTCACTCATTATTAACCCTGCAACAATCAAATAACACTGGCTTTAAGCCATCATAATAGCTTCCTAGGAACCTGGTTCAGTATACAATTTAGGCAAGTGATTACATATATTTCATGGGGGTTAGATGAGGGTAGAGGAGAGCTAGCCCAGCAGAAGATAACACCGTTACTGGAAAGCTTATGCATCACATTCAAACCATATGCCCTTTTTTACCAAAATAAGGTTCTCTTTATCCAAAGGCCATGTAAGCATATGGTGCATTCCAGAGGAGGGTACTAACCCCAAAGGCTGATTTTCTTCTTAAGATTCAAATGCATGATTATACTAGGATGCTCATTTCCAGCTCTTTGGAATCAGAATGCTTCCTTTCATAGAACATTTCTCTCATTAAATCCAAACAGCATATTAAAATGAGCAGAGTCAGTTAGTGAAACCAATTACAATTGTCTTTGTACTCCTCTTGGCTGTGGAGTGGAAGAGGCTTGCCTGAATGTTCCATCACAAAAATAATTCCCTGCACATAGGAAAAGTAGCATGCCACAGAGAAGCCATCTCAAATAATCCAGTAAGAAGGGGCTAAGTTTTAAGCCCAGCATCTCACCCTTTCCTCCCAGGAGCTCAAGGTAGTAAGCATTGTCCCCTACCTGCTTATTAGGCAACAACCCTGCAAGATAGATTAGGCTGAGAAAGGAAGACCAGTCAAGACACGTGGACCCACGTATATGACAAAAGAGAAGGGAGGAAGGACATTTTAATTTTTTTGCCAACAAACTTACCAGGGGCAATGGTCTCCAATATCCCCGAGTCAAGTTTCCTCGTGCTGGTACAGTGTTGAACAGCAGATCCAGTAAAAACTAGGTAAAAAACTACATCATCATTTCCAACTTGGTCATCTTCAGTGAGCAATATGGTGATTAAGCAGTCACCCTAAAGAAGGAAAAGTAGGGAAGGGAAGAAACAAAAAATATATATTATTCTTAACAAGTTGAGAATGGATGGATGGACTCAATCAAGGAAGCCACAGTCCTGAGTTTGCAAGTCCTGAGGAGGACTGTTGATGACAGGATGACTTGGAGGTCTCTCATTCATAGGATCGCCATAAGTCAAAATCATCTTGACGGTAGTTAACAACAATCTGGACAGGGTTAGAATATGTAGTCATAGCCATGGCCTTGCTAATAACATTCACAGGCACTGAGTTTGGAAAAGCTCCTTTTTTGGACTACAGATTTTCCAGACAACACATAAACTGATGGACCTCCAGACAGTTCTGGGAGTTATAGCCCAAGAAAGCAACATTTTCAAGCTCTGCGACGGAAGGAGAAGGGATAGTTCTGGCCCAGCATCTTCTCCCATAAGACTAATCTCTTTAGAAATATCTCTTAGAAAGGGTGTTGTAGACATTCCAGAAATCACATTTATATTTACAAACAACCAGTATTGCATGTTGCATAAAACAGGAAATTCAGAACAGCAAGTAAAGAGTATCAGTGTGGAAAGAGTGTCAAATGTAGAGCATGGAAATCTGGGTTCAAATTCCCAGATTTTTAATCCCCAGAAAGGTGACCAGGTGCCTTTGAGCCTGATCTCTCTTAACCTCTGTCACAAGGTTACTGCAGTGACAGCAAGGAGGTAGAAACCCACATACAGTACCCTGAATTCCTTGGTGATAGAGGCAGATATAAATGAGACAATAAATGCCTAAGAAATGTTTTTTGCAGTTGAAAATGAATCTGCACAGATTTTATATTAAAGGTGGAAAAAGACTGGGTCCAGAAGTTCATTCACCCACACACTAAGCACTATTACTAATATAAATTCACAACTTGGAGTTTTAAACAACTCCAGAGCAAAAGCAAACGCAGCTGAATTCCAGTAACCTAGGCCTGCAATGCTTCCACTACCCTTCTCCCAGAAAGAGCTAATTCAAGCATGTTTACCTTTCCTCATTTATTATTACCCAAATAATGTCATCTGTTTGAAATCACTGCTACACAAGGTGGTTATTATAACTCCCTTCATTTGAAGCAGCAAACAAATGGAAAAGCTGGGCTGCCAAGACCCATTTGGAGAAAAGCCTTCCAAGATCAAAGCAAGCCTCTGGCACAGGCCAGCAAACAAAAGTATAACTTAATTTCGTACCTAGCTTGGATTGACTAGTGTTTACTTGGCTCGATGCCCTGCTGCCAATGAAAACAGGCCATTTGCCTCCATTTAACGCATACAAAAAAGGGTCACCTTTACTTTGAGAACCATAAACCTTTCACAGAGGTACACCTAGGAGCGTGCAGGAGGGATGGTATCTCTTCACAAAACCATCCCTTTTTAAAAGAAGGAAGGGAGAAGGAAGCATGCTTAAGACTAACTAGGTTTTATTTTAGCATGAACTTTCATGGATAAAGACCCATTTCTTCCAATACAGTAGAGTGGTACCCAGCCCTCTCACAATTGTGGGAGTTACAGTTACAGAGATGCAGGACATATACAGGAAAGTTTCAAAATCAATTCACTTTCCATCCTAATGATAACGCTGTCTCAACAAGCTAAAGCAGAACACCTATTTCTGCCATAGAAAGCCAAAATAAATATATTCACCTGTTTATGCTCACCAAATCAATATTGGCTGAAGAGTCTTATAGTTACAAGAGCTAGGAACCCAAATTCTCTCAAAATCCATCTACAACTGGAGAGAGTAAGGGGGATTGCAGACTGCCAGAAATAGTGCAAATTGAGTCCACTTTTAGGGTTAGGTTTAGTGCTAGGGAATCATGGGAATTGTTTTTTTTTTTTTCTGAGACATTGAGCCTTCCCTTGTCAGAGAGCTCTGGTGCCACAATACAGTTCCCATGATTCCCTAACCCTAACCCTAAAAGTGGACTCAATTTGCACTATTTCTGGCAGTCTGCAACCCCCCTAAGAGTTCTTCCAGATAGAGAGGTCTTTAGCACCAGCAATCAGAAGACCTTCTGTAGCTTTAACTGCTCTGACCTAGCCTCCTTCCATCCAGACCCAGCTGATGGTAGACAACTCTTCTACATCAGGATGATCCAATTACACAACTCATGCAACAATATAGCAGAAATGGGCAGCTATCCTATAGTGCACCTCTGTGGATCTTATTTTTAAGCAAGCATGTATAGGACTGCACTGTTCACCAGCTTTGCTGGCCATTATGTCTCCGAATGCACTGCTACTTGCTTTGTTTATATCATGGACAAACAGAGATGGTGAGTTTTTCCAAGACAGCCTTGACACATTCAAAAAGTGCACCTTTTGAGGTAGGAGTGAAATGCTTCCTCCAATAATTTATGTTTGTGTGTTGCACAGGCATCAACACATCTAGCTGGCCTTGGTAGCCAACCAAGATTTGTGTGCCCACCTCTATACCTCAGTCAGTGGACAGATTCTTCCAACATCAAGCTGAGCTCAAAACCTAACACAACTGTGGGTGATGTGCACCTGCTTCCTTCCATAGCAAAAGAAAAATTGTGTCTTGTTGTTAAGACTCTGAAAGCAGCAAGAGATCTCTGGGCTTTCCAAATGTCTCCAAGACTCAGTGCTAAACATCACTGAAGAGATGCTCCCATGATTCTGAAATACAGGCACAAAGTGTTTTTCCAAGCAAATATATTCTGAGTCTATGGACGTTATCACACGGGGGTCTAAAGCAGTCCCATCCCTGCGCCATCCCTGTGCCACCACGGTTCCTTTTCCCTTGCGGTATAGAAAGCTGCATCATTCCGGCATCAGCAAAGTAACTCCCAAAAGAACCCAGCATTCAAAAGAACGGGGATGATGCCGGGTGATGCCGGAATGGTGCAGGGATGGCGCAGGGATGGCACTGCTTTAGACCCCGTGTGATAACGATGTTTGCCAGAGCAAGAAATCTACAGTTGGCCTTTCATATCCACAGATTCTTTATCCACAGATTCAACTATCCACAGCTTGAAAATATATATCTAGAGAGAGAAGGAGAGAAGGTATTCTCTGTTGACAAGGCTGTCATGTCGTGTTCGACCGTAGGGATGGACATGTGTGTGTGTGTGTACACATACACACACACACATATATATATATATATATATATATATATATATATATACACACATAGAGAGAGAGAGAGAGAGACATATACACACACGCACACTCCAAAAACGAGACCTTGATTTTTCCATTTTATATAAGGGACATCATTTCACTACACCACTGTATTCAATGGGACTTGGTGATCCTTGCAGGATCCTGGGGGGAAAAGCCACAGCAGATACCAAGGCACCACTGTATTTGCCTACAGTGGCTACCCAGCATGTGCATTTAGGGACCCTTAGAATTACAATTATCATACAGTTGTAAAAGTCCACAGTATAGAGGACTGCCATCAGAAACATCCATCTACCCCAAAGCTAATGGTATTTAAGGAAATCTAGACATCATCACAATGGGGTTTTGTTGTTTTTAACAGTAGGGTGATATTTTTAATTAAAAGTAGAATGCCAAACCAAAAGCAGTCAACAGTTATTAATTAACCATTTATTCTGCGCATTCACATAGGATTATTAATACTAAGTAGAGAAGCCTCTGGTGACAGCTTGCATCAATTCCTCTATAGCAGTCAAGCCATACACCAGATGGTCAACAAGTTTCCAAGAGGATGCAAGCAAAACTGATCTGACACCTTTCGCCAGGCATTAATCAGGAAAGAATCTCCTTTTATTAAATGTGCCCAGCTTGGTGCATAGATGGGATATGTGAGAATAACATGACACATTAAGATAGCCAGTTGTTTTCCATTAAAAATAAAGGCAAGGCGGTGCTGGAGTCAAGTTGTCTCTACTCTCTTGGACTGCAGGTGAAACAGTGGATAAGCTCTGAAGTGTGTGTGTGTGTTTTCTCTACTGTTCACTATGGTGAGCAGGAGGGGGGAGGAAATGCAATCCTCTTCTTTGACAAAGCCGTTAAAACTCTCTAGGATTTGCTCATCTATATAATGGGTCTTTGGAGAATCACATCTGCTGAAATACACTCAGTGATGGGACAATTTTTATGAAATACAGCTTTCTGTGGTCATGCCAGTTGGGGGATTTTGGGAGTTGTGGTCAGAAAGTAACATTTTAAAGCTCTAAACAGACCTAGGGTCCCTCTGTCCAAGCATACCAATTATCACATTGGCCAACCTGGCCTCCTCTGCTGCCAATGCAATTTCAAGACAAATTCCCATTTCTGCATGGAGGCTTAGCTATCACAGCTAATGGCTACAGTTTAACTCCTTCATGAATTTGTCTAATCCATTCTCAGACCTATCTGAGCTAGTGACCATCACTGCATCTTTTGTCAGAGAGGTTGAAAAATTCAATGATTTGCCACTTCTTTGCCCTGAGCAGAATTTTGGATTCAAAGCTAAGGAGCACACTTTACAGCTGAGATGTGGCTGGAAGTCAAAAGGGTTTGTGAGAAAGCTAAACAGCAGACGTTTTAATCTGGTCCACTATGGATTATCAACTCCTTCTGCTCCTAACCAATCTAATTAGCTCACCTCAAGTCTGTAGTTATAGTATGAGGATTGAAACTTTTCACCAATTTGGGAAGGGGCTTGGGAGAAGGACTGGATTCTTGCAGTGTACTGACTTAAAAACACAAGAAAAGGCCCAAGCAAAGGGTGAGTGTAATTCTGACCATTTTCTCCAGAGCAATAGCTTCCAGGCATGAAAAAGAAATCTTCTCCCTCTGCAAAACAAAGTCCCTGTTCCATACAAGCTCCCAGTTTACAACATAGAGTGCTTTTTCCATGCAAAACCTCTCCAGTCTGCTATAGCTTGCCTCGAAAGCAGCACTGCATCATCAAATTCATGACTTTATCATGATATTCCTTTCTGCCATTCCCACTACCAGCCTCAACACAAGAGCCACATTACAATAGATAATGGGACTTGAAAGAGAAATAGTCACACCATCTATCCCAACTATCTTGCCTTTTTCCTACGCATCAGCAATGGGCCTCCACGTTTTGCAGAACTGCTATTTCCATCATCCCTCAAACTGGCCATGCTGAATAGGAACTAGCATCTGACAACATCAAGAGAGACTCAGCCCAACTACAGGTATGGATAGACTGGTGTGGGATATTTAAAAAGAAAAATCCTAACAGTCTCCGCCAGTAAGTTTATAATCCAAAATATATGACACCCAAAAAAGGGGCCAAAGAAAGAGTGGGGAAAGTGATGGAAAATGCCAAACAAAGAAGAAAACTTTATAATCTCTTGTCAACTTGGTGAAGCATAAGGCAAACAAATCAAGGTCATCTAGTGAGTTTCCTCACCTGAGTGGGGATTCAAACCTTGGTCTCCAAAGTCATAGTCCAATGCTCAAAACACAACACCACTTATAAATTCTCTTATAGGTTGCAATGGATAAAACAAAATATATGTTTGGGGAAAGCAGGAGAGGGGGGGAAAGTTGAGCAGAGATCTGTAACCAAATATAGTCTAATGAACTAATACTGAAAGCCTGAGTAACATAGCAAACAAGAGTGTTAAACTTCAAATGGAGAGATCCACACCTAAATTCACATGCAGCCCTAATTTCCACCCCAGTATCCCTCAACATGACCTACCTCACAAGATGTTTGTAGGCATAAAAACATAGGAAGCTATTTTATACCAGGTGAGCTTATTTGTCTCTCCATCTCAGCATTATCTACTCTGTCAGGCAGCAGATCTTCTGGGTCTCAAAGACACACTTCTTCAGGGACACACCTTATCACCTGCTTCCTATTTTATTCCAGGTGATCTTATTTTATTCCAGGTGAGTCTTGTCCACTCTGACAGAGAGTAGATCTTTTGGGTCTCAAAACAGATAGTCCTTCAGAGACTCATCTCATCATCTGTTTCCTAGAGTTTTTTCAAATGAAGATGCCAGGGAATGGACCTGACACTACCTGCAGACAAATCACTGGGCAACACCCTCATCACTTTGAACTCCTTGGAAGAAGGATGGAGAACACACTATAAACTTTACCATTCCTAAGTGCCTATTCCAACCATGCATATTGATCTAAAGAGCAACATTTGGAAAGTGAGCAGAAATGCATTTGCCAAGGAGAGCAGGAAAGGTGGGGAAATGTTGGCTAACCTAGCAGGTTATGAAGCTCCAGAGATACCTGTTTCTAAAGCAAAAAACAGCCCCCAGTAAAAGCAGTGGCCTAGGTCAAGCACGCCAAGAAAAGGACTTATGTCACTTGTCAGCTGTGTTGCAACTTTCTGCAGATTAAACTCCTCTAAGGTAAAAATTCCAGAAATAAATGGAGTGGAAAAGTGTTGTGTTGGAACTCAGGCTGTGGTAAGAGCTGAGGAGGTCAGGTTACTTGCACAATATAAAAGCAAGAATACTACATATCTGATAACATTTCTACTGATCTACTTTAGGTATATCTTCACATCTAAATGTGGATGTCTCCTTCCCACCCTTGACGTAGTATTTGAATAAAAATATTTTGTTTGTTTGATGTGGGTATTTTCATTCACACATTGATCTATATTCCCAATTTAACACTTTATAAGGAAATTACATTGTTCAATTTAGAACAGTTTTATTTAAGTAAATTCAATATTTAATTCAACACGTGTAAATTTTACACATTAAAAAGTTTGGAAAGAAGAGAAGGAGGGATCAGGGCCTCCAAGTCTTGTGCCCCCCCCCCCCAATTTGCAACTTTTGTGCTTCCCCCAGGATCCTGCCCCACCATTTGAGAATCACAAAGTTCTACAAAGCTAACAAAAGGAAAAAAAACACTCCTGGAACAGGAAGCATTGTTAAAAGTCAATGTCTGTCTTCTGCAGCAGTCGCTAGGTGGCACTGCACTGCTCTCAACAAAGGTCTGTATATTACATGTGACTGTATATACTCATGTATAAGTCTAGAAATTTTAGTCCAAAAAAATGCCGCCAAAAACCTTATGTAAGTAGTGTAATTCTTATTTATTTATTTTTTTAAAAAAAGGAACCATCCCCTGGTGAAAGGCAAGAGTGTCATCTCTTCTGGAAGTACTTACACTCCCTGTATATTCTCTCATCCATGAAGCCTTTAGTATGAGCACAAACAGTTATGCCTGTTGGAATTTTCTAAGTTTTCTGGCACAGAAGAAGACTGGGAAGGGTAGCTATGAAAGAACTAGAGAAGATCCTATACAACTGAGCACTAAAATTAGAATCGCCCAAAAGGCATTGTATTCCCCATCACTATATACGGATGCGAGAGCTGGTCAGTGAAAAAAGCAGATTAGAAGAAAATCAATTCGTTTGAGATATGGTACTGGAGAAGAGTGCTGAGAATACTGTGGACAGCTAAAAAGACAAACAAGTGGGTCCATGAACAGATCAAGTCTGAAATCTCCCTGGAAGCCAAAGGCTATTGTACGTTGGCCACATCATGAGAATACATGACTCCTTAGAAAAGACAATAATGCTAGGAAAGGTAGAAAGCAATAGAAAGAGAAGACCACATGCCAGATGGCTAGACTGGATCAGGGAAGACACAGGTCTGGGCTTGGAGGACCTGAGCAAAACAGTGGAGGACAGGTGTCTTGGAGGTGTCTCATCCATAGGGTCACCATGAGTCAGGATTGACTTGAAGGTAGTTAACAACAATAAGAAAAGGGATCCTAGAAATCGATGCCACAAGGTGTATGAGTATTAAAAAAAACAGTTGCTTCAATTTGTACTGTAGGGTGGTCTTATGATTAAGAGGTACTCCATAGCTCTCTCTTAGATATGCCCCTTGCCAACATCCCTCCCTGCTTGTCCACCTACATCTTTTTGGGATTTTCAAACGTTTTCACACAAAAAGTATTGTAGGAATGCTATACAATTTCTATTTCTTTAGCCCTTTACATTGATTCTTTACTGTAATTTAAAGTTGTTGTTTTTTTCTACTTTTATTTCTTAAGAGGGTGTATGAATACCTGGATGGAAGTCCTGAATTTCTACTTCGTAGATTCTGGGATATCATCCAGAAATTCTTGTGTAAACAAAAGTGTGCTCAGCAAGCACAGATCTCAGTAATAAGTCTGCATGAAATGGACCTCTAAACAGCACACATGCATCTGGGAAGCCACAGGTCACATCCTTGCCACAAGGTAAATCATGTTTAAAAAGCACCCTAGCCTGTGAACAGTTTACTTTATTGTAACACTGTTTAAAGAAGTCTACATTCTATTAACATGAATCCCATGTTCCTGGCTATAAATGGAAATCTGGATTCCTCTGCTCCAGCACTACTCAGAGTGGTGGTCCATGAACCAGTGCCAATGCTCTGCCTCACATCCTCTTTCCAGTGTTTGATAGGAGAAACATAAAACATACAACCCAACAGTCCCTCCCATGTTCTGGCTTGCTCAGTGGTTAGAATTGCAATGCCTATTTCAAGGGGTGCACAAGCACACAGTATTTCTCTCCACTATCCCCAAAGGGATGATTTTTGCAAGTGCTCAGTGTGAGCATTGAAAGAAACTAGGGCAACTCACAGTCTGAACAGGAAGAGTGCCACAGCTTGAAATATTGGGTAAGGTACTCTCTCCGCATGGACATCAAGTTACCTCTGGGCTCAAATATGCCATCAAGGTGTACCAAGGCTCCACCACCAAATCCCCCTTCTACACAGTCCCAGAACTTAGGCTGCACCCACACTGCAGAAATAATCCAGTTTGACACCACGTTAACTGCCATGATTCAGTGCAATAAAATTCTAGGCACTGTAGTTTTGTGAAACATTTAGCAATCTCTATCCGAGAACTCTGGATCCACAGCAAACTGAAACTCCCAGAATTTCATAACACTGAGCCATGGCAGTTAAAGTGGTGTCAAACTGGATTATTTCTGAGTGAGGATGCAGCCTTACTCTTTGAGGAAAGGCGAAGCAACAGGTAGAAGGGGTCGCTCACAAGATGACAGGGTGCATAGTCCTGTTTCCAGAGAAAGTTGTTCAGCACCAAGCACCAATCCTGCTCACAAGCAGACCAACAGGGCCACTAGCTTTTACCAGTAGACTCACTCAAGTGTTCGTAATACTCCTACGCCCCTCACATCTCATGTTTATAAGCTTTAAAACTGTCATCGGTGTGCCTACAGTCATTTCAATCATGTGCTGGATAATTTCCGTTTTTACATTTTTTAAAAATCACATGCCACTACATGAAGCAGGCAAGCAGAATGTACAACACAAACAACTGCATGGTGCTGACAGTAGATTTTGGCCTAAGTTAACATCTCATCAATAAGGCCACTATTGAAAACTAATGTAGATTTTTATTTTCAAAAAAAAAAAAAAAAGTCTACTTACATACAGTGGAGCTTGCTGTGGATTAAGTTTCATGACCCAGAACGCTGGAACAGAAAATGGAAAAAAGAGAGTTAATTTAAAAATTACATCAACATACTTAATACAAGAATAATCAATTTACTTATGATGCTTATGCAAAAATAAATGATGAGTATTTTTCAGGTACCACAAGGCTTTTGTCCAGTTTACCTCTGTAAAAGGAAAAGACTCTGAGAATTTTAAATGAATCGTCCTACCTGGAAAGGATATTGCTCTATTAAATTTTCCAATCTGAGGCTGCATCTGCACTGTAGAAATAATCCTGGTTGACACCACTTTAACTGCCATGGCTCAACGCCATGGAAACCCACTGGGTGACCTTGGGCAAGTCACACACTCTCGGCCCTCAGAAAACCCTATGGTAGGTTTGCTTAGGATCACTATAAGTCAGAATGACTTGAAACCATTGACTTGTAGCTGTGTTTTAAATTAATTTTAATGTTGATAATGATTTAATATATTTTAAGGGAGGTTATATGTTTACTATAATTGTATGGGACTGTATTTTAATTGTAAGCCTCCTTGATAGCCTCGGCTAAAGGCGGGATATAAATAAATAAATTATTATTATTATTATTATTATTCATACAACAACATGGCATTTTTACTGTGGAATATTTTCTGATGGTCTAATATGACATGCTTTGCTTTTTGTGCAACTAGGCTTGTTCTTTGGGTGGTGTTGGATTTGTCCAATTCATTATTATTTTCTAATGCTTCACTTCTGCCTGGTGACCTTTTAAAATACTTTAAAACATGTGTTTTCAGAAACAGGGCTGAGCACCCTTTTGGCTTGCACAGGTTTCTTAGAGAACCATTTGGCGAACCCCTTTGAGATTTGTCAAACGCAGGAGAGCCTAAAGGTTTAAAAAGGATAACCATACTTGGTTCTCTCTTACCTTGATGGCGCCTAGCTCATACAAACCCAATTATTAACTGTTCCTTAAACGTTTTCAGAATCTGATAAAACGTCTCCATGTATGGCATTTGTATTAGTGCGTTATACAACTGTTAGTTATAAGATTTCCCCACTTCTCTCTGCCAGATGTACTGAGCAGACAATGTGCTTCTAGTATATTTCACAAGACAAGGGTCTTTACTCTGGCAACATCTTTTTGTTCTTTCCTTCACCACCGAAAACAGGAAGCAAAGATTTACAGGGGGGGGAAATACAACACTGTCAACACAAAAGTATTCAGCCCGAAATATTATGGCTATTTTTAGGGAAAGTTGCAGGACAATGCCCCAAACATTTCCTTTCCATATTTAAAAGGGATGCACATGTCGTCATCTCCCCTTTTCTATCCTACCTGCACATCTGCACTACAGATTCCAGATAGTGTAACATTCACTGGCCTCAGGGAACTGTATTTTATTTATATTATTTATTTCCAAGATTTCTATCCCACCTTCCTCCCACAATGGGATTCAAGGTAGGTTACAATATTTTTAAAAGACGGAGCTAAAACATTAATAAAACTCTAACAGGGAGAAAAGCCAAAGGAATTCTTAGCACTTTCAACAAAATGCTATTTCCAGGATACTTTAGTGGAATCCCTGACATTTAATTTTGTATAAATCAGTGTTAAGTCTGTAGCATAACTGGGCCAGAGGTATGTATATTATCCAACAAATTCAAATTCTGCCACCTGCAGACTAAAGATGAATCCACATGGCACAGTTATAACAGTTTGATACCACTTTAACTGCTGTAGTTCCATCCTATGGAATCCTGGGGCTTGTACTTTGGGGAGACCCTTAGAATTTTCTAGTACGTTTCCCTTAACATCAACATTTGACCTATCCAGTAGAGAATTCTAGGCACTTTGAGAAACTATAAATCCCACGATTAAATAGGAAGGAGCCATGGCAGCTGCACGGAGATCAAAGTGTTATAACAGTGTTGTGTGGATACAACCTGGTAACCCTGCTGGAACCAAACCCCAGCAAATACCAAGGATGTACTGTAATTATATTTTATCATTTAGAAATACAAGTTGAGTATCTCTTATCCCAAAATCCAAAACATATTTCATGGGTGGCTGAGACAGCAACACCTTTGCTTTCTGATGGTTCCCAGAACTGCATAGCACTGAGCCATGGCAGTTAAAGTGGTGTCAAACTGGATTATTTCTGCAGTGTGGATGCAGGCTATGAGGCACCTATGTGTCAGGGCATCCTTGTGCTACAGAATTTTTAATATTGCAAAATTCTTCTGCAGGAAGGAATGGTGTCTCTTTTAACAGCCGCAGCAGAAGTTTTGACAGCTCTAATTAACATGTAGCCTTTATCTAAATTCGTTTAGCAGACAGATGTGCAATGAAGGGAATCAAAGACATACTCCCAGTCTATACCCATTTCAACAGATATCCCAAATGGCAGGTGTGAAACAAATTACTTTGAGGTATTTCTGTATGGAGATAACTTTACCATTTTACTCAATTAGCAGCCTATATGGAGGCACCTGGGATTGCTGAGATCAAATAAGAGAGAGCAGACAGCACCAACACAGGATTGTGCAGTCTTAACAATTTGCCTGTGCCAGATAAGATGGGAGAAAACAGATTTGTTTTCTAAAATTTGTTGGGTTTCTTTGGAGGGGGGGGGGGGGAAACCAGTGGTTTGTCCACTGCAAAATGCGGAGTCACAGAACTGTATGTCTGCCATGATTTCATGGCAGCAGAGGATATGGTAACACATTCAGAATTCAGATCTAGAATCTCAGGTTGCATTTTTAGGGAAGAATAAAGCTGCACATGTGAAGATGTATGAACAAAGCCTGCTGAACACAGAGAAGCTGCTAGAACTTGTTGTGTGCCTTCCAAGTGGTTTCTGACTTGTAGAACCCTAAGGCGAAACTATTATGGAGTTTTCTTGGCAAGATTTGTTCAGAGGAGGTTTGCCATTGCTGTCATCTGAGGCTGAGAGCACGTGACTTGCCCACAGTCACCCAGTGGGTTTCATGGCTGAGCCAAAAATTGAACCCTGGTTGCAGTCAACACTCAAACTACTACAGCATGCTGACTAGTAGTATTATTTGATTAAGATTTCCAGTTGTAGGGAAATGCATTTCATGCAATGAGTAGTTTTGTCCTCATCAGCCATTCCCAAACTTTGGCCCTCCAGATGTTTTGGACTTCAGAATTTCTGACTGTCCACCAAGCTGGCTGGAGCTTCTAGGAACTACAATTCAAAACCCTTGGAGGACCACAGATTGGAAATCCCTGCCCTACCTCCTAATAGCTTTAATGGCCTAATTTATACCAAATAGAGAACTCAGGTTGATTAAATAGATGTGGATGGTTGTGTTCACACACTTAAAAGAATCTGAACTGCCTGAATATCAGAGAAACAGAGATAGACAGACACACATAGAGCACATTTTGCTGCACAGAGCCCTCATTTCTTCTTTTTTTTAAAAAAGTTTAATTTACTACAAACCACTTGGCTATATGACAAGGATGACTACATTATGACTACAATAGGCCAGTTCCTAGCAGACGGACAAGATCTACTACTGGCGTAATCCAAGGATGTTATGCAAGGAAGACTTCCTGGGGCAAAGGGATCAGAGAAACAAATGGGGAATTGCATCCATAAGTGAGCTATTTGTGGGGGGAGACCACGGGTTGGAGGAAGAAGTGCTGGATGGAAGCTTCCGTCTAAACAAAAGAACAATTGTATTGCATCCTTGATACTAACAAGGATCTTTGCAGAGCTTCAAGGGAGGATGAGCCCTGTCAGGGGTTGCTCAGAGCATGCTCAGAGCATAGAAGCAATTTGGCTTTTGCGTTTCAGAAACAAATCCTGATAGAAAAGAAGAGTCATTTCCTAAAGCAGTAGCTTTCAAGCTGTGTTCCGAGAAACACAAAAGACGGCAGATCAGTAATTAGGGACCAGCATTCTTTAATAGCAGCATCTCCACCATTATTAATCTTAAACCACTGGAGAATATATTCAGGGGTAGCTGTCCTGGTCACATAGCAAAGCATAATAATATCCCAAATCCACAAAACAGTGGGGTTTTCCTTGCAAGATTTGTTCACCGGAAGTCTGTTATTGCTTTCCCCTGAGGCTGAAAATGTATGACTTGCCCAGTGTCACCCAGTGGGTTTCATGGCCAAGCCTAGAATCAATCCTAAAGACAGTGTAGGGACAGCCCAAAATCTCTAACTGCCTGAACTGGGAAGAGAAGCATGCTTTTCCCACCACCACATCCTTTGTCATCTCACTTATAGAAAGATAGCACTGAGAGTACCACGCTCCCCAGAACCAGCAATTTTCCAAATGCCTCAGTGCTTTGTGAATCAGTGCCTCATGTTGCTTACTACAAGAACTGTCCAAAAAGAGGCAAGACCTGCCCAGGAACACTTGATAATCCATGATAATATATAACAATACACCGCAGAAGGCCCAGTTTATAATGGATCACATTTTCAATGAGAAAAAATAACCAGAGGAAGTAGACTGAAGTCTACGAAAGCTCATGCTACAAACTTCTTTCTTTCAGTAACTCTCAAAGGTGCTACAAGATCTCTCTACATAACCAGGGATAGAAAGACGACTTGATTGGGTGGGGGCTTTTTTTCAACAAATAATTCAAAGTTGTTTGGGAAAATGCCTCTGAAACATCTCTCCCTCAAAATATGCTATTAATGCAATCTCCAGACCTATTATCTGCAAGACTGTAAAAGGCAGATGGAACAGGGATGGCAAAAGCCATCTCCTCCACCACCATCTCCAGGAACGGAGCCCAGCAACAGCTTTCCCCTCCTTTAATCTGGGCATCTGTCTACTGTCTTCCCTTCCACTTCTGTCCCCACACACCACACAAAACACCCCACTGTCCTAAAAGCCCTACCAGGCACCAAAATCTTATAGCACTCACCATTCTCACCCTGTCTGCGTTCTATCTCAAATAAAACAGAAATATTGTCCGAGCAGTAATGAGTGCGTAAAAAGGATTATCAGCTGGCTCTAATAATACCAACTGAGTTCAGCCTCATCATAAGCCTCTTTTCCCTTGTCAGTAACACAATGCTGACTGTTTTGCTGCAAGTATTGATGTACATAGCTGAACAGAGAATACACAGTCGTTTTAACCGCTATGACTTATCGTCTAGAAAGGCATGCGGAAATGAAAAACACAATGGCAAGCTAGCCCTATTGTATGCCTCACTGTTATGAGCCTTCCACTTTTCAAATAAATACCGTAAATCTTGTTCTCTGTACTTTTATATACAAAACAGCAGCAACCCAATCATAACACCACATCTTGGTTGACATAGGCTTTGTGCTCTATGGTGTGTCCTATGATGCCGACAGCAGGTCAAAACAAAGTCACCTTGTACCTATACAGGTGGCCACTAGGATGAAGTGGAGCACCACCACCCTAGCACTTTTTAACCATCCCCCATTCATTCCAATGAGATATTTGCACAGGGAATTCTAGGTAGATTATTTTTTATTGTGTGCCTTCCAGTAATTTTCTACTTACGGCAGCCCCAAGGCAAACCTAGAACAGGAGTTTCCCAGCAAGAATTTGCCCAGATAGGATTTGCCATTGACTTCCTCTAAGGCTGAGAAAATGTGATCCAGTGAGCTTCCATGGTTGAGCATGGATTCAAACTCTGGTTTCCAGAGACTTGTTCCATCATTCAAACTAATACAACATGCTGGCTCTTGTCAATAGATTGGTTGTTGTTGTGGGCCTTCAAGTCGTTTCTGATTTATGGTGACCCTAAGGCAAACCTAACTTGGGGTTTTCTTGGCAAGGTGTGTTCAAGGAGACTTGGCATTGCCTTCTCCCGAGGCTGAGACAGAGTGACTTGCCCCAAGATTACCCAATGGGTTTCATGGCCAAGCACGGAATCGAACCCTGGTAGGCATTTAGATTTAAAGTCATGGGGAGGGAAGATTGAAGCAATGCTGGAAGCCAATGTTTACTCCCACAGCTGGCCACACCAGCAAGTGTCTAGCCAAAAAATGATCCAGATATCATTTCTGGTTGTGATTTGTACTTTGAGGCAGCTAGGAGGATTTGGTATAGTTTTAGAGCTCTAAGACGCCTCCAGAATTGCTTTGATTTCCTGGCTTCAATTTCACCTTTTGGGGACAATTTGGGAATTCAGAGGTTGGCATGACCAAATATCCTCCTTTTCCAGAACATGTCCTACATTTCAGCCTTCTGACTAGGAGGAATTGCAAAATGTCCTCCATTTTGGGCATGACTGAGAAGCATGAATGCACATTAATATGCGTGTTTTTAGATTTTATTTTGTAATGTCCTACATATTTCTTGAATGCCCTACATTTTGCAGTTCCTTATCCTCCTTTTGATTTATTTTAGGCTGCCTTTCTCCCTGAAGGGACCCTTTGTGGTTATGATATCTGGTCATCCTGGGAAAGGGGTAAAAGGCTGCAAAAAAAGAGGGATTGACGCCACATGTAGCCCATGGCATTATTGTCTCACTCCTGATTTGGAGAAATGTGATGCCCTCTCTGGTATGAAAATATCTCACAGCAATCCTATTCAGATTCACAGACAAGCTGCAGGCAAACACAGGAAAAGACCTGCTTTTAGGCTTGCAAAAGATCACTTTTTAAAAATGCTTGCAACTCAAAATAAGAGAGCTTGGACTAACTTTTGTCTGCTGCTAGATTTTGTTTTATTTTCCATGACGAGACACAGCCAAGCACATTGGCTCTGACTCCTGCTTGGTCTTACGACTCCACCAGCTCTTAATGGGACAGTATTTTAAGCATGTTCATTCAGCAGTTCTGGAATTTGTAACTCGGTGTCATCGCCATTTAGCTCTTTCGGCAAGAGGTGCCAAAAGAAAAGAAGCCATCTGCAATCTTTCTCTTCTTAGTTCCAAGCTAGACACAGGGAAACGCAGATCTGTTTAGAGTAATAAGGAAGGAGGAGTGTGGATCATGGATCTGAGTGTAGCCCACTCCCACTGAAATAATCTAATACTAATAAATAATTACAACAACAACTGAAAAGGGTCTCTTGCTCTTTAGGGCTTGTGAAAAGAGAGTTTACCTTGGCTGCTGCCACATTGCAGAATTAATGCAGTTTGAAATGCTTTAACTGTCATGGTTCCATCCTATGGGATATTGGGATTTGTAGTTTGTTGTGGCACCAGAGCTCTCTGACACAGAAGGCTCAATATATCACAAACTGAGAAGCACATCCCAGAAATCCAAATCATTAAGCCACAGCAGTTAAAGCAGTGCCAAATTGTATTATTTTTGCAGTCCTATTTTCTCCCACACAGCTGTTTTATGCTGGACCACATAAGAAATGGTGGCTTGTCAAAATTGTCCCCTCCTGCCACCCTTTAGAGAGCTTGAGAGCCAGGTTTAAATAAATAACACCACATTTGATCTGAGCCAAAAGGCTGAGAAGCACTGTACCTAAAAAAAAATATTGATAAGATTGTGTTCATGGAATGTTAAATTGTATCCTATTTGATACTGTACAATTTTTTGTCGTTTGTACTGATGGACTGTAATAATAAATACTAAAATAAAGAAATAATAATAGCAACAACAATTGGCACAGTGGTGGGTAGTCTTCTCCATCCTGCAGGAAAGCATAAAGCACCCTCCAAATCTCAGGAACTGAACCATCCATGGTTTAGACCAGGGGTAGGCAACCTTTCCCCTTTAAGGGCCGAGGGACTTCAGCTCCCAGAAGCCTCAGCCATGTTGGCCAATAGTCCCATGTTGACCAATAGCTCCTGGGATTCTGGGAGTTGAAGTCCCTCGGCCCTTAAAGGGGAAAGGTTGCCTACCCCTGGTTTAGACAGACCATTAAGCTTGCAATAAGTAAATAGCAGAAGGGAAAGGAAGAGAAAAGAAGGTGAGGCAAATGGAAGTTCCTGCCAACTAGGGAGTTTTGCAATTTATATGGCATCAAGGTAAGAACTATTTGTTATGCATTCAGAAACTCCAGTGCCAGATTCTGTGAAGATGTGAAGAAGTTCCTGACATCCATTACTACTTGCACATTTTGATACAGTGCCCATGGTATAAAGCAGCATTTCCCAAACTTTGGTTCAACCAAAGTTGGTTTTGGACTTCAACTCCCAAAACGCCTAGCCAATTTGGCCAATAATCAGGAATTCTGGGAGCTGAAGGTCAAAACATCTGGAGGATCAGGGCTTGGGAACCACTGGTATAAAGCATTTTACAGTTTGATCTAGAACCTGGGCATGTGCCTGAGACACTACAAGCAACCATTATAGACCTTAGATTTGATGCATGCCTACTAGCATTCCTTAGTAACTCCTCCACAACCCCTGAGAAAACCAAGATAAATTTTCTTTTAATTTTCTAACATTAGGCCTTTAAGCCAGACCATCCCAATTAGGTGCCCTTCAAATGTATTGGACTAAAACTCCCATCGTTCACAGCAGGTATGGACACTGTCTTTCAGCTTGTCAAACCATGGAAGAAAAAACAATTGAGGATGGATATTCTTCAGCCATAACTCATATTCCAAAGAGATTGATTTACACAATAATTTTACTCATATGTCAAAATTACGGTAGAAAGTTCTCTGGATTTCTAACTGCCACATGCAAAATATTAGGTTACATCACATGTCCTATTTCTCCTTTCACAAAATCAATTTTTAGTAAATAGACTCTTCAAATTGCTGAGCTCATCAAAGGCATCTCTTTCATTTGGAAATAACTGCAGCAAAACAGTTTATTTCCTACTCCAATTTTATGAAATGCTGAACACACTGCCATTCTGCTTTCCAGAGAAGGAAATCAAATAAAAACACAGAACATTTCTCTCTCTCTCTCTCTCTCTCTCTTCAGACTAACCAACTTTTCCCGCAAACAAAGTTCAATGTTTTGCTATGTTGCAGGACAGGCAAGTTCAATGTTTTGCTATGTTGCAGGACAGGCCACGTGTACTATAAATTCCACCTTGCCCAACAAATAGTATTCTGGATCAGGCCATAAGCTTATTGTTTATATCATTTAGATCACAAACACTATGGCTTACGATTTAATTAAAACCATTAAGATGTGCCAAACATGCCATCAAAGCAGCTTTACAGTGCCTTCCAAATTAGAATCCTAGAATCCTAGAGCTGGAAGGGATTGCAAGGGCCATCTAAGTCCATTCCTCAGCCATAAAGGAATACACAACTAAAGCACTCCTGAAAAATGGCCTTCTAAGCTCTGTTTAAAAACCTCCAAAGGAGGAAGGTCCATCAACCTCCAAGGCAGTCTATTTCACTCTGAAACAGCTCTTACAGTGAAGAAATCCCTCCTGATGTTTAGGTGAAATCACTTTTCATGAAATTTGAATTCACTGGTTCATGATCTAGCCCAGGGGTCAGCAACCTACGGCCCGTGTGCCGGACCTGGCCCGCCGAGGCCTTGGAACCGGGCTATGGCCAGTCCCGCCGCTGCCGCCCTGCATGTGCCGGCATGCCACGCAGGTGCCATTTTGGCATCCAAAACAGCACCTGCACTTGTGCATGCATGCGACGGCGGCGGGTGCAATTTTGGAAGGCCCCACGGCGGCGGAGCAGGCGCGGTGGGGCCTTGGGAAGGCCCCACGGAGGCCGTGCAACCACCGTTGGGCCTTGGGAAGGCCCCACTGCACCTGCGCCATGCGAATTCGCACGGCGCAGCTGCAGTGGGGTCTTCCAAAATGGCGCCCATGTTGTGCACACATGCACACAAGCGCAACGCAGATGCCATTTTGGAAGGTCCAACCGCATGTTCCAATTGAAGCTATGGTACCCAGAACTGGACACTGTACCAAAGCATTTCCACTGACAAGGTATTTTGTTCTATTTAAGTGCCATCTGAAAACCACATAGGGGTCATTGTTTACAGCAGTAACAGATATACTAAAATGCAAGCTCACAAAGGGCAGTCATATTGAATACATTAAAGCAAGAACTATCACATGGCTCGGTACACAGAGGTGTCATGCAAACTTCTATAAAACCAACTGTGCTTTGGACTTGGACGCAATCCCAGTGAAGTCCCCAAATGTCATACAGGGAACATGAAGTTTGAAGCCAGGTTGAAGTGGGATTTCAAAGGTATCTTGCACTTTCATGTCAACAACCGGAAGTCTAACAGCTCTATCCAAGACTCCCAAACTATTAATGCATTCTCACACCCATGCCCAGCCCTTCAAGCTGTGTTGGACTGCAATTCCCATCACCCTATCCTCCCAGCTATGATGGGAGCTGTAGCCCAACGCATTTGTAAGACGCCAAGTGCAGAAAGACTGTACAACTTTTTTTAGAGTTAGAGCCCATTCTGTTATGTCAATATAAAGTTTTAAAAAGTAAAGTCTATTTTACTGTAGATCCCTATCTCAAATAAAACAAAAGTTCAACTTACTGTAACTGCATGAAGCAGCATACAAGCTCCAGCAACTTCTGTCAAACCACAGGAATCAGGCACAGAGAATCACCATAAGTTAAAGCTGCATCCTGAAGAGCAGAAAGAGACAGAGAAAGAAATTATAGTAAGGGGAAATGAAAAATGTTAATGCAATGAAATACCGGTAGTTTTAAGCATTATTTTGGGGCTGGTTCTCACCAAGATGGTTAATCCAGACTGCAGGTGGAAGGCTGCTGCATACAAAAACACTGCCTCTTACTAGAAAACAAGTGTGTTAGAAAATCCCTGACATGCTAGGTTTTTTTACATGTAAAGAATGCTTTTATATGGAAAGTGGGACTGGACAGTCTGCATGGTACAACATAGACATGGCCTAGCTACCATAATGTGAATTAAGCATCTCTCAAGTGAAGCAACAGCTTCAAGAGAATAAATGTGATATCATTTTTATTTGAGTACAGGCAAGTCAACAGCAGAAAGCACCAATAAACAACCAGATGTTGCTTCAAAATGCTGGGTGGACCCACACATTTTCTTCTCAAGGTATAAAGAAGCCCACAAATGTGTCTTTGCCTCTCCTCTTCCACTCAGGTCAGTTACTGTAAAAGGGACTTTTCCACACAATAACCATGTGTGCTAGTTTAGACCAAGAGGGAGTTGTCCAGCATTTTCTAGGAAACATAATGGCCAGTGATCTATCACCAGTCTCTAAATCCATCACTCTAGTCATCTTTTATATATAAGCTTGTCTTCCCATTATTAAAATGATCAGGTACCGGATGATTTTTTTAACCACAATAATTTCCCCCCACATTTTGTAAATATATCTAAATTACAAACAGTAATAACAGACAAACAATAACTGAACAAATGCAACTGAACTATTAAACAAAAATAAACATACACTACTGACTCCCTTGCAACGGATGGCTATATACCACTGTTGTTCTGCTTCCTCATATATAATAATTTATTTAAGCCTCTACACTATACCAATTCTGTTTATTTTACAAAACCTAAAACTGATTCATATCCCCAATGTGGCAGCAATTCCGATCTTTCTTACAATTATGCAGATATTTTCTTTGATCAATGTTGTCAGGTTGTCCATTTTGGCAAGTTCATTTAGCCAACCTACAATACTACTGCATACTATTCCCACTCAGCCATGGAAACCCCTTGGGTGACTTTGGGTAAGTCACACTCTCTCAGCCTCAGGGGAAGGCAATGACGAAGAAACATGCCAAGAAAACCCCATGTTAGTTCTCCTTAAGGTCATCATAAGTCAGAAACTACTTAAAGGCACACAAAGCAACAACAATTGTCTTTTGCATCTCGTATATATAATATGGACGACTCAGAGCAGATTTCCAAGTGGGATCTAAGCAACATTCCTTATTTTATTCATTCATTTGCAGCTAGCATATGTTCAGAGGACCTCTTTACCTCAACTGAAAACAGCAGCCAAAGACTTGTTCAAGGAAACCTTGAGCACACATCTTGTCAAAATATTGGTGAAAAACAAAGTCACTAAAAAGCACCCACTATAAAGCTATCCACTGTGCAAATACTGGCATGGTCATTGACAAAGTCAACCCTCATTTGTTCTTGGAGCCTTTTATTGACTTATGACTCATCTGCTCTAGAACTGAAACCTCCCTGGTTACGCAGGTTCCTAAGCAAACCACTGCCCAGGGCAAACACCATAAACGGCCACTGCAGAAGAGCAAAATGTTTAAACAGTCAATTTGCAGCTAGTAAACACATTGAGAGCCAGTGTGATGCAGCAGTTTGAACGACTATGACTCTGGAGACCAGAGTTCGAATTCCCACTCGGACAGGGAAACCCAATGGGTGGCCTTGAGCAAGTCACACTCTCTTAGGCTGCACCTGCACTGCAGAAATAACGCAGTTTGACACCGCTTTAACTGTCATGGTTCCATGCTATGGAATCCTTGGATTTGTAGCTTGTTGTGGCACCAGAGCTCTCAGACAGAGAAAGCTAAATATCTCAAAAAACTGCAAAGCCCAGAATTCCATAGCATTGAACCATGGCCGTTAAAGTGGTGTCAAAGTGGTGGCATTATTTATGCAATGCAGATGCAACTTTAGGAAATGCAGCCCCCCCCCCACCAAATGTTGCCAAGAAACTGCCATGATAGGTTCACCTTAGGGTTGCCATAAGTCAGAAACTACTTGAAGGTACACAACAACAATAAACAAGAACAACAACACACCTTTAGTCCACAGATTGGAATTGCAGTTTCATGTGAACTACTGTCTGTCTGAAGGTATTTTTTGAGGAAAAAATATCATATACACCTGAAACAAGTGTAGAGAATCAATCAATCAATCTTTATTTACAGTCAATGGACCCGAGATAAAATGCTTTAACTTAAAACAGCATAAGTAATAAAATTTGCATTAAAGGTACAAACAAGTTACATACATTTAGATGAAAAAGAATGAATTATGGCACAGAATTGATTAATTTTAGATCTAAAATAGGTGACTGTTGGCCACCTCTTTTTAATAATTTGTTCTTTCTCCCGGTCTCCATGAGTCGCAAGGCCACCAACAGGATAAGAACTATATCTCTCTGTTAGAGCACATGGTTTGGATGCAAAAAGTTGAAAGCCAATGTGGTGCGCTGTTTAAGAAGCTTATCGCACGGCTTTTCAAATCGGCTTACCTCTCCCGGCTTAAAATTTAATTCGGGTGGCATCCTGATATTATCGCAGCAATTTTGCTGCCAAATCCTCCGCCTGTGTCCATCCCGAGTCCATCCCTGCTCCCACGGGCGCTCAGCACATCTCTTTTCGAAACATTTAAGAAAATGGCCACCAGAATGCTCCTGGGAGCAAGGATGGACTCTAAGTGGCAGATTCGGCAGCAAAATCGCTGCAATAATATCAGGATGCCACCCGAATTAAAATTTAAGCCAAGAGTGGTAAGACAATTTGAAAAGCCATGCAATAATCTCCTAAGAGTGCCAGACAAAGATTTGGGAGATTCAAGTGTTAAACCCTCACTGAAAGTCACAGGAAGACCTCGGGGCTTGGAAGACCTTCATTAAATAACATTTCAGGTTCATTCTCCAGCATCTCCAGCAAAAAAAGGACAAACGGTGGAAAATATTTCTGCTTGAGACCATGGATACTGGGTAAATGGATAAACAGTGTGACCTGTAATCTTTCCCTCGTTCCTTACGTTAAGTGCAAGCAATCTCCAATTTCAATAGCAAGGATTACAGCAGATTCACCTGGGAGATGATAACCCTAATAAAAAAAATCCTACGCTCATGCAACTTTTGCGCCAACAACAACTCTTGAACTGTGTGGATGACAGGGAGATTCAAAGGGAATCTTTGAACCTCTTCCCAAATATATGCATGTACGCACATAAGGATATGTGAATCTCACGAAGATTTAGAGTGGCCTATATTTTTAATACAGGAAAATGGCTTATCCCAGGTCAGACCAATGGTTTATTTATTCCTCTACTATCTATTCCAGCTGGCAGCAGCCTTTCAGGAACCCACACAGAGGTCTTTCCCAACACCTGTTACCAGATCTGGTTACTGGAGATGCTAGGGGAGGCAACGGTGATGATGATTCATTCTATTTCTTGCATGCCTTTTTCTAAAACAATATATTTATATATTTAGAAATAAATATTTTTAAAAAAACATATAACAGGGCTTTCTCTGTAGCAACACCTTGACTGTGCAACTCCTTACCCATGGAAGTGAGACTGGCTCTATCTCTTTTGAGCTTCTGGCAAGCAGCTAAAACAATGCTATTCCGCATGGCCTTTAAAGTTTGACATTGCTCTATATTAACTGTACAGTATTTTAAGATTGTTTTTATAGAGTACGTTAATGTCTTTTTCAAATGTTTTAGCTTTGTACTGTTTTGTACGTTTAATGTATTCATCACTCTGGGAGCCCCTTGTGGGGTAGGAGGTGATATAAAAATGTCTTAAATAAAGAAACACAGTGGGCCCTTGGTATCTGCTGGGTTTGGTTCCAGGACCCCCATAGATACCAAAATCCATGGATGTTCTAGTCCCATTAAATACAATGGCACAGTAAAATGGTGTCCCTTATACAAAATGGCAAAATCAAGAATTGCTTTTTGGAATTTATAGCTTTTTGGAATATCCTCAACTCATGGATGGTTGAATCCCCTGGATAAGGAATCCATGGGTATGGAGGACTAACTGTATAATATCAAGCATCTCTTCCCTACAAATTATAAATGTTAAATTTATCACAAATTATAATGATAATCAATTGGCCAAATCTTATTATAATCATCATCCTTATCATCTCCGCCTTCTCCTCCTCTTCCTTCTTCTTTCAGGGATGCTTAATGTGCAAAACATGTATGCCGGTAGTAACCAACCACCCCTTCTCCTCATGCAAACAACCCTCTGCATCCAGATTCACAGAGAACCCACTTCATCCAGGCATTCACAGGTCTAATGGCAATAGAAGACAAACACTTTATCAAAATTGAAATCAAAATTGAGCTCCAAATATCCACAGTCACAGAGCATCATTGGCAAGCCTTTTGGCAACTATGCCCCTGCCTTTCCTGATCTATGCTTGTCCATATAACAAACTGATAGTTTACAAATTCATCTTAGGTGCAACAGTCCTGGAGATAAAATGCATGCCTGTCACTAACAGTGTCATACTTTTTCTTCTTCTCCTATTTGATTTATAACATCTTAGCTTGATGAGGAAGCCAGTGGAACTTCAAAAACTTGCAATATGTATTTTGTGCATTTTTGTTGCCCAATGAAGGCTTCCCTGTTTTGTGGATTCTGGATGTTGTTGTACTTTGCTACATGACCAACATGGTTGTGTGTCTTGGGGAAACTGCAACAGCTCCAGCAGCATCTTTAAAAAAACGCATATATAGATTTCTGCATAAACCTTCTTGGACCATAGCCTGTTTGCTCACACACTTCAATGAGCTTCCTTGGCAGGAAGACAAACATGCATATGACCATTGATATACCAACACATGTGACAAATGGTACCCTTTCTATTTTTGCCTTAATACTACCCCAATTAGTGGTGCAAAGAAGCTGTCCTCTGTACAAGCCCAGCATAAAAGCAGCATTGTGATTATAAATGCCAAGTGTATTTGCTTTGAAGACTTTGAAGGCTTCCCACTTCTATTGCTTCAGGAATTACCCATTGTGTGTATACATGCCTTCAAGTTGTCTGCCGACTTATAGAGACCCCATGATTTTCATAGGATTTTCTTAGGCAAGGATTTACCTGTACAGGTGTAGTGCTTTGAATGCGGGACTCTGGAGACCAGGGTTCAATTCTCAGTTTGGCCATAAAACTCACTGGGTGACCTTGGGCCATGAAACTCACTGGGTCACCTCTGAACAAATTTTTCTAAGAAAAACCTCTGATAGGGTTGCTATAAGTCGGGAACGACTTGAAGGCCTACAACAAAAACAAAAATATCATTGTGCCCATACTGCAGATAAGTAAACCACTATATAAGGCAGGGGTAGGCAACCTTTCCCCTTTAAGGGCCAAGGGACGTCAGCTCCCAGAAGCCTCAGCCATGTTGGCCAATAGTCCCATGTTGGCCAATAGCTCCTGGGATTCTGGGAGCTGAAGTCCCTCGGCCCTTAAAGGGGACAGGTTGCCTACCCCTGATATAAGGCAACATACAAGACCAGTGAAGATGTGACAGAGAGCCAAGATTGAGGAGTTGGGAGTAGCGATTAAACACACTGGATTTTAGGAATAGTTTGAATGAACATTAGCAAGGTAAGCCCTACCTAGTTATCTAATCACAATGGGCAAGGATTTCCTTTCTCTTTCATTTCACAAGAGAGAAAAGAAAGGAAGAAAGTCCACATAACTAGAAGGGCCATGCAATTCCATAGCTCAGTCCCTAAACTATGGTTCAATGCTGATGATGTCGACGATGACGAAGATGTCAATGTCTCAGCCCCAAAAACTTCCCCTTCCTCGCATTATCTATGTAGGAAGCAGTCCAAACACACAACATTGCGAGGAGTGGTCTCCAAATACCATGTCATGAAAGAGGATTTCTTAGTTGAAGCTTATATGCAATTAGCAATTTGACAGAGCTAGAAGGAGCAGCTGTTCCAACATGTCATGAAAGGAAGCAGGTTGAGCCTATAAACCGTGAACTTGAGTATACAGTACTAGAAACATAATACAATATTTCTTTTTTAAAAACCATGCACCCAGGCAACCAAGACTCCATACCAAGAAAATCTGAATACTTTGCCCTGTCTAAAATCAAACAAATCTGCAACTCTTGCTACCTGTGAACTATAGGGAGAAAGGCAGGATAAAAATGAAAATGATGATAATTACGATCTAGTAAGAACAGTGAACTATGACTCTGGAGGCCAGGGTTTGAGTCTCAGCTTGACCATGAAACCCACTGGGTGACCTTGGGCAAGTCACACTTTCTCAGCCTCAGGAGAAGGCAATGGCACACCTGCTCTGAACAAATCTTGCTAAGAAAACACTTGATATTTCTGAGCCCTGGATAGTTAAATCTGTTTATAAAGGATCAGTGGATATAGTAATAATAATAATTTTTGTGTAATAATAATGTTTAAAATCCACGGCACGTCCACGTTGAGCATCTTTCTGGTCTCAGTAACCACTAAAACAGCATCATGTTTTGTATAGAAATGCTAAATACATTACAACATCCACTGTGAATTGTGTCCTTGCACTTCTCTGGAGCCTAAGGCTGCATCCGCACTGCAAAAATAATCCAGCTTGACACCGCTTTAACTGCCATGGCTCGATGCTGTGGAGTTCTGGCAATTGTGGTTTTGTGAGACATGTAGCCTTCTCCACAAATACCAGAAATCCATAGCATTGAGCTATGGCAGTTAAAGTAGTATCTAACTAGATTATGTCTGTAGTGCAGACACAGCCAAAGTGAGCGAGCCTGACACACAAGATCAAAGGTCCTTCTGGATAGCAATTCTTCCAAGACTTTTCAACAATAGCAATATAAAACTTCACTCTCTCTCTTCCAGCCCTCTCATTTTAATATCCAAGACCTTTGGTGGTTAAACCCAAACTTTTAACTCTTCTTGACTTAAAAAAAAAATGAACTAAATTGCAGACATCAGGTTGGAATGTGAAGCTTCCAGATTTTTTAGAAGTACAGTTAAGAAACTAGAGATTTATGAGCATTCCTCTTTGGAGGGAGATTGTTTACTTACCCAACAACAAGATAAGAGGACCAAGGTCTTTCTTCTTAGTATTAACCCAGCAACAGGTACACAGGAAATATACTATCTCAAAATAGGTATACAGAACCAACAACACCCAACCCTTCAGCTATCTATTTAAAAAGCCACTCCATATACCCTGGATTCTTTATTTGATAGGCCTTTTCATGGCCCTGCTACCTAAGTCACCAATCTCAATATCTTGGGAAGTTCAAATGCAAAATAAACCCCAGGAGCAAATTCATCCTGAACAACCAAAATCCTGTTTTCATGCAGAAATGTCCTTGCAATGACAAGAAATGGAAGACCAAAAGCAAGGGTGCAATGGTTAAAGGGAGAACTTCAATTTAGGTTCAAGGGCCAGTACAGGGTGACCAGATGTCCTAACCACAAAGGAGGACAAGGCACCATAAAATGTTGAACATTCAAGAAAAATGGAGATCATTACAAAAATCAAAACTAAAAATTCATGCTTCTTAGTCATACTCAGAGGATATTTTGGCATTCCTCCTGGAGAGAAGGTTGAAATGTCTTCACATTCTGGAAAAGGAGGACTTCTGGTCACCCTGGGCCAGTATTAACAAGTGTTATCAAATTAAAATAAAAGAGGCTCTCTGCATCCAACATCAAATCTTTTGTATACAAAGCTTCTATTACAGTCTGCTACTACCTAAGCAGCAAATTCTTACATCCACCAAGACCAAAAACTGCAGTTCAGCATCAAAACCTCCCCTTTTTCACCATAGGTGAACTCTATATACATATATATATTATTTCCCTACTACAGCTGGGTGAACTTTGCCCATCATGACAAGAATGGTTGAATCTGTGAATGCAACAGGTGGAGGATGGGATAATATGGAGGACTCCATTTTCAAACAGCTGTTACTCTAACAAAATAAATAAATAAATAAATAAATCACACTGAATATTAGTCAAAGGGATGTTCAACCTGTACAGGGTACACTAATTCAACTATTTATTGAAATTTGGAAATTTGTGCACATACCCCATGTATAGAGAGTAGAGGGGAAAGCCTATACAAAATTTCCAAAGTGCGTCACTGGAGTAACTGAAATGAAAAAAATGTTTCCCATTATAGGAGACCAGTACAAGGTTTATGGTGCTGCAAAAGCCGGCAATTATTTTGCCTTTAAAGGAGGAGTAAGATAAGTTTGGAGGTGCTTCAAACTTCAAGCTCCAGTGCTTGAAACGGGTGCTTGAAACTAGACACTTACTGTACAGTCAGCCCTCCATACCCACGAATTCTGCATCCACAGATTCAAGCAACCATGGCTTGAAAATATTCCTCCCCCCAAAATGCCCAAAAGCAAACCTTAGGACATCATTTTTACTGCACCTTTGTATCTAATGGGACTTCAGTATCCACGGATTTTGGTATCCCCGGAGGATCCTGGAACCAAACCCTAGCATGTTATCAAGGACCCGCTGTAATTACATTTGTCCATCTCCATTCATGGACTTGGAGTCCGTAGTCTTGGTCCATGGACAGCATGCACGTAGGGACAAAATGGCACACATTCTTGGATATTTGAGGTTTTCCCGATTCACTGGGGGGGGGGGTCCGGAACAGATCCCCTGAGAATCGGGAGGGACGACTGTATATTTTATCATTTTGAAACACAGGTTGAGTATTCCTTATTTGAATTTATTATTTGACTATTTCCGTAGGTGTCTCAGATAGTAATGCCTTTGTTTACTGATAGGTCCACAAACTTTTCTTCCTGGGCAAAATGATTTTAAAATATTGTATAAAATGACCATCAGCCAATGTGTATATGAAACAAATGAATTTCATGTTTAGACTAGTGATGTTCTAAGGCTGATGTTGCAAGACACAACTGCTGGTGATTTCATTAACCATGATATTAAGTGTCAATCACAGTTACACACAATATACAGGTTATATTTTTTTAAATGTCTAATTGAAATGGAATTAATGAGAAAAATATATAGGCACACACTTTTCAACGCTGTACTCTCACCCTGAGATTCCACCCTCCTCATCATGAGAACTGGAGAAGTGGGTCCAAGCCCTGAGATCTGGGAATTGGAGTCAGCTATATAACCTATTTTGCATTCAGCCCTCCAAATACTGTTGAGCTTCAGCTTCCTCCATTAACCTTCCTTTGGGTATGATGGCTAGTGCTAATGGGAACTGCTGAATCATAGAATCACAGAGTTGGAAGGAACACCAATGGCCATCCAGTCCAACCCCCTGCCATGCAGGAACTCACAATCAAAGCATCCCTGACAAATGGCCACCCAGCCTCTGTTTAAAGACCTCTAAAGAAGGAGATTCCACCACTTTCCAAGGGAGTGTGTTCCACTGTCAAACAGTTCTTACTGTCAAGAAGTTCTTCCTAGTGTTTAGGTGGCCTGTAGTTTGCATCCGTTGTTCTGGGCCCTATTCTCTGGAGCAGCAGAAAAGAAGCTTGTTCCATCCTCAATATAACACCCCTACAAATACTTAAATAGGGCTATCATATCTCCTCTTAACCATCTCTTCTCCAGGCTAAACATAGCCATCTGGAGGTTGGCACAAATTTCCTGTTCCTGGCATTAGTTTGACCTTGACATTGCTTTAAAAAAAACTGGTGCTTAAGGGAGAAGTTAATCTTTCCATATATGCACCCAACACATGAAATATTCACTTCATGTGAGATCCAGTTTGCTTCTCTCTCAAAAGGAAAAACAGAGATCAGAGTGTGCCCAACTCATGTAACATCAGGCACATGGTGAAGAGCTGATAGCATAATGAAGACACAACCTTTCACGTTATAATGAGACATTTATAAGCCAGACCTCGAGATCCCAATAAAAACATTATTTTGTACAGAATTAACCCAATGGAGATGCTGCAAAATCCATGTAGATTTTGCAAGAATAAAGATACGGCACCATTCTGGTAATCAATTACCTTGAAAACTTCAGATGATCTGTATTTTTACTCCCATGAAATAAACACATCCGGAGACAGTGAGAGAAGTCATATTGGAATCCATTGTTTAACTCACAGAATTCAGCTCCATTTGGTCAAAGCAGAGCAACCATTTCTTCCAAAATCCCCCTTCTACCGTTGCCACTGGAAGGGTAGGGATAATAGGGCAAACCGAAGGAACCTGTTCGGTCTGCTCATTCTTCTGCTTGCAAAAACAACAGCCAGTTTTCCGCATGACCCACCTCTGCCCATTCCAGTAGAGGAAATGAAAATACAAAACAAAACACAAGGGTAGGCTTTCAACTAACAAGAAGGAAATTGCAAGTTAAGCCACCTAGTACCGCCCTTGCCCTTGCCTCACCTTTGCAACATTTTCCCTTCTGTCCCATTGAAAGACACCATTCATCCACCTGAATACCCAAACCATAAGAGAACAGGTAAACCTCAAGGTGAGATGGATGACTTGTCAGTTTTGCCTTACAAAGTGGTCATCAAGTAAGTAACTTTTCTCTCAGCCTCAGAAATCTCATTCCTATGTGTAAGGCAAGTACAATAAGAAAACCTTATGAAATTCACGGGGTTGCCATAAGTCAACAGCCAACTTGAAGGTACACACACACACAACACTACTTTAAATGGAGTTAAATATTATCACTGCAAAAGAACATTCTAACAGAGTAAGCCTCCAGATATTTTATTTATTTTTATTTATTTAAAGTATTTCTGCATCACCTCCCAGCCCTGAAGGGCTCCTGAAGTGATGGAACAAATAAAAGCAATTAAAACAATACAGAATACAAATACAATACATAGATATTCAATATCTATGAACAAAGATATTCAATATCTATTAATATACAGTGGTCCCTCCACATTCACTAGGCTTAGGGGCACAGGACTCCTGTGAAAGTGGAAAAACCACTAAAAACAAAAACACTATATTTTTAGCTAAGAGAACACCTCTCTAGGTCCTCCAGTGCAACTCTGTAGTCAACATCTACCAGACATTGAAATATTATGCTGGAGGAGCTACAAATACCTAGTGGATTGTTCTCTCAAGCAATCTCTAGGCCCTTCAGCACAATTTTTGGTTAAAATTGACACTGGAGGACCTAGATATTCCTAGAGAGAACATACTAATCAATTCATGAATAATCAAATCTGCAAAAGTCAAATCCATATTCAATCTATGTTGTTGTTTTTAATTGATGTCACACCACCAACTTCAGCTTATGGCAATCCTATATAAATCAGGGGCCTCCAACTCACCCTGTTCTTAACAGCTCTACTCACTTCTTGCAGACTTAGAGCCATGACATCCTTATCCATCTATCTATCTGTAATATGGTCTTCCTCTTTCCTTATTGCCTTCTAGCCTACCAAGCATTATTGTCTTTTTTAGTGAGTCATGGCTTCTCATGATATGCCCGAAATAGGACCATCTCAGTTTAGTCATCTTGGCTTTATATTCAGTCTAGTTATTGGTGTTGTTAACTGTCCTCAAGTCAGCCCTGACTCATGATGACCCTGAGGATGAGATACCTTCAAGCCCTCCTCTCCTCCATTACTTTGCTTAAGCCCTGTAGATTCATACACATGACTCCCTAACAGTCTAGCCATCTGGTGAGTGGTCTTCCTCTCTTTCTACTGCCCTCCAAAAACCTTCTGAAGCAATCAGATTTTCACTATATTCCACAAAAGGAAGAAAAAGATGGAGCTGGGCTGTCCTCCAGAGGGAGGGTATTCCATAATTTAGGCATCAAAACCAGAAGGACTCTGTCCTACACTGATCTTTGGATGGGATGGAAGGGGAGAAGGCTAGAACATGGGACCCAGGTCTAAAGACTTCACCCAGACCAACTGATCCACTACTTTGGGGTCAGCAACAGTGCAACTCAAGTTCATACCAATGATTTCATCAGGAGTCAACCTTCCCCAAGGGACCTTGGAGAGGAGGCCAGTGGTTCAAAGGCAGGGACCCAATAGTGGAGATCCTCACCTGATGGGGTAAAGAACTAGCACAAGTCTTTGGTGAATATTGACTTTCTACTTCAGGACAGGATGTGAATCCTTCCAGGAAGATTCCAGGAGAAAGGATCCAAGGCCAAGTTAAGGAAATGTCTTGTGAGGGAAAACACCTACCGGTAGATCCCAGATGAAACAGCCTCTAAAATAAACTATACCATCTGGAAAATACGGTTTAATATAGTGTTGTCATTGTTTTCAAATCCCACTCTTCCATATAACATTTCCAAAGCAGCTTATAAAAAGATAAATCACATTAACCAAAGGGGGGGGGGGGGGGGATCAAGCTGGATTAAAACAATTAAAAACGAGTTGATAACATGCAAAAAAACAAAACAAAAAAAACCTCAAAGCAGGCATTAAAAGAATTAAAGGTATTAAAATGCAGGGAGACCTTTCGAACTCAGACTAGAATGAGAAAGAGTGGACACATAAAGCCTTTTTGCTACACCTCTGCTGTAGTTTATTTTGTGAACTAGGCCCTAGTCCAGGAGTATTGTACTGGAAATAATAAAATACTGAACAAGGGCTGCAACTAAATGCAGAGAACAAAATCTGATCTGAAGCCTTAGAGGGCCACTACCAACCACTGTTGACAATTACTGAACTACATGAATCAAGTTAAAGGCACTTAACTGTGTTATACGTATCATGCGCTACGCATGATTGAGGAATAGAAGTCATGGAGTAGGAATTTGAGTCAGAGCAATTCTGGGCAGAATCAGAGTTAGTAGAAATGGACCAACTCCAACTGTGGCTTCAAACTAAAAAAATGTACCGGTATATTATTACATGGACAGCATGGTGTAGTGCAGGGGTAGGCAACCTTTTTGAGCCGGGGACTGGGTTGCTGTCCCTCAGACAATTGGGGAGCCGAAGCACAAAATAAATAAATAAATAAATAAATATTTTTTTTTAAAAAAAATTAAAAATTAAAAAATATGCATGCACACTCTCTCAGCCCCAGAAAAGGCATGGCAAAACCCCTGTGGAGATTTTGCCAAGAAAACCCCAAGAACAAGTAATAACAACAATGATCAATATCATCATGGCGGGGGTGGCGGCGGTGGCAGGACTGGCCTGGGGCTGGTCCAAAGGCCTCAGGGGGCCGCATCCAGCCCCTGGGCCTTAGGTTGCCTACCCCTGGTGTAGTGGTTTGAATGTTGGACTATGACTCTGGAGATCAGGATTCAAATCCCTGCTTGGGCATAGAAACCCACTGGGTGACCTTGGGCAAGTCACACACTCTCTAAGGTTAATCTATCACAGGGTTTGCTTGGCAAGTGTCTTCAGAGGGGGGTTGCCATGGTCATCCTCTGAGGCTGAGAGAGTGTGACTTGCTCAAGGTCACCTAGTGGTGACCTTGGGCAGGTCATACACACTCAGCCTCAGAGGAAACCCAATGGGTTTCATGGTGAAGCAGGGAATTGAACTCTGGTCTCCAGAGTCATAGTCCAACACTCAAGCCACTTTAGTCTATAGTAATTATTAACTTGACAAAACAGAATTTGTTGTTAGGGGCACACCTCATACTTTATTGGTTGAAAGGTGTGTTGCTGTTATTAATGTGAACCACAGTAAGTTCATTCTAGGATGAGAACTCCCTTCCTGAAAGCACCATCTGCAAAGTTTTGATCCCCATCTGAGATAAATGCCTTCCTTCAGCAAATGCCATGACTATCTCATGGGCAGACATTGCAAGGACAACAAGTAACCAGTATGGGTTTGGAATCAGAATGTAAGGAATCTCATTATTTCCCTCTTAAAGCACCTGCTGCCACCACTAAAATCGATAACATATTGCTCCAAAAAAAAAAAAAAAACACAATTTGGTGTTTCACCTCCTTGTAACACTTTGGTTTCACCATTCCACTCAAATAAAGAGTCATGCATTTCCTCTGCAGGCTGCTTGTGCATTGACAGAGAGGAAAACACACCCTTTCCGGTTCTCTTTTAAATCACTTTGTCTGCTTATACATTTTCTAGATAGGTTAAGGAAAATCTGATTCATAGACCAGTGGGCCAGCTACTGAAAGATGCAACAGCACCAAAGCCATGTTTGAGACAATTATTTGGAGCCAAAAAAGAAGCCACTCCAGCAGCAGAGTGTGAAAGCACACCAGAGCCTCAGGGCCTTTGCAGACTGCCAGAAATAGTGCAAATTGAGTCCACTTTAACTGCTCTGGCTCAGTGCTAGGGAATCATGGGAAATATATTTTTTTTCTGAGACATTGAGCCTTCTCTGTCAGACAGCTCTGGTGCCACAATAAACTCACAGTTCCCATGATTCCCTAGCACTCAGTCAGGGCAGTTAAAGTGGACTCAATTTGCACTATTTCTGGAAGTCTGCAAAGGCCCTTAGTCTTCTTGTGAGAGATTGGAAGACCTCAGCACTCAGAAGCACCACACACGTTGCTAAACTATTACGAGAGCCAAAATGGCAAAAATCAGACGCTAGACAAGAGCGTGGGAGCCGTCGAAACAGCAGCCTAAATAAGAAAGTTGAGGAGCTCATCTTTATCAAGAGCCAAGTGACAGCTCTGATGAGAGCCTATTCCCACGCTGTATCATATTGTCTCCTACAAAGGCATCCCTGTGGTCCACTGCCAAGAAAGGAAGGGAAGAACGAGAGCGAGAAATGAATGACTGGGCTGGTGTTTCCAACTACCCTTATAGCAGTGATTCCCAAACTTTGGTCCTCCAGATGTTTTGGACTCCAGATCCCAGAATTCTTGACTATTGGCCTAGTTGGTGGGACTTCTGGGAACTGAGGTCCAAAACACCTGGAAGACTAAAGTTTGGGCATCACTGCCTTATAGGAAGAGCAGTGAAAGCCAGGGCTTTACAAAATTATTTTCTGGACTACAATTCATAGAATCCTTCACATGGCCTCTGCTAATGCTGTTGGGGCATTTGGAAGCTGTCTGCCAAATGAATATGATAACTCTGTTTAAATATTTGAAGGGATATCATATTGAGGATAGAGCAAGCCTGTTTTCTGCTGCTCCAGAGAATAGGACATGAAGCAATAGATGCAAATTACAGGAAAAGAGATTCCAACTGAACATTAGGAAGAACTATCTGACATTAAGAACTATTCGAGAGTGGAAGACGCTGCCTAGGAGAGTGGCGGAGTCTCCTCTTTGGAGGTTTTTAAACAGAGTCTAGAGCAGGGGTAGGCAACCTTTCCCCTTTAAGGGCCGAGGGACTTCAGCTCCCAGAATTCCAGGAGCTATTGGCCAACAGGGGACTATTGGCCAACATGGCTGAGGCTTCTGGGAGATGAAGTCCCTCGGCCCTTCAAGGGGAAAGGTTGCCTACCCCTGGTCTAGAGGGCCATCTGTTGGGGATGCTTTGATTGTGTATTCCTGCATGGCAGGTGGTTGGACTTTATGGCTGTTGAGGTCTCTTCCAACTCTATAATTCTAGGACTCTATGAATAAATTTCAGGGGGAGAAACAAAGGGAGAGACACTCAGGTGATAGAGATTTAAAGAAAGAGAACTTGTATCATATCTGCAGAAAATGTGTTCTGGATGGAGTCCAGCTGCTAAAGTTACCCATTCCCCAGGAATGGAGGACCACACAGGAAAGCCAAGAGGAAGGAGGAATCAATCAGTCATTTGACTCCAAAGGACAGCAGGAAAAGAGGGCACTGTTAATTTAAGTATTATTTTGGATTTAATGACAGTTATTTCACAGAACTGTGAATTTTGGATACATATGACAAGAAACTTAAGAACCACCCTACTGCCACATTTAGGGACAGCTGGAAAATTTCATTCTTTTATATAAGAAATAATCAAAATCTACAAATTCTTAACCTTTGCGGTGGAAAGAATTTTGAGATTTTTAACAATCTAAATGTGGAAGAAAACAAGACGACAGATTCTTCCATGAAAATCCCCTTAAAGTTTTTTTAAAGTCTGAGTTTGAATCTTTATACATATTCAAACATTTTTAGTGCTGGATTTGGGCATTCCATTCCCCCCCCCCCCCCCCCCGAGACATTTATAATCTTCAAAAAACTGTGCTGTCTGTATCTATAAGGAGCCAGTGTAGTGTAGTGGTTTGAGCACTGGACCATGACTGGAGATCATGGTTCAAATCCCAACTCAGCCAAGGAAACTACCTTGGTGACCGTGGGCAAGTCACGCTCTCTCAGCCTCAGAGGATAGCAGTAGCAAACCTCCTCTGAAGAAAGTTGCAAAGAAAACCCTGTGATTGGGCCGCATTTGGTTCATCATAAGTCAGAAATGACTTGAAGGAAATTACAAACAACAACAAGTTTGTGGTAGCCATGTTATCCATGCAGCAAAGCACAACAAAATCCACAAAACAGTGATCCCTTTATTGGAACAACTAAAACTATTTAGTGCTTTTTAAGTCTGCCCCATAAAGTTTTCACTGTTTTGTAGATATTGGGTTTTGTCATTTTTCAGTGAATTGAGGAATTCTTCTTCCCGCGGAACACTATTTATTCTTTTGATCTTTCTGCCTCTCTCTGTCTCTTTTTGGCCAGATCTTGATTTTTATTTAAATAAGGGAAGTAAAAGCCAACTGTTGAGAAGACTGCACTAGCCAGCTACTTCTATTTCTTCCCTTTTTGTTTAGAGGAAATGATGGTTTTTCTCCTTTCCTTACTTTGACCTCATCCTTCTATCATCACCTTTTGCTGTTCTGGTGGCCAATCCCCATGGCCCCATGTTGATAGTAAGGAACAAAGCCCAGTCTTTCTGCAACAATGAATGAGTTGCTATGGGGAAGTGAAACACTGGTCCATTAGCTAGAGGGATCATCAAAGTACAACTGTTTACCAAAGGTAAAAGATGAGTGTTGCTTGATGGTGCGGGTTTCTTTTTAACAAATAATGGCGATACCTAAGTGGGAGCATGTCAAATGAACTACTTAGTTCAAATTTGGCACTTGACTTGCTCAGATTCCTGTATGCAAAGGGATCTTGTAGCACCTTTGAGATTAACTGGGGGGAAAAACAACAAGCTGGTCGCATGCACTTTCGTAGACTTGACTTTTGAGAATTTCAAGAGGCTTTACATGAAAGAGTTTGGTTCTGGTACAATAATTGCATTCTTTAGTTTGTTCTGCTGTGTCTGCTGTTCTTAAAAGCCAGACACTGCAGAACAAACTAAAACAAACTAAAAGTTTGCTCCACCATTACATTGGTCCACAGCTCAAAGATCTGTGCCCACCAGATATTTTGGTCCATAATTTCAAAAAGGTCCCCCCAGCACTTCCAATGGTAAGAACTGTAGTCCTGAACATCCAGGGCAGTGTTTCCCAAACTTTGGTCCTCCAGGTGTTTTGAAGCTCAGCTCCCAGAAGCCCTAGCCAGGTGGCCAACAGTCAGAAATTCTGGGACCTGAAGTCCAAAATATCTGGAGGACCAAAGTTAGGAATCACTGATCTAGAAGGATCGTTGTTTCCCATCTTTATTCTAATTACTCAACAAGTTGCTTTTACTATGATTGGTTTGCCCCAAGATCTCCATAACTCATAAATAACTTGTAGACATACAACAATGATCCACAGCCTGCCATGCTAATCTACAATCTACAACTGAATTACTAAAACCAGCTAGAAGAGCTGTCAACAAGCAAATACTTGAGATGTTAGGATGGAGTAGGAATTGTACAGCCCTCCAGCTATTGTTGTACTACAATTCCCAGCATCCCTCACCATTGGTTATGCTAGCTATGGCTGATGGAACTTTCAGTCCAAAATCATTTGAAAGATTTCCAACATCTAAAGCGATTCCCACCCCTAGCTTAGAAACCATCCTCTAATTAAAGGAATCCTCTCTTTAAAGAGCTGCCTGCTCCAAATCATTTTAAACAGAGACAATAACAGCAAAGAGGAGATATGAAGTTGTCCATCAAGAATAGCCACTTAAATTTTAAAAAATAGCACTTTTTAAAAATAGCAAAAATGCCTAACTCCATGGATGCTCAAGTCCCATTAAATACAATGGCATAGTAAAATTGTATCCTTTATTTTTATAAAATGGCAAAACCAAGGTTTGCACTTTGGATTTTTAAAAAAAGAAGAAGAAGAAGAATTCTAAGCCCTGGATGGTTGAATCAACGGATGCAGAATCCATGGATACGAAGGGCCAACAGTATTGTTAAATCTCTGGAAGTCAGAAAATGTTGTTGATCTACTGCAAATAAAGCCAAAAATACAGCAGTAGATCTCAATCTTCCTTCTGCCCACTTCCATACTAAGGAATGCAAAAGTTCCTACAGTACTTTCAGAGCGAGAGTGAACATTGCATTCCTTCCCTAACATGAAGAGCAGCTTTTAAATATTTTTTTTTAAAAAAACTGATCAATTATTTCAGTGTTAAAAAAAGTGAAATGGTGTTGTCTGACCTCTAACATCCACAAAATCCTCTGGCATGGAACTGTGCACAAAAGAAGGATGTTGGCAGTAGTCCAACATGCAAGTCCTGACTAAGAAGGTTGACTGTAAATTTCTGAGCACTGAGCGAAGAGATATTTATATTTGTGTGTGTCTATTTGCCCATCCTCTGTAACAGAGGCAAATGGTTAACAAGGCAAGAGCTATTGAGGCTGCATCTGCACTGCAGAAGTAATCCAGTTTGACACCGCTTTAACTGCCATGGCTCAATGCTATGTTATCATGGGCATTGTAGTTTGTTGTGGCACCAGAGCTCTCTAACAGAGAAGACTTAATGTTTCACTAAACTACAATTCCTATAATTTCATAGCATTTAGCCATAGCAGTTAAAGTGGTGTTAAACTGAATTACTTCTGCATTGCGGATGCAATCTCAGTTGTTTTTGCCTTGCTGACCATTTGCCTCTGGTGCCACAACAAATAAATCTCAGGATTCCATAGCAATGAGCCATGGCAGTAAATAGCACATGTAGAATTATTTCTGCAGTGTAGATGCAGCCCACGTATCTATAGTATTTTCATAGTTTTTGTCTTAACTTTTGTATATTTTATCAATTTATAAAATTCCTTGAATCTGTCCCCCCCCCCCCCCCCGCCCCGCCCCACAGCAAAAACTGTTTTGGAAATTTATATAAGAACAACTGAAAGAGTTCCTTCTCCACAACACAAACCACTCATCCAGACACATGGCTCTATTAAATTTTACAGAGGGAGCAGCACTGGACACATAAATACATGCAAAATTGCCACCTGTTGTTCTGGAATGCACAAGCTGAAACAAATGCTCCAAGCTTATGCAACAGTGTCAATGGATCAAAACGAAAGCTAGAAAGGTTAAGACCACAGTACAGGTGTGAGAGTTGGGGTGGGGGGATAGCCACCATTGCATTTCCCTTGTGTGCTTTCACTATTTCTAGCATTCTCTCCAGTGCTGTGGATTCAGTTGGCCAAACTTAATACTCCAGATCCTCTATTTTTCTACTATCCAATTCCAACACCATCATAAATGACAAATGTATACAGTCAAAAACTCCATATCCGTGGGTTCTGCATCAATGGATTCAACCATCCAAGTTTAAAAATACAACACACACACTCCTGGAAGTAGCTATAAGAACACTGATTCAAAACTCCCTGGGTCCCAGCATATTGGATAAATACCAGCCCATTTCCCAGATGCCATTTTTGAGCAAGTCATGTGGCCACCCAATTCCAGGCATTTCTGGATAAGATGAATTATCTAGATCCATTTCTGGCTATGAAAAAAAGGCATCTTTAGTCACCTTAGTGGTTGACCCATACCAAGAGTTGGATGGGGAGGTGTGTCCTCTGTTGGTTCTGCTGGACCTCTGGGTAGGTTTTGATGCTATTGACCATGACATCCTTTTGTGTCACCTTGCTGGGATGGGACTTGGATGAATTGTTTCTTCCTAAAAGATCAAACCAAGAAGGTGGTGCTGGGGGACTCCTGTTCAACTCCTTCATCATCCGTAGAGTTCCTCAGGATTCACTTTTGTCCACTATGCTATTTATCAGACACATGAAACCACTGGAAGAAGTTTTGCAGTCCAGTGTCATCAATAGGGCATGAAACAAAACTCTACTACTCCTCTCTACCTCAATCCAAGGAGGCTGTTTTGGTTCTAAACCAGTGTCTGTCATCACTAAATGGATTAAAAACATTGAAATTTAATCCAGACAAGATGGAGGTGCATTAGTTGAGGTGCATCAGGGAATAGGGATTAGTCTGTCCTGGATAGAGTTACACTCTCCCCTGAAAATACAGGTTCACAGCTTGAGTGTACTTCTGAGCTCTGAGCCTGGAAGTTCATGTTTCACTGATGGTCAGGAATGCATTCATACAATTAAGGCTTATGTGCCAGCTGTGCCCAGTCCTTGAGTTGTCAGATTTAGCCATGGTGACAATAGCCCTCTGCGAGCATCAGAAAACCAAACAATTAGGCCATCTAGCTCCATACTGTCTACACTAACTGGCAGAGTCTCTTGAGGACTACACACAGGAGTCTTTCATCAGTTCTACATGGAAATGCTGAGGCTGAACCTGGGACCTTTTTTACCCAAAGTACGGGCCCCAGCAATGATCTACAGCCTTTCCCTGAACCCTCATCAGGGAGCTAGTAATTCTTTACCGACATACCTTTTACTGACCAATTTTTCAATTCAATTTCTTTATTACGGCCAATTGGCCAGCACAGACCAATTTTTTTTAATCTCCAAAGCAGCAAACCACACAAACATATCACACATGGCAGCCAAGGCTACAATATTATGCCAAGCAGCTCAGCAGCTTTTAGGAAGATTAGCAGCTGAAGTAGCTGCAATGGCAAAAGTTCAAAACTGGAGCCAAGTGGAAAGCAATGGCACCAACAAAAGAATGCAGCTAAGTTGCCTTAGGAAGGTGAACTCCCTGTCTGAAGAAGCTGCTTCTAAGAGGGGATGCCCCAACTTTGCCAGGGAAACCTTTGTTTCAGGAAAAGTTGATGTTGCATTCCCATACACAAGTACACTTGGCACTTTCTACCACAATGCCAACAGATGAAACCCAATCATTGCAAGGAAACATCCAACAGAAACTAATGTAGCAACATAAATGAGTCCCTGTCTACCAAAATATTTGCTATCCTGCTAAATGGGTAGATATTTTTATGCCAGCTGTAGAAGAGGCAAGCCTTCTTCTCTAACACCTACATGGAAACAGAATGCTAGCCTCTTCAGATATTTTTTTTTAATCTACCAACTAGGCTGGTTGAGGATGGGTAGATCTTCCTTCTGCCAGGCTACAGTGGTTCGGGCATAGAACCTGGACTCTGGACAGTGAGGTTCAATTCCCTGCTTGGCCATGGAAACCCACTGAGTTAGCTTGGGTGAGTCACACACTCACAGCCCCAGAAAACTCCATGATAGGTTCACCTTAGGGTTGCCATAAGTTGGAAAGGACGTGAAGGCACACAACAATATGCAGGGCAACAATTTCTCTTCCTCTTTGACAAGGGAGTTTATCACATGCACTTTTCAGCCCAGTCCATGCACAGGACAGGATCAGGCTAAAACAGGGAAAAACAGGTTTTACTGCACATGAAATTGCTGCTACACTGCTGACCAGCCATCACCTGTCCCTGATTCATCCTCTGCCTGCCAATTTTGGTACTATGGAAAGCTTCTGTAGTACCAAAATTGGCTAGCAGAATCTGGATTGGGCATGGGTGAGGGTCGGCTGGCAACGCAGCAGCAATTTAATGTACGAAAAAACCTGTTTTTCCCCTTTCCAACCCAATCCTGTTCCATGCACAGATCAAGCTGAAAAGTGTGTGCGATAAACTCCAAGTACTGAAACCAAACAGGTTCGCGGAGAAGGAATGAAGCCAGGCATCCAGCCATCATCCTTCACCACACACTCATTCCCTTACAAGCAGTTCACAATCATCTCTTCTTACCACCTATACCAAAATCCAAGACTGGAATAGCAATATTTTAAATAAAACCACAAGGATTTCAAGGAGTCCTGGTGTTCTACTTTGCGTGATCATTTGAGGGTGATGGTGACTCAGCTCCACAGCCTAATCTTGATTCTATATGCCCTCCTCCATTCCAGGGTTCATACCTGCCACCCTCAAGAAAAATGGAGCATGCTATTCTGCAAAAATCTGGCTTCCAAAGTGACGGGGCACCATTCTGTCCTTTGCAGAATGGAGGGGGAGGGAATCATCCTGTTAAATATTCCACATTCAAGGGAAGAATGGAGGGAGAAGAACATGGTAGAAATCTTCGGCTTACTCTTACAAATGAACATTGAATGCACATGTTGGAACCATGCATGAGCCAGCCTCCAGAGATCTAGCTTCCATTACATCACAGGCACCACACCCAAAAACCACCAGCTGCACTCAGTACACCCTTAAAACCCCATGCCCAGAGCTTTGAAAACTGTTGCTTTTATGGATACAACTCCCGGACTGGCTCAGACAGTAGGGTCATGCTGGTTTGAAACTTCTTAAGAGCCATCCTCCAGAAAAGTAACTTTTTCCAAGCTCTCTCTAGGCCACAACATTGGCAAGCAACTTGACTCCAGGAATAAGGCTCTTTCTTCCTGTTCATTTCAAATCAAGAAAGCCAAGGCCCTACACAGAGCATCCACCCAGGTCATATCCCATTTCATGTAGTTCAAAGCACATCTGACACTAGAAGGTGGGATCAAATTCCTTGCTTTATCCATGCCTGAATGAAGATCTCAGGCAGGAGCAAGGAAACAGGAATGCAAACAATATGATCCTCTGACCTATTTTCCGTGACAAAGGACAAAGTGCACAAAAGTTCTGGCTTAACAAAGAGAAGATATTTCTCTCTGACCAAAGACACCTGCATCTTCCCCCCAGCTTGGGAATAATCAACCTCCAGCTCTATTTCTTCACATACAGTGCATGATCAGTTTATGAGATTTGCTGCCACAAAATATGGTAATGGCTGGTGGCTCAGAAGCCTTTTAAAGAACCACAGAGTTGGAAGAGACCACAAGGGCCATCCAGACCAACCCCTGGCCATGCAGGAAGACACAACAAATGGCCATCCAGCCTCTGTTTAAAATAACCAGGGCTGACCCTGCTTAGCTTCCAAAATCAGACAAGAAATTGTGGTTTACTAAAGTGCCTAGATCACTTTCAAATGTACTCTTGTCAACCCAAATGTCACCTATCCTATATCTGTGTATTTCATTTTTTTCTGCCTACCGTAAGTGTATTACCTTATATTTCTCCCTGTTAGTTTTGGCCCAGCTCTCTAATATGTTAAGGTCATTTTGATTTCTGATCCTGTTTTCTAGGGTACAGTCAGTCCTTTGTTTCCATGAGGGTTCTGTTCTGGACACAGACACACACCCCATGGATGCCAAAAACTGTGATACCTCAAGTCCCATTGGTTTTAATGGTGGTGCTCTGTGCACACAGCCACGTGGAGGTGAATGGAGTAGGGCCATCTGCAGATGCTCCAATACACAAATAACAAGCCCACGGTTGGGGCGGGCAGATTGTATTTGCTATTCCTCCTAATTTGGTATCATCTATAAATTTAATAATCATGCCCCCTATTCCAATATCCAATTAATTTTTAAAGATTTTGAATAGCACTGGGCCCAGGACAGAACCCTGTGGCACCATGCTGGTCCAGGTTGAGGAGGAGTCATTACTGAGTACCTTTTGGGTTCAGTTGGTCAAACAATTACAAATCCACTTAACAATCCCATTGTCTAGCTCACATTTTACTAATTAGTTAGCAATGGGGGACCTTGTCAAAGGCCTTACTAAAATCAAGATATGCTACAACCACAGTATTCTCTTCATCTACCAAGCTTGTAACTCTATCAAAAAAAGAGAGCGGATTATACAGATAATATAAAACGTGAAATTCAATCGCACGAGGCCATGGGGTGGAGCAATAATCCTGTAGCATCACTCCATTCCCAGAGGAAGGCAATGGCAAACCTCCTCTGACCAAATCTTGCTGAGAAAACCCCATAATAGGTTCACCTTAGGTTTGCCATAAATCAGAAAAGACTTGAAGGCACACAACAACAATCACCACTGGGATCTACCTGCCAGCTACCTACATGTCAATGTATAGTGAACAATCCAGAGAACGGTCTCTGGTTTCTTTTTTCTAACGACAGTTGTAAATAGCACACGCAGAATTAATCATTTTGCTATGTTCAGCAGCCAGATTAATAATATCAAACAACTGAAAAGGACATAATCGTCCTTCATTAGATTGTTGGAAAAGCAAGGTATGGCATCTGTCTCTAATGGAGACATTGACTTCCTTAATTAGAAATAATAACTATGTAGAGACACAGAACAAGTTCTACAAGATTTGTTCTCCCTTTATTCAGTACATAAATGAGCACAGTGATAAACCACATCCTCCAAATATCATGTTAAATTATGGGAATGATGAATTATACTGATTATTTCTATCCTACTATTTTGGTCTGGTTTTGGTGTAATCATATAATCCTTTGTTCTGACATTTTCACTCTGTTCAATAAATTGTTTCTTTGTTGACTGTTAATTTTTTATATATAAAGCTACCCAGAATCAAACACCAGTCACAACACGCATCCCAAACAGGCAATTCAGAGAGATAACGTATCAAAAGCCATGGAGAGATAGAATGACCCTCTTCCACATGGAGAAGGTCAGTGACCAGTTCAAACAAGGCTATCTTCAGTACCAAGCTCACATCAGAAGCCAGACTGAAGCAGGTCCATAAAATGACTATACTTCTGACAGAGTACCATGTGTTTGAATACGTTGGTCCAAAATGCAAAGACTGGACAAAAGCTGGCAACTGAACAAGACAGAATGGTCTGCTGATAGAGTGGTCTCACCACCTCCTCCTTCTCCAAGTTGGCAGGGACCACCCTTCTTCAATGAAGCATTCCCAGCGCCCCAGACCCAGCCACACACTCCCTTTTCAAGCAGATGCCATGAGTTGTTTCAACATGACCAGAGCTTTGGCAGATCACCAGCCATTTCAGAACTCCATGCATCTGAGGAAGTAGAACAAGTCTACAAAAGCTTATCCTACAACTTCTTTTGATACGATAGCCTCAAAGGTGTTACAAAATCCCTTTGCATACTGATATTCCAGATGAACACAGCTATGTTGTTGTTGTTGTTGTTGTTGTGTACTTCCAAGTCATTTTTTACTTATGGCAACCCCAAGGTGAATCTTTCATGGGGTTTTCTCGGCAAGTGTCATCAGATGGGGTTTGCCATTGCCATCCTCTAAGGCTGAGAGAGTGTGACTTGCCCAAGGTTTTTTATTCTCAAGCAGGAAACTGAACCCTGATCACCACAGTCGTAGTCCAATGCTCAAATCACTGCACCATACTGGCTCTGGCTCTGCAATCTGCCTCTGTAATAACCTGTGGCTTTAATATCATTCTTTCACTGCATCTGGAGAAACAGCCATATCTGCAAAAGCGCTTGCCAAAATATAAACATGTTAGTCTTAAAGGTGCTGCTAGTATCCATTTTTTCCTGTCTCCCTCCCTTTGTCCTTTTTATGCTGCAAGAGATGGAAACAGCTACTTTTTTGAAAACGCATTTAAGAAGACATTGGGCCTTTACAGACTGCCAGAAATAATCCATTTTGAGACCACTTTAACTATCCTGGCTCAGTGTTAGGGAGTCACAGGAATTGTAGGTTTTTTTTCTGAGACATTGAGCCTTCTCTGCCAGAGAGCTCTGATGCCACAATAAACTACAATTCCCATGATTTCCTAGCACTGAGCCAAGGCAGTTAAAGTGGTCTCAAACTGGATTATTTCTGGCAGTCTGTAAAGGTCCATGGTGGGCCAGGAAAGGATGCTTTCAGATAGATCATACAGATACCAGTTAAAAGACACTGTGCACCTATTTTCTTTTTCCCTCATTAACTCACTTTACAAGACAAGGGGGGGGGGAAGGAGGAAGAGAAGGCTAGAACATAATTTGGACCTTCTGTAAAACTCCATGGATTGGGGCAAGGGGGAGGGAATTGGATTGCACAGTAAAAACCTTAGTTGGCAACACACGTATTTACAAATCTGCTTCATGGTTCTCTTCCACAGCAAGCGAGAGGCTCCTCTCATATTCTTTCAGAGTTTCAGTGCCAAGTAGGTCAGACAGAGGAAACATCTCAGCACACTCATGTGCCAGAACAGATGGTGGACTGAATGAATGCTCCGCAAGCAACTGAAAGAGAGAAACCAGGCTCTACTCCGGCTCACTGCAAAAATGCAGTGCATTTCTCCGTATCCTGTTACAAGTCAAGAGAAGGAAGAGGCACCTGAAGCAGGAGAAGCAAAGGTAATTGGCAGGGTGGTTAAAAAGCAATGTTGTTGGTTTTTTTTAAAAAAAAATTTACATTGCTTTACATTGCATTTATGGTGTTTAAAAAAAAAACGTGCATCTATTGCAATATCTCTAAACAGGCTCAAAATGAAATCTAAATGCAACATAGGCTGCTGCCACACTGCAGAATTAATGCAGTTTGACGTTGCTTAGCCTGTCGTGGCTGCATCTTATGGATTCTTTGGCATTTGTAGTCTGTTGTGGCACCAGAGCTTTCTAACCGAGAAAGCTAAATCTCGCACAAAATGACAAATCTCAGAATTTCATAGCATTGAGCCATGGCAGTTAAAGCAGTGGATTCCTTCAGTAGCTTCCTTTAGTGTGAAGTTACCTAAACTATAGAACAAAGAGGAAATCAAAACTCCTGTTCTGAATTGCCCACCATTTCTCCAACCAATATCCTCAGTTGTTCACGAACCCCACAGTGTCCTCCTCACACACAAACACTCACAAAAGAAGGCGGAGGAAGAGAGATTTTAGGGAAGAAACTAACACCATAGTTTGTCTCGTGAAGTAAGCTAAAACCTGCAGAATCCAAGAATAAGAGATGAGGGGGAGGGAAGTCTAGAGCATATTTACCCTGTGCAGGAAAGGGGGATTTAATGGACATGCTCTGCAAACAGACCAAATGTAAATCATACAGTTAGCCAAAGAGGCCCAAACATAGCCCAATGCAAACAAAGTTAACTTAAGGGCTCTGGTCCTTCCAAAGAAATCACATCTGGAGGAGGGGGGAAATAGGAATACTTGCAGAACTTCCTCTGGAAAGCAGACATATTAGTAACAGTTGTCTCCATCTGTGGATGCTTTGCAAAGATTCTGCACTCATAGACAGGAGTGTCTCTGTTACTGTTGTGGTTATGTTTCATCGCCATCATCACAACCACATGGACTAGCAGTGGTTTTTCACAAGCAAAGAATAACAGAATGCCAAGGTCCCGCTTGTGCCATCACCATAACTATCACAGTGTTTTCCTGCAGGATTTGTTCAGACTGTGTGACCTGTCCAAGATCATCCAGTGGGTTTCCATAGCTGAGCAGGGATTCAAACCTGACCTTTTGGAGTCCTAATTCAACACTGAAACCATTACCCCACACTGGCTCATAGTTGTAATGATGATGATATATTCCCTGAAAAAGTATACTTGTGAAGATGGCATGCTATTCTGATCACGCTGCCCGAGGAGAGGGATAAGCTTCCTTTTCTTCTTGCCTAGACTGAAGCAGTGGTACCACTTTTCACCTCTTGAATTGCCTCCCATTTAGCATCCTAGTTGGCTCCTGTGGACTTCTCATAGGCATCTGTTTGACCACCATGAGAAATGAATGGTGGACTAGATTAGTCTTCAGTAGAGTCTATTACTGGGGACATTTACAAAATGGTTCTTCAAGATTGTAATAGAAGTAAAGTTGTGTATTGTGCAAATACTTTTTAACAATCTAGGCTTGGGTCCAGACTATTTTAAAGATCGTATCTCATCATATGAGCTGACCCAAGTTCTAAGATCTGGAATATCAGTATGCTAAGTGATTTTATAGAGCCTTTGAGACTAACCAGACGCAACTTTCATAGACTTGGTCTACTTCTGAATTGCATTTGAGGAAGTAAACCAAGTCCAGGAAAGCTTATGCTACAACTTCTTTTACACAGTTAGTCTCAAAGGTGCTACAAGATCCCTTTGCACATTAAAGATATAATTAGGAGAAAGTGCCATAATTTAAGGAGCCCTGGTGGCACAGTAGTTAAATGCCGGTCCTGCAGCCACAACGTTGTGCGTTCAATCCCAGAGGGCTCCAGGTTGACTCAGCCTTCAATCCTTTCATAGGTCGGTAAAATGAGTATCCAGCTTGTTGGGGGCAATTGGCTTACATATTGTAAACTGCTTAGAGAGTGCTTAGTTCACTATGAAGCAGTATAGAAATGCAAATACTAAATGCTATTGCTATTTAGGCCAAGTGTAGGAATTGCACTCCATCAACACCTGTAGAGCTGCCCGACTCCTACCCCTGGCTTAGGCCCTGAGTATTTACAGTGTTCTACATACATTATTTGAGTCATTATTCCAACCCTACAAGATAGATCAACTTCATTATTCCTGTGTTGCAGAATAAACAACGGAGCGGATGGGTTGAGAGACAGTGGTTTCCTTAAAGGCCACACCATGTGTTCATAGCTAAGAAGCAATGTGAATCAGCATAGCTTCAAGTTTGAATTCTTAACCACCAGACCACATTAGCTCTTCCTGAAAGATGGTATACCATACAGAAAAGCAAAGACCGTTTGTTGCAGCCAGAGTTTCACACTTCTCACAGTCCAAGAATAGAGTGGCCACAAACAAAAGAGGACAGGGTTTTAAACAGTTTTGTAGAGGAGGAAGCTTATCATGAAGATCTTCCTTCTTCCATATGGAGCTGACTGTATTATTATTTTTTCTCCTAAAAAAAAGTAACAGAAAGTAATAGAAAAGTAGCAAGCAATGCAACCAGTCAGGTTACCCAACATTGTTAGATAAACAGGAACAAATTATTTTTTACAAAGTAACTTTCCAATCTCCAGCTTCTCTTGCTCTCTCATTCCATTCATATATGACTGTGGCTGCACTTTCTTCAGAGCAAGCACATTCAGTGCAATAGGGATGACTTCTAGAGAAAAATGCTCAGGATCATGCAGTAAATGATTTTACGTAGGTACACATTTCAGCCAGAGAACCAGGCGGCAAAAATGTGCGTGGGTTTGTAGCTTTGCGGATTTGTTTTGCAAAGCTGGGATTAAGGGACATTTGTGTTGGAATCAGTCTTTTCACAGTTCAGCCCCCAACAGTTTATAGGCTGCTGTCACACACTGCAGAATTAATTCATTTTGACATGGTCTTAACTATCATAGCTCCATCCTATGGAATCCTGGGCTTTGCAGTTTATTCTGGCACCAGAGCTCTCTAACAGAGAGGGCTAAATCTTTCACAAAACTACAAATCTCAGAACTCTACAGCATTGGGCCATTGCCATTAAAGCGGTGCCAAACTGCATTAATTCTGCGGTGTAGAACCTATACTCCTTATACTCTGAATGTTTCAAGATCAACAGCCGCCCATCCCTTCTCAATCCCTATTCATAACTTAAGAGAGTTAACACAAAGCATGAATCCAGAGAACAAGGGCTTGCGATACAGAGCATGCCTTTGTGTACAAGAAAAAGTCCCTCTGTAAAAAAAAAAAAGGGGGGGGGACGGACACCAACTAACAGCCCAACCTGTGACAAATGATTATTAAATCAAAACGAAGCAGAAACAATGTCAGCTCTGTGCCTGCTCTCCACTGCTGAATAATGACAGTGTTTAACTTCCCAGTGCAAGAAGCATTACCGCTCTGGAACCTACTTGAAAGCTTGTCAGGCTGCAGACTTAATTACTCCTTTCCTTCTTTAAACTACCAGGTGGCTGTATTTATCAGGTAAGTCTGCACAGTTTCTTACATGGAGTGTGCTGTGAGCCACTTACTGTCAAGCCTTCTATTATCCTTCTTTATCCCAAGCCCTACATTAGACAACGAACCACAAAACAGAAATCTGAAAACACTTAACTAGACATACCATCATACAGTACTGGCTTGAGTATCAGATGTGACTCTGGAGACCAGGGATCAATTCCTCGCTCGGCCATGAAACCAAATGGGTGACCTTGGGCAAGTTACACTCTCTCAGCCTCAGAGGATGGCAATGGCAATCCCCCTCTGAAGAAAAGCTTGCCAAAAAAAAAACAACAACCATGATGGATTCACCTTAGGGTCGCCATAAGTTGGGAATGACTTGAAGGCACACAACAATAGAAACCTAAGCAAGGGAAAATAACAATAATGCATCTTGCTTTTTTTCCCTGTTCAGGACGGGATTGTGAGAAGACATGCTAGAGAAGACAATAATGCTTAGCAAAGGTGACACAGTAGGAAAAGTGGAAGACCCCATTACAGGTAGATAGACTCAGTCAAAAAGTCTGCAAAATCTGAGCAGGGCAGTTGGTGACTTGGAGGTCCCCCATTCACAGGGTTGCCATTAAGTCGAAGTTGACTTGACAGCAGTTAACAACAACTATTTGAACTCAAAAATGTCATTATGGGGGAAAATGCTGTTTAATGTGGTGTAAAATTATCCAAAGCTTCATGTGGACTTTCAAAAACTCAAATACAGTGAGCCCTTGTTATCCACTGGGGGTTGGTTCTAATCTAGGACATCCCGGGGATACCAACATCTGTAGATGCTCAAGTCCCATTAAGTACAATGTCATAATAAAATGCTGTCCCTTATGGCAAAATCAAGGTTTGCTTATTGGAATTTATATATTTTTAAAATATTTTCAAGCTGTGGATGGTTGAATCCATGGATACAAACATCCAGAAATAAAGAGGGTCAACTGTACTTGTCTTTAAATTTTAAAGCAACGTGCATGTCTCTTACATCATTTGTTTAATTATAAGGGAGGCAGGCATTGCTAACTATTGACACACTAGTTTTATCACACCCACCAAAAGGCATGATGTGCATCCACCTACTTCTAATATAACCCGTTACTTGCCAGCTTGCTGTTTTTGGGATGCAGTTCCCAGCAAACTTAGAGAACCCATGCTAAGGAATTCTGAGAGTAGCAATTCAGCATGGGATGGGGCATTCCATCCCCATTCATGGCATAAAGACAAGAGGTATGTTCCTGAATGCTTTTTAAAAAATAACGTTAAATCACACCTTGGTTGGTGTTGTTTTTTTTTAAACTACTCACAACAGACATTAACAGTTATTCATCCCTGACAGACTCAGCCGAAAGGAAGTGAATGCACAGTAGCAAATCATAAAGAGACACAACATACAGCAAGGGCGGGGGGGGGGGGGCAGAAAGTACGGTACTTCGATCTCATTCCACATCTGCTTTGGATCACTAGCACTATCCAGGTGCTTCTTTGCCCTGTACATGCTGAGTCTCCCTTATTCAGAATTCCAAAATCTGAAATACTCCAATAAATTGTCCACATGGGTGGTTGAAGTAGTGATGCTTTGCATTGCTTTCTGATGGTTCAATGTACACAAACTTTGTTTCATACAGAAAATTATCAAAAAAATATTGTGTAAAAATTACCCTCAGGCTATGCCTATAATGTCTACGCAACACATAAGTGAATTTTCATATTTAGACTTGGCTCCCATCTCCAAGGTCTCTTTTATGTATATGCAAATATTCCAAAATTTAGGGGGTGGGGGGGAATCCCAGCTCAAAAATATTTCTGGTCCCAAACATTTCAGATAAGGGAGACTCAATCTGTATGAACTAACACATGAACAGGGAAGAGTCTAGCTCCATCTCATCTCCACTGTCACTTTCCTCCCATGGAAAGAGATAAATCTCAAGGGAAATTCCCATTCGTGCAGTAGGACTGCCAGAGTGAAAACTGGAAATGACTCCTTTAACTTTGAAGGTTGCATAAAAGAGGCAATATAACTATCTTCGAATAGGATGTCACATAAAAGATGGCTCAAGCTTGTTTCTGCTGCTCCAGAAACTACACCAATGGACTCAAGTTACAAGAAAAAAGATTCCTCGTCTTAAACATTAGGAAGAACATCTTTAAATGTAAGAGCTGTTCGATGGTGGAACAGGACACCTTGGAGGGTGGTGGACTCTCCATCTTTGGAGGTCTTTAAACAAAGATCAGATGGGCATCTTTGGATGGGGTGTTTTAGTTCTGCAGGGAGTTGCACAAGAGGGCCCTCCAACTCTTACGATTCTGAAACTTCTTCCTTAGTTGGGGGAGAAAAAAGCAAACAACCATCTCATGGGTCCTTGGATGGAGGTTTAGAATTCGCTGTAGAGGAAAGATCCTTCATCCTCAAGTATTCATTACACTCAGCAAGTCTGGAGTGCCTTGGTTAGCTCTTACTTGTCGCTCTGCTAGGTTTCAGAGAGACAAATCCCTCTCTTCCACACTACCCCCTCCCGGTCCTGGCCTTTCTTTTTACACAGATGCTGCATTATCAAAGTTCCTGCTATTCATTCTGCTTCCTGTTTGGTAGTGAAAGACCCTTTTTATATCAGTCTCTCTCTATCAGCAGGAAGGAATGGCTACACTCAATAGCTGCATCTAGAAAAATAAAGGATTGGGGCACAGAGATAAAGAAATCCAACCGTTTTCGTTTTATATGTGCAGAAGCCATGCCCAAAGCAATGTAACTAGAATCTAAAAAGCAGCATTGCTGAACAGCCTCATATTCCTGGGAGAACTTTTGGGCAGCTAAATCAGATGTGTGAATTTGGTAGCAAAATCATTTTTTGCCCAACTTCCAATTGCACTTTGCTCTGCATTTTAAAATTGATTTCCATTTGCTCATCATTTCCCAAAAGAAAATGTATGCAAGCACTTAAGAATCACTTTCTCTCAAAGGAACATCCCATGCCCAGGATTTGAAGACACCAGCAAAATAAGAGGAGGACTAGCACTGTAGTCTCCAATGGGCACTGCTACCCCGATCGCACACAACTACAGAAGGTGACCCTACAGTGAGCAACTGTAAGGTGCCAGCCATTTTGAAATTGCCACCATCAGAGGATAAAGGGTTGCATAAGGGCATTCTGGGAAAGTTAGTGGCAGTTTCCCAATCGCCAATGGCACTACTGCTTGATTCACTGTCTCTTGATAGATCCAAGTGTGGTGACTTGGATGGGCAGGGTAGGGAGCCCCACTTGGACCATGCTTCCATGACTGAGTCTATCCACCTGTAATATGGTCTTCCTTTTTCTACAGACTTCCATTTTATCAAGAATCATCATCTTTTCTAATGAGTCATGTTTTCTCATGCCAAGTACAACAGTCTCAGTTCGATCATTTTGGCTTCTGGAGAGAGTTCATGACTGATTTTGTTTTGTCTTTTTAGAGGCCCATGGTATTCATAGAAGTCTCCTACAGCATCACATTTCTGTAGAGTGAATTTTCCTCCTGCAGCTTTCCTCACTGTCCAGCTTTCACAACCACACACAGAAAACAGAAATACAATAGCATGGACAATCCCAACTTTGCTGTTCAATGATATGCCTCTACTCAAGCAAATGAGGGTTCCTCCTCTGAAACATTGCTATATTTAACATCAGTACTTTACTGTTTCTCACAGAATAAAGAAAAGGGATTATTCTTTCTGGACACAGGATGGAGATGGGGGGGGGGGGGGAGCAAGAAAATTGCCTCCCTTCTCTCTCTACCTGGTAAAGTACTTTGAGTATTTGGAGAGACATGAAAAGCCTTGCACCATCTGGAATTGCAATTCCAGCAGAACACTCTGAGAGGCTCTTCCCTTCCAGCAAAGTAGATCCAGATGGATTTTTAGCCATCTTCATTCTGCATAACGTTTCAGAGGCCTAACACTGCTACTCTTGCTGTCAACTAGAAAGGGTGACTTGAAGTCAAGCTACACAAAGCTTTGCAGTCTTTAGATAGAAAGTAGGAGCCCAGTAAAGGCTTTGGGGATAAAGATGGATTTGCTATCCACAGGAGAGGTTGCCCACATGCACATAAAACTGATTTATTTTTATGTAGGAATATCTATATCTTTTTTTCATCACCCAGCCTACAAGATTACCTACCCCTGCAAAATCTCAGCAGAACTGTAGGTGTGCTGCCACCCTGCAGAAAAGTTGCAAAATGGGGAATTCAGCTGAATATGTCAGGTTTCATTTTTGGAAAAGATGCCACAATTTTCTAGTCTACCTGTTCAAATAGGTCAGACAATGAGTGTTGGATCTCAGAAGCCAGAAGGAGTAAGATTTCCAGTGAGTAACAAACATGGCTACTCGCCTTTTTTATAGCTATTAAAATCATTCAAAAATGCAGTATTATGCAAAATGCCATGCAAACCTGTTTCATTTCCACAATTTAAACATTTCAATGTTCAGATTATCTTGTTGCAAGACACAAATGAGTCTTTTTAACACAGAGCTAACAGCGCTGTGATTTCCTGCTCCCACCCCCACCCCAAAGCCAAAGATAAACTGAGATAGAAGAGTTCTTTCAAAATTACAGATAAAAGAGGCACACTACACTACAAGGGATTTGTGAATTGTGTTGTCACAGAGCCAAGGCTTGCAAGGTTGAAACACTAAGGGTTTTTCTTAGCAGGAATGATGCCCTCATCTGCCACACCCTACATTCCCATCTCCTCTGAGCTTTGCTGCACCCCTTGCAGTTGTTAGTTGCCATCAAGTTTGACTTATGGCAACACAATGAATGAGAGAGCTCCAAGTCTCCCTGTTATCAAGAGCCCTGCTCAGGTCTTGCAAACTCAGGCTCGTGATTTCCTTGCTTGAGTCCATCCAGCAGTGTTGTGCAGCTTTGGACTTTCCCATCTGAGCATGCCAGAAACTGAACGTCCTTTGGGCTTGAGTCCAGTTGCATCATTAAGCAAAGTGCTACTCATACTTGTCCTCTGCTCTTCCCCAGCAGGTTGCTGAATAGCTTCCAACCTGGGAGTTTCATCTTCCAGCACTATCTCTTGCTTCAATAGTCTCATCATAGGGTTTTCATGATAAAATAAAAATAAAAATGCAGAAGTGGTTTACCAGTGCTTCCTTCTGTGCAACACTAGCAAGACTTAGCTAAAGTGCTACTTCTATTGTCGCCAAGAGATCCTCTGCTAGTGTCACCCCCCCCCCCACACACACACACACACTACTGCTGTCTCACATGGGAGACCCTATTATCCACAATACTACCATCAGTATAGCCTCTTGCTTCGTAAGAGCACACAATTCCACACACGGGAATGGTAATGCCAAGATGTGGGGGGCATGCAGTAGCCAGAGAAAAACAGATTTTTTCCCAGCCACACAATATTATTGTAAGCTATCCCTGCTGAGATGCAAATTATTTCAGAGTGGTTTGCTCTTAACCATTAGCCCTACAAAACCCCTACAAAATACGCAGATAATACACATAGCAAAATTGCTATGATGCGAGTACTATTACAAACAAAACCGCTATTATTTTTCCTTAATGAAGCTCAAATGATCTCTAAACCAACAGTGAGGGGGACCGGGATTGCCTGATCCTTTCTGCCAATATGCATTCCCCAAGTCTAACACATGTACACAATACAAATCTGCAGCTACGTTCAACAAGAGACACAGGTCTAACAGAACGAGACTAAAAATACCCATAAATCAGATCTCTTGGTCTCCCAGAAATGGTGCAGTTTAGTTCTAAGCAAAACTTACAAATACATCTACAACAGCCCACAGCTATCTTACTAGCCAGGCTGGCTGCTCACAGTCTGAACTATGTCAGTCATGGGTGACCTATAAACTTAGGAACACAGAGTCACCTTAACTTTTCTAAACCTTCCCTTTCCAGTCCCCTGTAGAAGATCCTTCTATGTCAGCAGGTGCATAACTATTTATAATATCTTAGTGGCCACTCCTAGATTCTGGACTTCCTTGCCATGGAAGGCAAAGTTGTCCTTTTACTGGCAGGCAGAGACATTTGTAGTGAAGTGGGTCTTTGGCACATGAGCTGAGCTGATGGTGAAGGGAATTTAACTATTTCAGTTCGGGCAATGGTCTTTTTAATTGTTTTTAGCATGTACAGTCAGCCCTACATATCCATGGATTTTTTTTTATCCCCAGATTCAAGAATCCCTGGTCTGAAAATCATTTTAAAAAATATAAATGGCAAAAAGCAAACCTTGATTTTGCCATTTTATATAAGAGACGTCACCTTACTGTGCCACTGTATTTAACAGAACTTGAGCATCCACAGATTTTGGTATCCACGGAGTGTCCTGGAACCAAACCCCACTGATACAAAGGGTTCACTGCATTCATTTACACTGTGCATCAAATAAGTTTTTTTTCCCCAGATTGTATTTTGAGGAGCAACTCTTTGGGCAGAAAGCACAGGCCATGGAATGGGCATATGGGGCTTGAACTCCTGCCAAGACTAGGCTGGGAAAGTTGAGCTCTCCTCTGCAAAATGATCAAGCAACAAGGATGACTAAAATGCCTGTGTAGTTTAACCCCTAAGTAACTGCCAACTGGAAGTGGCCTTCTTTACAGCTATCTTTGCATTCCTGGACCAGGGTTGTTATATATACCTTTCCTTGATTTATTAATGTTATGCTGCAAAAAGAAAAAAAATGTTGTGTACCTTTAAGTCATTTTCAACTTGTGGCAACGCTTAGGCAATCCTATCACAGGGTTTTCTTGGCAAGATTTGTTCAGAGGCCATTTGCCACTGCTTCCCTCTGAGGCTCAGAGAGGTCACCTTGTCCAAGGTCCTTGAATGGGTTTCTGTAGCCAAACAGGGATTCGAATCCAAGTCTCCCAGTTGGTCCAACACTCAAATCACTAGATCATGCTGACTCAAACAATTTTATAATATTTCATTCATTGTTTTGTCATTGTCTTTATTACAGTCACATTGATAAATTCTTTACTTGGTGGCAGTACATTTTTTTTCTTTTATTTATTTCATTGTATTCTGTGTTTTTACCATTTGGAAAAAATACATGCAATTTTGCAGAATTCTTCGTGATCTGTTGCTAGTCTTTAACCTTCCCATCCCACCTTAAAAAACACAACTGGGGCCCCTGGCAGAAAGTCAGGATACACAGTAAATAACTAAATAAATCACCTAAAATTATAAAAATTTAAGTCTGCATAAAATGGAATCTGTGTGTGTCACGTGCATTGAGCTGTACTCCATCACATCCCAACATGCAGATTCAAGAAAGTCTTTCAATAAATGCTCAGAGTCACATAAGCAATCTGCCAAGTCCTTCATAAACTCACAATAAATTATGACTAGAATTCAAAAGAATAAACAGAGGCATCAATAGAGAGAAGGGAAAGGAAAACAACCAACAATTCAGCAGCTTTTAATTTAGTTAAGTTCTCCTGATTATGGATCTGATTATGAAACATCGGAGACTGCAAAGAGACAGCAGAAGCACCCTGGGGCAAATTGGTTTGCAAACATTCAACAAAACCACCTGTATGAAGAGGTTCAAACCTTGGGTAAATAATCAGACAACCTTCCAAAAGTGATGGGACTGTATCTCCCAGCATTCTTCACCAATAGCTGTGCTAGGTATGGTTGCTGGGTGCTATAACCCAACAACATCCGGAGAGTCACATGGTTCTCATCTCTGGTTTAAACTGAGGAACTTGGGATTGTGAGGGATTCAAAACTTTCTGTTAAGGCCAACCTCCCCAAAACCAGGAAAATAAATTGTCACCATTATCAATTACATTTCCATCTCCATTATCTCCAAAGCAGAGTACTTGGCTCTCTTATTCTCCCGTTTATCCTCACAATGACAACACAGGCTGATACGAAGTGCCACATTTTAGATAAGTGTCATGGGTTGGGTGAATTTGAACCTGGATCTCTCAAGTTTAGGTACACAACTCTAGCCAAAACATCACCAGGTCCATTAGCCATGTGGGTCTGCTACCCACCTCCCTCCCCAAATCCCAGCATCCCTCCCCAGCTCAGACATTTCTGGCCATTGTCTGTACACCGAGTTTACAAAAAGAGATAATGATCTCTTGAAACAAGAGTTCTCACTATTCAAATTCAATTTAGGGATAAATTTGCTCCTGACAAGAAAGAAGGGAGAGACAGAGGGAAAGAAATACAATAATTTTAAACTAAGGTGAACTTGTTTTGTTTGACTTCTGCTGCATGATCATATTCAAAATGCTCCCTTCTTGACTTTGGATCAAACGTTTGGCTTCGAATCAAAGCACATCAAATTCAAAGCTTGGAAGCATCATTTATTCTTGGAATACAACTCCCAGAATGCCCCAGGCAACTTTCCCCAGTTCTGATATGATAAGCAGCTCTTGTAAACACATCCAAATATTAGATGGTTAAATGGAGGAGGATGGTTAAATTAAGGGAGGAGCCTTTGCCAGATGCTCCATCACTTTCCTTACCACAAGGCTGGTGGCTTCCTTGGTGGTGGTAGCAGTAGTGAGACAGTGACTCCACAGTGGGTTATAATATGAACTTTAGAGAAGCTATGCAAGATATTGAACTATAGCCATAAAACAGATTCAGAACTTTGGGCAGGTGATTTAAATGTTGGGCTAAAATCTTGAGTGGCTTCACCACCCTGCTAAGATGGACGCCACCAGTTGCTACTATGCAGAAAGTGACAAGTCTGAAGAAGTTCATGAATGCACAGAGAATCTGAGATAGCAAGAACCCCAATTTTCTAGTGTTCTTCACTCTGAGAGTCTCCCCAAGAACTGCAATTTCTCCTCTTCAGCCTTATCCCTTTCTACGTGAGGAAAGAGATAACAGAGGGAGGCCAGAACTAAGATCTCCCCAATGCCTGTGTTGATTTAAACTGGGTAGTGCCTTCTTTAAATCAAAATGGAGACTATAATCAAGAAATCAGGGGGAAAACTAAGACTAGAAGGACAGCTATGAAGACATGAGAAAGGATCCTCAAGCACAAATATATCCAAAATGGAGATTTTAATCGAGAAATCAGAAGATGACTAAGACTAGAAGGGCAGCTATAAGAGCATGAGAAAAGATCCTCAAGCATAAATATATCTTGAAATACCAATGTCAGGATCACCCAGTCCATAGTCCTCCCAGTTTCTACGTATGGGTATAGAGGCTGAACGGTGAAGGAAACTGAAAGGGAAAAAAATCAGCTCATCTGAAATATAATGCTGGAGCAAAGTAGATACATATACATATGATGGACTGTACCATATAGATATGATAAACTACTAAAAAAGACAAATGAATGGGTCTACAGCAAGTGAAGTGCGAACTTTCAATAGATGCCAAGATGACTGAGGTTGTTATACTTTGGACATATGAATTGACATGACTCAATGCAAAAGACAGCACTCAATAAAATGGAAGACAGTAGAAAAACAGGAGGATCACAAGTGAATTGATTCAATCAGAGGAACCAATGATCAAAAGTTTGCATGACCTTAGCAGGACAGTTGATGACTGGGGATCTTAGAAGTCCCTCATTCATAGGGCTGCCATAAGTCAAAGTTGACTTGACAACAAAGCCTGAAAAGACAACAGCCAACATGAGACCTGTAAGAAAGGAACCCTTGGAATAGAGAGAAAGCCCAAGCATCCCTTGTGCAATAGCACTACTGAAGCAGAAATTGGGAGGGGCGCTAAGACAATTCAACTAAGCAGGATACTGGAGAAAATGCAACTTGGAAAGAGTCTGGAAATGATCCAGACAAGCTTTTTAAAATGAGATTAAAGCAGGGATTTGAACATAGCTATTGAAATTCACTACAGTTTTCAAGAGGTGGGAATCATGAGGCCCTTCACATGATGTCAGAACCCAACATGATTCCCATCCCTGGCCAAATCTGAATGTTACACTAGTGGGCATCTGCCACACAATGGGATTTTTGTTCCTTCCAGTCTTGCAGCTCTCTCCTCTGTCCTGTTTCAGAAGGATTTCAAGGCCCTAGAGCAGCTTTTGAGGGTAACAAGAGGGCAGCTTCAAGGTGGAGGTGAACCATCCACTTCCCAGCTCCATCTCTAGAAAGAGCTCTTCATTTGATCCTTCCTGATGGTCCTGAGATAGTCCAGATCCATACATGCCTGTAAATAGCAGAGATAAATCAGCCCATATATAATAACTTTGTATTTTTTATCTTTATCCAAATGTACACACATACGCAATGGGTGTTTCTAAGATGTTGCGGAGATGTTGCAATGTCTTCTTAGGAAGGAGCCTCCCTGTCCTGCAGATTTTGTAAGGGCGTTGGTGCCATCAATGCACAACCTTTGTTGCACCAATATTTAATTAATATGAATATACAATTCAAGGAGAACATTTCAAGCCTCTTCAGTTTTGTTCTCAGCACTCAGAAGCATATGATTTCATCACCTCCGTACTGCACCGTGAGAAAGATTCACTCTCCCTTGCTAGGAAGAAAGCAAGACTTGCAGCTGATGGGTAAAAACAGCTGTCAGAGCAACTATAACCATAAGCCTAAATCTCTTGCCACTAGCCATGTTGGCTAGGGGTGAAGGGAACTTTGTAGTCCCTCAAGATCTTGACTTCCAAGTTGGAAATGGCACCATAAAGCAGCCTCCCAAGACGCTCTGTGGAGGGGAGGAAGTGCTGAATGTGGCACTCACTGATTAGAGATAACTGTAATGTAACTGAAAGTGTAACTGGTGAGAACTGCCTCCCTAGCATGGGGGGCACAGAGATAAACCCTACAAAAGTTTATTGCCTGTTCTGGGCACTCCAGGACATATTTTTGTACCACCAGGATGCATGCAGAACATTATATGTACTTTTAAAGTATAATATTGTTGTATTTAACAAAGCTCTTTTTTTATAATAAAAAAACCCATCTCAAGGGAATCATATTCCTACCCAGCTTGATAACATTATTTTTACAAAGTGTAATTCCTCAAGAAGTGCAAACGGCTTGCACCCTAATATTAAGAAAATAAAAATAATGACCACAAATGATTTACATCATTATAAAATGGTGGGTAAAGATGGTTTCAGGACCTGCCCACTCCCTTTATATCAGTAAACCAGTCTTCTGTACGTTAACAGCAAAACTTTATTTCAGTAACTATAGAAGTTAACAGCTTGACTTCTGCAGACAGAACTACTGTAATGCCCAGTTACAAGCATATAGAAAACAACACACACTTCCAATATTTTGCAGGCTTTCCCCCCCCCCCCATTCACTCCTGTTTCAAAACATTCACACATCCACTCCTGCTCACCTCTGTCCCCTTGACTTGACCTCTGCCAGCTTCCCATGAGAATGACTTGGGGAAAGCTAGTACCAGCAATCTCCCCATTCACCTGCTCATTATCCAGCCAGGCATTTTTGTTTTCATCCCCATCATTCGCACCCTCCACATGTTCCATCAGGTGCAACATTTTAACCCATCATACATTATATAGATGCTATTGTACTACTACTTAAACATACTACAATCAATAACAGCAGCTCAGTTACAAAACCGGAAATATAACAGAAGAAAAAGAACATAGCAATCCCCTTTTATGGCAGGATCTGTCAAGGATTCTGACAGATGGTAAAGACATCTAAATAGTCAAAGACCTCCTACATCTTGGCTCAGTCATAACTAAAAATGGAGACTATAGTAAAAAAAATCAGAAGAAGACTAAAACTTGGAAGGGCAGCTAGGAAGGAACCAGGTAAGATCTCCAAGTGTAGAGACAGATCATTGAATGTAAAAGTCAGGATTGTTCATGCCATCACATTTCTGATTTGTATGTATGGTTGTGAAAGCTGGAGAATGAAGAAAGCAGACAGGATGAAAACAAACTCATTTGAAACGTGGTGCTTGAGAAGAGTTATGAAGATACCATACACTGCCAATGTGAACTCTGCCTAGAAGCCAAAATGATCAAAGTGAGGCTATTGCACTTTCACCATATCGTGAAACAATATGTATGATTAGAAAAGGTGATAATAGTTAGAAAAGTGGGAAGCAGTAGAAAAAAGAGGTAGAGTACATTACAGGTTGAAAGACTCAATTAAAGAAGCCACAACCCCTTAGTATGCAGGGCCTGAGCAGAGCTGTTCATGACAGGGTGTCTTACAGGCCTCTCATTCATGGAGTCACCATACATTGAAGCCAACTTGATGGCAATTTTAACAACAGTTCCTCAGATCTGCCAACCTGCAACATTCAAGAAGCTGTAATTAAAAAAAAAAAAGCAACTTTGCCAACTTATTGTTGTATGCCTTCAAGTTGTTTCCGACTTACAGCAACCCTAAGGCGAACCTAACATGGGGTTTTCTTGGCAAGTTTCTTCAGAGTGGGGTTGTCAAGCAATACCTCACCCTAAACATAAAACAGTTCTGGTCATGCATCTCTCTTTTCACCGGATCACATCACTCTTGGATGTCTTGAACTGATCTTTCTCATCTTTATAAAACATGTATGGGAATCCTTTCTTGGACTGGCCCTCCCAGCATTCTCCATCATTGGTCATGCTGGCTACAGCTGGTGAAACTTGCATAATCCCTAGCAGTGTTAATGGAAGACAGAGAAAGCACACACATGCATTACTTCCACCCAGGTGTTCTAAAGCAGAAGACCACACAGTGGAAGAGTCCATATTTCATACACAGGTAGCTACATGCCATTGAAGGACAACCTGCAGCTGGGTTACTAAAAAGACTTCTGCCCAAGATCTCAAAGAACCACTACAATTTGCAGTAGACAATTCTGAGATATCTGACCCTGCTGCCTGACTCAGGATAAGAGCAGCTTTTGACTACTCAATTCATTTCCTCCCTCAGGCTTTACTGATTCAGAAAAGTCAGGCCATTCTGTCTCTACATAAAGCAATTACAGGATGACTTATCTTTAGTGTGTTTGCCTTGATTATCCTTGTGACTTTTCAAGGGTGGTGATGATTCTGACTACAATGGTGTTCAACAGAAAACAGTCCACTTCCTCAGTCACTTCTGGAAAGGGAGGCTCATCTGAATGGGAATCAAGTGTGCTCGATCTTGTAAAGTGAATGCTTGATTCCTTCCTTCCCCATATATCAATAATCTGGCCCTCCAAATGCTGTTCAACCACAAGCCCCAGTATCTCCAGCCAGCATAGCCAATAGTGAGGAATACTGGATATTGCAATTCAACATCTGGAGATCTGCATAATTCCCACCCTGATATGCACCAAAACTTAGACTGTGTCACAAATGTGTATGATAAACGTGTTTGCCAGGGTACGGGGAGAGAAGAGGGGAAAGGCATAATGACTATGGAACTTGTGTGACTCTACCTAAAAGACTGATAAGCAGCAGTGAGAAGTCTAAGTGTTCCAGTTCTGCCCCCCCCCCACACACACACACACACACAAGCTGACAGCACTGCAATACTACTAAGCACACTCAAAGGCAAACCTCACAGGACTGTACTTTTGGAGTTTTGAACCTTAAATATTTCAGCAGTTTCTACAATCCTTGGATTTTCCCCAGCCATGATACTCATTCTTCTTATTGACTTTGCTCAGCATCTACTGTAAGTTCACCAATAAAGAGAGTGATAGGGCTTAATCAGAGCCATGCACAGTTCCAGTTCCCATTAATTTTGTTGTTGTTGTGTGCCTTCCAGCCATTTCTGATTTATGGCAAACCTATCACGGGGTTTTCTGTATGACTCACCCAAGGTCACCCAGTGTTTCCATGGCCAAGCAGAGAATGGAACCCTGGTCTCTAGAATTGTGGTAGAACGCTCAAACCATGCTAGCTTTTGGGCATTAATTCGATCTGGCTAAACAACAAGGTCTAATGAGTTATCTACCATGATTTTGTTGGTGCTACAAGACCAGAGAGATGTCTGAGAGCATTTCCACATTTGAGTGAGCATAGTCTTTCCCAACAAATGGAGGAATCATCCCCTTCTCTTTCCCTTGATGTTGGTGACTCTCTGAGATGCACCATAGGGACAATCACCATGGAGCCCCCAATATGGCAAGGAGTAAACTTTTAACTAAACCCCATAAAATTGGCAACACTGACGTTCATCAGATGCTATCTTGTTTTCAAGTGCTAGCTTTGACTATGGGGAACAGTTAACCAAGAATGGCCTGCTCCTGCAAAAGCCACACCAAAGCTGCGACCACACTGCACAAATAATCCAGTATGTCACTACTTTAACTGCCATGGTGCATTATTATGGAATTCTGGGGTTTGTAGTTTGTTGTAGCACTGAGCTAAAGTGGTGTCAAACTAGATCATTTCTGCAGTGCAGATACACCCCACAATCTAATTTTGGAGGTCTCCAAAGATCCTTAGGGAAGTGAAAATGTGCCAGTTTTACTTTCTACAGCATTCACATTTAGAAAAAAACAAACCCTGAAATTATTTCCATCCCAGCAACTGCACAACACTTTGCAAATAAAATAATTCAGATCCACTGACTCGGATGCTGTGGTTAATACAAGTGGCGCAAACTATAAAATGACATCTGCAGGCACATTCATCAGAAGACTATGCTACTGACTTATATGTGTCACTCTAAGGGCCTTTGCAGACTGCCAGAAATAGTGTGAATTGAGTCCACTTTAAGGGTTAGGGTTACTGCTAGGGAATCATGGGAATTGGTGTGTGTTTTTTCTGAGACATTGAGCCTTCTCTGTCAGAGAGCTCTGGTGCCACAATAAAATACAGTTCCCATGATTCCCTAACCCTAACCCTAAAAGTGGACTCAATTTGCACTATTTCTAGCAGTCTGCAAAGGCCATAAATCAGTTATATCTGTATGCATTTACTTGGGCACTGAGTAACATTTGATTTTGTGCCAGTGGTACTTAAAATGTTTTGATTGCTTCCAGATTGCTCCTCTGTCCTTATGGAATGCTGCAAATACATATGCTTAGTTTGATTATATTTTGTCTACATTGCAATTTGCCATTTTGGGGGGCAATAAAATGCAGAAAAACAGGACATGAATATTCAAAGTTACACAGGTAAAATAGATTCAATATAGCATTCACACAAGTCAAACTTTTTTAAAAAAATAGAAAAGAAAAAGCTGTTATGCAGACACCAACCACTGAGTCCCGAGCAAAGTTATAATCTCCCAACTTCCTCTGTCCCATTTTAGTTAGTCCCACGTCTCTGACTGATCTGTAAGCCTGAATATAGCATTGCAAACATTTCCAGCATTAGTAACACTTTGATATGGGAATTCCATTCCCTTTGATGACTAGTCAGAGATCAACAATAGAGCTTCGACAATACTGGCACCAGCAGAACTCACAACCATCCAGGCGTTAAAAGCTGATATGTGAAAGCTTGGGAAAAGGGCACTTCTTTTATTTAGTCAGAGATTGTGTTCATTAAAAATGGATCAAGACAAGAACTGATAAGGCTGGCGAAGCGCAGAACTGAACCTGGCGGTTCTTCAGAAGTTTACCTCCAGTGCAGGGTTCCATGGTGTTAAGCGGGACAAATGGTTTTGTTGCGGGCAATTTTTAAACTAATACTTTGGGATCCTACATAAATGATGCCCTCACAGTCTTCCTTGGCAATCAACAATATAAATGAGGGACAGTACTTAAAAATGACACTTCCGGAAAAGGAAACTGCCAGACAAAAAGTCTCTATAGCCTTTTTTGTTGTGTGCCTTCAAGTCATCTCCAACTCCTGGCTGTCCTAACAACCCTACCAGAGGGTTTTCTTGGCAAGATTTGTTCAGAAGGGATTTTATCATTCTCTCTCTCTCTGTGGCTGGGAGAGTGTTACTTCCCCAAAGTCACCCAGTAAATTTTCTTAGAGAGCCAGAGTGGTGTAGTGGTTTGAGCATTGGACTGTAATTCTGGAGACCAGGGCCAAATCCCCATTCAGCCATGAAATCCTACCTTGACCTTGGGCAAGTCATACTATCTCAGTCTCAGAGGGGAAGGCAAAGGCAAACCCCCTCTGAACAGATCTTGCCAACAAAACCCTATGATAGATTCATCTTAGGGCTGCCATAAATGGGAAACAACTTGAAGGCATACAACAACAAGGTTTCCATGGCCAAGTGTGGATTTCAACTCTGGTCTTCCAGCATCCCAGTCGAACACTCAGACCACTACATAACACTGGCTCCAACATGCCAAGACCCCATACCAAGCTACAGCTTTCCACAGGGATGACACTGGCAACCCTACAGCGGCGTTTGGGGCTGTGGAGGACTGTTTGGCCCCGTCCTACAGCCCTCGGAGGACCATCAAAGGCAGCCTGAACTGCATCAGCTGTGGGAGCTGGGAGGAGCGCCAGCGGGAATAAAATCCCCGCCAGAGTCCATCTCTCCCCCGGCAACCCTACAGCGGCGTTTGGGGCTGTGGAGGACTGTTTGGCCCCGTCCTACAGCCCTCAGAGGACCATCAAAGGCAGCCTGAACTGCATCAGCTGTGGGAGCTGGGAGGAGCGCCAGCGGGAATAAAATCCCCGCCAGAGTCCATCTCTCCCCCGGCAACCCTACAGCGGCATTTGGGGCTGCGGAGGACTGTCTGGCCCCGTCCTGCAGCCGTCAGAGGACCATCAAGGCGGCTTGAACCGCGGCAGCTGTGGGAGCTGGGAGGAGCCGCGGCAGGGAGAGGACATTTTAAAACCCGCCGTTTACCATCTTCCACCGGCACCAAGCAGCAGGCGGCAGCGATCTATGGCTGCGGAGGACTGCTTTGCCATCTGCGGTCCTTGGAGTATTATAATGATATAGAATTTGTATTTTAAAATTGTATATTTTATTATTGTTATTGATTTTATTTTATTATTGTTATTAATTGATTATTGTTATTGATTTTGCTGATTTGTTGTTTATAACTTTGTAGTGCTGTGCGCCGCCCCGATTGCTTGGCAGAGGGGCGGGATACAAATAAAAAGTATTATTATTATTATTATTATTATTAGGGTTTCCAATGTCCAGGCTAACTCCACTCCAGGAACACAAGCATTCAGCAGATTCAGAAAAGCTGTATTTAGTAAGCAGAATAGATCACAGCACATAGTTGCTGTTAAGTTTTTGAAAGGTTTTTCCCAGTTAGACAGTATACTTAAGAGTCCAAAAAATTCACCTGTTACAAAGGTCTTCATCTCATTTGTCAGCAACTCAAAACATAGTGCCTTCCCAGGTCTTACCCCTCCTTTTATCCCCCCATACCAAGCTACAGCTTTCCACAGGGATGACCTTGGTGCTTTGCAGCTCATACCTCCTCCCCACACATCTGCTCATTATCCTAAGCCACAAATGATACACAATCTTTGCTTTTCCCAGCATCATCAATAGGCTATCATATCCCAGAATCTTATACTATCACACATATGCTCAAGCATGACAATTAAGCATGGCAGGGCCATGTCTGGGTCGTGATCCTGACAAAGTTTTAGCTAGGCTGATCGTAAGTTGATGTTGCTTTTGTGTATCTTCAAGTCATTTCCCACTTGAAATGGGGACCCTAAGACAAATCTATCATAGGGTTTTCTTGGCAAGGTTTGTTCAGAGGAGGTTTGCCATTGCCTTCCTCTGATGCTGCTTCATCTGCAGCTGAAAGGATGAATTGCCTTCATACTTCATAGCAAACAACATCCTTCCCTAATACTTTTTTAGGGGGTGGGTGGGTTTGGGGTTGTTGGATTGTATATACTGTATGGGATTTTAATTGTTGTTAGCTGTTGTTATTTATACCCCACTGTTTGTCAGAGGGGCGGGGTATAAATTATTATTATTATTATTATTATTATTATTATCATCATCATCATCATCTTCATCATCATCCTATGTGCCCACAGATACCATTGTTTAAAGCAACTGTTGTGCAAATACAGAAAAAGCCAGGGATGAAACAGACAGCTGTACACAGTCAAGGACAGAGCCAAAAGTTTCAGACAAACAGACTTCACTACCATGGTGAAGAGCAGCATTTGTCAGCCACTAATCATTGTACAAAATCTGTTTGGAAAAACTGAGGACAAGAGCCTGATTCCAGTTGATGATCCAAGATGGAGTAGACTAGTGGAATCGACAGAACAAGCATGAAATGTTAAGCTTACAGAAGTTAAGCTTATAGAATCAATAAAAGTGGCATAACTTTCTGTTGACCCAAGGAATCTACTTTAGGTGCGATTAACAATTGGATTTAGGCCATATTAGATTAAAGTCTGCTATTTGTATGTAACACTTTGGTCTTATAAATAATAAAATCACAGGGTTGGAAAGGACATTAGGACTATACTCTAGCCCAATCACCCTGCCATGCAGGAAGACACAACTAAAGCACTCCTGAAAGATGTTCATCCAACACCTGTTTTTGGTTGTTGTTGTTGTTGTTGTTGTGCACATTCAAATAATTTCTGATTTATGGGGACCCTATCATAGGGTTTCCTTGGCAAGATGTCTTCAGAGGAGGTTTGCCATTGCTGTCTTCTGAGGCAGAGAGCGTGTGACTGGCACAAGGCCATTCAGTGGATTTCCGTGGCTTAGTGGGAATTTGAACTCTGGTCTCCAGAGTCATAGTCCAATGCTCAAACCACTACTTAAGGACCTCCACCACCCCAAGGCAGTCTATTCCACTCTCAAACAGCTCCTACAGTAAAGAGTTTCTTTCTAATGTTTGGGTGGGATTTCTTTAGAATTTGAATCCATTATGCATTGCCAACACAACTACCCCTTAATAATAATAAAAAGGTAAGCCATGGTACATAAACTGGGCTTATGCCACCATAAATCACTCACAGGATGTTAGCCATAATGTTAAAAAAAATGAATGAAAAAGCAAGCAATCATCTTGCTTCCTCTACAATTCACACAATACAGTATATTATATACACAGATCTGCCTAGGGGCCTGGTTTTTTCCCCATTTTCCACTCCAAAGGTAAAGGACTCTTTCCTGCCTTCATAACTGCTTCTTTGTTTGCATGAACCAAGATGGCAAGAAATTGAAGGACTTGCTCTATCAGCATTCTGCCATAAAAGAACTCTAGATGTAGGTAGCAAGGGGAGGGCGGCGGGGGGGGGGGGGGGGAGAGCCAGCAAAAGCAGCTTAAATTTCAAAACATGTCATTTTCTTTTTGTTTAGGAAGTCAATATCAAAATACATAAGTCAGGACATTCACACAGGTGTGCCTAGTTACCACAGTCCTCCAGTGACGATAACCTTTCCTTGCTGTCAAGGCAGCCAGGACTATTTGACTTACAGTGAAACTGGGCAGGTTTTCAATTCATTATTCATCAATGGGTGGGTGAAACGTCTGCTTCCGGGAAGGAATGGACTAGCAAAGTTTCAGCAGGGAGCAAGCAATGAAAGTGACTTCTTCCAAAATGGGTTTTAATACAGCAGCCCAGCGAATGTCTTAAGTAGCCCAGATTCCCCCTCAAGCCCAAAACTGTGAAAACATATGAATCCGTTGGTCCAGCTCTTTGCAGGCACTTTGACACAATGGAAAATCAGCCATGTACAGGATCTGGAAGGAAAGATGATTTCTAAGATGACAGCTGTGTTTGGAAGACATGATAAATTCCAAGAGGGTGTTTGTCTTCAAGATGACTGTTGAATTCTGGTGACCCCGTGAATTTCACTGGGTTTTCTTAGGCAAGGAATACTCAGGAAAACAACAATTAAATACCTCTATTAAAAACACATTAAGAACCAGTGTGGTATAGTGGTTTGAGTGTTGGACTAAGATTCTGAATACCAGGGTTCAGTTCCCAGCTTTGTCATGAAACCCACTGTGTGACTTTGGGCAAGTCACATGCTCTCAGCCACAGGGGAAGCCAATGGCGAACCTCCTCTGAACAAATCTTGTCAAGGGTCGCAGCAAGTCAGAAATGATTTGAAGGCACACAACAACAACAAATTAAAAACAAAAAGTTAAAACAGTTTAAAACAAAATTAAACAGATGGATGTGAAGGAACTGATTCACTTTAAAGAGTACAAGATATTAAAGAGCACAATATTAAGGATTATGTGAAGGAAGCACTGGAAAAACATGGATTCAAATCTTGCTCTGAAATAACCCCACTGATCTGTTCATCTTTATTACGGTCATAAACCAGCACAGTAACCCTACCAAAATGCCCATATCAGACTTTCTTCCTACCAGGCCAGTATGGCATTGCAAGAAATCAAAGTAGATCTTCCAGCGCAACTCTGCCAGAAGTTGACCATAGAGTTGTGCTGGAGAACCATTTGTAGGTCCTCCAGCAAGATTCTGTGATCAACATCTGGCAGATGTTGACCAAAGAGTTGCACTGGAGGACCTGAAAATTTCTAGAGAGGTGTTCTCTCAGGTAAAAAGAATAGCATTTTTGTGTGGTTTTTCCCCCCACATTCATGGGGGTCCTTCACCCCCAACCCCAGTGAAGATTAGGTCCATCCATGGCTACTGGTCAGAATGGCAATGTATCACCTCCCATTCACAGAGACAAGTTACATCTCTGTATTAGAGAGAACTGGGGAATACAGTTCCATTAGTGTGTGAACCTAGCCATTGTGGGAAGAGTGTGCTGGGCAGGACAGGCCCTTGGTCTGATCCAGTAGGACTCCTCTTAGGTTCTTAACCAGGGAAGACAATCTGAAGGGGCCCCTTATGGCAAGTGATTTGTGGTTGCACCTAGCAAACATCAGGAATGGCCATTGTATCAGGCTTGCAATAGTTTACTTCTGACGCATGAGCCAAACGTAGCCAGAGAACCTACCCAGAACCCATTCAGTTTCTTAAAGTAGATAAGCGGGAGTGTTTGTTTGTTTTTTCAAAAAGCAGACTCCTTGACAACTCGAGTGTTGTTGCCTCAACAGGAACATTACAGATCCATTTGCTAGGATCAGACCCACAGGTTTTACTTAACAACTGCTGGCTTTGCTTTCGTCCAGGTCTTTAATTACACATCCTTCTCCCACGCCTTGCTCTTGAGAATGACAGGCACAGTTTTCTTAACTCGCATTCGTTACGGCAACGTGCTAACAAGCCTGACAGGTTTTTGACACAAAGGCGGTGTTTTGGAGGAACACAAAGTATGATCCTGTCTAATTATAGCAAGCAGCGTATTAATAGCAATACCTGCCTAGCCCTTTTTAATGGTGGAAAGTGCTAGACACTAGGACAGATGAATTTATAAAGTGTCAAGGAAAAAAGGCTGTCAACATTTGCTTTCCAGTTCATATATTTCCTGCAGTATACATACCAAATGGTAACTGTGAAATAAAAATATATAGTATAGTTGCAACTAAACAGAATCCTTATGACACCCAGAATCATCATCCAAAACCTTGGTCAGGCAGCCTACATGCCTTTTCTTTGTTGTTGTTGTGTGCCTTCAAGTTGTTTTCAACTTAGGGTTACCCTAAGGTGAACCTTTCATAGCCTTTTCTAAGGGCTGAGAGTGTGTGTCTTGCCCAAGGTTATCCAGCGGGTTTTCATGGTCAAGCAGAAATTTGAACCCTGGTCTCACAAGTCTTAGTCCAGCATTCAAACCACTACACCATGCTGGCCTTTTCTATTATATATCTTAACTCTTTTCGTTGTGTCACCAGGCCCATACAAATTATAGTTTTCAGAACTCCGCATTAAAGTTTGCAACTCAGAAAAATTACACTCACCCAAGAAGTCAAACTGATTAAACTGAGGCTATCCTATGCTGACTACATCATGAGAAGGCACGACTGAAAGGAAAAGACAATGACACCTGGTAAAGCTGAAGGCACAAAGTAGATTGATTCAATGAAGGAAAGTGATTGGCCCACAGATATCTATGTGGTACAACAATCTAAAAAGGGGGGGGGGACAGTATGGGAGGCAGACAACATGGCAACAGCCAAAATACTGAGCTGCAATGTATAACTCTATGATGATGAAGCTACGTATGCACAGAGCACTCTCGGCTGCCCTCCATTCTGGATTGCCAGTGCCCCATGGCTCTGTTGAGAGCTGTCACCCACCTTTACATTGTCATTGTGGGATAAGCTTCCCTTGCTCAAAGTGCGCTATTTCACATCACAACCACTGTGCAACAGTCTACAATGGTCCTGATGTGACAGGTACAACAATACTCCCCTCTTGGGAATACATTGGCCCTTGACATATGCGAGGGATCCATTCTAGACCCCCACCCCCACCCTGTGAATGCCAAAAAACACAGAACCTCAAGTCCCATTCGTTTCAATGGCCGTGTGCGCTTGTGTGCAGCTCCATGCATGCACCATTGGTGCACGCGCCATTATAACATCTGGGGCTGCCATCTGTGGAAGCTTAAAGCTGCTGATGGCAAGCTCACGTATGGCATGGGCGCGCTGTACAAGCATTGTACAACTGTACAATTCTAAAACTGGGCAATCCTAAATTGGTTTTGTTGTTGTTGTGTGCCTTCAAGACATTTCCAGCTTGTGGCAACCCTAAGTGAACATATCATGGGTTTGGTGTTTTGTGTTTTTTTTTTACACAGTTTGTTCAGAGGAGGTTTGCCATTGCCTTCCCCTGAGGCTGAGGGCATGTGATATACCCAATGTCATCTAGTGGGTTTCATGGCTGAACTGGGAATCAGACCCTGGTCTTCAGAGTCATAGTTCAACACTCAAATCACTGTGCCATGTTGGCTCTACAATCCTGCAAATTACCAACAGGATGACAGCTGGCCATTCCTGCCTGGTGGCCTTAATATGTTCCCTAATCACCATAGGTACCAAGCAAGTGACTATTTATAAGGCTGGTCATGTGGCCAAGCAGTTAGCATCTGGTCTGTTTCAAAGGAGGTTGAACAAGAGGTCAATGATGTGATATACTCCATAAGGTTGAAATGGCTGCCTGCCAACTACTGAACTTTTACAGTTCTAAAACAAGCCAGTTATAGTTTTATACTAAAAGTCTGATGGCTACTGAATCCAGCTTTCTTCTATCTCCCTACATCCAGCTAGAGGTTGATCAGTTTTAGAAGGTTCTATCTACCCCAATATCATAGTTCTATGTTCAGAGCTGAGGTGTACTGCCAGAAAAGATGAGACCAAGTGAAGACAATGTCAACACATGAAAGCTCTCTTGACCAGTGAGCCTGTCTCTTTCAACTGCATGCTCAGTGCTTCTCAAAAGCATGGCACTACATAATACTAATGTTACTCCATGAATTGTTGTTTGTTTGTTTGTTTGTTTGTTTTTTACATAATCATCAGCATTCTGAAAGAAAGGTTAAGTTGCACCACCTCTGTGGTGCCTAAGAGTTATTTTGCCACAAGCCGTTTGAATTTTAAGATGAATGCCAGCAAAGAACGCACCCAACAGGTTTAAGAAAATGCTCACTGATGCAAGGCATGTAAGGTGAGGAGTCATTGTTGTGGTACTCAGAACACAGAGTAGAAGCAACCAGAAATGCAATGAACAAACAGAAATGGCACCAGGTCTCCTGAGTGTCCAGGGTAACAAGAACAGTCCCACTTCAAGAAGGTGAGCATCCTTGTACTTTCACCTCCATCAGTTTTTGGAAACCATTTCAGCCATACAAGGTCTTCACTCTTCTACTGTTCAGTTCTCTCCTCAACTCTAAAACACATTTAGCAATCCAACCAAGGGCTACAGGAGTCAATTCTGAGATGCAAGTCCTCAGCGTACCCAAAAATGCAGGTAGTTGTGTGGATCCATTCATATACGTGGCACGGAGATGTTGTGCATTTCTGCATCCGCTTATACACACATGCTAAAAGCTCACAAAAATACATGCTTGCTAGAAAAATCTGTTCCTACCTCAGCTACTATGAGAGTTGCAACTAAGCTTAAAGTGAAGGCTGAAGGAGTGGCATATGACATCATGATCCGTGCCGATGATGATGATGATGATGATGATGATAATAATAATAATAATAATAATAATAATAATAATTTTTATTTATATCCCACCCCTCTGCCAGGCAATCGGGGCAGCATACAACATTTCAAAACATCAGAACAAATAAAATCAATTCAGGTCCCATCCCTCATTCCCACATCCACCCATCCCCCAAGAAAAAATCAATGATTATAATAATAGCCTGCCATTTTAACCATCTGAGTTCGGACAAATCCTAAGCTACAACTAAGCTAAATAACATGTCCAAAGTTTTACATTTACTCTTAGATTTCCATTCTGCTTTTCTGATGATGCACTCAAGACAGTACACACAACAATAACCCTGTAAGGTGGGTCAGGCTGAGAGACAGAGTCCAAGGGCACCCCTTAGGGAGCATTAACCAGAGTCTCCCAAATCCCAGTTCAGACCTCTAACCACTATTCCCTCCTTGAAATAAAAAGCCCAACGAGAGTGTGACATCTCTATTCACTTAGCCTGCATCTGCACTGCAAAACTAACGCAGTTTGACACTTCTTTAACTGCCATGACTCAATGTTATGGAATTCTGGGGTCTGTAGTTTTGTGGGATATTTAGCCTTCTAAGTGCTCTGGTGCCCAACAAGCTACAAATCCCAGGATCCCACAGCACTGAGCCATGGCAGTTAAAAGTAGTGTCAAACTTCACTATTCCTGCAGTGCAGATGCAGCCTTAGTCAAGGAAACATTACCTGCTCTGGCTTGGATGTACAACCAACGTGGAAGACAAATAGCAGCCTGCGCATTCTTACCAAATACTTCCCAGGTTCTGTGAACAAGGGATGAAGAAATACATTTCAACTGTTTGGAGCTTCCAAGTCCCAATGAATGTAAGCAAGCCCTGGCCATTCCTACAGAGTCCACTTCCACATGAAAAGCTTGTGGAAACATTAACTAGGTGAAGATGGTTGCTAAGCAGTCCCTCTCAAAACCTTGAAAGGGCACGAAGCTGCCTCCGTGGCACATCCCACATTAGTCACACAGTAACTACCAACGCTATCATGAAGAAACTATTCGGGGAATGAAGAAAACACTAGAACACTTTTTTAAAAAAACAGAAAGGAACTTATTAGCCAAGAGTTCTGGTGCATGCATGATGAGAAATCAAACAGCCAGTCCAGTGCATTAAAATAATCCACCAACATTGGAAATTTGAGGATGCAATTTCACCAGTTTCACTCCTCGGACAGGAGACACTTCTCTTCTGCAAAGGTGCTGATGCAGGAGCACCGATATATGGCACTGAGTACAGACCTTGGCTTTTCTTTAAAATATTTTACTTTGTAGGCCTCATGATTGCCATGATGTGCCTTCATATGTCACAGATCAAGGCAAGCAAGGGCTGTCATTCATTGGGGAAACCACATGTGTAACATGCAGGAAATTCCCAAGTTTAAACCCTGGAGAATCACCATCAGTGAAATGTAGACCTGTTTCGAAGACTACTGGTTTACCTAGTGCTGGTAACATGTGTGTACATGTTTGCACACACACACAAACACACACACACGTGTGTGTGTGTGTGTGTGTAGACCCCAACCTGCAGCCTATGCCAGATGCTGCCCACAGCAACACAAAGATAGCACTCCTCTTGTGTAGACAACAGTAGGGCAGATCAGGTAATGTTCTGACTTGATGTAAGGCCGCTTCTTGTGTCACAAGTTGTTACAGACAACTTCAAGTCTTCCAAGCCTTTTTAGATAACAGAAAAATAAATACTTGGGGTTGTTGTGTGCCTTCAGGTCGTTTCTGGCTCATGAAAACCCTATGCTAAGCCTATTGCAGGGTTTTCTTGGCAAGATTTGTTCAGAGGGAGTTTGCCCTTGCCTCCCTCTGAAGCTGAGAGAGTGTGACTTGCTCAAGGTCACCCAGTGGTTTCCATGGCTGAGCAAGGATTCAAACCCTCATTTCTTGGAGTTCAATGCTCAAACCACTATACTATGATAGTTCTTACTTGTGGGACTACAGTTCCCACAGTCTCTGCAGGATTATAAAATTACGAGTTTAAAATGTAATTTTTCCAAGCTCTGCCACCCAGTCTCACACAAACACAAAGAAATGCAAAGCATATGCTAAGATGCACACATAGATCCATCTTAGCATAGTTTTAAGATGCACAGTTTTAACAGTGTCACAGGTCAGTTTCACACCATTTGAATTGCCTAATCCGTATCCCCCAAAATTAAAATTAAAAAAAACCAAGAGGTGATCATACAATCACATCAGAAGCCCTTTATAAAGAACAGAGACCTTTTTAAACATATAATTTCCCAACATGCTGCCACCTCTTGTTACAATGTCACTGAATGGAAAATATTTACTTAGGTGCTACATTTAAAAAATTATATCATTAGAAGGAGGTTTTAAAAAATGGGTGCAAAGGCGTGCATATTTTAGAAGTGGGCATGTCCTCTAGCAACGTGTTCATGCTGACTGTGTTCCCAGCTGAGAAATTGTTTTTGCTGGAATACAGCCAGTACATTTCTTATCACTAACTAAAGGAACACTGAGGTGATGTTTATGGCCTCCTAAAGCAGCATAAAGGTTAACTCCATGGGAGGAACATGGCTACGAAAAAGAATGATTTAAAAAAAGGTGAAAGCCTCGGAAAGGTTGTGCTGGAACCTCTCCGTGGTTTACCTTCCTTGACAAATTTACTCTTTGGAGTACGGTCAGTTCTTTGTATCCACAGATTCTTTATCTACAAATTCCACCATCCACCGTTTGAAAATATTTTTTAAAAAAACGACAGTTTCCAAAAGGCAAACTTTAGAAAAGAATAGAATCTTTATTACGGTCATAGACCAGCACAGAGGCAAACTTTGATTTTGTTATTTTATATAAGAGACATTATATACTACCCCATTTTATATAATGGGACTTGAACATCCACAGATTTTGGTATCCACAAGGGGTCCTGGAACCAAACCCCAGCAGATACCAAGGGCCCACTGTATTCCAAAGGAACCAAAGATTCGCAACTAGGAGTTACATGCTCTGATTCCTTTACTTTCCTCTGTAACAACAACTAGCTCTGTCAATGGAGCCTCTGAGAAGGAAGACATAAAAGCTTTTGGGGGGCCATGGCTAAGAAACAAACCCTTGAGGTTGCTAACAAAGGTTTACTGAAACCAAAACAGACCAATGTGCAGCACAGAGCAGATTAAGTCTGCTGGTGGACAGAGAGAGTGGCTGCAGGGGATTTGCAAAAAACCACTCCCAATGCAATAGGATCCAGGTTAACTCTTTCTTTCCAGGTTTTCAGTGACTCAGCCAGACTCTTTCAAGAGAAAACCTCCAAGAACTGTGAGCTCTTTGGGATTGCCACAGTGAGGTGCGACGTGAGAAATGAAAAAGGGCAAGACATCCATCCTTGCATTTGGGAAGCCTTCTTCTAGTAGTTTGTAGAAGACTGAAAATGTTTTCGTTTCCTTCTGCAAGGCCTGGTGTTTTATTTCACACATGCGTACTGTTAGTTTTGAACCAAAAGTTTCCTGGAACAGCTCAACATGTTCTTCTTCTTCTGGCATAGGAACCCTCTCTCTGTTTTTTCCATGCTTATTCCTGACTCTGGTACCAATTTTTCTATTAAAGTAGTAAAGTCCAGAAACTTATTTACTTCCTTAACTGAGGTATATTGAAATCCACAAAAGAGCGATATCTTTATTGGCCAGCCAAAATGCGCAAAATATATGTTGCAAGCTTTCCAAGCTCCATTGACTTCTTCATCAGGCAAAGATACTAAAAGTCATACAGGATTTAACAACTTTGCCTGATGAAGAAGCCAGGGGAGCTTCGAAAGCTTGCATTGTGTATTTTGTGCATTTTGGTTGGCCAATAAAGGTATCGCTGTTTTGTGGATTTTGGATGTTATTGTACTTTGCTACATGGCCAACACAGCTACCCTGGGTTGGTTTTCTGAGGAATACTGATATTGGTTAGCATCTAGGACAAGGCACTAGGCAAACTGACTGATGGTATGAGACAATAATGTTGTTATTGTACAGTGAGCACAGAGTCATTTGTTGGGGAGGGAGAGCTACAAAAGTCTGCTACTGAAATGAACAGGAACTGGGCAATTCTTTAAACAATTACACTGGCATTTCAGTCGGAATGCATTTCCCTGTTTCCCACAGTGTGCTTTAGAACTCATATCCCCTAAATCAATCTCTCTCAAGATGGGGTACATCTGCCAGTGGTGTCCAAACTTTGCTCCTCCAGATGTTTTGGACTTCAGCATCCAAAATTCCTGACTGCTGGCAAGGCTGGTTAGGGCTTATGGGAGTTGAAAGCCTAAAGACCTGGAAGACCAAAGTTTGAGAATTGCTACACTGTAGAAAGGATGCAGTTTGACACCGCTTTAAGTGCTGTAGCTCCATCTCATGAAATCCTGAGATTTGTAGTTTTGCAAGGTCTACAGCCTCCCCTGCCAAAAAGCACTAATGCCTCACAAAACTACACATCCTTGGATTGTATAGGATGGAGCCATGGCAGTTAAAGTGGTGTCAAAGTGCATATAGTGTAGATGCACCCCTGGTGTCATCCAGCTCTTTCAGGCACTACACACCCATCTTTCTGACAGCACTGGCTCAAAAGTTATAGTCTAAATACACCTGGGAGGCACCAGCCTGGGGAGGAAGGCCTTTCAACCTCCACCAACACTGCACTTGTCTGTCATGATGCTCATTTTGCATATATAAAGTACCAGAGAACAAGTTGTTCAAGGGTTCAGAGCAAGGAGCCAGCATGGTTTGAGTGTTGGACTAGGACTCTGAGGGAACAGGGTTTGAATCCTTGACTGGGCATGGAAACCCATTAGATGATATTGGGCAAGTCACACTCTCTCAGCCTCAGAGGGAGGCAATGGCAAACTCCCTCTGAATAAATGTTGCCCCCCTAAAAAGCCTCTGATAACTTTGCCTTAGGGTCAACTGCAAGTCATCAACAGCATGAAGGACATTACAGAAGCAATAATCACACCAAATCCAGAAATAAAAAAAATTAACACACATTTTATATATTTTCCAGCCTAAAATGCTACATTTCATATATCACCATTTTTATATAGAAAGAGAATCACTAATATTACAAGATGAACATGTCCCTCCCCTCCATGTAAGTTGTTGTGTGCCTTCAAGTCACTTCCAGATTATAGTGACCCTAAGGCTAACCAATCTTGGGGTTTGTGAAGTTGTAGGCTTTCATGGCTGGCATCCATAGGTTTTTGTGGGTTTTTCGGGCTGTGTGGCCATGTTCTAGAAGAGTTCTAGAAACTCTTCTAGAACATGGCCACACAGCCCAAAAAACCCACAATAATCTTGGGGTTTTCTTGGCCAGGTTTGTTCAGAGGGATTTGCCTTTGTCTTTGTCTTGTCCTTTGAGGCTGAGAATGTGCAACTCTCCCAAGGTCACCCAGTGGGTTTCCACAGCCAAGTTGGGATTCGAACCCTGGACTCCAGTGTCATAGTCCAATGCTCAAACCACTACACTACACTGGCTCTCATGTACGACAATATGAAAATACAGCACAAGGCACAACATCAATAACTTTTGCCATCGTAAGCACACCATAATGTTGCTTGGCCTCATGTGTCCCAGTTTTTATATAGGAAATGTTGCGCTTCTCCCTTCCATTGTTCACTTTGCACAACAGCTGCAAGAATCTAAACCAGAGATTAGCAACTGGAAGCCCACAGGCTAAATCTGGCTGCAAGAAGAATTAAGCCTGTAAATTCCCCTCTCCTCCCTTCGCTGTCTCTTTTGCCCACAGAGGCAAAAGAAATACAGAGGAGCTTGCATCTGAAGCCCAGCAATTTTGTAGTGGAAACATATCCATGTTGGCCATTTCGCAAAATACAGTAAAATCCAAAATCCACAAAACAGTGATACCTTGATTCAGCCATCCTAAATGCACAAAATGCACCATGTATTTTGTGCACTTTGTTTGACTGAATAAAAGTATTACTGTTTTCTGGAGTTTGGATGTTATTGTACTTAACTTTGTAATGGATAACTTTACAGGAAAGAGTTGTGAGATATTTCATCTTTCAAGGAGCAAGCATGGTCTAATGGTTTCAAAGTTGGACTATGACTCTGGAGACCAGGGTTTGAATCCTCACTCACTCATAGAAACCCACTGAGTGACCTTGAGTAAGTCACATACTCTCAGCCTCAAGGAAACCCTGTCTTAGGGTCACCATAAGTCAGAAATGACCTGAAGCTGTGCAACAACAATATGCCTTTTGAGGTAAAAAGACTATATATTGGTTAAATATAAATATTTAAAAATACTCCATCAGGGTCATTGTTTCTCACCCACTGATGCAGCAATACAAATAACTCAAAAGTGGTATATATTCTGTAGAAAGAGCAAAGTGTTCAAAAAGCAAACCAATTGCAAAATAAAAGCCGTGCTATACATCTCTTACAAGAACCAGTTTGTAAATATCCATCGCCCCCAAGAACACAGGACCTGATACTGCTAAAGATCAGTTATAACTAATGCAAAGATCTCAGATACTTCCACTGCCATTGTTATCTCTTCAAGACCTATTTTCAAGTTTCATGGCTAGAGGGTGAATGGCAGACAATCAACACATGCTTATGATTGTTGTTAAAACCACAATACCTGAAACCAACCTAGCAAATCAACAGTTTGGCATGCCTGAGGTTACATGATATTGTGGGCCAGTGCAATGCTGGCAGTCTAAATACCATGAAGGCACCAGATCCTATCTGATTTTGGAAGCTAAGCAGGGTCAGCTCTGGTTAGTACTTGAAGGGGAGACCACACTATATTTCAGGGGAAGGAATTGGCAAAACCAGCTCTGAGTATTCCTTGCCTAAGAAAACCCTATGAAATCCATGGGGTCAACAGGTGACAGGTGCCTTTGAAGGCACACATACATATTCACACAATGACACTGCTAACAGTTGACATTCAATAAGTGGAAAGATCTTGTAGCACCTTTTGAGATTAACTGAAAGAAAAAAATTGGCACCATGAGCTTTCGGAGACTAAAGGGGGGTTGCAGACTGCCAGAAATAGTGCAAATTGAGTCCACTTTTAGGGTTAGGGTTAGTGCCAGGGAATCATGGGAACTGTATTTTATTGTGGCACCAGAGCTCTCTGACAGAGAAGGCTCAATGTCTCAGGAAAAAAAAACAATTCCCATGATTCCCTAGCACTAACCCTAACCCTAAAAGTGGACTCAATTTGCACTATTTCTGGCAGTCTGCAACCCCCCTAATGTCTACTTTCTCAGATGCATCTGAAGAAGCAGACTTTAGTCTATGGATGTTCATGCTGCCAACTCTCTACAAACTGATTCTACAGACTAACGCAGCTATATCTTTGAATTCTACCAGTTGACATTCAAGACAAAGATACAACATTGGATGATTCCAGAGGGCAAGACCATGGAAGAGAAGCTCCACAAAACCCTCTGCTCAGCTCAGTAAGACTCCTCTGTTCTTACAACTGGGACAATAAGGATTGGGCCAAGCATGAGTATCTTGCACGACTGGGCCATAGACATGAGGAGGCCATGCCGTCACACTGGACACCAACCTCTTTTTAAAATCGTTCTCCTTTTCTCAATGTTGTGAATAAAAGGACTGAGATTAAGTCAGCTGCCTTTAATTTATGTGTGTGTGTGGTGTGCCTTCAATTCATTTCTGAGTTATGGTGACTCTAAGGCAAACCTATCATGGGGTTTTCTTGGCAAGTTTGTTCAGATGGGGTTTGCCATTGCCTCTGAGGCTGAGAGAGTGTGACTTGCCCAAAGTCACCCAGTGGGTTTTCATGGCTGAGCAGGGATTCGAACCCTGCTCTCCAGAGTTATAGTCCAACAGTCACACCACCTATTCACAATGCTAGAGTCCAGAATTATCTCAGCCAGTCCAAAACCCACTTACTGGAGAGGAATGTACACAGGACCCAGTGAAATTTACTACCAAATAAGCATGCGCAGGGTTGCACCGTTTCAACGTGACTCATTATTTCACACAATCACAGCAAAACCGTTGAGCAAACAGACATGATTTGCTTCTTCCTCATCTGAAATGGCTGGGGGGGAAATGGCTGAGAACCAATGTGTGATTCAAAATACCATTTTTTCCCCTTTCAAATTTTCATCCTAAATTATCCTCCAGATTCTAGACTGTGAACAAAACAGACGGATTCTCTTGGAGCAAACTGAGCAAACACACCAAAGGAAGACAAAGGAAACAGCCACTTTGCTAACAGAAGACAAAGAAGGAAAGCACACAACAATAGGACTTTGTATGATGTGGTGCTTGCAAAACATTCAGGAACAGTTTTACAAACTATTTCAATACACCACCGAGACGTGCAGCATTAACTTCTTTGCTAGTCTACTGTCGCCCCCAACTACCTACACACTGATGGCTTTTGTTACACAGATGTACATGCTCTCTGTTCCAAAGATGTGACCCTGGAAACCTTATTATACATTCATCAGGACCTTTCTTACTTACTTTTTTTTATTATACGTTCAATCAGGAAATTTTTTTCCAACATTTCACAAATGAAAAACAGGACACACGGGGCCAGGCAACATTGCAGTGTGCTCAAGATGGCAAAAGTTATTGATGAGAAAGGAAAGACAAGCTAGAAAAGAGTTCAGCAGTTTGCTTTTGCCTGAGTCTACTGGGATTGACGTAGAACCAGAGTGGCATAGTGCTTTGAGTGATGGACTAGGACTCTAAAGATTGGGGTTCAAATCCTGGCTTGGCCATGGAAATGCAAGGGTGATCTTGGGCAAGTCACACTCTCTCAGCTTCAGAGGATGGCAATGGAACCCACCCACCCCTGGATGACAGATTCCTTATGATTGCCATAGTTCAGAAACAACTTGACAGCACACAACAACAACAACTGGCAATGGCGAGATTTTGCCACCTCCTCTCCCTGCATCTGTACTTTCAACAGCAAAGTCAAAGCAAGCTGAGGACAAAGGGGGAAGTGACAGAAACTGGAACATTTTAAATGCAGCTGGAAAAGTTGGATAACCGAGGATTAATCAGGACTGTTCCTGTCCAATTGAAACAGTTGGAGGGTATGGAACCTACCACCAATATCTTCTCTCCTTCTATCTCTAACCAAATCACCAATTTAATCAGAATTTTAAACACATGATTGGATCTATAGTAGGGGCTGGCAAGCCTCACAACTACAAGATCTAGCAGAACCCCCCAGTCTTTCAACCAGAGCCTAGGCAAAATGGGAGGGCATAGGAAGTGCATACTTTTAGAATTAAAGATCCAGGGTGCTACTGAACACATGCACAATCAACAAATGTGTGACACACCACCAATAATTGCACAATCCTATTGCACAAAAATCCAGTCCTGGTACCCCTGATCCACACATTCTTCAGTCTCAGATGCCTCATTCAGGATGCATCCGCACCGCAAAAATAATCCAGTTTGACACCACTTTAAGTGCCATGGCTCAATGCTATGCAATTCTGGGGTTTGCAGTTTGTTGTGGCACCAAAGGTTTTTAAGTGCTACGGCTCAATGCTATGGAATTCTGGGATTTGCAGTTTGTCGTGGCTCCATATGCTTTTATGTACCATGGCTCAATGCTATGGAATTTTGGGATTTGTAGTTTGCTGTGGCACCAGAGAATTTATTCTTCTTCATCAATAACAAACCCCAGAATTCCATAGCATTGAGCCATGGCACTTAAAGTGGGGTCAAACCAGATTATTTCTGCAGTGTGGATGCAGCCTCAGAGTGGGAGGAAAATCCTCTTTGTTCTAACAGTTTTCAGACCAGGATCATCTTTGGTGATCTACTAGAAAAATACCTGGAGATCAATTAATCCCTCTTGATCTTCCTTTTGCCCACTCCTGGTACCTGCAATGACAGCCATAATTTACAAAATAAAACCATTCCTAGTTTACAAATTGCATCAATACTAGAACCAAGTGGGGAGTTTTTTAAAAGGATGAAAGTCAACCAGAGTCAACTGATACATGTTAGTTTGTTCTTCCTCCTCTTGCAACAATTGCATTCCTGTTTCTTATTTAAGACTTGTAGATTCTTTTCTCCATGAAAAGGACAACTTGAGAAGCTCTGGGGATGAAGTTACTATGTTGCATCCTTAATGAAGCCCTGGAGGCCCCAGTGTTACAAAAGACTACATAGATACTAGATGTAGCAGAATAGACAAAATATCTAGGAGATACAGTAACTCTGAGCCAGACTGGTGTAGTGATTTGAATGTTGGACTAGGATTCTAGGAGATCAGGGTCTGAATCCTGCTTGAGCCATCAAAACCCACTGGGTGACCTTAGGCAAGTCACACTCTCTCAGCCTCAGCAGAAGGCTATGGCAAACCCCTTCTGAACAAGTCCTGCCAAGAAAACCTTAGGATAGCCTTGCTATTGTAGCTGACAAGAGTTGGACTTTAAATGTTATGCAAAGTCTGTATAGAGTTTTTAATATAGGTCCAAAACACACTGCAAAAATAATTCAGTTTGAGACTGCTTTAACTTTCCTGGCTCAATGCTAGGGAATTCTGGGAACTAGCTTTGTGAGACTTTTAGCCTTCTCTGTCAGAGAGCTCTGGAGCCACAATAAACCACATTTCCCACTTACCACTCCACCAAATGCATCCGACTGAAGTCTACGAAAGCTCAGGCTGCCAACTTCTTTCTTTAGTTAGTCTCCAAGGTACTACAAGGTCTTTCTACATATAATTCCCAGGATTCCCTAGCATTGAGCATTGATGCTGTAGGACATCCATCGGAGAGAAACCAGGGTACAGGGATTTAACTTCAGATAACGGGAATAACCAACCAGCCAGCCTTTAATCTCAAAGTCTGTTCTTGCAAGATTCCACTTTCTATGGGAAAGACAACACCATCATGGGCACAAACAGGCACATTGTAGGACTGTCCTCATGCAATACAAGATGCCCCTCAAAAAGTCAAAAGCAACAGCACCACTGTTGTTGCTGGGTGCCTTCCAGTCGTTTCTGGCTTATGGTGACCCTAACATGGGGTTTTCTTGACAAGATTTGTTCAGAGGTGGTTTGCCACTGCCTTCCCCTGAGGCTGAGAGAGTGTGACTTGCCCAAGGTCACCCAGTGGGTTTCAGGGCTGAGCTGGGAATTCAACCCTAGTCTCCAGAGTCACAGTGCAACTCAAACCACTATACCACCAATGGCTCTTGACACTACTATGTTGCTGTTGTGTGTCTTCAAGACATTTCTAACTTAGGACAAGTCTAGCTTTATCAAAAATGCACCCAGCACAAAGAAATGGCAGAAATGGAACCAACGCAACCTCCACAGCACAGAGTCACACAACACTTCCAGAGCATAACCCTGGCTGATCCAAGACCACAAAGCAACACAAATGGAGCCGAAGGGCCTTTACTGACTGCCAGAAATAGTGCAAATTGAGTCCACTTTAAGGGTTAGGGTTAGTGCTAGGGAGTCATGGGAATTGTTTTTTTTCTGAGACATTGAGCCTTCTCTGTCAGAGAGCTCTGGTGCCACAATAAACTACAGTTCCCATGATTCCCTAACCCTAAAAGTGGACTCAATTTGCACTATTTCTGGCAGTCTGCAACCCCCCAAAAACCCAGGAGGAATCAAAGTTACACATCCCTTTCCCAGTGGCAGATCCCCCCAACTTTTTCCTTCCCCCCCCCCCCATTACGATCATATTTCAAGGACTGAAGAAGTTACACAGAGTTTGGAGGAGTGCCCTCTTTTTTGGAAAACTAAAAACCAAAAACCCATGGGGGGGGGGGAAGAGTGGGAAGCAGCAAACCCCCAGAAAACTAAGGAAGCAGCAGTTTCTTTTTCTTTTTCTTTTTTTTCTCTTGCAGCCTTTTGCTAAACTTTCTGACTTCCTCCAGTGATTCTGGAGGAAGAGGTGCACTTTCATCCCCACACTTGCTTTTGAAATTTTTTAAAATGGGGGGGGGGGGACAGTGGGAGGGAGAGAGGACTTCCCAATAGGCACAGCAAGGAAGAGTACAATCACATCTCAAATCCATATTATGGTGACCCAAATCCAATATGACACCCATATTGGGCCTATATATATATATATATATATATTTAGTCTTATCTTTGGGGTGTGTGTGTGTGTGTGTATATATATATATATATATATGTATATATTATACACACACACACACACACACACATATATATATATATATATATACACACACACACACACACACACACACCAAAGATCAGACTGGCAAAGAGTTTTGGAAGGCAGGGGAGACCCACAAAGTCTGGCCCCTTCTAGACTTTGTGCCCCCCCCCCCCATCTTTCCTTACCTTCTCCCTCCTTTTCCTCCAAATGCTCCTCTCCAGGGACCATCTTTGCAATATTCTCCTTTTAAAAACAAACTTCTCCTTTTGAAGGGGGAGTCCATTTTAAAGCCCCCAGCCCTCTCCACACACACCCCAAACTGCCTGGTGTGTATGTGTGTGTGTACATATATATATTTTATTTTATATATGCAAAAGATCAGACAGGCAAAAGGTTTTTGGAAGGAAGGGGGAGACCCACAAAGCCTGACCCCTTCCAGACTTTGTGCCCCCCCTTCTTTCTTCCTTCACCTGCCCCCCTTTTCTCCCCACGTTCCTCCAATATTCCTCTCCAAGGAACCATTTTTGCCCCATTACACTTTTTAAAACAGACTTTCATCTTTTGAAAGGGGGTCTATTTTAAAGCCCCTCTCCCTCTCCACAACCCCCCCCCCAAAAAAAAACTTGGGGGGGGCCTTCCCTCCCTCCTCTTAAAAATTACCCCGAAAAGTGTTACATTGAAACAGAATCCTTCCACTATTCAAGCAGATTTCCATGCGCAATTCTTTCCTACCGATGTCGTCTCTCCTTCTTTTACAAAGTCTTCCAGTCTCCTGGGGATCTGTAGTTTCTTCTCTTAAAGGAAGTGATCCCTCCCCAGGACCTTTTTTTTTTTTTTTTTGGAAGGGGAGGAGGGGGCTTCGGGGCCCGATCCTGGAGCCAGGGCCCGATCCTGGGGCCAAGTTCTCCAAAGAAGGCCAGCAGATTGCCACCCACCTGACTTGGCCAAGTTTTCTTTTTTGTTGTTGTTGTTGTTGTTCCTCCAAAAGGAGAAGAAAGGAAAGAGGGGGGGGGGGATGGAAAGAAGAAAGAGGAAAAGTTTGGCTCCTCCAACTCACCACCACGGCGCTCCTGGGGCTCCTCCAGCTTTCTCTCCAGGAGTCTGGACTGGGAGGAATGACACCCTTGGGACAACCCCTGGAAATGGCCGCTGCCACGGATTGCTGCGGCGTGGTTGCAACTCCGCTTCTTCTCTGGCCCGGACTGGAGGGCGCCTGCGTGGATCTGAGGAGGAATGGAGCCAAGGCAAAAGCCCTGCAGCCCAGGAGGGGAAAGCAAGCAAGAGAGAAAAAGAGAGAGAGAGAGAGAGTCTTTCTTTCTTTCTTTCTTTCTTTCTTTCTTTCTTTCTTTGCCTTTTCTTTTCCTCCCCTCCCTTGCTGCTCAATGGGCTCCACCACTGCCACCTGTTGGGCCTGCAGCTCCAGGCAGCTTGGGAGACAAAGAGCAGCCTGGCTGGGATCTTTAGCACTTTTAGGCTCCCCATAAGTCAGGCATTCAAAGATATAGCCCTGCAGAATCAGTATGCAGAGAGATCTTGTAGCACCTTTGAGACTCACTGAAAGCAAGAAGTTGACAGCATGGGCTTGCACAGACTTCAGTCTACTTCCTCAGATGCCTTTGGACTGAAGTCTTGGAAGTAGACAGTAAGACAGAGGAAGAAAGGAAGAACATTGTCAAGCCATTCATCCTCAAGCCATTCGCGCCCTGTATGGAGAGAGATCTTGTAGCACCTTTGAGACTCACTGAAAGAAAGAAGTTGGGAGCATGAGCTTTCCTAGACTTCACTCTTCCAAATGCACCTGAGGAAGTAGGCTGAAGTCTATGAATGCTCATGCTGCCAACTTCTTTCTTTCAGTGAGTCTCAAAGGTGCTACAAGATCTCTCTACATGAGTCGGACACCATTTGATAAGACACCACAAGGACAACTTCTTCATGCAAGCGCCTAGGTCAGCTGCGAAACTGCCTACCACAAGATGCAACGATGGCTGCAAAATATAGGCAAGCAAATCCCATTGTCAGCTTGGGAAGGAGCATGGAAAGGCAATCTTAAATTCATCAATGGTAACAAAAGAGAACTACTACAAAATGCTCTTCAGATGGTATAGGATACCAACTAAACTGGCTAAGAGAAAGAGAAGAAGCAATAATATCCATTGGAAATATGAAGAACCAGGGACACTAGGCCATATGTGGTGGCACTGTAAAGTGATAAAGAAATACTGGAAAAAACATATATAAATGATATATTTTAAACAAAGGCTGGATGGCCATCTATTGGGGGTGCTTTGATTGTGAGTTCCTGCATGGCAGGGGGTTCTACTGGATGGCCCTTCTGTCAGAGAGCTCTGGTGCCATAGGCTCTCCCAGCTCTATGATCCTATGACACCAGAGCTCTCTGACAGAATTCCATAGCATTGAGCCATGACAGCTAAAGCGGTGTCAAACTGGATTATTTCTGCAGTGTGGATGCAGCCTAAGTCATTAATAAAAATGTTGAGGAGTAAGGACCCTAGGATAGAATGCTGAATTGCCCCATTCAAGACCTCTTTCCAGTTTGAAGTTCAGACATTGAGGATGCCTCTTTGAGCAATTTTCCAACCAATTTATGGATCTGTCGGAGAGTTCACATCTATACCACTACTAATCAAAAAAGTGGCCAGCTTATACACTTCATGCATAGGCTAAAGTGGATGGAAGTCTTTAAGGCACAACAGGATTTTTTTCCCCTGGTTTTGGCTATAACCGATTAACTAACTACCCACTTCCTCAAAATAATTTATTTTAGTAGTGTCAGAAATAGGTGTTGTGCAGGTATTCTCAAAGGCGCATTGGAGAATGTGGCAAACAGCTTGTAAAAAAAGGAAGAAAGAACGTCTGCATTCCCAAGTGGTGACTGATCCATTGAATTTAGCTGGGAAATGGATTGGTTTTGGCAGCCTGGAATGGGAAAGAACTGGGCTCTTCAAATCCCAAGGAATCTGGTCCTAAATCAATTTGTATAGGGCGGATGCTTCTGTCTATCATCTACATTTCACCTTGAGTTTCTGCCTTATGTCTGACCTTTTTGCAGTTTATCCAGCTGCTCTCTTAATCTATCTTAATTGTTTATAATATCACGTTTCTCTGCCAGGGTTAAAGGCACAGACATAGTGGGCTTTGCTACCTTCCAGGCACATTTTCCCTCTGCATAGATCAGGGGTAGGCAACCTAAGGCCTGGGGGCTGGATGCGGCCCCCCGAGGCCTTTGGACCGGCCCCAGGCTGGTCCTGTCACTGCCACCGCCGCCCCCCGCCATGATGATATTGATTATTGTTGTTATTACTTGTTCTTGGGGCTTTCTTGGCAAAATCTCCACAGGGGTTTTCCCTTGGCTTTTCTGGGGCTGAGAGAGTGTGCATGCATATTTTTTTATTTTATTTTTTTTTTTATTTTTTAATATGTATTTATTTATTTATGGTGCTTCAGCCCCCCAATTGTCTGAGGGACAGCAACCCGGCCCCCGGCTCAAAAAGGTTGCCTACCCCTGGCATAGATAGTTCCCCAACTGTCCTGCCTGAAAATATAACTTTGGGCCAATCCAAACCAGGATTCTTTCTCAGACAGGCCAGCGGGTGCAATCCTGGGAGTTAATTCAAGTTGCAGTCCACAGAAAAAAATGAACCATCAGATTCATGTACTCTTGTGTTTAATGCAGCAAGACAGCATGGTGTGATGGTTTGAGCAAGACCATGACTCTGGAGAACAGGGTTTGAATCCCCGCTCAGCCGTGAAAACTCACTGGGTGTCCTTGGACAAGGCACACTCTCTCGGCCTCAGAGGATGGCAATGGCAATCTGCCTCTGAAGAAACTTGCCATGAAAACCTAGTGATACGTTCACCTCAAATCAGGAACAACTTGAAGGCACACAACAATATAAACTAGAAACTAGCTGAGCTCTCTGCACAGTCTGTCGGCTTTTGCCATCTTGTGGTGCTGTCCTGCAATTACTGATATAATACTTTATGGATCCGAAGCGGTCTGGGGCCCATCCACACTTCAGAATTATAGTACAATTATTCCACTTTAACAGAATCCTAGGATGTACAGACGCTTCTATACCACCGTCCCAGGGGATAACCCCTATAGGTACATGTTCCTGCCTGATTTTGGAAACTAAGCAGGGTCAGCCCTAGTTATTTTAAACAAAGGCTGGATGGGCATCTATTGGGAGTGCTTTGATTGTGTATTCCTGCATGGCAGAATGAGGTTGGACAGGATGACCCTTGGAGGGGTCTCTTCGAATTCTCAGCCAGAGAGCTCTAGTGCCACATCAGACTACCAGTCCCAGGTTTCCATAGGATGCAGTCATGGCAATAAAAATGGAATAATAGCACTATAACTGTGTAGTGTGAATGGACTCCAGATTTATCTAAAAATGATGCTGGCAATTGTGAGTATCATGAAAGGGCAGCAGAAAGCCAGTTTGTGGTGATGATGATGATGATTGCTATTATTATTATTATTATTTATTAATTAATTATCTGTCAGGCATCTGAGTGATGGTTGTGATATGTTTATTTATTTACTTATTTATTGCCTCCTATGCTTGAGTGATTTGGCTTTTTTTCTGGATATATTTGTCTAACTCTGCATGCCGTGAATGTGCTTCAAAAACATTTGCATCATCGACTCCATCTTTATCCGAGCGCTGATGCCTGTGAACAACTTAATAATAATAATAATAATAATAATAATTTTATAAAATTTATTTATACCCCGCCCCTCTGCATAGCAATCGGGGCGGCTTCCAACAGAACTTACAGAGATGTGCATAGATGCGGTTCCACAGTGTGAATAGCAACCCCAGAATGTATAAGTGACATTATTCACATAGTGCTACTATAAAAAAACCATGTGAATGACCCCTCATCAGATACATAGGCTGGCTGAACCCTATTTGGAGAGGCAGGTCCTGTCTCCCAGGTTAATGTTTGTACTTGATAACATGGCAAAGGAAACTGTCTCATACAGTGTTGGACCATCGATCCATCTAGCAAGGTACCATCCGTGCCAATGGGTGAGAATAATGCAGTCTTCCAGATGTTAATGTATCGCAACTCCTAGTGCTACTCACCATTGGCTATGCTAGATTTCAGTCTGCTAGGACCATTCAACAACATCTGGAAGGCTACATTATGCATACCGCTGGTCTACCCTGACCAGCAACTCTGGGCTTTCAGGAAGAAATAGACTACAAGCTTATCTCAAGATGCTGGAGATCAAATCTGGGATCGTTTGCATGCAAAGCATGTGCTATACCAATGAGCTACAATCCTTTGCCATTTCTAATATCCTCTAACATTTAACAGATGAAAACGTGGACAAGTGTGACAAAGCAACATCCAACAGCATGTGGTCAAGATGGCAAAAGTTACTTATGAGGAAGAACAGACAAGCTAGGAGAGGCTACAGCAGTTTGCTTTTACCGGAGCCTACTGGGAAGGGGAGATCTAGCATCGTGTAGTGGTTTGAGTGTTAGACTAGGACACTGGGAGACTAGGGTTACAGTTAAGGAAACTTTTTAGGTGACCCGGGCCAAGTCACACTCTCTCAGACTCAGAAGAAGGCAAGGGCAAATTGCCTCTGAACAAATTCTGCCAAGAAAGCCCCATGATAGGTTGAGAGCCAGCATGGCTTAGCGGGTTGGATGTTGGACTATGACTCTGGAGACAAAGGTTCAATTCCCGGCTTTGCCATAAAACCCATAGGGCAAGTCACACTCTCTCAGCCTCAGAGGATGGCAATGGCCAAAAAAACACCCCTCTGGAGAAACTTGCCAAGAAAACCTGATGTGGGGTTTGCCTTAGGATTGCCAGAAATTATTAAAAAATGACTTGGAGGCACACAACAAATAACAACAATGATTTTGAAAAGGCTAGAAATGTGTTGAACAGATTAGTTAAAATAAGACAGATTAAAAGAATAAAAACAATTTTAAAGTATTAAAATAGGATGGGCGGGTTTGCTGTTGTTGTGTGCCTTCAAGTTGTTTCCGACTTATGACAACCCTAAGGCAAACCTATTATGGGGTTTACTTGGCAAGATTTGTTCAGAGGAGGTTGGCCATTGCCATCCTCGAGACTGAGAGAGTGTGACTTGCCCAAGGTCACCCAATGGGTTTCCATGGCCAAGCTGAATTTGAACCTTGGTCTCCAGAGTCCAACATTCAAACCACTACATCGTGCTGGTTGCAAAACCAATTTGGTTCCAAAAGCTTTAATGAACTTCCATGTTTTTATTTGCGGCAATGTTGCCATTGATCAGTCCTCCAAGGAAAGGGTCTTCCATAACTTGGGGACCTCAGTTTTGTGAGACATTGACCCTTCTCTATGAGAGAGCTCTGGTGCCACAATAATCTACAATTCCCAGGATTCCCTAGCACTGAGCCAGAGCAGTTAAAGCGGTCTCAAACTGGATTATTTCTGCAGCGCGTTTTGGACCAAAGACATTGAAGCCCTTTTAGTTCTGTGGCACTTCCTTATTGAACAAACGACTTGCAGCATTGTGCTGTTAATTTGCAAAGGGACGCGTGACTTGTGTTAAACTTTCCCATTTGGCAACCAGATCCCATCTGATCTTGAGAGCTAAGCAGGGTCCACTCCAGTTAGTACTTGGGTGGGAGACTGCCAACAAACACCAAGTACTGTAGGCTGTATTTCAGCGGAAGAAACTGGCAAAACCACCTCTGAGTATTCCTTGCCTAAGAAAATCCAATGAAATTCATGGGGTTGCCATAAGTCAACAGGCAATTTGATGGTGAACACACAAACACACACACACACACACACACACACACACACAAAGCTTTCAGAAAACTCAGGAAGCAGAAGGCAACTGTCTGTTTACTGTCTCTTTCAACAACACAACATGCGCATCCTAGTAACAACACAGACATTTCCAGGGGACAAATATACATCTGCTGCTTTGTTTGTCTTCTGTGTCGCAATTTACACAACTTACCTCCTACAACGTTGGCTTAGCAAAATGTATCTATTTGAAATCACTTTGGGATTCAATTTCGGGGCTTTTAAGTTGCTTTTAATGATAACAGAGGAAGAAGCCAAGGGAAATCTCTGTCTGGAGCATCCAGTCCGGTCCAGTCTCCTGTTTATAGCTTTTCAAAGCATCAGCCAGAGCTTTATTTCTCCTCCCTCTCTGAGATGGGTGCAAAAAGGAAGACAGGAGAGGAAGCGACTCGATAACAAACTGCAGAGGAAGGGTTTAGAGACTCTTTCGAGCACTGAAAATAGACTTTGCATTTTCAGTTTTCAGCTTCCTCCCATGAATTCTTGATATTAATCCAAAAGTTGGCTACGGCAGCCGTGCAAACAGTAGGGAGGAAGATGTAAAAAATAATGCCCAGTAAGCCTAGTTTCCTGTTCCCATTTTGAACTACAGTACAGTGTTTGGGCAGCAGGAACACTGCAGACTAAAGAGTTGCTTGGAGGGAACTAATAGCGGGCCTCTAGAAGATGGTGTTGCACTGCAGCTCCCAGCATTCCTTGCCTTTGGCTATGCTGGCTAGGGCTGCTGGAAGCTGCAGTTCAACATCTGGGGGATCACAACATTCCCCCCTCTGGTCTAGAGTCTAATTCTGACCCCTGTGCGAGACATGCTACCAACCCAGATGTCTGCCTGAGATTGCAAGTTGGCAAAAGGACCTCTTGCTTGAAGTAACTGCAATCTCAGAAAGTCAGGGCAGGTTTGTTCTCTCCTTCCTCAGAGGCTAGAATCAGGTCTAACAGTTTAAAGTTATGGGAGGGTAGATAGTGATTGAAGTAATAGAACTGTTCAGCAATGGAATGGCTGAGCAGTATGAGATCAAGACGGTGAAAGTTATTACTGAGAAAGAACACACAAGCAAGGAGAGGCTACATCAGTTTGCTTTTGCCTGAGCCTACAGGGAAGAGAAAGGATCTGCCCCCCTGGCCTTGCTCAAGTTAATTGAGTGCAAACTATTTTTGCCCTTTGCAGCAACTGCAGTAGATAGAAGAGAAAGGTGGAAAGGAGGAGGAGGAGAGAGAAACGGGGGCATTTTAAAAGCAGCTGAAAAAGTAGGACAACAGAGGATTGATCAGGACTGTGGTAGCCAAATAGATTATGGGGATCTTGTGGATTTTCCCACTCAGGCTGTGCTCCACCTGGAAATAATAGTAGGAATTCCCTTTCACATGTGAACATCATACCAACTGAACTGGTGTATGACACACACCATTTGACCTCTGGTAACAAGCATGGCATAGTGGTTTGAGAGTTGGACCATGACTCTGGAGACCAGGGTTTGAATCCCAGCTCAGCCACGGAAACCCACTGGGTGACCTTGGGTAAGTCACACTCTCTCAACCTCCAGTGATGGCAAGGGCAAACTCCCTCTGAAAAAAATTGCCAAGAAAACCCCATATGATAGGTTCACCTTAGGGTTGCAATAAGTCAAAAATTACTTGGAGACACACAACAGCAACAACAACAACCAACAAGGCCCTTTTTAAATGGATCCCTAGTGCCATCAGGCAAGAGCTTTTCTGACATGCTCAACCATAGCTTAAACATTGTTTTCTACAAGTTCTTGCTTCACCTTGTGTATTTAAGAACAGGGTTCCTCCTGTTGTGTTTCAGCCAGCCCATGAGTACATAGTAGGCTGTACAGTAATAACCCCTGGGAGCTATAAAAATATCTCAGAAACAAAAAGCCATAGAAATCCCAAGCCAGTTCCTCTCCTCCGATAAAGCAGCATTTTACTCAACTTTGGTATTTTGTCTAGGGTCTACTGATGTATATTTAGTCAGTCTGTTTATTTATTAATGGTATTTTAAATCACAGTCTTGCAGTCTCCGAAAAGACTGGTTTCCTCTTCCATTGAAAAGAAATGTTGATGTTGGCCTGGGACTGTGTGATACAGTTTTTGTGGGGTCAGATGGTGAGGTTGGAAGATGGTGCCCTTATCAGGAGAAGACAGAGTTTCTAACAGTTACTTTTTGGGGACTTCAGCTGCATACCCTCCAACTGTCCAGATTTGGCAGGGACAGTCTCAATTAATCCTCTGTTGCTTCATTTTCCCAGTAGGTTCAGGCAAAAGCAAATCGCTGTATTCTCTCCTAACTAGTTTGTTCTTCCTCAGTATTAACTTTTGTTATCTCAGCCATACTCTGATGTTGCTTGCCCACGTGTGTCCTGGTTTTTACTGGTGAAATGTTAGGGTGTGTAGCTCCCAGCCCCATACTGGTTGGGGAAATAATAATAATAATAATAATAATAATAATAATAATTGTTTCTTCTTGTTGTTGCCCATGAAGAAGAATGTTCTGTGATCCAAAGCTAGACCACTGCTCCCACATGTAGTGAAGGTGAAGCTGTCACCAATGTGTTGTCATCCAAGTTCCATCTTTGGAGGTCTTTAAACAGAGATTGACTGGTAACTTTCAGAATTGCTTCCATTATTCCACTCTTATTCCCCTTGAACCACTATGGCTGCCTCCAGTGGAATTCTAGGATCTGCAGTTTAGGAAGGAGCATTAAGGATTTTCAGGTACGGAGCTCTCAGGCCTCTCCAAACTACAAACCCTAGAATTTCACAGGGGGCCATCACAGCAGTTCAAGGGAAATAATAGTGCTATTAACACTGTACTGTGACTTTACTCATTTTAAATTAAACCTTGGAATCCAGGCCACATGATGCTCCAAATGGGCGCTAGGGGGCATGCGTAGGATCTGGCTAAAACTCAGCAAAACCAAAGGTATATAGCAGGGGTAGGCAACCTTTCCCCTTTAAGGGCCGAGGGACTTCAGCTCCCAGAAGCCTCAGCCATGTTGGCCAATAGTCCCATGTTGGCCAATAGCTCCTGGGATTCTGGGAGCTGAAGTCCCTCGGCCCTTAAAGGGGAAAGGTTGCCTACCCCTGGTCTATAGCAACCTCTGGGTGGGTGGGTGGTTGTGCATGCATGCACGCCTTGACATCACCTGTCAATTTATGGTGGCCCCATGATATATATATATATTGTGTGCATGCAAGTTGTTTCTGACATATTTGGCAATATTTGTTCATATGGGGTTTACCATTCCCTTCTTCTAAGGTTGAAAGAGTGTGATTTGTCCAAGGTCACCCAGTGGGTTTCCATGGCCAAGCCAAGATTTGGACCCTTGTCTCCCACGGTCCACATCCAACACTCTAACCACTACACAACACTGGATGTTAGGAGCAAACAAAATGCATCCATCCTTCCAGACGTTGGTGGGCTTTAACTCTCGTGAGACTTATCCAGTTTATCCTAGAATCCAGAATGCCAGAAGGTGCCAACCAACAACATCTGGAGGGCCACACTTTGCCCAGCCCTGCTCTACATAAAGGTAGGGCCAGCCCCAGGTTGTGCCTTTTGCTTGACTGTTCAATCCAAGTTGCACAAGTTGCAAAGGACAGTTTGAATGTAATAAGCAGGAAAGTGATGCCACCACATGCATTTACCACACTGCTGAATGACTATGGCCATTCTGTCTATTAAGGCTTAAACTGGAATCCTCTGAACTCAGAGTTTAACTTCTCAGCAGGTTCCAATATTACTTCCTCTCTTTCTTTCTGCAAAGGCTAGATGTTTTGCTGGCTGCTGAAGGAGGGTTCATTGCAGCTCTGCGCCTTCCTTATAAGGCATGGCCTCCCTGGAGATCTCTGCATTGCATGTGGCTTATTTGGCTGTGTCCTTACCACAGGACAACACACCTCCTGTGTAGCAGGGAGAGTCAAACAGCTGTATGAAATAGCTGGCTTTGCTACCAAGGGAGCAGAGAAAAGGCACTGTTTAAAAGAACATCTCCTTCTGAACACTGGCGTCTATTGGTGCCAAAATTCCACTGCTGGGAAAGGCAGTTGTGTGCCAGATTCCACACCCTGACCCAGAACCATGTGCTTCTACCTTGATGTACATGATTCATGCCTTCTTGGCATCTTTTCATAAAGTGTGGGAAAGGGAGGTTTGTGGAAATGGGCCAAACATTGTCACAGCACCTGGCTGTGAATCCATGGAAACAATATCTTGTTGGATGCATCTTGGGCTTTTAAGCCAGCTCCGCTCCATCCCCTCCTTCCATGCGGTGGAGCACATTATAGCCCTTGGCATCCATCAGCTATCAAGGCGATGCAACCCAGACTTCTACCAGATAAGAGGTTTATTGATTCCGAAGCTTTCCAAAGCACAAAAGCCCATCTGTTCCATCTTCCCTTATACTATGAAGTCAGGACAGGGACAAGGTCTAGGCCTTAGGACAATGTGTTGGACAAGTAGTCTTCAGGTCACACTCACATCCAGCGCATCAAGGATAAGTCTGCATAGGATCTGCCTCTTTCCAATTTCAGGTGTATGTGTGGTCAGCTATAGAGCAGAGTAAATTCACACAGAATCAAAGTCTCTGGATCCCTCGATACCATTGGAGTAGCATGAAAATGAAGCAGGCCACAGAGATGCTTTTCCTCTAGCTCTTTGGAGCTCTTTGGGAGCTGTGCTGGAGAGTGGGAAAGCTGTTATTACTGAAGCTCTGTGTTCATTTCTGGACACCTCATTTTAAGATGGATATAGACAAGTTGGAGCAGGCTCAAAGAGGTATGAAAGAGCTGGGCATATTCCACCTGTTGAAGAGATAACTTACGGGGTGATATGACTGCTCTCTAAATATCTAAAAGGCTGTCACGCAGAGGAGAGGGCAGGTTTGTTCTCTCCTTCCTCAGAGGCTAGAATCAGGTCTAACAGTTTAAAGTTATGGGAGGGTAGATACTAACTGAAGTAATAGAACTGTTCAGCAATGGAACCAATTTCCTAGAGAGATGGTGAAGTCTCTTTCTCTAGATGTCTACAAGAAGAGACTGGACAGCTACCAGGTAAGGATGCTCTAGCTAGTTTCTTCATTGAACAGGTGGTTGGATGTGATGGCCTATGAAGCCCCTTCCAACTCTATGGGGCTATGATTCTATGAAGAGAGGTCAGCAAAGAGGCTTTTTGATATTTGGATTTGCCCATTACAAGATCTAGCATTGTGGGATAAGGCTAAAACAGATAACAAAAAATAACATCATAAGAACATTATGGTGGAATATGGGTCCCTGCAAACATAGTCCAGAGACAAATAAAAGAACCAAGACAACCAGAATATCTTGTTAAAATAGATAAAAAAATTTAAAAGTTTACCATTGTTTTAAGGGCTGGGTATCAGCAGTTTACAGTATGCATGCTCACTATCTCAATGGGTTACAAGTATGCCATAGCTTTCCAAACAAACTTTTTGGAAGAGTTATTTGCCATAAAATAATTATCCATTTATCACAAAAAGAGACTTTAAGTTACTTTTATTTACAAGACAGTGTGAAAAACATTTTAAGTTAGTACAGGTTGTACAGTGTTTTGCTTTAATTTGTGGCAAGAAGATGAAGCACAAAGAAGATTCACCAGTGACTTTCTTGTTATGGTTTGTACAGAAGCTTTGAGAAAGTGTCAGGCCATTCTTCAAAATTCATAAAAAACAAAACAAAACATTCAGCATATAGAGTGATGCTTCAGATGATACCAAGAGGTATTTCCTTCAGTGCTGAACTAGATAAATAAGGTCCAGTTCACACATAACATGACAACAAGCTTGGGTTTGCGGCTGATAATATATTTGCAAAAAGAGTTGAAAGTAATACTGGCTGCTCATTAAGTGTATGTAACTGTATGATTTTGGTTGCACATCACTTGATTTTTCAACACTTGATGAGTAGAAGTTGTATGAACTGTTAAAAAATGATTACATCAAAGGAGATACGAAATTCCCACTGGTTTTAGGATTTATGACAGCCCAATCACACATGAAGACCACCACACAAGGCTCCGATATTCAGTGGATAAGCAAGCATGTGTGAACTGGCCCTTTTTGCAAATACATCTTGGTTATATTCACAATCCTACATTTTTAGATGTAAACATAAACCACCTTGGGGAAAACATCTTAAAAGGTCATGGGCGAAGCAGCTCTAAACTAATACTCATTGCCCTACTGTTAAAAGCCAAGTTACTAGTGCAAAACAATTGCATATATGCTAGAATCGAGCCTGGCTTTGATCCAGTTTAACCCTGCATTTGGAGAACTAGAACTTGGATGTAGTAATCTGATGACTGGAATAGTTCGACTGAGCACTTTTGAAAGGAGAAGACTTGCCTACATCCCCAGCCACCCTGAGTATACCTAATATAGCTTGTTATCTGTTTAAGGGCAAAGTGTCTCTTGTTTGAGATGTATCTAAAATTATTCAAGCCAGGAAGGGTTAGATCTAGATTGGACAAAACAACCTTGTGCATCCCTGTTCCTAGATTGGTGTCCCAGCAGTAGTGAGAAACTCCTGATTTAGCATTTCTCTGGATTATTGTGGGAAATTAAATGCTATATCTTACTGAGGATATGCACTTTCAAAAGTGGGATCTAAAAGACACAGATGGATGCCGGTAGACCTAGATGGGACACTTCAGCATTTCAGCCCTCCAACATTTCACAGATGAAAACTGGTGCACACATGTCCAAGCAAAATCAGATTGTGGGCAAAAGGTATTAATAAGGAAGAACACACAAGCTAGGAGAGCATGCAGCAGTTTGTTTTTGCCTAAGCATGCTGGAAAGGGAAGGATTTCACCACATTTCTTCCATTTCTGGTGAGTTGAGTACAAGTTACTTTTGTACTTTGAATTTAGTTTGTAATAAGCTGTGGATGAAGGAGGAAAAGTTGGACATTTTAAAAGCAGCTGAAAAAGTGGGACACGGGGATTTAATTGAGACCCCATCCCTGTGAAACTGGGACAGTATGCTAGCTAAAGATGCCTGATGTTTACACCGAGGCCAAAGTTCAAGAAAAGTGCAAATCATTCATTTCAAGGTTAAGAGATTGTTGTGTATGTACAGGCAAGGAATAAAAATGAAAAGCTGCCCTCTTAAAGTACAGTCCAATTACTTCACAGCTAGGAAGTAATGGATTGCAAGCTAACTTACCTGTAATGATTTACTGAGGGACAAGTGTGGCGGAAGAATCAGGATGTTACAAAATTAATTCAACAGTAATGCGGCAAGCAGGGATGGTGTATTTTTGTGCATTTTTGTCGAGTTACTTTTAGAGTTACATTTTAGACATCAAGGTACATTTTGAATTTTTCAAGTTTTACATTATTCTCCTATCAATCCTATTTTTTTTTAAAAAAAAAAAGAAAAGGAATGAAAAGAGTAACATAATGAGTTACAATAAATAGCTTGTAACAGTAATGAATTGTTAGGGCACTTCTGTAATATATTAACACATTTCTTCTAAAAGTAACTTTCTAAGCTCTTCCATAGCCTAGCTCTGTTTCTCATCAATAAAGAAGAATATCACCAGACTGAGAATGGGAAATGTAAATAGTTCAACACTGCATGAAGATGTACCACACAGTGGCACATAGCTGAATATGCAAAATGATTCACTTAAAAGCAGTATTTAAAGGGATGCAACATGATAACAACGATTTTATATATGGGGCTTTATCTGATCCATCTGCATAGGCACGCATGGTTCTTTAAGTTTCATCCGTAAAGGAAGGAGTGCATGTTGTCAAATGTCTACATTCTACATACCAAAAGGCAGAGCACAAAAAAGTTACTTTTGTGCACAACTTCTGGAACAGCAGGCCAGCAGGGACATTGGGACAATTTTGGGAGCTGGTCTCCAGAAAAGTAGCATTTCTTCAGCTCTGCCCATAGGAAGGGGAAAAATACCTCTGCCATGCCTACACCCTATGGATGGCACAGCTTAAGCAGTTTTGCCACCATCCTGGTGCCTCATTTGCCATTCCTCACACCTGAGAGAAAACTCTGTTATCACAGCTCCTCCAGGATCCTTGTCTAAGCCAACTTTGCAATAAAGTCCACAGCCTCAATGTGCCTGTGTTGCATACACATGCTGATGTGGAGGCAGTGTCCCTCAGCCAGCTTAGCCAGTCATCTGCATAGCAAAGACAGCTGCAACAATTCCCTGTCCTTCAGCTTCTGCTGCCTGAGGCAATGTCTCATTCTGCCTAATAGTAGGCCTTGCCCTCATTAGTCATTTGTGGTTGGCTGTTGGCCCAGATGGCTGGGAGGAGATGGCTGTTTTCCAGTTGCTGCTGGGTGCCTTCAGGTCATTTCCAGCTTATAGAGATCCTAAGGCGCCCCTATCACTGGGCTTTCTTGGCATTTCTTCAGAGGAGATTTGCTTTTGCCTTCCTCTGAGGCTGAGAGTGTGTGGCTTGCCCAAGGTCACCCAGGGTTTCCATGGCTGAGCAGGATTTGAATCCTGGCTTCCCAGAGTCCTAGTCCAACACTCAAACCACTACACCACACTGGCTCAATTCCAGTGTGTAGTATTCCAATTCCAATTTGAAGTATAGTTTTCTTTAACAGCATCTTTTTCGAGACCAATTTATAGGCAGATTGGAACACAACTGGGTACATACAGCCCCCAAGGCACTTAAAATCTGCATTAAAATCTGAAGTATTCCAGCTCTCTTTCCTTCTCTTTTTTTAAAAAGGAAAGACAGAGGAAGAAAGGAAGAACATTATCAAGCCATTCCCACCCTGTTTCCACCATATGTTCAAGATCAATGTGCTCCTGGTGGGGAAGAGCTGGATAGCTAGAACATAAACATGTGGCCTCAAATGTCTGAGGTCTCCCCCACCCATCTCTTTCAAAAACTCATTCTGGCATTCAGGAACCTCCCAACCCCACAACAGCCACAAGTGTCTGAACATTTTTGAGCATGGGTGGTCACCGCATGATAGAATCTGTGGGTCAGGACAAATGGATAATTGGAGCACTGCCTACCAATTGCCTTTTCACCTTTCATGGCTGTAACAGCTGGCCATTCGCTGATCGAGGTGATCAGTGCCTGCTTACATGTTCCTCCAAAGGATCTTTGAGGGAAGAAGGACAAGAAGAGAGAGAAATTCTCTTACCCCTACAGCAGCTTGTCCTCCAGAAAATCATTCCTGGGACCTATATCTTGCAATCCGCTTGCTGGTATCTTACAACCACTGGGGGGGGGGGGTTTCCAGACTACAGCTCGAAATCATAAAAGATGCACTGAAACATTAAGCAACATGTTATGTTCTACTGGGAGGACACAGCAAAACAGCAGCCCCTGCTCTTGAAAACACTGGCCTAGCAGGATAGGCGAAAGGGTGTTTTGTGGCAATATTTCAACAAAGTGATACCGCAGAAGAAGCATCTTCCTCTCAGGGGGCACTTCTCCTATACAAAGTTACTAGATCCTTTGATGCTCCTTTCTGTTCCTTTTTCAGTTCTTCTAAATCTCTGATCTCTTGCAGGACTTGCGTGGCTTGAAGGAGCTGTGCTGCTGCTTCGTTGAGCAATGTCTCTGCATTTAGTGGAGGTCCGTTGCCCTCTTGGGCCTGCTCATGTCCCTTCTGGTGAACCTTCTGCAGGAGCTTTTCTGTTCTTTCCTTTTCACATGCTACTTTCTTTTCCATGTGGGCCACATGAAGGGCAGCCCCACACTGAGGATCCAGCTCCTGTAAGGATGCCTTGCTTGATCCTGACAGCAGGTCTTCTAGGGAAGCACAGCGAGGCTTAGTAATTGGAGAACTTCTCACCACATCTAACAAGTGTGTTTGATCACTAGAAGGTAGGCTCAGAGACTTCTCATTCATTCCAGGTTCTGATGAAGGCTCTTGTGGCTTTTGCAAAGAGAGATGCTCCTCTCCATTGTGAAAAACAGATTCTGTCATTCCATCATCATCAAAACCATTCACTGGTGGTTTCAAGCCTCCACCTTGGTGGTCACATTTGAATGCATCTGCCTCTGAACTGCTCCATCTAGATTTCATGTTATCTTGAATCCCCTCTAATAGATTCTTAGGTGGTGGTGTCGGAGGTTGGACCACATCCTTTCCTACTTCTGGGAGGTCGTCTTTGCTGCTGGATTTTAATGGATTTCCACACTCAACACCCTGCTGTTCAGAAGCTGGACTATCCCATGTGACCTTCATCTTATCAGGCAAGACATTCAGAGAAAGAGAAGGAGCTGTGGGAGCATTTTTGTCAGTCTCCATTAAGCTTTCTCCACCTGGAGCAACTTCAGATTCTTCAACATCCTCACCTTTAACAGCAACATGTTTCTCCTCTTCCTCTCTCTCCTCTTCCTTTTTCTCTACAAAGTCCATATTTTCAGTAAGTGCTACTACTTTTTTAAGAGGCTTAGCTGGAGGCACTGGAGGTTTCTTGAATCCAGCTTTGGACTCTTCAGTATTTTCTCCTGTAACAACCACATCTTCTACCTCCCCTTCCTCCTCCACAGAATTCATATTTTCATTTGGTGCAGCTATTTCCTTATGAGGCTTAGCTGGAGGCACTGGTGGCTTCTTAAGTCTACCTTGAGAGTCATCAACATCTTCAGCTGCAACAGCAACATCTTCCTCCTCCTCCTTCTCCTCTTCCACAGAGTTCATATTTTCACTGGGTATTCCTGCCTCCTTCAAAGGCTTAGCTAGAGGCATTGGGGGTTTCTTGGGCTCCAGATCTTCTGGGGTAGAATCAGCATTAGGATTCTCTGAAGGGAGCTTAGGCGACTTTGTAGGGGGCATAGGTGGTTTCAGTGTCTCCTTTGGAGGAGAAACCCCATCAGCTTCCCCTGTCACTAAGGTGAAATTAGGAGGGCCACTATCTGGTACATCCAGGTCAAGCCTCAGTATCCCATCTGACACTGCATTGGCAACCTAGACAACAAGAAAGCAACACAGAGATCTTGGCATCAATCCTTCAAGCCACCCAGCTTTTAAAGAACCAAACAGATAATTTCTACAGTTATCTGAACATAAACCGTGCATAGTTCCACATTTTTTCCCTGACCTTCTGGCAGACTCACGACCACAGAAGCCCGAAATGTTCCATTTTCCACCATCTAGCTACCCATTTTCAATTATGGATGGATGTCATGAACAAGACCTACTCACACCAAAAATATATTAAGGACCTGCCAGACTTTTAAGGTCACCGAAAAAAGGCCTTCCTTTGCATCTTACTGAGATGCAATGTAGTTGCCCCATGTAGTTGCTTCCTGGGACAGATTTATCACACAGTAGAATGATGCAGATGCATCAAGAAGAAGATTGTTTGGTGTAATATAGGGAGGCAAATTCTTAACTACGTATTTAAATTGTTATGCTTGTATTTTATTGCTAGCTCTGGAGGAAAGTGCTTGGCTTTGGATACCATACACCTTGACTTTGGTGACAGAGAGATGCCATTTCCTACTCTACTTTAGGCAGCAACATTTCTTGGGTCACAGGACAAGGTCTTTTCAGTAGCAGCTCTCCAACTGTAGAATTCATAATCTTCCACTACAGGTTTTCATGAGTCTGCACTGACCATTTAATTTTGTTGGATTTTTGACACAGAAACAGCCTGACAATTTATTTTCATTGTAACTGATGTGTTATTAATACTGCCTGTTTAATATAGTTTGGGTTTTTATACTGTAAAATACTCTTCAATTTTTGATTTTTGTTTGAATTCTGCTTGTTTTTAGGACATTTAAAGCCTTCCATGGGAAAAGCAAGCTAGAAATATTAAACAGAAGTATGAAGTACATATGTACACATCAATTCACATATGTGATACAATGGGGAAATGGTGCTCTTTATCATCGCTTGGAAATGTTCCTTTTGAACTACAGCTCCCAGATTCCCTCAGGTTGTGAGATTATGAGAATTGTAGTTCAAAGTAACTTTTCCAAGCTTTGCTCTATATAGATTCCCCTGCCACTCCCATCCTATAAATGGCAGAAGCAAACAAAACCATAATCCCATATATATGTGGAATTTGCTCTTAGCATGTATGCATGTAAACAATACAGATGAACAAATGCAAAAAAAGGGGTTCAGGGTTTTTATGGCTCTGATTATTACCTCTTTCAGATGGCTTCTGGTTGGTGGACGGCGACCATGAGCTAGTTTGGCTCTCCCTCGAGTTACATGCTCCAGCGAGAGACTTTCATCAACTTTTACCTTTAAGCAGAAAAAGACAACACGTCACTTTCTTGGATTGTGAATGGCTGAAAACTAAGACTAAGGAAGATCAGTCTTCTAAACCTGTAAAACTCTCCAGAGGATGGAGGACTCTTTCAGACATTAACTGGTACAACACAAAGATTCATTATTGTATAAAAGACAATTAAAAATGATTTATATGCGAGACAGCCAATTGACAAGCTGTAAGGAAAGCCACTGTAGTTTGAGTGTTGGGCTAGAACACTGAATAATCAGGGTTCAAATCCTTGTTCAGCCACAGAAAACTTTTTTTAAATCCCTATGCATTAGGACAGGGCATTTTATTTCCCCAGAGATAAACCCAGCAGGTAAATGGAGAGAAGCAAGTTTCCCTTTCTGTCTCTGCATGATGTTGAAGCACTTTCATTCTCTATCAGTTGTAAAAGCATGGGAGAGGGTGGTAAAAGCATCCCTTTTGTGAAACAGATTTTTCCAGATTGGCAAAAGGGACACTTATATGACATTTTTATGACCCTTTCTCATGCTTTCACCCCTGGAAGAGATCAAAAGTGCTTTGATGTCATATGGAGAGAGAAAGAGAAATGTGCTTCTCTTTGTTTTCCTGCTGGGTTTGTTTGTAATGCAATAAGGCTCTAAATTTCTGTGGGTGTTGGGTTCTGTCAAGTCATTTCTGACTTACGGTAACCCTCATTTGACCCTATCATGGAGTTTTCTTGGTAGGATTTATTCAGAGATGGCTTGCCCTTGTCCTCTTTTGAGGCTGAGAATATACGACTTGCCCAATGTCATCCAGGAGATTTCCATAGCTGAGTAGGGATGTAAACAATGATCTCCAGAGCTGTTGTCCAACACTCAAACTACTATACCATGTAGGTATTCTGCAGCACTCTTACCCCAACAGATTTCCTCATATTTCATCTCTTTTGCCTTGTACAGACTCTCTCTTCCTTTTAAAACAAACAATAGGACAATTTCCCTGCCCCCCCCCCAAATTAGTGTGGTTGGTTTTTGGTTGTTGTTTTTCCATTGAAATATTATTATTTTTTGCCCCAGCCAATGTAACATAAGATATATAGACATAACACCATTAAAACACTTTGTCACCACTTGAACTGTCATGTCTCTGTGCTACTGACTCATGGGATTTGTAGTTTTGTAGGGTAATTATAATTCTCTGCTACAGAGAACTGCTATATTTGTGTAATGTGGACACAACTGTACTGGAATAAAATTTTAAAAAAATACCTATTTTCTTTTTCAGCCAACTGTGATGCAGCGAAGTAGAAAAAACATGTCCTGGTAGGAGTAGACTATCCCCATTCAGAGAAAATCAAATTTCTTCCATGAGATGAGATTGAGACCAGTAATTAAGTGTGCAATATATACCAATCCTCAATACAATGGAAAATACACTACAATTTTACACATTGCAAGCTTTAAAAATATATCCTAGTGCATGGGGGTTAAAGTTAACTATAATGACAACTAACTACTTTGTGGAGAGCTTGAAATGATAACAGTAATGTATTTTTTAAAAGTAACTCAACAAGCACTACTTTCCCTCTGAAAACAGAGACAGTGTAAGAAGTAACCATGGGTTCAATTATCTTCTGGTATAAATTTGTGTAACCATAGAATCTCACAAAGATTTTCACTAATGGAAAACTTGGCCTAACAGATCTCTTCCCAGGGCCTTGCAGAGTGCCTTTTTGTACATTAGTTTTCTTAAAAGATCCAAGTTTTCAGCATTGCAAGCATTGTACATCTATTCACCCAGGAGACAACCGCCTTGGGATGCCGTCAGTAAAAGACAGATGGAGTTCATTAGGAAACTCAAGTCCACCCATCAGAGAAAAACAATATCTCTAAACTTTAAAATGTGCCAATTCAGGACACTCACAGCTACCCGCACCCTGGCACTGAGTGCACAGACATGGCAAAAAGCAGCAAGCATTGACCAACATGACATTGTGGCTCTGTTTTCTCCTTCCTGTGCAAAAGTAGTGCTGCAGTTTGAATATAACCTTGCTCCAAATTCCTGCTTGGCTTTGTAAGGCAACTGCATTTAGAGTCTGATGTTTCTAGCTGTTCTCGTTGTACAATTCAGCCCACAAAAAGGTTCAGTTTGATGGGCAAGGATTTGTTTTGTTAACTGCCTTCCGTTGATCTCGACCCATGGCGACTCTACGGATGAGACATCTCCAGGTCCTCCTGTCCTCTCCTGCTCTGCCCAGCTCCTGCGAACTCATATTTGTGGTCTCTTTAATAAAGTCCATCCATCTAGCATGTGGCTGTCCTCTCTTTCTACTTCCCTCCACCTTTCCTAACATTATTGTCTTTTCCAACAATTCATGCCTTTTTATCCAAAGTACGACAGCCTAAGTCTGGTCATCTTGGCTTTTAGGGATATCTCCGGCTTGATCTGCTCTAGGACCCATTTGTTTGTCTTTTTGGCTGTCCATGGGATCCTCAGCACTCTTCTCCAGCACCACATTATCCCAAATGCATTGATTTTCTTCCTATCTTCTTTCTTGACTGTCCAGCTCTCACATCTATCCATGGTAATAAGGAATACAATAGCTTGTATGATTCTGACTTTTGTGCTGAGTTGTATGCCCTTGCATTTTAGGATCTTTTCTAGTTCTTTAGCCCACTCAATAACCTAACTCTCCATAATTTGACCCTCAAAATCAGATGCTCCATAACAATTCAGCCCTCCTAGATGGAGGAAATACTCCACCCTATTCCTCCTCTTGCATCTGTTGTTGGGAAAGAGAGAGAGGCCCAGTTTGGGTTAGTGTTATGAAACTCTTTCCTCCTAAGCTGATCGGTACAGATCCACTCTGCTCACACACATCTCTTTTTTGGCTTGAATCGAGAGAGCGAGTGGGGAGAGGGGAAGGAGAAAGAGAAAGAGAACCAGACTAAAAGTTCACTCAGAGTTTACATTCCACTGCCAAAATATTTTTTTAAAAAATATATATATATTGATACAGGACTATGGAAGGAGACATTTTGCTACTCTGGCCAAAATAAATCCTTTCCTCTTGACAGCCTGAAGCCCAGAGTTAAACATGACATGGGTTGCTGCCCTGCTCCAGAAATAAAGCAGTTTGACACCACTTTAATTTCCATGGCTCAATGTTAGGGAATTCTGGGATTTGTAGTTTGGTGGGGCACCAGAGCTCTCTGACAGGGAAGGCTAAATATCTTACGAAAGTCCAAATGTCAGAATTCCATAGCATTGAGTCACAGCAGTTAAAGTGGTGTCAAATTGTTTTTTATTTCTGCAGCCACCGAACCCGCCGTAGTTGAATTTCATTGCTTCATACTACAGGTTGAGTCTCTCTTATCCAAAATGCTTGGGACCAGAAGTGTTTTGGATTTTGGATTTTTTTCAAATTTTGGAATATTTGCATATACATAATGAGATATGATTCAGAGACATAGCCATGTTAGTCTAATATCAGTATGCAAAAAGATCTTGCAGCACCTTTGAGACTAACTGTGCAAAAGAAGTTGCAGCTTAAGCTTTCGTAGACTTGGTCTACTTCCTCAGATGAGTTATCCTGGAGATGAGGCACAAGTCTAAATATGAAATTCATTTATGTTTCACATACACCTTATACACATAGGCTGAAGGTAATTTTATACATAATATACACACAAAGGACATTATCATGCCAGCCTGCTGTCCCACCACAATGTTATTGTTGTGTGTCATCAATCATTTCCAACTTATGGCAACCCTAGTCTATCATGGGTTTTCTTGGCAAGTTTCTTCAGAGGGGGTTTATCATTGCCTTCCTCTGAGGCTAAGAGAACGTGACTTGCCCAAGATCACCCAATGGGTTTCCAGGGCTGAGTGGGGATTTGAACTCTAGATTCCCAGCATCTTGGTCCAACACCACATTGGTTCTCTGGTTGTGGAGAAGAGGAAATTTCAATAGGTGTTGCTTGTTACCTTGTCCTGTGACAAGCATCATGTGTTGAAATCCCTTTAACTTTGCAACCATTAAAGTACAGGAACCCTCTTCAGTTTTCATTCTGGCAACCCTATAAAAACATATCTTGGGCTGGACCCATCTGGCAGCATTTCCTCTGCCTCCTAAATCTGTAGCAGCTGTCTAGAACATATCCCATTATTACAGTTTGGTTATGCCACATTGCCTTGTTCTTACTGGGTCATTCAAGTCTTGCTTCAACTTCCCCTGTGGTCTTAGAAGTTGTATGAGCAGTGGAGGAAGTTACCATGTGAAGTTACTAACCTTAAGGAAAGTCATAGCTAGAGGCCAGACATCTCCAAAGTGCTTCTCCTCCAGATGTGTTAGGCTACAACTCCCATTCCCTCCGCCCAGCAGAGTTGTCCAAAGCATCCAGAAGGGCAACAGGTTGGAGAAGGCAACTGGTTGAAAGAATTAGCTGATATTTGCTAACAAATTTGACTCTGCACTATACCTCATCAAATATTCTGTTTTTGCCTCGGTTGATGCCTTCATTGAGGGCTTTCATCCAGGAATCCTTTTCTTCCCCATTTGATGCCTGAAATTTGATATCCTGCACCTGAAAAGAAGGCGAGAAAGATGGATTTTATCCAAGCATTGCAATTCAGATAGCTGATTTCCCCCTCTTAAATAAATAAATCAATACCCAGCTCTGAGATCAGATAATATTCTTCTTTCTCAGATGGCTCGAAAGGAGGTTCCCCATGGCTGTGTGACTTCAGTGAGAACAAAGGGATGATAAAACCAACCACCCAACCATTCACTCAGGAATTTATTGCATGAGGAAAGGAAGCAGAAATTCAGCTGGATAGTAGTGCCTTTCTCCATGCCTTATTGCATGATGTCGCAGTTCTTCAGTTATCTCCCATGGTCTTTGTTCAGCGCTGCTTTTTCAAAATCATTTTAAACCTTTGCGTTAGAATCCTTGACCTATGATAACTCATACATTGATGCGTTTATACCCCAGGGCATGGTTCTAGTGATGCTGTTGACAACTCTGCTCCACAAGCCTTCATTTTATGTCTGACTCTGCTTGGTAGGTCTTAGCATTCTGGTTTTAAAAAGTGGAACAGGGACTGAGCTGGGGAACATGTTCTGATCCGCACTGCAAAAATAATGCAGTTTGACACCACTTTAATGGCCATGTTCAATGCTTTGGGGTCCTCGGATTTGTAGTTTGCTACAGAGAAAGAGAAAGCTAAACTTCTCCCCAAACTACAAATCCCAGAATTCCGTAGCACTGAGCCATGACAATTAAAGCTGTGTCAAACTGCACTATTTTTGCAGTGCAGATTAGACCTTTATGCCTTTTCACATTGCACAATTATAACACTATTCTGCTTTAACTGTCATGCTTGTCTGCTATAGAATTCTGGCCTTTATAGTTTCATAAGGCACTAGAGCTCTCTGGCTGAGAATTCTATATACCCTTCCCTAAACTGAAAACCCCAGGATTCCATAGGATATTGCCATGGCAGTTAAAGTTGAATATAGTACTATAGTTGTGTAGTGTGCATTTAAAGCATCTGCTCTACTAATGGGCTATGATGGTTTCCATTCAAGGATTATGGACCCAGTGTTTCATGGGCCCTCTGAAAACCATCTTTTAACCTGTCTCATTTCATGCATGCCATTGCCTTGTTTCTTCCCTTGCAATATCCAACAAGAGCAGAGGATGCCACAAACTGAGCCATGGACTGTGATTGTGACCAAAACTTTGAGTTGCACAGCAGGACAGAATATGGAGAAACAGGAAGAGGTAGGAAGAGTGGAGATTCAAGCTCCAAGCGGGGGAAGATGGAACCTTAGCCTCCATAAAACAAACCCATAGCTCAGTGGTAGATCCCATGCTTTGGTCCTAGGTTCAAACTCCTTGAGGTCTTTCCTAGTATGAAGCCCTAAGAAGAAACTACAGGACAGTGTAGGCCAGGGCTGGCAAATGTGCTATCCTCCAGATGTTGTTGGACTTCATCCCACATGATGTTTCACCATTAGCTAGGACTAACAAGAAGTTCAATCAAAGAGTATTTGGTGGCCACCCAGTCAGTGTCCCTAGTGCAGACTGAAACTTGACAAACATGGACCAGTGATCAGAATAGCCATAAGGCAGCATCCTACATCTGTACAGATCTCCTCCTCCCCAACATGATGCCCTACAGTTTTCAGATGACAGTCCCACCATCCCTGACCATTTAACCATAGTAGATGGGAAGGCAAGATGACTGAGCTAGGTGTAGTGATCTGACCAAGCATAAAGCAGCATCCTCTGTCTTTTTGGCTCCAGGTAAAGCCTGATGCAGGTAAGGCTTGCAACAGAAGTCAAAGCCAGCAACGGAGAGGGATGGCTTTCTGCATGAATAATGGGCGTTTCTGGGCAGCTGAGTGAGTTTCTGGGCAGCTGAGTCAGAGTCATCCTTATAAACAAGTCCTATACGCCCAGAAAAAAAAAAAAGAAAAGCAAAAGTAAAAAGAAGCAAAATGCAGCCCAATAGCACCCATGCTGAACCGGCAGTTAACCGAAACGAAATGTACACCCAGAAGAGTGCTGCAATAGATCAGCTGCCTTTTTCCAGGAATGATCATTGGCTGGAAACTTAACAGAATGAAAACCAAGAAGCAGCAGAGTCACACACATTTCATTCAGGCAAAAGAAGGGGGAGAGGGAAGCCCCTTGTTGCCTTCCCTCTCGGGTTTCCTTTCCCATGAGCAACAGCACCTTTCCTCCTCTCCAAATAAGAACTCATTTTACTGAACTTCTAGATTTCTGTCCTTGTTGTCACTGTTGGCCCAGGTACTTCAAATCTTATATAACCAATTACTCCAATTATCATTTTTCATTATTAGATTATTTGTTCTTGGCTGCCGGAGTCAAATGTGGTTACATAATCCAGAGGGGTTTCCTCTCTGTAGTCTGAATAGAAAACAGTCCAGCTCAAATACCAAGAGGGGGAAAGGAATATATAAAGCTGAGCATAGCTTTGAGGCAGCTAGTTACAAACAATTAAGAACTGAAAATTAATGGAAAAACAACTAGTCCCTGTTAGTCAATTTTTTTGTGCAATTATACAGCTGATATTGTGATTCTACTTACACTTAACAAACCATATGGCAAAACAATGACAACATAACCAACCAAAACACCCCAATAGTTATATGCATCTTATACACAAAAGTGTGTATCAAACTCTCAGCCTAAAGAAGATTTTCAGCTATTGACAAGAAAAAGCAACTCGAATACACTGGGCTTGTGGGAACCGGAGAAAGGACAGATGACTGAACTACAAGATCCTGCATATTATGACAAGTGTCTCAACAAGGAGAGGACTGTTCCGTTGATATGTCTTTCCACAGCTGCACTTTCAAAGCAGAAAAATTAAAAAAGGACACAAAGTTATGTATGTTGGAAGTCTGGCATTAACACCTGCAAAATTATGTTGCTTGTCAATGTTCATGCCAGATTCTTAGTGAAGGGAAGGGGGAGGTTTAGCTCTTCAACAGTAAGCTTTTTATATTGGTCACCTATTTCAGCTAGAGTTTTTCCTTTGGAAATATCTCTCTCCTTCCCTCTCCCTGTCCCTTTTGCCATTAATGATGCAGGAAAAAAGTTTCCACCTAAACATTAGGAAGAACCTCCTAAAAAGCGCTTTTTGAGAGTGGAATATGCTGCCTCAGAGTGTGGTGGAGTCTCCTTCTTTGGAGGTTTTTAAATAGAGTCTAGATGGCCATCTGTCAGGGGTGCTTTGTGTTTTCCTGCAGGGTAGAATGGGGTTGGATTGGATGACCCTTGGTGTCTCTTACAGCTCTATGATTTTATGATTCTATGCAGTATTGGAAAACAGAAGCAGCAGATGGGTTCAAGCAGCAAAAGGGGGAAAAATCCAGAACAATGTGGATATATGGACCAAAGTAAAGTGGTTTTCATAAAGTTGCCCACAAATCTTGATCCTGACATATATGTATACACAACCACAACTATACACATTGCTCCTAGATAGTCTCAGAGCAGAACATCATATGTTTTGCAGACAGCAAAGTCCCAGCTTCAGTCCTAAACATCTCCAGGAGAGCAAACATCTTCCAGTCTCAAATCCTGGAAAAGTCAGTCAGTTTAAACCCATGGTTTCCAAATTCAGGTCCTCAGATGTGGATGGACTTCTGTGAACTATTGGTTTGTGTTCTAGTCTCTGAAGCAGCAGACGACAAGCTTGCTCCATCTAAAACATCACATCCATTTCATATGTGAGCTATGCAATGTCCACTCAGTCCTCTCCATGTGAAACATGGCCAGCTCCTCATAGGGCTTAGTTTCTAGACACTTTACTATTTTGGTTGTCCTCCTCTGGACATGTTCCAAACCCAGTCAGGATCAGGTCTTACAAACTAATACAAATTTACATACAGAGAAAAGGAAAATCTACCTTGTAACCTGGAGCACGAATTAAAATGAACCGATGTTTCCTTTTCAGGAGTGCTCGCAAGTCTTGACATCTGTCATATCTTTCCAGCTCCACTGTCTCGACACATTTTTGTTCCTCCTGAAAGGTGGAGAGGGGGAAGAATAATACACACTTGAGTTTTCTGATCTAGGACACGGAAAGCTGTTGAATCTGGAAAAGCGTGGCCAGGTTCAAATCCCATCTCAGCCCAGTCCCATTAGCTAAGGATGAGAAATTTGTTTGGTTAATTTAATTTGCATTTGCTGAACTAATATGCAAATGAAATACACATATATCTTATTTTCACACTTCTCTGAATTTCATAGTGCATATTGTCAAATCAGGAAAAAAAAACACATGATAAATCATATGTTGCGACAAAGAGCACACAACAGGGCAAACCTTACATTTGGCTCTCCAAAGTTTTGGCCTACGATTCTCATCAGCCTCACCTGCCATGGTCAATGGTAAGGGTGATCTTATATTCCAAAACAACTCATGAACCAAACACCTCCCAGACCTACAAGCATTAGAACAAAATGTTTGCAAAAGATGCATATATAAATGAAAACTACAAAAATGCCTGTGATAATTCGAATACTCATGCCGGTTCTTAACAAAAATATATGAAAACTAGTAGAAATGGGACAGAGCTTCTGCTTAATAAAATGCAAACACTAGAAAGTGAAACCATCCATCCAGAGGTCCCCAATGGAAGGACAACCTCAAGTCACATTTTCTCCGGCCAGAGACAGGATTGAGGGCTTTGTGAATTTTATTTTGTGGATTATAGGTGGTCTTTTTGGATTTTACTTCAGCATTTGATTTAATAGATAGAGGGATAGATAAACAGCCTTTGGCGAAAATTTCAAATTTCAATCAGCAAACACTTCTGGACTGGAAATATGCTACCAATTCCACAGAGGGGCAGAAAACCCATAATACTGGGGACAAAAGCAAGGTTTAGAGAATAAAACTGGGATACTTAAGCACATGCAGAAAGAGAAAGGACACAGATACAGGGTGTTTCCTCCTTATCCAAAATGTGTGGGACCAGAAGTGTTTTGGATTTCAAAGTTTTTTGGTTTTGGGAATATTTCCATCTACATAATAAATTATCTTGGAGATGGGACCCAAGTCTAAACATGATATTCATTTATATTTCTATACACCTTACACGCATAGCTTGAAGGTAATTTTATACAAAATATTTTTAAATAATTTTGTGCATGAAACAAAGTTTGTTACATTGAACTAGCAGAAAGCAAAGGTATCAATATCTCAGTCACCTGTGTGGATGATTTGGAATATTTTAGATTTTGGCATTCCAAATAAGGGAGACTCAACCTGTACAACAATATTCACACATATGTAGGTGTTTCAAACCTGTATTCTCAGACATAGTTTTAAGGGAGAAAGAAAAGTGTATGTGCACACATGTGTATATCTGTGTTTGCCCAGAACCTGGGTTTACTCCCTACTTGTCTTTTCTGTGGAGGACAGTGAAGGTAGACCAAAGCTGCATGCATCTCCAAGTGCTACTTACAGCAACATTCTTGGGTTGTTGTTGCTGTTGTTGTTGCTGTTGTTGTGTACAGAAAGTGTTGTTTCTTGCCCAGAAACTGCTGTTTTCTGCACAAACCAACAATGCGCGAATTTTGCACAGAACAAGCCCCAAGCCTATTTGGCAATTTTGCAAGGCCAACAATTTGTTCATCACAAATACATTCTCCAAACAACCCACAACTGTATACGTGGACATCACTTGATGGTCAATATAAAAAGCATCTGACTATATAGAGCATGAAAACTATGGATCTCTCTTAAAGAAACTGATGTGCCAAAACATTTGATTGTTCCGATGTGTAACCTGTACTCAGGATAAGAGGCTACTGTTAGGACATAATATAGAGAAACAGAATGGTTTCCATTTGGCAAAAAGGTCAGGCAAGGCCCCAGCTATGATCAGAAAGACCTGAGCAGGGCAGCTGAAGACAGTAAAACTCTCTCATTCATAGGAGTACCATGAGTCAAAGTCGATTTGACAGCCATTAACAACAACAAACAACAACAACAACAACAACAAAAGTCCCAAACTGTGACGATTCTTGTCAATTCAGGATTCTCTTCATCTGTGTTTCTCAATGCTTGAAAAACATGTTTGTTTTTTTACTTTTTTGGAGCATTTTCGAATATCATTTCCATCTTGTGATGCTTGCCTCAAATGTGTATGTGAACCAGTCTTTCATGATGTCTTCCACTGTACCTCTTGACAGTGTTATGCCATACAGGTATACGGAGCATCTTTTTAAAAAGTTAGCATTATCTCAAAGTTATTTATTTGCTACTACAGAGGGGAAAAGACTGGAATTGTAGGTCCAGGACCTCCAAGTTGAGCAAAGCAAGTGAAATGTGGTTCTCTAGCAACTTCTCCACCATTGACAATGCTGCACAAGAATGATGGAAGCTGCAGTCCAATCTCATCTGGAAGACTGCACTGTGCTCACTCAAAGGCAACCTTGGAGGACCATCTCAGCCTCTTGTTTTACAAACTGCTTTTAACCAAAGCAGGAGGTATCATTACCAACGAAATCTGGAGAGATATCTGTTTTTAAGGGATGTAGAGGACAGACTGTAGAGTATCCTTCATGCCCATAAAGAGGAAGAAAGGAAGCTCTTCAAGACAGAACAAAAGATTTGAAGGACACCAAACAGCTGTGCTGTTGCCTTGGCAGTCTGTCATAAGAGGGAAGCAGGCTTCTGGCCATTCTAACAGGGATTTGTTTGTTGCATTTTTATATTTCTCATCTTACCCCTTCACCAGATGCTTTCCAAGTAATTATTGACTGCTATTATGAATGCCACATTTATCTTAATCACTAAACTACTGTTATCCATCCTCTGGTCTACTGCAGTTTGCTGTCGATCGGACTGGTTTTGAAGGCTACTCAAAAACTCCAGCTAGTTGAAAGCACAGCTGGGATGAACTAAAAAGCATGCATCACACCAACCCTTAAGCAATTGGTTCCTGGTCTGTTTGTGAGAACTAATCAGAGACTTAGGTCTATCTTTAAAACAAGAGTTGGTAGACTTCAGACATCTTGGGTCCACTTTGGTTTATTTACTTTTTGTTCACTCAACTTTGTTTATTTAATGTTTGTTTACTAGAACCTTGAAATCCACTAAACCACAGCTGAATGTAAAAGAAACAGACTTAGAATGAAAGAAGATGGTGCTTCTGAACTCATTCTGAGACTAGAAATTTCATTTATAGAACTTCACTTCTGGCTTCTCTACCTTCCTTATTTCAGCTGCCGAACATAGGTAGGAAAAATAATAATCTTGTTACCGCTACTGAACAACTGGAAAGAAATCACTGCTATCTTTTGCAAAACCCCAGAGGTAAACTACAGGTAGACCCTGCTCTATTTTTGCCTACCCCTGTTCTAATACATAATGTAACTTGGGATCACCCTTCTGTACATGAAACTGCTCAAATCAAACCACACTATCTTTTATTTGCACCAAACAAATGGCCATTGCAATCTATACATGGACCTATCCTAGGATTAAGATCACTTTCAGAAGCCTTTCTCCAACCCACCCAAAACTAAGCATCATCGTTTAGGAGAAGAATAACAAAACAAAAAAGTCTTCCTGCATGTTACACTCCATTTATGGGAAAGCCCATAGGATAGGTGTAGTGGTGAACAGTGAAGGCAGTCATAGAACCATTGAGTTGGAAGAAGTCCCATAGGCCATTGAATCCAACCCTCCATTCAATACAGGAACTCCAGCTAAAGCATCCCCGGTAGATAGATACTGTCCAGCCTATTTTTGAAGATGTCCAGAGAAAGAGACCCTGTTACCTCATGACTGGAAGTCCTCATGGCAGCCTCCATAACTACACCCTGAAGGAGAATCCTAAAATGCTAGCAGATATGCCAATCTATATCTACAAACCACTTCTAGTTGTTTTCATCTAGAATAGAAAGTGGTATTTTGTAGAGTATTTGGACTATATTTAACATTCAAGACTAAAGTTGCATCCACACTACCGGGGGGAGGGAATCCAGTTTGACACCACTTTAACTGCCATGGCCCAATGCTATGGAATCCTGGGTATTGTAGTTTGCTGTTGCACCAGAGGGCTCACAACTGTCTCACAAAACAACAGTTCCCAGAATTACACAGCACTGAGTCATGGCGGTTAAAATGGTGTCAAACTAGATTATTTCTGCAGAGCAGATGCAGCCTAAGTCACCACAAAATCATTTTTAACAATGATAGCTCCCAGCAACACAGTGTTACTAGGGAAATCCATTTTTCTCCAGTTACCTTGAGCACTCCAGCTAAGCTGAGAGGCAACCTGAGGAGAATGACAGATTATATCATTGCCCCGGTTGTCAAAAATGGCCAAGCACATCATCCTCGTGATGTCTAGCTCTTTAGCTCCCTCGACAGACACAATCTTGAATTTTTGGTGGCTGAAAAGTTTTAAACATTTTCCAAACCCTGCTTGGGCTGGTTTCTATTCTTGTTGCTTTCAGGGATTTATTGCATTGCTCTTCTTTTTCAAATAGATCTCTCTTTTGACATGACATTTCCTAATTGTTTTGCCTGTTTTAATAGCCCCCTGGGAATAGTGATGCTGATGGAGGAAGAGATATATGTTTTCTTAAATTAATACTTGTGAAACTTTTGGCATTTACAACAACCTTGAAGACACATTCACTAGCCTCTACTTTATTTTTATTAGCTTGCAAGCCCACACATGCCTTTGTCAGCTTTTAAAACTAAAAGCTGATGGGGAGAGCTGGGAGGAGATGATGCTTTCTCAAGCTTCCACAGCCTGGTCTAAACATATGGGTGGGGTGGCATTTTGGAAGGATCTCGGGAATACATGCATTCGGCGCCAAAAACAGATATAGGTTGAGGCCTTCCCAAGAGTTTGTTCAGTACCAAACACACACACATATTACTTCCATAAGATAAGCTTGGTTGATGGTCAATGAAGCAACAGATGGTACACAGCAGAGAAGTATTCCAGCCCTTTTGCTGGAGGGGTACAGCATTCTCTCATAGCCTATGGTAGAATTGGGACACCAAACAACTAATCTCACCAGGACTATCCCTGGCCAGCGATCAAATTCCTCATCATTGTCTATAAGGGGCCCCTGGACCCCTTTTGTTGAGGCTGATACAAGATAGACTCTCAGGGACTTTATAGTGCAGAAGCAAACAAAGAAAATCAGACTACACAAGTGTGATCCATCTTCCTTCTACAGATGTGAGGACTGTACAAGCAGGCTAACAACAGAGGAAAATTCATTCCCCCAGCCTTCATATCTTCCCCTAGCCACAAAGTCTCTAATGTAGATTAACCCCTTTCTATGGAGATTGTCACACAATAATAATAATAATAATAATAATAATAATTTTTATTTAATACCCCGCCCCTCTGAGTACAATCGGGGCGGCTTACATCATAAAAATCCATCACATACAATATAAGAACAATTCCCCCCTCCCCCCCTTTAAAAAGTTATTAAACCAGTAACAATTAAAACAAATTATAAAGGAGGTAAACCTCCATAAAAAAACAAATACAGCTCATACCAGAAAGAAATACGGGCAAGGTAAATATACTGACTCATAGAGACCTGATCATAGAGATCGAAGAAGGTCGGAAACGCCTTAGAAGGGGGGAAGATCTTCAAAGGGGAGTGGGGTCATAAGCCGGTAGTTATTCCGGGAAGGCCTGCCGGAAGAGATCCGTCTTGACAGCCTTCTTAAAGCTGTCAAGTGATGTCAATTGACGGATCTCCTCCGGCAGGCCATTCCACAGTTTGGGGGCAACAGCAGAAAAGGCCCTCTGGGAGGTAGTCACCAGTCTCGTTTTTTGAGGCTGTAACAAATTCCTCCCAGAGGACCGGAGGGTGCGGGGAGGATTGTACGGGAGGAGGCGGTCCTTAAGATAGCCTGGACCCAAGCCATTTAGGGCTTTAAAGGTAATAACCAACACCTTGTACTGGGTTCGGAAACTAACAGGCAGCCAGTGGAGGGACTTTAGCACCGGAGTGATATGGTCCCCCTTCGATGTACCAGATATTAATCTGGCTGCCATATTCTGAACCAGTTGCAGTTTCCGAACCAGGCACAAGGGTAGCCCCATGTAGAGCGCATTACAGAAGTCCAGGCGTGAGGTTACCAACGCGTGCACCACGGTCTCAAGGTCCCCTACTTCCAGAAAAGGGCGCAGCTGGCGTATCAGCCGAAGCTGATAACAGGCGCTCCTGACCGTCGCATTAACCTGATTTGTCATCAGGAGCGACGAGTCAAGGAGCACCCCCAAGCTGCGAACACAGTCACTGGAGGAGAGCGTGACCCCATCCAGGACTGGAGGTTGCAACCCAATTCCTGGTTTTGGGGCCGCTACCGTAAGCACCTCCGTCTTGTCTGGATTCAACTTCAATCTGTTTTTCCTCATCCAGCCCATTACCGCCCCAAGACATTCATTGAGAGAAGAGATGCCATTGGAATTCGAGACCGACGAACGAGATATGGAGAAATAGATTTGGGTGTCATCAGCATACTGATAACACCCAGCACCATAACTCCGTATAATCTCACCCAGCGGCTTCATATAGATGTTAAACAGCATCGGGGACAAAATAGCTCCCTGAGGGACCCCACAAGTGAGGTCCCTCTTACTGGAGCTGCAGTCCCCGAGGAGCACCCTCTGGGACCGACCCGAGAGGAAGGACCGGAACCACTGCAAAGCAGTGCCTCCGATACCCAGCCCCCTCAGGCGGTCCAAGAGGATGCCGTGATCTATTGTGTCAAAAGCCGCTGAGAGGTCTAGAAGCACCAACAGGGTCACGCTACCCCTGTCGATGCTCAGACGCAGATCGTCGGTCAAGGCAACCATGGCAGTCTCAACCCCAAATCCTGTCCTGAAGCCGGTTTGAAATGGGTCTAGATAATCGGTTTCATCCAAGACTGCCTGGAGCTGAAGAGCAACTGCCCTCTCGATTACCTTACTTAAAAATGGCAGTAATGACACAGGCCGATAGTTCTTCATGTCCAGAGGGTCCAGGGAAGGTTTTTTCAGAAGCGGCCTAACCGCCGCCTCCTTCAAACATGATGGAACATGTCCTTCCCTGAAGGATGCATTGATGATATCCGTAAGGAATCTCATCAATGCATCCCCCCCCTGGATGGCCAGCCAAGATGGGCAAGGGTCGAGAGGGCAAGTTGTTTTCCTCACCTTACCAAGCAGCTTGTCCACGTCCTCGGTACTCACAGATTGCCATTGATCCAGTATAACAACATCGGCGGAGTTGATGGACGCCTCGCCTATGGACTCTGAACTAATGGTGGCATCCAAGTCGGCTCTGATCTGAGAGATTTTATCTGCAAAGAAGTTATTAAACGCATCACAGCAGGCCGTCGTCGGGTTAAGCAAGGGATTTGGCGCAGGGGGTACCTGCGTCATCTCCCTCACCACCTTAAACAGCTCTGCCGGACGTGACTCTGCAGACGCAATACGTGCAGAGGAGAAGGCCCTCTTCGCTGCACGTATTGCCTCCCGATAGGACCAAAGAAAGTTCCTATGGCGAGTTCTGTCGGATCGGAGCCGAGTTTTCCGCCACCTGCGCTCTAGCCGTTGTCCAAATCGCTTCATTTTCCTAAGCTCAGAGGTGTACCATGGCTTATGATTTGAAGCGAAATGGCAAGGACGCTTGGGAGCGATCGTGTCTATAGCTCTGGTAAGATCACTATTCCATGTATTAACCAGGGCTTCGACAGGATCGCCGGCATTACCAACCATTAAACCCTCCAAGGCTTTCTGGAATCCTACTGGCTCCATTAGCCTTCGAGGGCGGACCATTCGAATAGGTCCGCCACCCCCGGGGAGGCAGACATTGGCTCTGACTTCCATCTTGACCAGGAAATGATCCGTCCATGACAAAGCTGAGGTATCAACCACCTCCGCCCACGGATATGCCTGTTCGGTACAGAACACCGCATCAAGTGTATGACCTGCACAATGCGTGGGCCCGTTGACCAACTGGGATAGGCCCATGTTTGTCATGGTATCCATGAACTCCCGAGCCGCACCTGTTAAGCTGGTCTCGAGCGGGATGTTGAAGTCCCCTAGGACAAGAAGCCTGGGAGTCTCCAGCAGCAGCTCAGAGACCAGTTGCGTCAGCTCGGTCAGGGAGTCTGCTAAACAACGGGGTGGCCGGTAGACTAGCAGAATCCCCAAACTATCCCTGGCCTTCAGGCTAAGGTACATACACTCGATGTGGGTTGTGTGTCGAATAGGTATCCTGGTCAAGGTCAAGGTGTTTTTGTAAATCAGAGCCACTCCACCTCCCCGCCCACTTCCCCTCACCTGCTCACTAACAGAGTACCCGGCTGGGAGAGCCTGCACCCATATAGGAGCGCTATCCTCCCCCAGCCAGGTCTCTGTAAGGCAAGCCAGGTCGGCGTCCTCATCCAGGAGAAGATCCTGGATGATATGAGTTTTATTCTTCACCGACCTGGCATTGCAAAGGAGCAAGGTGAGGTTCTGTGGAATGGTTGGTCTGCTCTCCAAACCATCCTGGGAAACAGAAGAAACTGAAGGCGGGATAGCTATTAAACAGCGGTCCCGCCTTCTTTTGTAACATATGTTACTTCTGTTCCATCCATACCTCCCATTCCCCTGCACTACTCCAATTGCTGCCCCCCTCACATTTTCCGGCTCCAGATGGTATAGATTCCCGTTCCCCTCCCCCACAACTACAATATTAGAGCAGAAATCTATATTCAATGGGCCAAGGTCCTATCTCCACTAATGCCACAAGTGCACCAAGGACTTTTAAAATCAGAATTAAAGCTGGATAATAGCTTCTTTGGCCATACTTATCACATGATGCCATATCTCTCTCATTGCTGCTTTGCATTTCAAGTGTTGGTAGAGGGCAACTTTTCATTGACAGGAAAACCCATCGAATGGCTCCCAATATCACTGCTTTCCCATTATGGGGTCAGGTGTGATAGGTCCCTTCTGCTACAGTTCCAATATGATGGCAGTCACCTGTCATCAGTGGGTATGATTCTCTTTCTCTGCTCCTCTCCCTGCTCCCCCTCACTATTGCCAAACAGGCTGTTTTCTATTTCTTTTTTTTTTTTTTAATTACATTGCATTGCCATAATTGTTGAATTACATTAAAAACTGAAATTAAATTTTAAAAAATACTCTAAAGGCATGCTGAGTAATAGGGCAGGAAGATGGGGTTATGGAGGCCATGCAGAAGAGAGTGCACAGGACCACAGATCACCAAAGCTGCAACTTCACACTATTATAGAGAATTGCAATAATGCATACTCCTAATCCAGTATGTTTCCGCTTCATTACACTAACCGTTGTGGCAAGACAGAAGGCTTGTGTGATAAAATCCTATGCCACTGGACATTTGTTAATGTTTGGCAATGAGGCCTCCAGAACCCATCTGCCTGGTGACGGAGGCCCAACTCACAACATCCTGGGGTGGGGGGGGCACAGATTGCACAATTCCTATTCCTTCTCTAACCCAACCAGACTAGTAAATTCCTCTTTATGGATAAATAAAGAACATCTCATACAAGAGAAACAAAACAGAAGGAAAGTACCTTTTGGTGCCTTAAAATCCAAAAGACATTTTGTGGCATAAAAAGACCTAGATTGATCAGATACTTCAATGTGAAATACTTAGCAAGAAGATGTATTGCATACATCAGTGTCTCTCGGGCTGTTTAATATGTTTAAACTTAATATGTTTAGGCCCTGACATTATTTCATCACAAGTGCACCAAGGACTGGCACTGCATAGAAAGACCTAGATTGATCAGATAGTCCAATGTGCATAAAAAGGTCTAGAATGATTAGATAGTTCAATGTGCAGTACTTAGCAGGAAGATGTATTATATACATCAGTGTGTCTCAGGCTGTTTAATACGTTTAGTTCGTATATGTTTAGGCCCAGGCATTATTTCATCACAAGTGCACCAAGGACTGGTACTACATTTGTGCCCATGGTTCTTTCTTTCCTGAAAACTTGCCAGGGACTGGCAGCCGAAAACTGGCAGGTCCAGGGACCACCATATTGAGTAGCATTGACATACTACAGTCAACTACAATGTCAACTGCAACTGACATTGGCACACAAAAGAAACTGACTGTGAAAAAGCAATAAACAAAACAACACCCCATGCATCTATAAAACTACTTCTATTATTATCAAAACCTATATCCAAAGCCCAGGAGTACTGGTATTAAAAGTAACATTGTTACTTGTTAATTTTTCTTTTTTGAATAACAATGGACAATTATTTTACTTTTAAGCAGTACAGTGAGAACAAGAGAAACATCAGGGGATTTGCATAAAGAGTAACATTCTAATTCATTTATGTCAAATGCTGTTTGCAGAAATTTTAGGTCACTGTTGCATTTAAAAAGCTTTTTAAAAAAAAAAAAAACAATTAAACAAACACATTACTAACTGATGCACCACAGGATGTGTTGCATTTTACTAACACTTAACTGACAAATAGTTAAATTAATCTGTTTGTTTTCCGCAGTAACACTTCCAAACCCTATTTATAGCTTGCTCTTCTTCTGATAAGAGTAACTTTGCTGTTGTCCGCAGCTGTCAAGTCAGATCTGACTTACTGAGACCCTGTGAATGAAAGACCTCCAACACACTCTATCCTCAACAGTCCTGCTCTGGCCTTGCAAACTCAGGGCTGTGGCTTCCTTTACTGGGGCCTCGGTTTGCAATTTGCCTTCACTCCCTATCGGTGAATCGATTCCAAAAGGTCTGTCATTCCCACTATGAAAGCGGATCTTTTCATTATTCCCTTGTAATCGCTTCTTTTTTGGCATGATTGTCATTCCCACTAGTTTGCACTGCTTCAAAATGCATGTCAATCATCTACGTGTCATCAGTGACACAGTGAGGATGGGGCCAGAATGGAGCGACTTCAGCAGGCTACTCAAAAGTACACCATTTCCCCTTTAAGCAGTCTGGAAAGGGAACCATTTTTTTTTAATTGATAGACAATTCGATCCATTGGTTTTGCAACTACTTGTGTCACTGAGCTGCCATCGGCCTGATCGCCCAGCGTGCTGCCAGGTTGCAAAAACAATGGATCGTATATATATAGTGCCCATAGGTCACGCAAGCACAAAGGCGATGCGGGGGGGGGGGGCGGTGGGAGAATGATGGACCTCCCAAAAACTGAGTCAGGATGGTAAACACCCCTCTATCATTAGTCCCTCCCCTCCAGTATGATCCAATTCAGATCCATCATTCCTACTTGTTGAACACACTTCGGAATCAATTCTTTTCAAAAGAACTGCCAAAGAACTAGTGTTAGGAAACAGCAGGTGGGTTTTTTTGTGTTTGCCTGACTTCATTGCAATTGCAACCGAGTTCAATAGGATCAGAACCGGTTTCAAGTGGGAACGACGGTCATATAACCCGATCTGCAATTTTAAATCATAGCGAGAATGAGGCCCGAGCCTATCATCTGTAATACGGTCTTCCTCTTTTCCTAGTGCTTTATACCTACCAAGCATCATTGCTCTTTCTAGTTGCTCTTTCCATGAGTTGAGGCTAGAGAGAGTTCAGGCATGATTTGCTTGTTGTTGTTGTTGTTGTTCTTAACTACCTTCTCATGGCAACCCTGCAGAAGAGACATCTCCAAGACCCCCTGTCCTCCACTGCCATGCCCAACTCCTGCAAACTCATACTTATGATCTCTTTAATGGAGTCCATCCATCTAGCATGTGGCCTTCCTCTCTTTCTACTTCCCTCCACCTTTGCTAGCATTATTGTTTTTTCCAGTGATTCGTGTCTTTTGTGATATGTCCAAAGTATGCCAGCCTCAGCCTTGTCATTTATTTGTTTTTTAGGGTGGGTGTGTTGGCAATCTGTGGCATCCACAGAACTCTCCTCCAGCCCCACATTTCAAATGAGTTGAATGTTTTCCTGTTCTAAAAGTAACTTCCCAAAGATAGCTAGCTAGAGACAGAGAATTAAAAATCCCAGAAATAAAAAGGGGAACTACTAAAAAATATAAAAATAACTAAGAACTGGACAGCCAGCATGATGTAGTGGTGTGAGCATTGGAGTATGACTCTGGAGACTCGAATCTTGGCTCAGCCATGTAACCCCACTGGATGACCCTTGTCAAGTAGCATTCTCTCAGCCTCAGAGGATAGACATAGCAAACCCCTTCTGAAGAAACTTGCCAAGAAAACCCTATGATATGTTGACCTTAGGGTCACCACAAGTTGGAAACTACTTGAAGGCACAGAACAACAACTAAGAGCAGTGAATGTGAAAGTCTGCCTGAATCAATAGATATTCATTTTCTGTTTGTAAAACAAAGAGGAGAAAATTGTGCCAAGCTCCACAGGGAGGCCATTCCAAGGCCTTGGTGCCATCAGCAAGATGGTCCCAGTCTTTTCCCTCCTCTGTACAACTATTAGAGAGTCAGCACGGTGTAGTGGTTTGAGTGTTGAACCAGGATTCAATTCCCAGCTGAGCCATGGAAATCCACTGGGTGACCTCGGGCAAGCCACATGCTCTCAGCCTCAGCAGAAGGTAATGGCAAATATTCTCTGAAGAAACCTTGCCAAGAAAACCCCATGATAGGTTCACCTTAGGGTTGTCATAAATTGGAAATGGCTTGAAGGCACACAACAACATACAACTGTTAAAGGTCCAGGAGCCCTGTCTCTTATTTCATCTGGCAACCCTGGCCTTAGGCAGAACCCAAAAGGTTTCTCTGGCAGAACTGCACCAGAAGTGCAAAGAAACAACAGTCTACATACAAGCAGAGCAGGAGTTTACATTTTAGCTGGTGCAAAAAGTAAGAGTCGGTTAAAGGAAGATAGAGAGTATTAGCTCCTGTTGTAATCCACTGTGCAGCTCTCCATAGGAGGTAGAATTATCTTCCAGTGGTGGAGTCTCCCTTGAATCATAAAACCACGATCAAAAACACACATTTAACACATCTAAAAATATCATTGCAGTCTTAAAGGTGCCATTGAGATTTTGCAACACAGCGACACAGCTACTAACCCTCTGGAATGTGTCACAAAGCAGCTTATTTTGTTATGGAATTTACATCCCACCTTCCCACCCCCCACTTTGCTGGAAAGCCCCAGGCAGCTTATCTCATAGAAGGAGCTAAATTGGAAAATCCATGGGCCCCAATGCTTACTGACAGGCCCCAAAGGATGCAGACAGATAAGTGTCACTGGGAAATACAGTTATCACATTCATCTGTCTTGAATACATGTAGCAGGAAAAGAGAGCTGCTAGTCTGAATTAAGAACTGCAGCCTTAAAATTGAAGAAACATTTGACCCAATTTATCTCATAAACATATCTCATAGCATTTATCTCATAAACACACCAAAAGGCACAGTGTCAAGAGAGAGAGAGGCATGAAAGATATATCATTGTGGTAGAGCCCAGAGATTTTAAAAAGTTACTTTTCTGGCCACTGACTAGGGGTTGAGGGAGTGGTAGTCCATGAAAGTAACTATTGCATTGCACTGCACTGCACTGCATTGCACTGCACTGCATTGCATTGCATTGCATTGCGATTCTTCCAAACTCTGGAAGAATCCAATAGCACCTAGCAGCACTGACCAGCCACTGAGTCCTCTTCAAAGGAATATGTGCTTTACTATTCTTACCTCATTTTCACAAATCAAGAGCTGGGATTTGCATAGCTGGATATAACGCTCTTTCCAAAGACACAGAAGACCACCAGTGCTCTTCTTGATCCAGCCAGCTTTGTCGGCTTTCGTGGGACATTTCTGTTTCTCTGCACTCTCCTCCTTTACACCCTAGATCAAAGGCAAGGAGGGGGAGAAAGGGGGAAAGTCAGCAATTAGAAACTGCCATTCTGAAACTGTAGTGCAATAGAGGATGTAAATATATGTATGCTATTTCTTTGTCCAATGTAGGTCAATTCAAATCACTGCATGGAATGGGTTGAAAAAAAATAATAATCACACATTGAGTAAGTGGCCACTTACTCATGGCCAAAAAAGGAAGAAATGCAGCACGAGAAAGAGGAAGCTGGTATGTATCCTACAGATACAAACTGAGAAATAATTACATTTTAAGCAGAAATGCAGTACAGGGTGAAGGACTGTCAACCTGGTTGGCCAAGTTCTCTTCTGCTTGGTGTGCTCTCAGATTGTTCACACTATGCATTTATAGCACTTTGACTCCACTCCAACTGCCATGCTTCCCTCCTATGGAATCCCAGAATATGCAGTTTAGGAATTTTTTAGAATTCTCAGCCAGAGAGTTCTAGTGCCTCCACAAACTACAAACCCCAGGATTCCATGGGATGCAGCCATGGCATTTAAGGTGGAATCAGTGGAATCAGCATTGTGCTATAATTGTGTAGTGCAAACACGGCCCTGGTCTCTCAAAGTTCTTTCTCTTCAAACTAGCCTGCTGTTGACACAGAGGACTTTTCTCTATAGTAGTCATGCCCTGAAACTGTAAAAGTTATTTTTGGACCACAACTCCCAGAATCCCCCAGAAAGTGTGCCTAGTAGCCCTGATGCTGAGGAATTTTTGGATATGTAACACACACACACACCAACCACCGACAAACTTTTCCAACTTCTGCCTGATCATATCTTAGTAGCTATACTTTCAGTGCTGTAAAAAAAGGCATGGTCTGCTCTCAGCTTTTTCTCCATAAGAAAGACCCAATGTGCAGTTGCTGGGACAGAGCCAGCAAGAATGTTCCACCAGCCTCTCACCAGGACCAATATGGCTCGGTTCATCTCAGAGGTGCCACACAATCCCTTTGCATGCTGATATTCCATGTCTCTGAATTCTAGCTGCTGCTAATTTTATGGCCAATATTGGCACACATGGGCAACTGGTCCATCGGCATGGGAGAAGGTATCCATAGGCATGCTCTCCTTACCCTTTCACATGTTCAATGAGAACACGAGATAGTAGTTCTTGCAGCAAAGTAGGTTGGTAGCACACTTTTTTCAATGGCCTAACTCTCATTCCTTTGCTTCCTGCTCTGTCATCATCCCACTTCCTCAAAACCCATTTCAGGATGACCAAACATCCTCCTTTTCCAGGACATGCTCTACATTTCAACCTTCTGTCCAGGAGGAATTTCAAAATGTCCCCCATTTTGAGCATGACTAAGAAGCATGAATTTATATTTCTCTGAGTGTTTTTAGCTGTTCTTTGGTCACATCCTCCATTTTGCCTGAATGTCCTCCATTCCACAGTGCTTTGTCCTCCTTTGCAGTTTTGACATTTGCCATTTTCTCCACACATCCCATTTCAAACCCCTGTGACACCCTCATAGGGTACAAGCGACACATTAAAGAGCTTCTAGAAGGTTATGTTGCCAGTGACAGCTCCATCATGGGAATGGAGAGATGAGCAACCAGGAAACTCATGATCTGATAGAAGGACTTAGCTATCTAGAACATTCTGTCCATAGGACCCACAAGTCTCTTCAAAAACACAGGGAGCAAAGATGTGCAACATCAGGCTCTCATGTACAGCAAGATGGCACCAGATCCCATCTGATCTTGGAAGTTAAGAAAGGTCTGCCCTGTTTAGTGCTTGGACGGGAGACCACCAAGGAATGCCAGATGCTATAAGGCTAGATTTCAAAGGAAGGCAATAATAAATCACCTCTGAGTACTCCTTGCCTAAGAAAACCCTAGGAAAGTTATGGGGCTGCCAGAAGTTGAAGGGTCTCCCATTTTAGAAATTACTTCTCAAAACAACCTAACTGCAGGCTTTTAAGATCTCCTGGGGGGGGGGGGGGAACACTGTAGAATTAATCAACAGTGTCGAATCTTTTTAAACAGAGTTTAGGGAGAAGCTGGCCTTTCCCTTTCTTGCTGTTTTATTCTAGTTGTGTTCATAAATGTTTTGCTCTTTTAAAAAATAAAGACCTCTGAGACTGAAGTCTCAATTGCGTCTCCACCTCAGCTATTCCTAAGAGAAACAGACAGCTGCACAAGCCATCCACCAGTATACGTTTACAGGAATACACCCTCATGTTAGGCAGCAATTTCTTCAGGCCTTCTAAGAATGAAAAAACTTATATTTTCCAGGCCAAGTCAAATCTCTCTCTCTCTCTCTGTAATTGAAAGTCTCTCGCAATATCTAGTTGGCGCTGAAAGGAGGAGTTCCTATAAACTTTACAGCGCACATTCTTGGGAGTTCAGATGCAAGCCTCTTTTACGGGCCAGAAGAAAACATTAGAACATTGTGGAGATGTGGTTTGCATGGCTTTGAAGAAGAACTGCAGAAAGAGGAAACCATGAGAGAGGGTGCGTCTACACTGTTGAAATAATGCAGTTTGATACCACTTTGAGTGCTGGCAGTTTTGCAAGGTTTTTAGCCTCCTCTGACAAAAAGTGTCAGTGCCTCACAAACCTACAAAACCAGGATTCTGTAGGATAGAACCATGGCAGTTAAAGTGGTGTCAAACTGCATTATTTCTACAGTGTAGATGCACCCAGAGAGAGAGAGAGAAAGAGAGAAAACTCCACACAGCATACATACGCTTACATTCATACATATGCACATGTATGCTGGAAGGGATATTATACATGAGAAATAAAGACACGGCTGGGTCAGATGATTTCCAAGGAAACAAACCCAGATTCTGTACAAAAGATTTAATGGTCAAACTATGGGCAATTTTTTTTCAACTATTTGAAACTGATAACTATTTTCCGTAGATAAGAGAAAGGAAATATGTGGTATGATACTCTCATAGTCCTCCATCTAATGTACAAAACTCTCAACATGCAGTAGCTCATGTCTCTTGCAAGGATAACAGACTCATTAGCTTATTTCCGAGTAGCCCACTGAGCAGAGAAAGAGGAATATATATATATATATATATATATATATATATATATATATATATATTATTAATTTGTTTTAAATTATGATGTTTAATACTGTTACAATGGGAGGGTGGATTTGGGTTGGGGAGGGCTCATTGTGAGATTTTATTATTGTAAGCCTCCCCGATTGCTTCAGTAGAGGGGCAGGATAGAAATAAATTTTATTATTATTATTATTATTATTATTATTATTATTATTAAATATGAACAGAGGTGGCAAAGTGGAAGGACAAAAGATTGAGCTGCCTACTTATGGTTCTAGCCCTTCATGGAACGCCAGGGTGATACAGAGTGATAACCCCCAAGGATATGTAGCCCTTAAGAGAAGAGAAGAGAAGAGAAAAGAAGGGAAGGAAGGATGGAAGGAAGGAAGGAAGGAAGGAAGGAAGGAAGGAAGGAAGGAAGGAAGGAAGGAAATAAACAAATGCTGGTGTGAGGACAGTCAGGGAGAGGGAGAGATCTGTGTCAAAGTTAGGAATATGAGAAATACAGAGTTACAGTTAAGTAGGGTCAGTAAGGATTTAGAAGTTTTTAAGAAATAATGTAAACTGTATGCTGACCTTTTGTATCATAAATTATTTTCTGTATTGTGCACATTTAACATGGGGAAGGGAGGCTTAAAAGGTGACAAGATAGCCATGTTTAAATATTTGAAAGGATGTCTTATGGAAGAAGGAGCAAGCTTGTTTTCTGCTGCTCCAGAGAATAGGACCCGGAGCAATGGATACAAGGTACAGGGGAAGCGATTCTACCTCAACATTAGGAGGAACTTCTTGATAGTAAGAGCTGTTTGACAGTGGAAGACACTGCTGCCTCTGAGAGTTGTGAAGTCTGCTTCTTTTAGTGGTTTTTAACAGAGGCTGGATGGCCATCTGTTGAGAGACCTTTGATTGCGTATTCATTCCTGCATGGCAGCAGGTTGGACTGGATGGCCCTTGGAGTCTCTTCCAACTCTATGATTCCACAGATGCCTCTAAGAATGCTACATAAAGGTTATTGGAATGTTTGAGTTGTCTGTGGTGGCATCAGTTATTCAAGGGTGGTAGCGTCCAGTGGTGAGATTAGACAAATTGTCTTGCACACAGTAACCACAAGGGCATGTAGAAATCCCCACATTTGATGCCATAGTAGTGGGACAGGGTGAGATCCTGCACATTTGGTGGTAGCCGTGAGATAGGTGGAAGTCCTTACAGTTGGTGGCAGAAGTGGGATAAGTGGGTGATAACACATACATACCATTGGTAGCAGAGGTAGGAGAGGTGGAAGACATTTTGCTTATCCCTGCCTTGGTGGAAACTTTGCTCAGTGCCTCCTTAAACCATAAAACATGGGCTCTACATAATAATGGAGGGTGAGATGTGATCCCCTACTTTTCAGTCTGTGTATAGTGCACACACACACACACCCCATGATCTTCAAGGAGGATTTCTCTTCCTCTGGACATCCATAAAGCCAATGCTTGCTTGCTAAGGCAGAAGGTTAAATGGGAGAGAGAAACTGAGCTTTTGATGCCACCTTTGATGGGACAGGAGGAGATCCTCACATTTGGTGGTGGAGGTGGGACACATGGATGATCTCCACACCTTGCAACACCCAGGTCATTGTTTGGTAAGTAGGTACTACATATTACTTGAAAGAAACAAGGTTTAAAAATTGCTGCTATAGGCAGTAAAGAAGGAGATCTCTGATGCTCAAACTGAGGCTTTTCTCCCCTCCAGAAACTGAAAGTCTTTTTTTTAAAGTTGCAATATGTAACCAGAGAAACACTTGAAATTGACTCTTGTTTCCTGTCCAAAGAGGAGTTCTATGCAGTTTTGCAGTTGTAAAAGAGAAGCCGTGCAATCCTCAAGCATCCCTACCCATCCATGGGAGCCATGCACACAGTCATACATACAAAGGTGGGAATTTAGTCTTAAAGTCCATAACTCTTACTTGTACACATAGTCACATAATCCCGGAAAGGATTTATCAATGGAATCCTGCTCTCCTCACACAATTGCTTCTCTTTTTAGTTTCATCTTGCAATCTTTATTTGCAATCCTTTCGTTTGTGTGCATTCTTGGTGGTTAAGGCTGCAGTCTTACACACATTTACCTTGGTGTAAGTTCCTTTGAATTCAGAGCTTCAGCAGACTTATAGGATCGCACTGTACGAGTTTGGGCCAAGCGTAAAAATAATGACCCACCTTACAAGCTATAAGGAATATTGTCATCTGAAGCTGCTTAAATTCTGTACAGTTTCATGTAAGTGCAAATTTCATTTGTAGTAGCAACAGAAATGCATATTATTAACTTCTGGAAACGTTGGTAGGCTGCTTTGTCAAGCCCTAACTTTAATCATATTTAGAGGTAGTTGAAAGCATTCATTATTTCAACTTCCTGCAGTTCAAAAGTTTTCTGTGGATGATGTTGAGGCGTTCCTAAATCAGTTTAGATGTTTTTATATCAATTTTTCGCTTTCTTACGATGCCAGGAAGTTGTGTCTTGCTAAGTGTTACTGCTTCCTGTAACCTTCAGCTCTTGCACAAATACAGACATGGTCTGCCTTTCTGATCAAGGCATTTTTGGTGCAACTTTGAGAAATATAGAGGTTTTGACATTCTTATCACAACAGTAGCGTTGCTGGGTGAGCTGGGGCATGTCACACTCTCTCAGCCTCAGAGGAATGCAAAGGCAAAGCCTGTCTGAACAAATCTTTCCAAGAAAACCCTATGATACCTTTGGTATCATCATACATTGGAAACAACTTGAAGGCACACAACAACAACAACAACTCTCTATACTTATTGATTAGGGCTGAATCCTCACTACAGAAATAATCCAGGTTGACACCACTTTAACTACCATAGCTCAATACTATGAAATTCTGGGAATTGTAGTTTGTGAGACATTTAGCATTCTCTGTCAGAGAGCTCTGGTGTTACCATAGACTACAGTTCCTGTAATTCCTTAGCTACATTGTATAACACTACACTGTTATAGCACTATTATATAACTGCTCTGGCTCTCTCCTGTGGAGTCCTGGGATTTGTGGTTTAGGGAGAATCACTTAGCATTCTCAGCTAGATTCTCTTTCCTACCTTTCCTCAAGGCTCAAGATGGGGACTGTCCTTAGTCTCAAAGGTGCTACAAGATCCCTCTGCATATTGATAGTCTATGTCTTTGAATTCTACCATGAAACAAATAAAGCTCCACACTGCAGAAATAATCCAGTTTGAGGTAGCCTTAGCTGCCCTGGCTCAGTGATGGGGAATCCTGGGAATTGTAGTTTATTGTGGCACCAGAGCTTCCCGACAGAGAAGGCTAAAGGTCTCACAAAAATACAGTTTCCAGAATTCCCTAGCTTTGATTCAGGGCAGTTACAATGGTCTCAAACTGGATTATTTCTGCACTATGTTACAATGGTAAAATAAACCAATTGTGCCTTAGTTATTGCAAAAAGGGGAATTAATGTCAACTTGTTATTTGTAACCAGTTACTTCCAAGCTCTGCCTCTGTCCCCTAATCATTGCACTACTAGCATTTAAAAAGAAAAATGAAGCACTGCCAGCTTCTGGAACCTGTGAGTCCTGTTTACGCCAGCGCAACTTTTTGTAGTGGTCCACAGCTAGGGTGGTCCAGCAAAAGCAGCGGTGGACTTAGAAACCCGACAACTGCTTTGAAACCAGTGCTCTGACATAAATTCAGACTTGCCCTTTGGCAAGCCACCAGGTATGCGGTCGACACGGGAGGCTAATTCAATTGTTTTTGACACAACATTGGCTACAGCAGGTTTATATCAAGTGCTATGTGCTTTCTATGTGCTTCTCCCATTCTGGAACCAAAATGTATGGGTTGAGTTTGAGTCATCCCGTGCTACAGAAAATTTGGGGTTGATGCTCTAAACCAGGGGTAGGCAACCTTTCCCCTTTAAGGGCCGAGGGACTTCAGCTCCCAGAATCCCAGGAGCTATTGGCCAACATGGGACTATTGGCCAACATGGCTGAGGCTTCTGGGAGCTGAAGTCCCTCGGCCCTTAAAGGGGAAAGGTTGCCTACCCCTGCTCTAAACCTGCATTCCAACTTGCATGTGGTTTCGGGGGTTAAAAACCAATGCAGTCAAAATCAAAACTAGCATATTGTATTGAGGGAGCCTTTTAAATATGCATGTATGAGAGAATGCATGCATACTCTCATGTTGGAAAAGTTACCTTTTTGGCCTACAATTCCTTGAATCCCCTACTTAGCACTGTGAATAATTGCACATCACAACTAATTTGTATTATGTAATTTGCTGAGAGCTCCCACGCCCCCCCGATGTTCAGTAATAAAGCACATGCTTCAAACACATGCCCCTATTTGAAACTCAATACTGAGTCAGAATCCATCTACACTGTAGAAATAACGCAGTTTGACACTATTTTAACTGGACACGGCTCCATCCTACAGAATCCAAGGATCTGTAGTTTTGTGAGGAACAACCACGCTTGGGCAGAGCAGGCTAACCACCTTGTAAAACCACAAATCCCAGGAGTCTATAAAGTGGGATCAAACTGTATACTTTCTACAATGTAGAAGCACCCTCGATGATCTGACCCAGGTGGGCAGGCTCATAAGATCTACAGTCAGCCCTCTGTCTCTAAGGATTCTTTATCCGTGGCTTGAAAATATTTTAAAATAAATGAATTCCAAAAGCAAAGCTTGATTTTGTTATTAGATATAGCAAAAACTGCTTAGAGACTGCTATATGAAGTACTATATAAATGAAGCTGTTATTATTATTGCTATATATAAGGGATACCATTATGACACCATTATATATAATGGGCCTTGAGCATCCATGGATTCTGGTATCCATAGGGGGTCCTGGAACCAAACCCCAATGGATACCAAGGGCCCACTGTACTTAGGGTCCTGAGGTCTGACAAACAATCAGGTGCAAAATAATGGCTTGGGCAGGTGGACTTTGGCCATCCAGATGTTTGGATTTCCAACTCCCCGAATACCCAACCAGCATGGCCAACGGTGAGGGACTATGAGAGTTATAGGCTTCAGATCTGGAAGTGAGCTGATTTCCCAGCCCTGAGCTAAGAATTAAAGGTATAGTATCTCTTTGATAACATGCTCAGCTCAGCCATTTGTGTTCAGTGCCTGAACCAAGTTCACAAGTGTTTTCACACACACGAACACAAAAATCCAGTTCCCCCTTTAGCGTTATTCCTCAAGAACCAAATCTGGGAAGCTGGGAAAGGTTTTTAGTTGTTGCTATTGTCAGACAACTAACAATAGGGGGTCAGAAATCCTTGAAAATCAATTGCAAATCGCCCTGACATCTATCAATACACCCCAGACCTGATTTGCACTGCAGAAATAATGCAGCTTGACAAATGCCATGGCTTCATCCTATGGACTTCTGGGATTTATGGTTTGTTGTGGCACCAGAGCTCTCTGACAGAGAAGGCTAAATATATTTTTAAAAAACTACCAATTAGTAGTTTTAGCACTGAGCCTTGGCAGTTAAAGTGGTGTCAAACTGCATTATTTCTGCAGTGCAGAAGCAGGCCCAGTGTGGTCTACCTCTGTGCTTCTCAGGCTGTCTGATGTGGGGGGTCTGGTAATTATTGTTTTCCAATGTACCCATTTTCCAGTTTGCCCCCATTGGGTACAATTGTCTCATTTTCTTCTTGGAAACTCTCTAGGGACCAAGAAGGAAACTCTCTAAGATGGTTCTGGGACCAGCAAAGATGAATTTTCATTTCGTCCCTATTGTTGCCGATTCATTGTTGTATTGTTTTATTGTTTTTATTGTATTGTTGTATTTTAATTCTTTAAAGTTTAATTCTGTTTTAAGGGGATGGGAGGGTTGGATTGTGGGATGAGGGAATGTTTTAATTTTGTTTGTTTTAAAATGCTGTTACCCGCCCCGATTGCCGCGCAGAGGGGCAGGCTATAAATATATTATTATTATTATTATTATTATTATTATTATTATTATTAGCAATGGTTCAGGGACCACTACTTTTGAGTAGTACTGGTCCACATTAATGTAGTTGGTTTGATACAACATAAACTTTATTGTACTTTCCTCCATCACAGATTCCTAGGAACTTACCAAGCGGTATGTCTACTGCCCAAAATCCTTTGACCACCTTTCAGAAATGACAGTTCCCAAGAAGCCGTGGGGAAAGGGAAACACTCCCTATTTCCTATTTATTCAAGCAGATGGAAGAGCTGGAACCTCTATGAAAAGCCACTTTGCAAACTTAGGTGGTAAAACAGCCCATTAGCGGAGAGAAATGTGCCAGTTACAAAAGTGCCTTGACAGAACTGGTGGAAGCAAACTTTGCTGGCAGAAGCAAGCAGGAGCCCTGCTTGAAAAGGCAAGTGTTTCCAAAATATTTTAAATGAGAATGAGAGAGAGGCCACAACAACTGCTCCTGATGGATTCATTTAAAACTCTATTGGGAGGCAGGGAACCAGGAGAGAAGAATGGTTCACCCCTACTAGATGCAAATTGGAAGAGGTTTTTAATGAAAAGGGGGAAAAAGAAAAGACAAGTGCCTGTAGGGAAATAGCTTTCTGCTTCAAATCCTTAATATGCTAAAGAGGCAAAGAGCCTGGCCAACAAACTAGGTCTCTTTCTCATCTCTCCATTTATCATCTATAATATCATATTGCCACCTTATCAGCATAGTGAAAGCCAGACTCTGATGCACTTAATGGGTTCAATTTGTTTGCCCTTTGCTTTCGTTGTGTGTATTTGTGGCTTCAAGTTGACTGTCATGGTGACCCCATGAATTTCATGGGGTTTTCTTAGGCAAGCAATACTCAAGAGTCCTTTCCTCTGAAATATAGCCTTCAGCATCTGGCATTCGCTGGTGGTTGGTCTCCCATCCAAGTAGTAACCAGGGCTTAGCATCATGACTATAAAATAGCCACTGACCTAGGTGCCTGAAGATAAATAGGGGTCCACTTCCAGTAGGAAAATTTGACAAAGTTGGGGAGAGTTGAGAATGGAGTTCTTTTTTAGCCTACAATTTAATGATAGGTAATTGTTTACAATGAGCCAGTGTGGTATAGTGGTTTGAACATAGGACTATGATTCTGGAGACCAGGGTTTGAATCCCTGCTTGGCCAGGGAAACCCACATCACACTTTCTCAGCCTCAGAGTAAGACAAAAGCATCCCCCCTTTGAACAAGCCTTGCCAAGAAAACCCTGTGATAAGGTCACCTTAGGGTTACCATAAGTCAGAAACCATTCAAAGGCACATAACAACAACAAATTGTTTACAGACTTACAATTAAGAGATTTGTTAGAGCTATCTTCTAGTTACAAAAACCTTTAAGTTAATCACAAGTTGAATATCCCTTACCTGGGATTCCAAACTCGAAAATATTCCATTAAGATAATGGATTTGCTTTCTGTTGGTTCAGTGTACACAAACTTTTGTTTCATGCACAAAAATATTAAAAATAGTATGTATAAAATTACCTTCAGGCTCTGTGTGCATGAAACATAAATGAATGTCATGCTTAGACTTGGATCTCATTTCCAAGTTATATCATTATGTATAAGTTATATCATTATGCAGGCATTCCAGAATTAGGGGGAAAATCCAAAATTGAAAACACTTCTGGCTCGAAACATTTCAGATAAGAGGGACTCAACCTGTAGTCATATTCATTTCGTTTATTACTTACATTTATATCTTGCTTTCCCTTCAGTAAGATCAAGGTGGCATACATGGCTCTTTTCCTCCCAACTTTACCCTTACCAAAACGCTTTGTAAGGTAGGTCAGGCTGAATGGAAGTGGCGTAAAGTCTCCCAGGCTCACTGGGAACTTCAATCTGGTTCTCCCAAGTCACTAAACTGGCTTTCATAATTGCATGCATTTGCTTTCAATAAAAACACATTCATTCCAAAGTAAGGAGAGGAAAAAGAACCTTCTTGTCTTGAGATGATGAATCACAGTGAGACCATAGCTAAGAAGATGCATTCACCAAATGCCTCTTCTATGAGGACACATGCTGTCCTGAGGCTGTTATATTAAAAGGAATGGAATATTTTATTTTCGACTTTGTGATCAATTAATTGGGGAAACTTGTTAATCAGCCATAGTTATAACTGATTGTTCCTAGGGCTGGCCCTACCATTAGGTAGGGCAAGGCAGATGCCTCTGGTGAGCATCAAGTGAGCGGTGCAGCACGATGACAGAGGAAGAGAACTGTGTGTCACACAGCTTATTTTGGATTTTCTAAGCTAATCTACTGTTTTTGGGTGCAGTGAGGGATGTTCTCCTCATTACTGATGTTGAAGAAAGACCCCATTGGCCTTGGTGCATGGAATGGAAGGAGAACCCATCTTTTCCAGGCAACAAATTGCCTTGGGATGTCTCTGATCGAACTAGTTCATCTATCAAACGCACTTCAGTCTACGACAGTGGTTCCCAAACTTTGGTCTTCCAGATGTTTTGGACTTCAGTTCCCATAATTCCCCAATATTGGTCAAGCCAGCTGGGACTTCTGGGCCCTGAAGTCCAAAACACCCAGAGGATCAAAGCTTGAGAACCACTGGAAGGTCACTGCTGGTCCTGGGCAACATCTACATTGCAGGAATAATGCAGTTTGATACCACTTCAACTGCCATGGCCCAATGCTATGGAATTTGGGGATTTGCAATTTGTTGTGGCACTGGAGCTCTCTGACAGGGAAGGCTAAATATCTCACAAAGCTACCAGTCCCAGAATTTCATAGCACTGAGCAGTTAAAATGGTGGCAAATTGCATTATTTCTGCAGTGCAGATGCTAAGGGTTGTCAAAAGGCACAATTAAAGGTTGCATGAGACACCTCCCTCAATGTGCACAAGACGATGACAAAAGTTGGGTCCCAAGGCCTGAAAAGGGACAAAAACTCCTGAGCAGAACCATGTTGTTGCAGACAAACAGCGCAGTTTTCCCAATAACCAGAAGTTCTCCAAAGTTCAGCTTGCATGCTTTCTCGCAACCTCCCCGCATACACACACTTGCAAGCCAAAGCGACTCCTGTTTCCTCCAGTGTGGCTCACCCAGAACCATGAACCCCAAACTGCCTTTCAGCTTTAGCTGTCTCTTGATCATTGTCCATTTTAAAAATAACCATACCCCCCACTTGTCTCCGACATCATGCCATGCTTGGAAATTAAGCTGGCAATGCCTGTGCCGGGACAGGTTTGCCCAGTGATCTTTCTGTGCACTGAGCGGCCATAAAAGGCACAGCAAAAAGGCCCAATAAAAGCAAGCTGGCAACCATTCGGATTTTCTCATCGCCTAGGAAGGAAGGTAAGGTGTTATTCCCCAGATTAAAAAAATGCCTCTTTTCTCCTCTCCTTCTTTACCAGGCCCAATGTCCATCAACAAGCCAAGTTATGCTCCCTCCTCCTCCTCCTCCTGCAACTTTCCTTGGCCAAAGACCATCCCATGCCAATAGGAAAACAAACCTTTAAAGGCTTTCTCTCCAGGCTGTTTAATTTCAACAAGAAAAGAGGGAGGGAGGATGCACCCTTCCAGTAGTATTTTCCTCTATCACCAGCCTCCAAAACATATATATATATATAATTCTTCTCCACTGACACTAGTCCAGCTGGTTTGCAAAACAAGCTGCGGAAAAGGAAGAGGAAAGTGACAGAGAGACCCCCAAACAGGGGCAAAACTTTCCCTGAAGCCACCAGATCCCCCCTGATCTTGGAAGCTAAGAATGACCAGCCCTGGTTAGTCCTTGGATGGGAGACCATCAAGGGATACCAGGTGTATGTCAGAAGAAGGGATTGGCAAAATCCATCCCTGACTTTTCCTTGCCTAAGAGAAACCCCTATGAAGCTCATGGGTGGGTGGGGGTCGCCAGGTAACTTGAAGGCACCCCAGGAACAAGCCAAGCAATGAGGACTAGCTGCTTAACTCCTGCTCTAAAAGCTTTCTGGTAAAGGGGAGGGGAAGCACACTTTCCCCCCCCCCCCCAATTCTTTCAAAGACTCAAAAGTCTGCAAAGCTTTTCTTTCTTTCTTTCTTTCTTTCTTTCTTTCTTTCTTTCTTTCCCTTGGCAGCTTGAACATTACTCACATCTTCCATGATGGGGGGGGGAAAGAGAGAGTTGGGAAGGAAGAAGGAACTCTCTCCCTTGTTGCAAGATGCTCTTCTCTTCTTCTTTATTTTCCAAAATATTATATATATATATATATAAAAAACAGAATTTCTGATGATGCCTTCTGCCCAGTTTTAGGAGTCCCTGGGCTTCCCCATCTTTGCCAAAAGGCTGGAGGGAGGAGAGTCAGGCTGCCCCTCCAAAACTTGGCGCAAAGAACTCCAGGCTTTCTTTTTCCCTTTCCTCCAACGATGGGATCTTGAACCCAAGAAGGTGGAGAGATCTCCGGAGCAAGGAAGGCTCTTCTGCAAAAGCAGCAGCAGCAGCAGCAGCAAAAAAAAGACCAGAGTTTCCGGTCGTAGTTTGGAGGCAGGCAAGAAGAAGAGGAGGAGGAGGAGAAAGAGAAAGAGAAAAAAGAGGAGGAAAGAGATGCAGAGGCTGAGAAAGGGAAGCGGGTCCTGCCCTCCCCCAGCAAAGCCAGAGGCAGGGGGGCACTGGGATGTGGTTTGCAAGAGACCCAGGTCTACTCAGGAGTAAGACTTGGAAGGAGTAGGAAGCTTCCACTGGCTGCTGCACCCTCCTCCTGGAATTGCCTCCCTGGACCTCTCTGCAGACCCTTCTCCCTTCTTCTCTTGCCCCTTTTACATCTGACCCTGACTCTTGGTTTTCTAAAGCCTTTGAGATTTTTTTTTAAATTTAATTTAATTTAATTTTAATGCTCTTTTTTTTAATCATTTTCTATTGGATGGCATGCCTGAGTTGCTTCCCTCCTATGGCACTCTGCTTGCACCCTTGGCTGATCATGACTGCCCAGTGTTATATTTTATTAAATAATAAATAATAGTTAATCACAAATAATAATAAAGGGGTTGAAGAGATATCAATCCAATAAGGCTCAGTGCTATGGAATTTGGGGATCTGCAATTGGTTGTGGCACTGGAGCTCTCTGACAGAGAAGGCTAAATATATTTTTAAAAAACTACCAATTAGTAGTTTTAGCACTAAGCCATGGCAGTTAAAGTGGTGTCAAACTGCATTATTTCTGCAGTGTGGTCTACCTCTGTGCTTCTCAGGCTGTCTGATGTTAAGGGGTTTAAGAGATAGAAATCCAATAAGGCAAAGTCGATAGCAATACAGCAACAGCATACCAATAGACATTAATGAGGTTTATCGTTTCATAATGCCAAAGTTCTGTAGAAATAGTATAAGAAGAAGGAAAATTTATAATGGTTCAATTAAGATTTCATTTTCTGTGAGCCTTCGTATTTTCTTCCTCACTGTTTGTTCTTTTTGTTTGTTTTTTTCTTACTAATTATGATTATAATCTCAAGCAAGGATGTATAAGCTTCTATTCGCGTCTCTGCTAAAACTCATGAAATCTTTCTCAAGGCAAAAATGAAATATATATACCATTTAAAAAAAAATTAAAAATTAAAAAAATAAATAATAAAACTTTTCTTTGCATCCCGCTTTTCTGCTACAATAGCAATCAGAGCGGCTTACTTGTTAAAACAAAGCAATACAATACATAATAACAGTACATGATCATATATCTTAACCACCACCACCCCTTAAAAAAGAATTAAACTTAGCACAGTTTTAAAAATATAGTCTGTTAAAATCTATTAATAGCCAAAGGTCTATTGGGCAGAAAGGCAGCATAATACAAGTGTAAGGGGGTTTGTTTATAGCTGAGCCTGCTGGAAGAGATCCGTCTTGACAGCTTTTTTGAATATTTTATTTTATTATTCCTTTCTCCACCCCCAAATTTTATCGACAAACAAAACCTGGCAACAAGCAGGATGGCAAAACAACAACAAATAAAAACACTCTGGATTGACTTTCCGCACAATTTGGCATCCACTTATTGAATACATCCAGCAGGACTTGGTTTCTTGTCATCCCCCAGCCCTATCTAAAATTTTATAGAAAAGTGTCTTCCAGGATCTCTGAGCGCACCTTTCGTCTATAATCTCCAGGGCATTGTCAATAAACCCTCAAATGTGGTCCTTTCACTGAAAAAGCAGAAATTAAACCATAACCCAAAATAACGCCCTGGAGATTATAGACAAAAGGTGCATTCAAGGATCCTGGAAGACACCTTTCCATAAAAATTTAGATAGGACTGGGGGATGTCTAGAAACCAATAAATGGATACCAAATCATGTGGAAAGTCAATCCAGAGTGTAAGCCTCTTGCTCTGTTGTTACTATCTGCAACTTTCTCCATTAACCACAGGTCCCAAAGTCTAGTCCACTATATTTTATTATTCCTTAGACTGTATGCCTCTGGCAGGACTTAATGTTTTGAACTGATTGTATCTGTAAAGGGCCATGTAAATTTATGGTGCTATACAAATCAACAGCAACAACAATAATGATGATAGGAAAGATCCCTTCCCAGGGAACAGGAGAAATGCAAGAGCTGGACATCTGAAGTTCTTAGGAAGTTCTGTTGTTGCTATGCGCCTTCAAGCCCATTGCAAATTCTGGAGACCCTATCCAAACTTTTTTTCTGGGGCTGAGAGTGTGTGACTCACCCAAGGTCACCCAGTGGGTTGCCATGACTGAGCAGGGACTTAAACCTTGGCCTGTCTCCCAAGTCCTAGTCCAACGCTCAAACCTCTACATCACACTGGCTCTAGTTAACTATTTTAGTGTTGTGTGCCCCCAAAGTGTTTCTGATTTATGGCAATCCTATCCTAGGATTTTCTGGGGCTGAGAGTGTGTGACTCCCCCAAGTTCACCCAGGAGGTTTCCATGGCCGAGCCACGGACTCGAACCCTCGTTTCCCCAGTCACTCAAACCACTACACTATCAGGGCCCATAATAATAAGCAGAACCAATTATGGGGGATTATGTGAGTTGTAGTCCAACAATATTCTACCCTGCCCATATTCTCCCCAGCCCATGAAAAACTAATGTTTCTGTTTCTGCCGTTTTAGCATGCAACAGGTCCCCCAGCCCCTCACAAAACCAGATCGACTCACTTCTAGTTTAATTAAATATATATATCCTTATATTTCAGGGCCTGTGGTCATCAAGCAATGGCTCCTGCAAATCTGGACCCGAAAACTGGTTTTAGTAGTGAGAAAGCTCAACTCTGGCAGGCAGGCAGGCCATTATGAATTTTGCATATTTACAGGTATGGTTTTGCAAAACGCAGAATACAGCAAAGAAGATGAAGAATACCACCAGCTAAAGGAGCTAACAATGCAACTACCATGAAAACATGACATTACATACACTCTAACTATCCCAATTTGGCAGGGACAATCCCAATTAATCATCTCTTGTCCCACTTTTTCAGATACATTTAATATGTTCCAGTTTCTCTCTTCTCTCACTTTCCCCCTTTGTCCTTGGCTCACTTCAATTGCTGCAAACGTAGTTCAAAGTGCAAAAGTAGTTCTTACTCCATTAACTCAGTAGGGAAGAGACGAGAGAAGGGGTTAAATCTTGCCCTTCCCAGTAGTCTCAAGCAAACGCAAACTGCTGTAGTTTGTGTGTTCTTCCTCATTAATACATTTTGCCACCTTGACCATGCAGTAATGTTCCTTGGCCACACATGTCCTGGATTTCATCTGTGAAATGTTGGAGGGTATGAGACACTGACCCCATAATAGATGAAATTTTAAGATACTAAGCAAAGGAGAAAATACTGAAGACCAAAAAGTCAAAGATGGCTATAAATTATATCTCAGAGCCAGCAAGTTGTATTCCTTTGTGTGTTGGACTAGGACTCCAGGAGACCAGGGTTCAAATCCCCACTCAACCATGGAAACCCACTGGGTGGCCCTGAAAAAGTTGCACACTTTCATCCTTTGAGGAAAGCATGTCTTACATCCTCTGAATCAGTCTTGCCAAGAAAATCCTAAAATAGGATCCCCTTGGAGTTGTTACAAATAGGAAATGACTTGATGGTACACAAGAACAACAATGTTGCAGTTGCAGGAACTGAGGCTTCCTAAAACCACCCGATAAAACTCACATTTGCTGGGGACTTTCTCATTTTCTTAGCTCAGTCTCTCACTTCACTTCAGTTTGTTACTCTTAAACATGTTTGGGGGGTTGCAGACTGCCAGAAATAGTGCAAATTGAGTCCATTTTTAGGGTTAGGGTTAGTGCTAGGGAATCATGGGAACTGTATTTTATTGTGGCTTGTGGCACGAGAGCCCTCTGACAGAGAAGGCTGAATGTCTCAGGAAAAAAAAAATCCCATGATTCCCTAGCACTAACCCTAACCCTTAAAGTGGACTCAATTTGCACTATTTCTGGCAGTCTGCAACCCCCCTTTGTTAATATTTATATCCCACATATATTCTACTTTATATCTATATCCCACTTCTTCTATCCTCACAACCACCATTAGAGTCCCAAATAAACTCTACATTTAACAACAGCTTCTGGCAACCACTATTTCACTTGCAGGAACCACTAAGGATCGATCACTCCAGACCTAGAAATGTAAGGAATTTTTTTTAAAAAAAATAAAATGAGTAGATCTGGGTTTTGTGAAGGCTGAGGGACCTGCATTCTGTTGGAGGCAAAAATTTGCAAGAACAGAAACATTAGTTTTTCACTGGAGAGGATGGATGTTTATGGGGAGGCACTGGAGGCATAGACCCTGGAATGAGGGACAGGGCAGGGGCTCAAGCCCTTCCAAACTTAGGCTGTGAGGGCTGAGCCCCCCCCCCCCAACCAAAAAAGCCCAAACAATCAGGCAAAAATTGACCACCAAGTTTCACGTAATGGAAACCCTTCAGCAATTATCAATCACATGTGTACTAAATGATCATTATTTTGCTATTGCTTTCATAGTATGCAGAATGCTACCAGCTTCACTTGGATGACATTAATGATGATGCACCTTTTAGTGCACCGTATTCTGAGTTTTCATTGCTTTATAAAAACATACCTGCCAGTAGTCAAAATTAATAACAACTTGTCTTGCCAGTGTGTTGACTGAAGGACCTTGGAGGACTTCTCAACATAGACTGCAAAGACAGCTTTTAGGGGCCAGATTTGGGGGGGGGGGGGTGCCTTGAGGCAGTGGTGTCACTAGGTTTGGTGTCACTCAGTGCTCGTGGTCACTCCTGGTGCCATCCTTATGGACCTCCTGGAATGAGAGTGCAGGTGAGGAGGAGGGTCTTACCCCAAGGAACCCAACATCCTGCCACCACCATCCCCCTGCCAGCTATGATGGCAAAAAGGGGATGCTCCCCTGAGCAAGAACAGTGTTTTATGAAAGATTATGAAAGAACTCCACCTTCAAGGAAAGAGGAAGTCATAGCACACAGTCCCCATAGCACACAGAATGTTTCAAGTTTTATATTTTAAAATTTCAATAAATGTTATTAATTTGAAAAAGAAAGAAAGCAATATATGTTAAAAAGGTCTGGGGTTTTAGCAAACCAGAAGTTAAACATGAGTCCACACAGTGTGAGACAGTGCCCCCCAGCAAAAAAAAAAGGGGGGAAGCCAATGCAATATCAAGAAGAATCAAGAGGGCAGTATCAAGAGGTATATAGTGTCCAGATCAACTAAATACTCCCTTAGCTGGAGTATGCTATCCATTTTGGACACTATTTGAGATGGATGTCTACAGGTAGGAACATGTCTAAAGAGAGGACAACCTAATTTCCACAAATCCCTTACATGCATAGTCTTGTAAAACAACACGTAAACTTTAAAACTGTGCTAGGGTGATACCCAAATAAGGTGGCAAAATCAGTATTCTTTTCCTAATTTTTGTCATCCTTCTATTAAAACCTATTTGATCGTACACACTGGTTGAACAGGAAAAAATGGAAGAAAGACTGCAAATACGCTGCAAGCAGCAATTGCTCTCTCTGTGTATCACTTTCAAATCTCCCGTGTTGTTTCTTTTTAGTGGTAATAGGACAAAGCCTCCGACTCATATTTCTTTCGAAACACTCTTCTCTAGCTTTACAACAGCACAGCTGGAGGAAATAATGGGTGAGCAACTACAAATACAGGGTGTTGGCCAATAGGATTGTCTTTCCTGGAAAATATTAACCAGTTCCAAATAAAATAAAATATGGGAACATTTTTAGACAGCACACATGTGTGACCATTGAGCTTTGTTAAGGCATACTCGATGTGTTAAGTCTGCAACTCTCTTTTGTACAAGCGAAGATGGCAAACTGTCCCTCAAATCAAAGTCCATATCAAGCAGTTTGTGCCTGTGAAGTCAGGAATCTCATGAGAACAATGTGGTGGTGATCACGGGAAGAGAAGGTGCTAGATTGACTCAAAAGCCCATCTAATGTAGTTTTTCTGTTTTGCACAAAAACCAGTGAGATGCTCCTGGAAAGATCATCAGCAGAGTATTATATGTGTTGTGTGTTCCTTTAAATCGTTTCCAACTTATGGTGACTCTAAGGTTAACCTATCATGGGGTTTTCTTGGTAAGTATATATATGTTGTATATATCTTCAGTATGTGTGTGTGTGTGGACAGTGGGCCCTTGGTATCTGCTGGGCTTTGGTTCCATTAAATACCATGGCATAGTGTCTCTTATATAAAATGGTGAAATCTAGGTTTGCTTTTTGGAATTTATATTTTTAAAAATATTTTCCAGCCATGGATGGTTGAATCCATGGACAAAGAATCCATGGATATTAAAGGCTGTGTGCATGTGTGTATATTCATTAATAAAATGAAATTAATATATATTTGATTTTCTATATATAGAAGGGGGGTGCTTCAGTATAGATTTACTCATATGGTACCAACAATGGTACATTCTGTTGAAATCTGGCCTTTTGTGACATGTAAACCTGGCCCATGCTAAAAGACAGTGGTTTACTAACCAGCCACAAACCACAATTATAACTCATAAGTTTGTTGTGTCTTGTAAACTCTGCCTATAATCATGGCTTATCATGATGTCCAAACCCATAACTGTGGCTTGTCGCTGCCATATTTTTTCCCAACTGTCCACTGACAAAAGAGCCAGGAGAGAAACAGACCCAAAATGGCCACCTGCCATGCAGTTCATGGCTTAAACAATAAACCATGGTTAACTAAAATAATTGCTTATTGTGGCATTGCACACATGCTCTTTTGATACTATAAAAAGAAATTTGGTGAGATATTTTCATGCACCGAGATACCAGTTTTCTCTCAATCTTTCTTAGCACGACAGGAGTATCTTGCAAGTCAAGATTTCTGGAGTCAAAAGAGAAGATTTCTGGTCTTTGTCCGAGTTTAATGTGTTTTTCTATGGAAACATCATCCAAATCAGTTTCCATTTGAGGAAGTGTTTGCGCACTCATTCCCACATGACTTCTGTTATCAATCCAGTGTGTTGAAATAACAATGAGACTGCTTCTCAGCACTATAATGTTTAAACTAAAGCCTTGTGGATGATGTCAGAGGACTCCCAATATACAAAAAAGGACAGAAATGTATTTATGTTCAGAAGTCTATCTGCTTTTTTTCTCTGCACTGGATGCAGAAGTAGCCTTCCCACAATTTTCACTTCTGCACATACTCCAACTGCGACTGTTCAGCAGGGTTTGTTTTCTATTTTTTCTGTTTCCATTTTAGTCTTTTATATATGCCCATGGGGGGATATTGTTTCAGTTTTTAGTCAGACTGGGGTGTTAGCATCCTATTTCGGCATTCAACACTCTCTAGGGGAGAACTAAATAGACTCAGGGTCTGCAACTGGGATCTACTTTCTTTTCTACTAGAAACCAAGGTCCACCAGATAGAATGAGAGTTAAAGAGATACCGTAGATTCAAAGAATACTGAGCCCAGCAATTTGACAACCAAAAGCGTTCTCAAGAGAAAGCTCAAAGAATCAAAGGAAAACTTAAAAGAATTCAAAGAATAATATAATAATAGAAATGGGAGGAAGAGCAAGAGCCACCAAGTCCAAGCCTTTCCATACAAGAATATTCAGCTAGAGCACCCCTGAGAGATGGTTAGACAACCTCCAAAGAATGAGAACAGTGTCAAATGGATCCATAATTGGTTGGAAAACCTTCCTCAAAGAGTCATCATCAATTGCTCAACTTCAGACTGGAAGGTTGTTGTTGTTGTGTGCCTTCAAGTCGTTTCCAACATATGGTGATCCTAAGGTGATCCTATAATGGGGTTTTCTTGGAAAGATTCTTCAAAGGGGGGTTGCCATTGCCTTCCTCTGAGCCTGAGAATATATGACTTGCCCAAGCCCACCCAGTGGTTTCATGGCCAAGCCAGGATTTGAACCCTGGTCTCCAGAGTCATAGTCCAACGCTCAAACCACTACACCATGCTGGCTCCTAGTACTCTTCAACATTGTTATCAATGATAACAATGATAACATAGTGGAGGGAACCCTTATCAAGTTTGCAAATAACACAAAACTGGGAGGGGCGGCTAACACATAGGGAGATAGGTGCAGAAAAGTTAAAATTTCCATGGCTGATGTGCAGGAGGAATTGTCGTTGTGAAATGAATCAGTGAAGAAAATATTCCTTCTAGTTAAATACTGTAGTTTAAAAACCATAAATCTTCAGCGATTGTTCCCAAAAATGACAGTTTCATTTAGTATTAAAAGCTTTTCCATATCTGCTGACAGAGGATATTCCAGACCAGAGGTGTGATTACATTACACAGAGGGTACAACTATTCTGTTTCTCATCCTCATCTCTCTATAGGATCTAGGATTCTATTCCTCTCCGCCTTCAATGTCACTCTGGCCAGCCACTCACTTGTTCATTGATGGGCAAAATTAGCTCTCTGTTACACCTACATGACCACACAGATTCCTGGAGATGGCTTTATTATACTGTATTCCTTTGGCCATACAGAGATGACCTTTCCTTGAGGCTTCTCTGGAGGCTAAAGGCAAAAGATGCTTCCTTAACCAGTATGGCTTGCTGAAATGACCATCAATAACTCTTGATGGCTGCTGGCAGTTAGATAGCAAACCTATCTGTCATGCTTAGCTCAGAGCCAAGAAAAATGGGTTGACAATTTGGATTTGCCATCAAAGCAGTGTGAGTTGTGCAGTTGGGTAAGGAAGAGGCAAGGTGGTCCAAAGGCATGTCATTTGCATGGCACATTGTGTGTCTGTATGTGTGGTGCTGGATTTAATTATTTTAATATATTTATGCATTGGATATCTGCTGGATCCTAGTCTAAAGCTTACCTTGTATGTTGCTGTTGTGTGTGTTCAAGTCATTTCCAACTTACAGAGACCCTAAGGCAACTCTATCTCAGGGTTTTCTGAAGCTGAGAGGATGTGACTTGGTCCCTGCAGACCAATCAGGGATTCGAACCTTGGTCTGCAGAGTCATAGTCCAATGCTCAAACCACTCTTGATCCTTCTCTTTGTATACTTATGAATAAGTATTCAGTGACTGAGGTAGTGGGACAAAGAGAAGGGTGACTTCAAAAGATCTGAGAGTTCAAATAGCTCATCATCAGCACTTTGAATTGTGCCTGGAAATGGATTGGCAACCAGTGGAGCTGTTGAAACAAGGGAATTGCATAGTTCCTTTAGCCAGCACAAGTTAACAGTCTAGCTACAGTTCTTTGGACTAGCTGAAGTTTCTGAACACTTTGCAAAGGCAGCCCCATGCAGAGCACTTCAAGCAATTCAAACAGGATGTAAGCAATATGCAAAAGGATCTTGTAGCATCTTTGAGACTGACAGTGCAAAAGAAGGTGTTGTAGCTGCAACTTCTTATGCAGAGTTAAACTCAAAGGTGCTACAAGATCCCTTTGCATACTGATATTCCAGACTAACAAGGCTATGTCTCTGAATCCTGCCAGGATGTAACCAAGACATATGTTACAATGGCCAAAAACAGAGTTGGAAGTTATAAATGTGAAGAAGGAATGAGTACATCATTACCAAAACCAGAGTTTGGAAAACTGGCCATGGTTGCTTGGGGTTTCTGGGTGTTATAGTCCAAAAAAAGGAAGCTTCCCAAGGTCCATCATACTATATTTAAAGAACAGACATGAGCATAAGCACAGTACAGTAGCAGGTGGGCTACTGATGGTGCACCATGGACTGCAGCCTAGTTAGTGCATATGATAATCTTGCCTTGGAGAAACCTGATGGACAAAACAACTTGAAGGCATAGGAAGTTGAATAATCAGGCATTCATTCGTAAGACGTTGGGGCAGTCATGATCAACAGAAGCAATTGTCTGTATTTGTGCTTGAAATCAAGCTAATAACAGAGACAATAAAATGGGGTTAGCTCCCACTAAACAAGGTTAAGAAGATACATAAGTATAAATCATTGCTCTGATTTTATTAACCTCAAGGCAGCGGTCTCATCATTCCGTCCCCTAATTATCAATGCACCAACAAGATCACGTCAGCACTGCAGTCTCCATGGCTCTTCAATCTGAAGTAGAGTCTTTTTTCTTTTCTTTTTGACTTTGTGAAGCAAGTCAACTGGAAAGGCCAGCCTAAATATATTTATGAAGGCTAGTACTTTGCAAAAGGACAAAATCATTCAGGTGGAAAAAGAAATATAAATATAGCAATAGTGATTAGTTATATGGCATCTTTCAAGGTTCAGAAAGCGTGACTCACATTATAGCTGTAGTCTTCTGTTGTTAACACCCATTAAAAACAAAAGATAATGTTTGGAGGTACTTTACATCTATGTCTCTACACCACGGACTGCCTTTCCCAAGAAGGCCTGCCAAATGGCTATGTTATTGTCTTTTCGGAGCCCAGTTTTTAAATATCGGCCTCATAAGGCCAATGGATTAGTCCTGTAATTTGTTCTTAGAGGAAAGTGCTGTTTTACATTATTTCCTGCAATAGAACCAATTGCCTAGAGAGGTAATGGGGTGTCCTGCTCTGGATGTCTTTAAAAAGGCTGGACAGCTATCTGCTGGGGATGCTTGAGATGATATCAGCATATTTTATTTATGTAGATTCTTGCTACCAGTCTTTTAGGATGGATGGAATCTTAGCATGGGAAGGGACAGCATGGGCTATCTAGTCCAATCCCTTGCCATGTAGGAATACACAACTAAAACAGTGTTGAAAATGCCCAACCAAACTCTGTTTAAAGACCTCCAAATAAAGAGAGTCCACCACCCTATTTCTCTCTCGAACAGCTTACCATCAGGAGATTTTTCCTAAAATTTAGGTGGGATGTCTCTTCTTGTCACTGAATTCACTGGTTCATGTTCTAGTCACACTCTGGAGCACAGAAAACAAGATTGTTCCATCTTCTAAATGACATCTCTTCAGGTATTTAAACATGGCTACCATGTCCCTTCTCAGTCTTTTCTTTTCCAAGTTAAATATACCCAGCTCCCCAAGTCATTTCTCACAAGGCTATAGTTTCCAGACCTTTGATCATCGTGTTTGCCTTTCTCTGGTCAGGGTCCAGCTTGTCAACATGGTTCTTGCCCAGGACCGGTCACAGTATTCCAGGTGAGGCATGGCTAAATCTGAATAGAGTGGCACTGTTACTTCCCTTCATTTGAACACTGTTCCTGTTGATGGAGCCTAGAATTGCATTGGCTTTTTTTAGATGCTGCATCACATTTTTTTACTCATGTTCAGCTTGTGGTCTACTAAAACCCCTAGATCCCTTTCATATGTACTGTTGTCAAGCTAGGTGTCCCTCATCCTATATCTGTGCACTTCATTTTTACTGCCAAAATGGTGAAGCTTACATTTCTCCCTGTTGAAATGAATTTTCTTAATTTTGGCCCAGCTCTCCAATCTATCAAGTGCATTTTGAATTCTGATCCTCTCCTCTGAGGGATTTGCTAATTTGCTGTCATCTGCAAATTTGATAAGCACGCCATCTATTCCATCATCTAAGTCACTGATAAAGAAGATCAACAACACTGGCCCAGGACATAACCCTGAGGCATCACACTAGTAAACATACCAAAATTGGGAATTCACCAAATAATGGTGTCATAGGAAGGACGGTAGAAAGAGCCAGTGTGGTATAGTGGTTTGAGTGCTGGATTAGGACTCTGGAGACCAGGGTTTGAATCCTAGAGAGTCAGATGGGGACCATAGGAGTCCCCAGTTCATCCCAGAATCTAAGGGTAAAACTCAACTTCACAGTGGATTGGAGTCAGGGGCAGAGGAGGAATATAGACCATTACTTCAGTGCTTACAGAGCATCACAGGACTGACAGCATAGTCATGGGCTGCTTCTGAAGTCAAATAGTCAAAGTGCAATGCAAGCAGCAGGAACTGCAAGGAGTTTTTGAAATGCTGTGGCTTCTTAAAATAAACTAAGATTTTTTTTTCCTGAAGCAATGCCACCTCCTCCAACCCAAGCAGAGGAAGTGTGCCTGTTGCAACTGCTGAAGGGTGCTGAGCTTCTGTGGTTTCTCTTTTCTCCTTCCACAGAGATGCAATGAGAACATCTCCCACATTTTAGCCATCAGTTTCAGTGGGCTTTAAATGAGGATGTAGAGGGTGGGGGTGCCCCTCTGGATCATATGAATGAGAGTGGGCGAAGCCAAATGTTGCTGGCCCTTCAGTCCTCCCTCAGTTCAAAATACAGTCCTTGTTGAAAATTACTTGCTGAGTGCAGGACCCTACAGGAAATGCCATATGGAGTTTGCATAATTCCAAGCAATTTCAGTTTGATGTCTCAGAAGTGGAATTTCAGGGACGTGTGACATCATCTTTTTACAAAAGAACCTCTCTCTCTCTGCTTACAAAGCAAGGCCATTGCAGCTGCCAAAAGTTAAACAGAAGTGGAATCTCTTGCTCGCTCGTATAGTAATCTATTGGAGAACAAGAAACTGGATGTCAGTCTCTCACAGCCAAAGCCATTGCACAGCCTTTGCCAAACCATTGCTCCAAGGAGTGTTCAAATATCTGCCTTATAGGGTGGTTTTGAGTATTTAATGTCTGCATGGGCCAAATAAAGTATATTGTATTTTACTAACTAGTTAACTAAATACATAGCCATAGACAAACACGCATACACAAAAGAAACCAAAAACCCCATATTTAAACGTCTGAACACCTGAACATTAAAGTTTTGATCCCTGGCCCCCTTCCTCCCTCCAGTTAAAAAGGGGAAAAAATAAAGAGAAAAATATATAAGACTTCCTGCGTATTCTATAATTGTTATCTTGCTTAATAATCCTATTATGCCTCTCTAAATTATTATCATCTTTATTTGATCTAGCTATATTCAACAATAATATTTTACATTCATTTCATTGACCAATCTACAAAATAGGTTTAAAAACATAAAATCATCATCATCAACAACAAGAACAACATTGGGGGGTTGCAGACTGCCAGAAATAGTGTGAATTCAGTCCACTTTTAGGGTTAGGGTTAGAGTTAGGGAACCATGGGAACTGTATTTTATTGTGGCATCAGAGTTGTCTGACAGAGAAGGCTCAATGTCTCAGAAAAATAACAGTTCCCATGATTCCCTAGCACTAACCCTAACCCTAAAAGTGGACTGAATTCACACTATTTCTGGCAGTCTGCAACCCCCCATTGTCTAGCTATTGAAACCTAACATGCTGGTATCCCCTCTTATTTGTTTAACATATTCTATAAACAGTTTCCATGTTTTCATATATACCTCTGTTGATTTTCTCCTTATTGAATTTGTCTTATCAGATTAAGCCATTTACATTACTTTCTCCAGCCATTCCATGCATGTTGGGGATTTTATTAGTTTTCCAGTGGCCAAATAAAACAGTCTCCCCCGGTCCTGTCAACTGGGAGACTGGACAATGTACAACCTAAACCCTGGTTGTGATGTGAACATATAGGACAATGTCTGACCCGTTCAGCACTAGTACCAGGGTATACCACCACTTAAAAGGCATTAAAATACTTTCCTTTTTGCTGCAGATCTTCCCAGGAGATCCAGAGCCCTTAGTTTCGATGCTGGGTGACTATTTAAAATATGTCCTGGTGTGCTGCATGGTGGGGTGTCCATTGCTCCTTAGGTTGCTCGCTCTTAGGTCTGAAAGAGGTGCCCAGCCATGTAAGCATTGCTGGTTGCCTTGTTCAGACCTCAGAGGGATGTGACATGGCTCTAGACACATGGGTGGCACATCGGGACGCACATGAAAACAGACGCCTGGCACTGGAACAGAGGAAGACGTAATGCAAGGGCCAGGATACTTTGGGCTGCCCCCAGAGTATTGTGGCCAGTGCAGACAGGACCTAAGATAGGCTTTCTCAGCCTTTTTATCCTGGAGGAACCCTTGGAATAATTTTCAGGTCTCAAGGAACCCCTGCATCAAGATTATTGTATCTACAGTTCATAATCTCTCGTGGAACCCACTTGGGGAATGCTTGGATTTTAGTTCGGAAACCCTAGTCTAAGGCTTTGAAAATAAGTCAGGAATGGAAAACCTTTGGCCTTCTGATGTTTTGGATTACGGCTCACACAGCATTCCCCATGCTGATTGTCCAAAACACCTGCTATGAGAAAACTGCCCAGCAAAAGGGATGCGATACACAGCAGTGCAAGTGATAGCCAAGTAAGTCCTGCAACAAAATATTGAGGTGTATTCTCTGCTCCTAACAGGAATGCATTTTTGTTTTACATTGATTTCTTAGGTCTAGACTTTTTTTTAATAGCATATATGAAAAAGGTTCACTGATCTATCTCTGGATTCTTCAGGTAGGACATTTCCTCTTTTTTGGGTGAGTCACCTTTGGTGATGCACTGTGAATCATCTTCTAGACTGCTCACCCTGGTCTGGGCAGGTCATGCAATCACTTCTCTACTTTATACTTTCCTTAGCCAAAAGATAATAACCTTCTTTGCTTTCTAATGTTCATAGTTAAATTGCCCTGTGTTGGTAATATTATCCATTGGCTGAGCCATTATATTCTCATTTTAGGAATCTGATCTGCCATTTCTGTCCTGGTAGAGACTCATTGGCTATGAGCTATAGGGCTGGATGGATATAATAGTATCCGCTGAGTGAGACTGTCCCATATTTGCATTTAGGCACTCTCTCTTGAGAGCAAAAGCATGTCTGCATTATGAATAAACATGGGGACCTGAAGAGATACACTTTCTCAGTCAAATTAACCTAATCTGGCAGAATAAAATTTTGTGTCTAGACCAGCCTTCTACAACCCAGTGCCCTTCAGATGTGTTGGACTACAACTCCCAACATCTCAGCATATCCATCCAGTGCATGACACTTAGTTAGTGAAAGTGGACACCCCACTTTTGGGAAGGCTGACAGGTAACTTGCATGCATGCTATTCAGTCTGCTCCCCAAGTTGTACCTGTTTTCCCTTCTTCTGATTCTTTATCCTTAAAATGGACTTGGACTAGACAGCCTGTCCAGTAGATCACTTGCCTTCAATAACGTAGGACACTTTAACCTTGTGCAGCATCCAATTGCTCATTCACAGGGGCCATCCCATGTGTCTCTAGAAAGCCACATGCAAAACACAAGGACAGGTGCAGGGACTTGTCAACCTGAGTAGGAAGTCACATAATGCTGTCATAACACAGTCAGACCTGGCAGCTAGTGTAGAGGAATGTTGTATTGGAGTAGGAGATCCTGGTTTAAATAAATCGTGAATCTCAGTTGGTACAGCCATTCTCTCACACACTGACCTACCTCACAGGGTTATGGCTATAAGGCTATGGTTATATACTTGAGCATCCATGGATTTTGATATCCACAGGGGGTCCTAGAACCAAACCTCAGTGGATACCAAGGGCCCACGGTATACTTTTTTCCTTGATCTTATTGGAGAGAAGGTGAGATAAAAATGGGACAAATCAATTAATAAATTGATATTCTATTTTAAATCCAGTGAACTTTACTGGCCATCACCATATCTTTGTACTATTGAGAGCCACAGGCTAACTATGCCCCGTGTGAGGTTCTTCCATTTATTTGTTTAAAATATCCTGCCAGCCCAGTTAGGGATGGCCCCAAAGCTCAAATGCAGTAACCGTGTGTAACCTTGTAGGAGAGTTGCTCCCATTGTCTTTCCTCCCCATTATTTTCATTGCCCTTTTCAGTACCTTTTTCTGTTCAAGCAATATTCTTATTTATTTAGTTGAGATTTAGAAACCAGAACTGTGTTTGTGTTTGTCCAAAATAATAAATGTCTGTTTACCATAGCTGGGCCTTGGTTTTATTCAAGAAGCAGGTTAAAATAAAGTGGATTACACATGGATTTGCTGGGCAGCACTGAAAACCCTTTCCCGTGAAGGTTTTATCTTTTATACCATTGTATATGCAGGGGGCAAGATGTCAAAAGACTTATAGTTTCTCAGAGATCAACTCAATTGCAGTTTGCTGAGCATAAAGAAAGACTTTTAAAAACATCAACAGACACATTTTAATAACTGATTTTAGGTCATTGTGCTATATTATTCTTTTGTTAACCACCCTCGAGTCGATGTATATTGATCACTTCCAATCTGTTGGCCATTGTTTTGTTTTCCATATTATTATTTTATATATGTATGTATGTATATATATATATATATATATATATATATATATATTATTTCTTTTATTCTACTGATGGTTTTACTTTGACTCCAAATACTTCATTATGCTTTCCTCTCACTGCTCCTCTGCTGGTTTTATTAAATGTTGTCTTTATCACTGTCATCCATGTTGTGTTTCTGGTTTTCAATCTACCTATATTATCTGCAAAGCAGTGCAGAAACTTCAGCTAGCAAACCCCATTTACAGGGCAAGCTAAGAGTGAAATAAATCAATAGCCAAGAGGTCTTCCCTTTGTGCCTCTCCATCCTCCGTTGATTCCTTCGGTCATGAGGGGCTTCTTCATTTGATACTGCTTTCCCCTCATAAGTGGAATAAATGTTTCTGTCATTGCAAGCAAGACACACAATCTGCTGTGTTCCTCAGAATGTCACAAGGGAAAGCTTCTTAGTTCTGTCACAAGGGGCGGAAGCCTGGCCTTTTACCGGAAAGTCTTAATAATCCTGTACTTTAGGTGACAGTACTGGGCTTCCTGTTTCCTCTGCTGCCTAGTTACAGCCTTCTAAATAAGGCTAATGCAGGCTCCAGCGGTAATCCTGCAGCTCATGTTGGCTCTCTACCTACATTTTCCCCTTCCCTGCTGCTATAAGTAGGGTTAGCTTTATTGACAAAGAAATAATCAAGACTAAGGGGTTAGTCACACTGTAAAAATAATCCAGGATGAATCCATGTTAAAGCTCCGTTGTTCACATGCATCCCGAATGTACCCAATTAAGTTGAGGGGGGCTGCCAAAAAACCCACTTGGGGCTGTACAGACAGCCCCTAAGGTGTGGCGTCCAGCCTTCCCTTTCCTTGTCAGATCGGGGCCGCAACAACCGCGCACCATGGCCCTGATCCAGCACTTTGCCGCTCTAAAAAGCTGGCAAATTCTGCTCCTTTTAGGCATGGCAAAAAGCTGCCCTTGCCACTGCCACCGCGGCTTTTCCATGCTCCTTTGGTGCAGCGTGTCTGAACGCTGCACCAAGGGAGCACCCTGATGGGATGCACAGCGTGACGGCCGCATCGGGGTGGAGTTGGGTGGAATCGGGGCAGCCAGTGTGCAATCGCCATGCCCCGACTCAACCCCCAGCCCGGATAATTGATAATTGTTACTACCAGTGTATAGCACCATACATAAGAAATCAAATTGTCATTCTTTAAATTTGAATAAATTTTTCAATTAAATAACCAATAAACAGTAACAGTTAGAAACATTGGAAACCGTCTCATTTTTAATGGAGATAGGAGATGTAATATAAGCCATTAAGGCTTATATCCATTTGTTGTTGTTGTTCATGTTTATGTCAAAGTCTATGTATGTAAGTTTTTATTTTGAACTATTAATAAATATATTTAATACAAAAAGAAACACCAAACCCCTTAAATTAACCTCCACAGGGTACTTTATCGACAGTTACAACAGATGTATATGTTTTCCCCCTATACTAATGTCGAAATACGACAAATGATAAATGTCTTCCTCAGTGGCAGCAAGTAGGAATAAATTAGCTGACAACAGGATAAAAGATTTGTCATGTTAGAAATGAATTAAACCACGTTGTGTTTCATTTATGTCTCTTACTGAAGAACCAAAATGAGGAACACTTTAGTTCTGAATAGGGATAAATCAAAATAGGTAAGACAGTTGCAGAGGGAAATGTGGGAAATAGCTCACTTCACAGATGAAGATGTCCAAGATATCTATTTGTTTGAAAACTTCAATATTAATTTTATTCACTCATTAAGCATCACCATGCCTTAGATCTATAGCAAAACCTTCTTTAGGGTGGCAAAGAGAAGCAGGTGGGTGGTGTAGAAAAATCATCGGATGAGCTTGTGCTGTAATTAATAATAGGTGAATAAAGTGGAGATGTCACTTTTACAAAATGATCAGCCATGATGATTTATGGACTGGCTTGGAATCAAAATGTGTTGGCTGTAGTATGAGAGCAACGTTGCATTTCTCTGTCGGATTGTGAGTATAGCCTCATCAGTCTGTACTAATTAAACCATGCTTAATTATGTTAAAAAGTTGGCTGGAACAAGACATGACAACCTCCACTGATTTAGAATAGAGATCAGAGTCGGTGAGGTGTGATGCTTAGCATTTTAGACTTGGAGATCCAGGTTTAAGTTTCCTCTGAAACTCAGTGAGTCACCTTCGGCCAGGAACTCTGACTTTTAGGACTTTGTCACACGAGGCTAGAAAGTGGAATTTTAACCAAATAAAAATGTTTTCGGCTGGTATTTCTCATGCGACATCATGTCTGTCCTGCTGCAGCCTTGTGAATGCAATTTGTAATAAAGAAATGCAATTTGTTCCATCAAGATCAAGTAGATAGAACGTATTGTAAAGAACAAAAAAATAACTTTCTGGCCTTGCAGCACACATTTTGGTGCAAATATTTAAGCCACAAATAGTGTTCAGTTCAGCAAGTAGTGCATCATGTCATGCCACAAGTCGACTTCAAAGAAGGTCATGAAATGCAGCTGTTAATAAAATGCTGTAATATATAAAAAGCCGCATGTTAAATCCATAAAATATATAGTGGTTTATTTGGATGATTTTAAAGTGATTCCACTGTGGAATTTATCTCAGCTGGGACAAACATCCAGTGAGTCTTCATATTTGAAAGTCTTCTTCCTGGGCATTTGTTACTGTTCTGCACCTTTTCACTGATGGGCAAAACCCATCAATAGGCTCTCAATCTCATTACAATTACATTTCTAGGTCCCTTCCACCACAGCTCCACTTCTCAGGCAGTCATATGTTGTAAGTGGGCATGATCCTGATCCTTTCCCCCCCTCCACATCACAGTGATCATGGCTGCCAGTACCTTCCCGAAGCCAGCTGCTGCATGCACTTTCACATATCAGATGGTTTCAGGAAGGTGCTGCTAGCTGGGATCGCCTCACTGCCTCCATAAGTGCAGAGCTGCTGTGTAAATGTTCACACAGGTGCACACAGCAACACTGAGCTTCATGAATGGGGAGCAAGTGTGGCCCCAGCTGCCAACGCCTTCCTGATGCTGGCTGCTGTGTGCACATACAAACAGTTGCTAACTGCAGAAGGCAATTGGCTGCGGCAACTCCTTGTCCTCCCCACTTCCTCCTGGAAGGCAGTGTTTGGGCAGTGCAAAACAACCTCACAACCATGGATTGGCAAGGTATGATTGTGGGGGAAAGGGTGATAAGAAACAATACAAAGCTAGTTTGCTTCTGTTCTTAAACTAGCATGGTTGTGACTCTGGAGAGCAGGGTTCAAATCCTGATTTGGCCATGTAAAACCACTGGGTGACCTTGGGCAAGTCACATTCTCTCAGCCTCAGAAGATGACAACGGCAAACCCCCTCTGAAGAAACTTGCCAAGAAAACCCCATGATAGGTTCACCTTAGGGTCGCCATAAGTCAGAAACAACTTGAAGGCACACAACAACAATATTGTGGCGGGGCAGCAGGCTGTCGTGACAATGCCCTTAGTGTGAGCTACTACGCAGGGGTTGTTTGTTTATTCATTTAAGATCTTTCTATATCTCTTCCCAGCCCACAATGGCTCCTGAGGTAATGAATAAAGAAGAAGAAGAAGAAGAAGAAGAAGAAGAAGAAGAAGAAGAAGAAGAAGAAGAAGAAGAAGAAACAATACAAAGCTTTGCAAAGCAATCCTAAAATACAGCTTTAAAACAAAGCAATTTCAGACATCAAAATCATGCAGAACTGCACAGGCTGGGCTGCTCAGCAGTAATGCAGAATGGAGCCAACCTAACTTCCTTGGATAGGAGGTTCTCCAGTTGTTCTGAGGATTGTTCTGCAGATCAAACAGGAGGAGGAAGAGGGGATTAGAGGAAATATGAGATATTAATGTAAGTAAGACACAAATAAAATAGACATAATTCAGGAGGTAACAGTCTGAGCTGCTTCCTTCCTGGCCTGCTTATAGGTCCAGGGCAAGACATCTTTCCCCCTTAAGCAAATACCAAAACGGCATCACTTCATGTCAGGTGCGGAGACTGCCTGCCCTCCAATATTCCACAGACAAAAACCAGGGGACATGTGGCCAAGCGACATCTGAGTGGAGTCAAGATAGCAAAAGCTATCAGTGAGGAAGAACCCACAAGCTAGGAGAGGCTGCAGCAGTTTGCTTTTGCCTGAGCCGAATGAGAAGGACAAGAGTCTGCCCCCTTGTTCCCCTCTCTCATCGGATGGATCCAAAATTGGTTTTCAAGGGACAATGAAACAAGTGAGAAGGCAACTAGAACAGTGTTGGCAGAGTGCATTTGATGTAACACAGGCTAAAGTTGATCAGAGATCTGTTGTTGTTGTGTGCTTTCAAGTCATTTCCAACTTATAGTAACCCTAAGGTGAACCTATCTTGGGGTATTTTTCTTGGCAAGGTTTGTTCAGAGATGGTTTGCCATTGCCATCCTCTGAAGCTGAGAGCATGTGACTTGCCCTATGTCACCCAGTGGGTTACACGGTCCATCTGGGAATCAAACCCTGGTCTCCAGAGTTGCTGTCTAATAACACTCAAACCACTACACTACGCCAGGTCTCCTTACTCTGGGGCAATACAGACAGCAAAGGCAAATTTCTTCTCTGCCTCTTTTGCATCTGCAGAAAGCCAACCAGGAGATATATCCGAAAAGGGGAAAAAACAAAGATAATAATAATAATGATGAGTGAATATCTATCTATATAGTGGGTTTTTGTTTTTGAAACGAAGATGTCAATGAATGTCAAAAATGAAGAAGTTGAAATGTTGTAAAGATGGATAAGATGGGGTGTCAATGCATTCCGTATAAATGAGGCAAATATTTGTGTTTTGTTTTTTCTCTTTGGAAGTTTGTTTATTATTGATGTGAAGCATCAAGTAAAATGAGTGTTTAATGTTAGTAGATTGTTTTGTATGTTTGTAGGTATTGTATGTGTGTTATATGTAATGTATATTATGTATTATGTATATTGTGTATAAATGTATATTTGTTTGTCTTTTTATAAATAATTTTTTTTAAAAAAAAGCCAACCAGGAGAGTGGTCGGGGTCTTTTACACAAAGGCCCAAGAGAGGAAAATCTAGACCACTGCAAACACATTCCCTGGCACTTTGCAGAGAAAATAGTTGAGATCTGCTCTGACGTGGATGCTATGATTGATCCAAATCCAATGGATGTAACTCTGGCCTCTGCTTGTCCAGTAACAATGGATACTTTTCAGTTTGTTCAACCTGAGGATATGGACAGGATTCTTGGAGAGATGAGAGCAACCACATGTATTCTAGATGCTTGCTTTTCCTGGCTGGTTAAAAAAGCTAGAGAGGGACTGGCTCAGTGGGCAGAGGAAGTGGTTAATGCCTCGCTAAAATTTTATTTCAGCTTTCTCAACCATCCAGTGTCACACCCACACATAGTGATGGACACTAGGATAATATTACTGTTATAATAATAATAATAATAATAATAATAAAATTTATTTATATCCCGCTTATTGACAGACAATCCAAGCGGCTTACAATAAAACCCGTATATCATATTACAAGAAAAAAGAACCAACCCACCCCCTTAAAACAGTATTAAATGATTCATAGTTAAAAAAGCAATAAGATAAAATTAACATAACAATAAAAACATATAACATTAAACATTAAAAACAAATTACAATATCCGCATCGACCTCTGCTGCGTTCCTCATCCATCAGCAACCGATGGGGCCACGAGAGGAACGCAGGAGTCGAGGGACCCAAGGCCGGGGTGTTTAGTCCGGAAAGGTCTGCTGGAAAAGATCCGTCTTGACAGCTGTATAGTGTTCAGTTGTATAGCTTTGCACTTTACAGGACCCGGAATACTACCCCATTAAATAAGCACATATCAAAAACACAGCTTAAAATTAGGCAAGATTGACTTCCTTGAGCAGCCACCTGCCTCCTGTTCAGAAAGTTTTCTGGGGTCTCCTTGGCTCTCTCTCTCCCTGTTTTCAGTGGTTAAATGCTGGCCTGTGAAAAGTCTGAGACAATATTTTGGAAAGGATCACCTGCCATTTGCAAACGGACACCACTAGAGGGTGCGCCAAGCCTTTTAAAATTTATTTGGACTCCTGTGCACCAGAACTGGAACTGTTTTAACAGCAGGGATAAACAGTGATGTCAGTGGAGAATGATGAGGAATGGGTGCATACTGAGAGGTGTGTGTGTGCGCAAGTGTGTACTTGTGTAAGAGTGAATATATGTATGCATATGCAGTCGGCCCTCTGTATCCATGGATTTTTTTATTCATGGATTCAAGCATCCACGGCTTGAAAATATTCAAAGATAATATATATTCCAAAAAGCAAACCTTGATTTTGCCATTTAATATAAGGGGTACCATTTTACTGTGCCATTGTATTTAATGGAGCTTGAGCATCTATGGATTTTGGCATCCATGGGGGGAGGGGGGGCTGGAACCAAACTCCAGCATCTGGTTACAAGTGAATACAGGTTAGAAATTACAAATGGTTACAAATGAATACAGGACCTACTATATTCATTTGTAACCCTTTTGACTGGAGTTGGGTAGGTGCATGGGAAACAACCCTTGCAGAGAAAAATTATGTGGATACCGTGGGCTGCTAAAAAGAGAAATCAATTGGTCTTTTCGCATGTCAAGCCTGAACTCTCCCCAAGATGACTAAACTGAGGCTGTTGTACTTTGGCCATATTGTGAGAAGACATGGCTCACTGGAAAAGACAATAATGCTTAGCAAAGCAAAAGGCAGTAGGGAAAAGAGAAAAATTACATTCCAGGTGGATAGATTCACAGAATCATAGAATCATAGAGTTGGAAGAGACCACAAGGGCCATCCAGTCCAACCCCCTGCCATGCAGGAACTCCCAATCAAAGCAATGAAAGAATGAAAGAAGCCATGGCCCTGAGTCTGCAAGACCTAATAGGATGACTTGGAAGTCTCTCATTCATACATCAAAGACAACAGTTAACAATAAATGTGGACGTGCAGAAGTTACTTTTTGGATGAAATCGTCCCTCAGACAACATGGTCTGATCTGTGTACAAAAAGTAATGTTTGGTCCTGAAAAGCCCCCCAACGTTTCATAGTATACCAGTTAGATGGATAAGGTGACAAGAGGCAGCCTTGCCTGACCCTATTTCTCTGTATTTTGGCCTGTTGGTAACCTCTTGTCTGGAATACACATCTGGACATGTGTGGCCATGCAACACCAGAGTGTGGCCAAAAAGGCAAAAGTTGTTGATGAGAATGGACACACACAAGTTAGAAGAGGCTGCAACAGTTTGCTTTTGCCTGAGCCTACTGGGAAGGGCAAGATGCAACCTCTTCTCCTCCGCCCACGGAATTGATTGAACAAATCAATTACAAATTATGAATTAAGTACAGTCAGCCCTCCATATCCACGGATTTTCTTAATCTAAGCATTTAAGCATCCAAGGCTTAAAAATATTAAAAGTACAGTTGTCCCTCCCCATTTGTGGACTTGGAGTCCGTGGGCTCTCTCTTCACAGGAGGGACAAGTGGAGAGGGATATAATGTCAGTGCCCCCCATGCCATTATTTTCAATGGAGCTCAAATATTCGCAAGCTGCCATTTTTATGGGGGAGGGGGTCTGTAACGGATCCCCCGCAAATTGAGGAGGGGGCTACTGTACATATAAATTCCAAAAAGCAAACCTTGATTTTTGCCATTTTATAGAAGGGGCACCATTTCACTATACTACTGTATATAATGGGACTTGAGCATCCACGGCTTTTGGTATCCACAGGGGATCCTGGAACCAAACCCCAGTGGATACCAAGGGCCCACTATACAAACAGCTTTTGCACATTGAACTCACTTTGCAGCAACTGAAGTAAAGTGAGGACCAAGGGGAACATTTGGGAAAGGAGAAAGAAAGTGGAACATTTTAAAAGCAGGAGGAAAAGCAGGAGGGCAGAGGATTGTCCCATAACTGTGGTTGCTCTTCTCAGCCCACCATGCCTTATTTTAGGGAGGGTTAATTTTAGACCGATTTTGGTAAATTGGCTGGATTTTATGATGTTTTCTGTTTTAATCAAGGGTTAGGGAATTATGTTTAATTCATGTCATTGTGACATTATCTCTCATTTATTCATTTATTCATTTCATTTATTTATTTTATTCATTCATAAATGCATTCATTTAATTGTGTAATCCCGCCTCGATCTGCAGGGAGAGGCGGGAAATATAAATAACAATTATTATTATTATTCTCTGGCTTTTCTTCGCAAACGAAGATTCAGGAAGGACTCATCCCACACTTTTTGCAAGCGCGCTGATGACTAAAAAGGCCAATCCAAGATAAACAAGTCCGGTTGCAGAAAGCACAGCAGAAGATCTCCTTGGGTGATGTTTCCGGGTTGTGATTCTTTCTGCGTTGTCGTTTCTCTTCAAGACTTGTTCGGCGTGACTTCTCAAATAAGGCTGCAGCATTGTGGATAGTGCGTCTCCACTATTATTATTATTATTATTATTATTATTATTATTATTATTATTATTATATTTTATGATTGTTATCCACCTCGATCCTTTGGGGAGAGAAAGACTAATAATAATAATAATAATAATAATAATAATAATAATAGTAATAGTAATAATCGGGTATGTCCCTGCCAAATCTGGACAGTTGGAGGGCATGAAAAAAGCCGCTTTCCCCATTGTCTCTTGAAAACAGAGATTTTTGCAACCCAGCTATTCCTCCTTTCCATGAAAGGCAATGCTTTGGCCCTTTCTGCCAGATGAGTCACACTCTTCTCCTGGCAGCGACTGACCGAAGTGTCTTCTCTGACCATTGTTCTGGGATCCATTCTTCAGGAGAACAATGGACCAGTTTGTGATAACTGGAACTCATTGTGCAGGAGCAGCCTCTCTTGCTACTTGGCCAGAGAAGCTGGAAAGCCAGGTCCAAGCTGCCAGAGTGGCTTTAGCCAAAAAGCAAGCTATGACAACAACGCCTTTGGACAATTCGGCCATAGCTTGTTAAAATCTGGAATGTTTTTAACTGCAGAAAAAATGAAGACAGCCAAGCAATCCCATGTGCTCAGTTAGAAAGGGGGACAGTTGATTTTTCAATTCTTCAGACCTTATTTGTCCCTTTATTGCAAGAGTGAGCAATGCCCCATAAGGAAAAATTGCAATGTTTGGGTTTGGGTTTTTTTTTTTAGTCTGCGACCGAATTGCAGAAATAATCCAAGTTGACACCTTTTTAACTGCCATGGCTCAATGCTATGGAAGTCTGGGAATTGTAGTTTGTTGTAGCACCAGAGCGTTGACACAGAAGGGGAAATGTCTCACAAAACTACAGTTCCCAGAATTCCATAGCATTGAGCCAGGGCAGTTAAAGTAGCGTCATCCTGGATTATTTCTGTAGTGTGGATACAGGCTTTGTTTAGAAAAACGTCAGCTGTGTAAGGACATGATAACAGTTTATAAAATTACTTATGATTAGGAGAAAGTTGATAGGGAAGAGATTTACTCCCTCTTTTGTAATACTAGAACTGGAGTCATCAGGCCAGTTAAAACAGTGTCAAACTGGATTATTTCTGCAGGATTGGACCTTTGTCAGAGCTTGGGCAGTTACTTTTTATATAGTATTTTGTTACGTCACATCTAAGAGCACAGTACTTAAAAGCAATTCATTTACGTTACATTTTACCATTACGCATTTTGATTTTTTTAAAAAAAGAAAAGACTTTTCACTGCTCCTTACTTTTCCATTATTTGAGGATTAAAAAAAAATAGAAATAAATAGGATTAAGAAGAGGAGGACACGAATCTTGAAAGATTCCGGTCAAAATGGCCCCCAAATGCCCTTTAAAAGGTAACTAGACATCGTGATTTGTTGCACCATTGGAGTATCATCATTACACCTTATGATGCTGCATTTCAAATAATTCCCTTATTGATAATGAAAGCAACTTGGCACAAGTAACTACATGACTGGCAAGTAACTGCATTACTGGCGACTGTGTTGCTGCTCTCCCCTTTGGTAGGGTTCATGTGGGCAATGACGCATGGGTCTATAATAATAATAATAATAATAATAATAATAATGTCCCTTCCTGGGGGGGCTACGCTCATGTGGTAAATGCCTTGGCTTAAATGGGATTTGGTTGCATGGAAATGGTTCAGTAGCTTTTGGATTGCAGGGGACCCAGTAGGATGGATGGTGAAAGTACAGCCTTATCTCTCTGTTGTTCAGTTCCACTGAAGTATTTCCTCAGATTTACATTTTTTAAGCAGCCCAGTCTCATTAAAAGATGCAATTTCCGGCATTCTTGATACCATCTCGAGGATTAGACAGAAGCCTGGAATGAAGATTGCCCTCCTCTCATCAAACAGCTTGTGGCTTTGTGTGATATATATATATATATATATATATATATATATATTCTTTCATCCTGTGTGTAATTCTTTTGAGACTTTGTTTTCCACCATAATCCCCCATCCTACCCCCACCCTGTTACCAACTGTGTTTCTGACTCAAAATACCTGCTGCATCTGCACTGCGGAAATGATGCATTTTGATACCGCTTTAACTGTGATGGCTCGACGCTATGGAATGCTGGGATTTGTAGTTTTGTGAAATAATTAGCCCACTCTGTCAGAGAAAGCTCTGGTGCCACAACCAAGTACAAATCCCAGGATTCCCTAGCACTGACCCTGGCAGTTAAAGCAATGTCAAACTGCTCAATTTCTGCAGTCCAGATGCAGCCCCTGTTCAGTACGTATGAGAAGATGAACCAGATTTATGATCCTAAAACTTTTGGGATTTGTGTTTATGGTCATTAATAACCAAATGTGACCTCAAAACCATATTTTTTTCAGCCAGGCAGTGCCCCAACCAAAGAGTTTCTGAGGCACTGCAGATTTTCGGTACTAAAAAAGGATGTTTGCATCACTCTCTTAATAGTCATGGAGGGCACTGAGAAAACTAGTTGTAGCAGGGGATACTTTTGTGAGATACTTCTTCTCTGTCAGAGAGCTCTGGTGTCACATTGAACTACAAATCCCAGGATTCCATAGCAGTGATCTATTGTAGTTAATGCGGTGTCAGCCTAGTTTATTTCTACAGTGCAGATACACCCTTGAAACACCAGGAGTCAAGGATCCAATTTTACTTAAGGAAAGTAAAGTTGAACCAAGTATCCAGCTTTACTTACAGAAAGTAAAGTTGATTCAAGGATCTAGCTTTAGTAAAGTTGAATCAAGGATCCAGCTTTACTTAGGGAAAGAAATGTATTTCTGTCTCCCACTCTGGAAGATCAGGATCTGAAGAGAATGGGAGTCCTGATCTCATGTACGAATATAATTTGTCAAAGTTGCCAAGTTGCGTGTTGCAAAGGGGATGTGCTGGAAAAATCCCATCAAGCTAACAAACTCGATAGAAGGTTTGATTATAACCCAGGCATCAGCTGCCCATATTAGGTGAACAACTATGCCCCAATCTTTGCTACATAACCCATTTTCCAGCCCCTTAGCCTCCTGAGGAATGAGATATATCATGTAATATAACCTTCACAGTGTCTTCTTGTTCTTGAGGAGGAAGACCAAGGCAACACAAAAGCATTTTGCTAGGTTAGCCCATGTGACGCCATGTTAGTTTCCCCTTCATTATGCTGGCTAGAAATGATGGGAATTGTAGTTCAATAATAACTGGAGCCCTGCACAATACCCATTTCTGATCTAGGTCCCAGACCAAAAGCAAAAAGCCTCAGAGTTCATTGGGAACTCAGCCAGGTCTTGCAACATCCAGCCTGTCCTGAACCTTCTGGGCTCCTCCAACTGGTCTAGGCATGATACATATTGCCAAAAAAAGAAGGCAGAGGATTGCATAAACTTGGATATACCAATTCATAGGCCCAAAAGCTAATTTAACAACAAGTACTATACTTTAAATAGAAATACAATCCAAGTCATTACTGCTTAGATTTACTGTGGATCCCAGCCTTTGGTCCTCCATTTTATTTGGACTTCAGATCCCAGAAGCCCCAGTCAACTTGGCCAACAATCAGAAATTATGAGAACTGAAGTCCAAAATATCTGGAGGACCAAAGGCTGGCCACGATTGGCATTGACAACCGAGCAGATCTTCTGCCCAAGCATTTACTGTTCAACACCCTGAACAGCACCAAGAAACTCAATCCAGCAATCCTTTTGATCTCCCTGAGTCCACTTTAACTGCCCTGGCTCAGTGCTAGGGAATCATGGGAATTGTATTTTTTTCTGCAACATCGAGCCTTCTCTGACAGAGAGCTCTGGTGCCACAATAAAATACAGTTCCCATGATTCCCTAGCACTGAGTCAGGGCAGTTAAAGTAGACTCAATTTGCACTATTTCTGGCAGTCTGCAAAGGCCTTTAGTGTCTCTCTGGGGCATTGTGGGAAATGAAAGGGCATAGTGGTTAGATGCATCCCCCCAGCAGAAGTTACTGTCAAAGGAAGAGATCCAAATACTGCTAGTGAAGATACAAATGATAGACTCCTAGTATGGTATCTGTCTATTTCAAGATACAATTTTCTTCAGACATTACATGTATATACAAAGGCTTGTATATAAAATGACTTAGAAATACTAAAGTGCAATAACATCCCAAATCCACAAAATAGTGATACTTTTAGGCAGGGGCTAACCAAAATGCTTACCTCCTCAGATAAAGGCTCAAATCTATCAAAACCTGTGCTACCTACTATCTTTCACTTTGTCTCAAGAGTGCTGCAAGATCCCTTTGCACACTGTATTTCACATGGCTGCTTTGAATCTCAATAGAGAATCTGGATCAGAACATTTCCCCACTGGCCATGCTGCCTGGAGGATTCTGGGAGGCGTGGGACCGAAATAAGTAACTTCTCCAAGCTCTGGGTGCACTATTTGTTGTTGTGCGCCTTCAAGTCATTTATTATTTATTATGGCCACCCTAAGGCCACCTTATCATGGGGTTTTCTTGGCAAGTTTCTTCCAAGGAGGTTTGCCCTTTCCTTCCCCTGAGGCTGAGAGAGTGTGACTTGCCCAAGGTCACCCAGTGGGTGTCATGGCCAAGCTGGGATTGGGCACTCTATGCTTTTAATAAATAAATGCTTTAAAGCTTTTAGGCTGCACAAGTGTGGATCCCTGCCTTGCCTGTCTCTCCCTTCATCTCTCCGCAGCTAAATCTTATCAAGGCTGCTTCGCTCACAGCCCTTGTGTCCAATTCCAGTGTGACTGATCCTGCCCTTTGAGCTTCTGATGCTGTTCTCCTATCCATCCGCTGCTGGCAATTTGCTCGGTGGTGGCTGTAATGAGCCTTCTCATTCTCTTCCCTTGGCCACAAAGAAGCTTCTTAATCTTTCTTCCTTCCTTCCGCCTGCCTTTTCCAGGCACTTTGGTTCAGGGAAGACTGATGCATGCTCAGTCTGCTGCCGCGCCAGACTGTAAAGCTTCCTCCAGCTTCTTACGGGCAGTTGCAAGATTGGAGTGCATTGGTGAAAAGCTTAAAAAGAGGGCAAAGTGACCCAACATCCTCCTTTTCCAGGACATGCCCTTCATTCCAACCTTGTCTCTGGGTTTGTTTGTGTTTGGGTGCCTTCAAGTCATTTCCAACTTATGGCGACCTATCATGGGGTTTTCTTGGCGGGTCTTTTCAGAGAAGGGTTGCCGTGGCCCTCCTCTGAGGCTGAGAGTGTGTGACTTGACCAAGGTCGCCCAGTGGGTTTACATGGCCAAGCTGGGATTCGAACCCTGGTCTCCAGAGTTATAGTCCGACGCTCTAACCACTACGCCATGCTGGCTCTACCCACATGTGCATCGCACAATAGATTAGCATTGTGTCTGGGAGGAATTCCAAAATGTCTTCCATTTTGAGCATGACTAAGAAGCCCATAACACCACATTTGCTGTTCCCTTTCAAGCAAATTGTCTACTTGGCAGCCTTTCCTCACTGCAAAGGTAGGCTGGATCCCTCTAAAGTTCCTTTTTCCCAGGAGTTTCAGCAGACAAGACTTGCCCCCAGAATTCAGGGAGCATCTGTTTTTTGGAGGGGAAAAGAACAGCGGCAATGTGCTGCTTGGACTGGATGTCCCTTGGGGTCTCTTCCAACTCTTCTATGATTCTAATAGAGAAATTGCTAGCAGTTCAAGAGGAACAGCATGGGGGCTGTTGCTGCTCCCCAGAAGTTGCTGCCTGAGGTGGTCACCTCACTCTGCCTAATGGTAGGGCTGGCGTTGCAAAGAGCTGTGAGACAGACGAGTACAACACATTTGTTGAGAGCGACAGCTCATGTCAGAGTTGCTGTGCACTGATGGTGAGGACAGTACATTTATTGTTAACAGACTGGAGACTTCAAACAGGAGCAAGCAAAGCAGCCGAGGAATCCTTTCCCCGATCTTGAGGATTACAGGTATACAAATGCCTTGGCACAGGTGTCCTTAAATTTGCAAAGTAACGTCCCTTTCTCTCCTTTGGTTACATATCATGATTTATTTTATTTAAAGGGGATGAGCCTAGAAGATGCCATAGGCTCGTGTCCTGTTTGGGGGAATGGTTCACTACACCCTTTCATCTGTAACGCTCGTACATAGCTTCTGAATTCTCTGTAGAGGTGATCTTTACAAACGTGAGAATATTTGGCGTTTTGACCAGCAGAGTACAGCTAGTACTCTGAGTTTATGACCATTAAAAAAAAAATAACTCCTCTGCATGCTTGTAGTAAGGTAAAACACACACACACCTTATTTTTTATTGTTTCGGGAAATCCATTAAAAAGAGGACAGGAGAAAAGAGCCCATATTTGGTTACAGGGGTTCTTAATTCTGGCTTCCACATGGGCAAGACTGCTCAGGCCGACATTTTACAGAGATTCCACATACTGCCTGCCTTTCTTTAGTGGGAGTGGGAAGAGCAATTCAGACATGAGAGATGATCGCGCAAGGCTTTAAAATGGCTATTAAAGCTACAGAATAGCACCTTTGGCAATACCTATGGCACAATGCCATCTCTGTCTCGTCACTGCCTTGCTATCAAGCGTTGTTGTTGTCATGTGCCTTCAAGTCGTTCCCAACTAGGAATCTGGAGACCAGGGTTCAATTCCCTGCTTGGCCATGGAAACCCACTGGGTGACCTTGGGCAAGTCATATGCTCTCAGCCTCAGAGGAAGGCAAAAGCAAACCTTCTCTGAGAAATTTGGCCGAGAAAACTCCATGATAGGTTCATCTTAGGGTCTCCATGACGTGAAGGCACTCAACTACTACTACCACTACCACCTTGGTGTGGGGAGGTGGAGTGTGTGATATTATAACTGTGTGAATTCACTAAGCTTTGAGTATCTCATCCAGATAGGACTGCCAGGTTAGTGGCATCCCATTCCATGAATTTGACAGTCAAAACCTGAGACTGGGGAGTAGAGAGAGGAACCCTGTGGGGTATGTACATAAACATGGACCTAGGGGCTCGATGTGTTCTATGGGGTGCATTTTCTCCATCCTTGATTTATGCAGTCGGAAGGAAGACGGCATTTGTGGTGAATTCAGCCAGTTAAAACCTGTTGTTTTTATTTACTTACTTATTTCACACACACACACACACACACACACACACACTATATCATGCATATAAATCAATTACGGAGTGAAATGTATGCAAATGCAGAAGCTCCTGTCTGCTTAGATGTGGAATGTCTCTTCTTAGCAATACACCACCTGATCTTTGTTCGGATTGACAGGGCAGATGGTTTGCGTTGTGTCTGAGATGCAATTGAAGCTGCAATGAATACACAACCAGGTAGCTGACTCAACCTGACTCTTGGCAGATGGTTGGTCTTCGACAGTGCCAATTTCCACATGATTTTAAGACTCCAATGTCTTTAACAGCAGCATAACACACTCAGGATTTAGCATACAAAACTTTCTTCTCCAGCTTATCTCTCCCTGCTAGGACAAATGGCTTTACTGGAAGAATTTCTGTGCTAAAGGGATAGGAGCAGGGCCAGTAAAAACTGAAGCAGGGGAGTAGCAATTTTGACATTCCAGTCTGTTCTATGTATGCTTTCCTGGTAATAAGTCCCACTGAGTGCTTTAGGGCTTATCCTCAATAACAGTTTTGCATGAGTTTGCAGCAGCACTTGTAAGAAAAATCCATTGTGTTCACTGGGATAAGGATGGATGAGAAATTTTATCAGATTTTCTCCAGACCGCACGTTTTTCGAATTTGTCACTCCCAGATTTGAACACATAGCCACAAAATGCAATCTGTGGTCTAAGGTAAATGCCTTTCTAAGCTTGTGACACTGCATCATTTCCGCAGCGCAGATGCAGCCGGTATTTTGAGTCAGAAACACAGTTGGTAACAGGGTGAGGGTAGGATGGGGGACTATGGTGGAAAACAAAGTCTCAAAAGAATTACACACAATTTGTCACTCCCAGATTTGAACACCTAGCCACAAAATCTGTGGTCTAAAATAAATGCCCTTCCAAGCTTGTGATGTGATTTATGCAAAACAGGAATGGCCTAAATCCAATTTAATGTTACATGAGTGAATGCAGTTGTTCTGGATTACACCTTTGCATGAGCAATTGGGCCAAGCAGTTGTGGAAGAGGTTGTGAAACTGTGTTTTTTCTTCAAAGGGTTGATGAAGCATTTGTGCAAAAAGTTGCAGAACTGATTGTGCAAGGCACGGCAAAAGTGATTGCACAATTTCCTGCATAAATACTTTGTACAAACAGTGTTGGCTATTACCCTTGTCTAACCAATAGTGCACGATAGTTAATTTAAAAAAAAACTGCATTATTTTCTTTCTAAATGGTTATGGAGAAAGCTTGCTAATTTGACACAGGCTGCAAATTTGCAACCCCAAAATGTACAGAAGCGGTCATCTTTACACTTGCATTGTGTGAAAATTCTAGCATAATTTCTAATTTTCCATAATAATTAAAATATATTAGTTTTTAATTAACATTTTAAAATGATTTTGAATGCCTCATTTTAGGCTACCTTGTAATTATGACTAACAAGGGCTAATAAGTCATTTTCAAAACAGGTACAAATTAACTTCCCCTTCCCCTTCCTTCTCTGAAAGAAAAATTGGTGTTTAATTTATTGTGGACTTAATTTATCGAGCCCAGCAATATGTGTCCGCTATAGTCCATGAATTTTGTTAACATTTCAATCTGTGTATTGCCAAAAGAGCTGCCCAGTCTAATAGTACCGTCTGGATGAGAACTGAAATTATTTTTTTCTCTCTCTAATAGCTGTAATTTGAATCCTATTACAGTTGTTGAAAGAGACACATACCAATATGTTATATGATTTTACACACACACACACACACACATACACATGTTTTGCATTTCCACTTTGGATCTCAGATTAAGCACCATATTTTTCAAATGTTAAAGGTACAAAGACGACGAAATTGCAAGACACTGGAGAGAAGAGATCGGCCAGTAAAGTTTTAATTTTCTTCTTCTTCTTCTTCTTCTAAGCAAGCTTGTTGTTGGTTGCAGTGTGGCTACATCCCTCGACTGGTTTTTGCTCCTGCACCTACCCTGCTGGGAAGAAATGAGAACAGGTAAAGCTTGTGTGATTCCTTTTTGCTCCTGTGCCAAGAAAATCTTCACCTGTTTAATTTCTGCCTCTCAGGCTGCTGCTTCAAGAACCACAGGAGGCTGTAGACTCCATGGTGTAGCAAAGACGATGAGCTGGTGGTGAGGACTGGAGCCACATCTAAAGAAGATGTCTGTTGCTTTTTGTATGCTGCCGAAACAGGAGCTCACTCAGTGGTTTTCCACTGGATTTGCATCCATACCCATTTCTAGTGAGACTTGTAGAGTTTCTGAAGGGGAGAACCTTAGGGCAAGACTTTAAACATTTACTTTCTTTCAATCATATATTGCTTTTTAGCACCCGAGCCATGGAGACTGTAGTATACACACTGTATATTTGTATGAAGGGGAAGAAGTGAAAGGGGGAAGAGCAGGAGGAGTCCAATCTTTTTTTCCATTTGCCTAAGGGAATACATAGCAGGACAATTCTCTGTTTATAAAGCACGTTTCCCCCCCCCCTTTATTTATTTAACTTATTGAACTCGAGCTACTGAATGTACAGTTGCCCACAATCTGCCTCTCTTCATAGCTCTTTTTATGAAACAAATCTAAATATTAGTTCTTACCCTCCGACATTTCACAGAGGAGAAATGGGAAATGAATGGCCAAACAACATCAGAGTGAAGAAAAATACACACAAACTAGGAGAGGACACAGCAGTTTGCTTGTATCTGAGCTTACTGGGAAAAGCAAGATTTCCTCTCTCTTCTTCCCACTTGCTAAGTTACGTAATGAACTCAGTTTGCAGCAAATAAAGGGACCTGAGGATGATAGGGGAAAGTGGGAGGAGGAGAGAGAAACCAGGACATTTAAAAGCAGCAGAAAAGAGTTAGTCACAACTATCCCTGCCAAACTGGGAGAACTGGAAGGTATGCCAGTGGTTTATGGGTGTGGGTACATATAGGAAATGTCACCTACATCAGAATGGTAAGGGCTGAATCAGTGGGCACTTGGGGAATCTCAGGCTTGAACCCAAGCTGGTGAGAACAATGTGTAAATTTTTCCAGTAGTGTTCAAGCCCCTTGCAGATTATTGAGATGGGAAAAAGAAAACAGGGACACACCTTCAGTGCTTGCAAGACTACTGATTAGAAAATCTGTTGGTTTCTCTTTCTCCTGCATCCAGATATTTTGAACCTTTCCACCTTAAATAGGAAAGAATTTGTATGCCTGGGTAAATTCTTCAAAGTCAAACTGAAAATGAACTTCTTCCCCATCTGCAGGGGTCAAATGGAATAAGTCCTCCTGTTCTCTTCCCAACCATAGAGAGGACTCTATCATGCCTGCCTTCAATATAGGTGTCAAAGTTGAGGAACCTCTGAAAAGCAAAAGAGGTAGCAACAGGTAACAGAAACCAATGATGTAGACTCCAGTTGGTTGACTTGGGACTCAAGTCACTCTGATGACATGACTTGGACTCGACTCCGCAATAAACGATGCACTCACTTGACTCAACTCATGACTTGTATATTTTTTGTGACTGGTTTGCTGGCCTAGCTTCATCCAGAAATGTTACAAAATGGAAAACAGTGTTCCTCCTTTGAACAACACTTCCATTTAACTGTTTTTTGACTACTGGTCAAATGATGGAAGCTGTACTTGATGTTTGCCATACAGGAAGCCCCCGCTGTAGACCCCCAGCTTAAGCCCATTGCCAAACACATTTGTTGTTTCCTTCCAAGAAATATGCCCCACACTATGGAGATGAGTCTTAACTGCTGTTCCTTGGAAAAGATTTAGAAGGTTCCTGTGGTGTGGAGCAGGAATAGGCTGCTGAGTAGATCTTATTTTTCTAAAATGCAATCTTGATAAATTGCAAATGATAATTTACGTGCTAGAGGAGCAATGATCAGCAATGGGCAATATGGATGTGGAAGAGAGGTGTAAACTCACTTTCCTGTCCTGGCTTTGACCCTGTGAGTATTAACTAGAAATCAGGATGATGCGGAAATGGGAAAAAGCTGAGCTGGGTTGAGAATGGAAGTCTTCCTGTTGGGAAATTCAGTTCTTTCCTGACTGCAAGGATTTGGTAAATATCATGAGACGTGACACATCTCTTCCTCAGAAGGCACGTGCTTTTGAAAATCTAATCATTGGGAAAGATAAGAGGATCAGCATGGTGTTATTCCAATAATCCAATCTCTGTATCAGCAAGGCAAAATGTAAACCAATTCTTTAGATAAGACTTAAGCCCTGGTTTGTGTGAGTGCTCACACAGCATGGAGAATCTGGTCAAAGCCATAGCTGAAAACCAAAGCTTGGAAGAGTGCATTGTGTCCAAACTGGCTGGGGGATGCTGGGAATTGTCATCCAAGCTTTGCTGAAAACCATAGCTTCCTGCTACAGGATCTGACATGAATACATGCTAAATTTCATTCCTCTTGTAAAATACCTCAAGTGCCATTATTTTGCAAAACTGTAGCTGGGGAAAAGGAGTAGAAGGAATATATGAGTATTGTAGTATTGTCGGTGCCCTCCAACTGTCCCAGTTTGACAGAAACAATCCCAATTAATCCTCTGCCACCCCACTTTTTCAGCTGCTTTTAAAATGTCTCATTTTCTCTGTCCTCCTCCCACTTTCCTCCTTTTGTCCTCAGCTTACTCCAATTGCTGAAAACTGAGCTCAAAATGCAAAAGTAGTTTGCACTCAATTACCTTGCTGTGATGAGAGGACAGGAACAGAGAGTATGGGCCTTTGCAGATTGCCAGAAATAGTGCAAATCGAGTCCACTTTAAGGGTTAGGGTTAGTGCTAGGGAGTCATGGGAATTGTTTGTGTTTTTTTTCTTTTCTTTCTGAGACATTGAGCCTTCTCTGTCAGAGAGCTCTGGTGCCACAATAAAATACAGTTCCCATGATTCCCTAACCCTAACCCTAACCCTTAAAGTGGACTCAGTTTGCACCATTTCTAGCAGTCTGCAAAGGCCCTATCTTGCTCTTCCCAGTAGGCTCAGGCAAATTCGAACTGCTGCAGCCTCTCCTAACTTGAATTTCTCCCTCATTATTAATTTTTGCCATCTTGACCACACTTGGATGTTGTTTGGCTACATGTTCCCTAGTTTTGATCTCTAGAATGTTAGAGGGTATGTATTATGATCCAGGAGCCAGCAAGGTGCAATGGTTTGAGTGTTGGACTACAACTCTGGAGACAGGTATTTGAATCCCTGTTCAGCCATGGAAACCTACTGAGAAACCTCGGGCAAGTCACGCTCTCCCAGCCTCAGAGAAAGGCAAAGGCAAACCTCCTGAATGAATCTTGCTAAGAAACCCCTGTAAAAAGTTAGCCTTAGGGATGCCATAAATTGGGAATGACTTGAGAGTACGCAATGACAACACCGATGATGACAGCAACAATATTGTGATCCACAAATCAGCAATGTGAGGGCCCCCGAGATGTGGTTGGACTGTGACTCCCAGGAACCCTGGCCAGCACAAGAATTGCAGTCTGCCAATATCTGGAGGGCCTCATATTTCCTAGTAACATTCTGGGGCATAGCTGCCTTGCTATTTCAGAAGGTCCTCTCTGACTACCATTGGCTGCTCCAGAGAATCTCTGGTTGCCACTGACTGAACTGTTCTGAACATCCAAAAGGGCAGTCAGTCAGTAGGATGCAGGAGAACGAAGAGGAAAGAAGGAACTGGGGTGAGGAATCATATCTGCCATCTGTACCAATTTGGCAGGGACAGACATCCATCCACTTTTTCACCTGCTTCTAAAATATTCCAGTTTCCCTCTCTTCCCCACACTTATCCTTTTCTCTTCAGCTTACCATTGCTGCAAACTGAGTTCTAGCTGAAAACACGGTTTGCATTCAATATACTCAGCTGTGGAGGGAGGAGAGGGCAGAATCTTTCCCTTCCCTGTAGGCTCAGGCAAAAGCAAACTGCTGCCGCCTCTCTTTGCTTGTGTGTTCTTCCTGGTTAATAAGGTTTGTTATATTGACTCCCCCCCCCCCCCATGTTGCTCGGCCAGATGTGTCTCAGTGAAATGTTGGAGGGCAATGGCAAACTTCCTCTGGACAAACCTTGCCAAGAAAACCCTATAATAGGTTTGCCTTAGGGTCGCCATGAGTTGGAAAAGACTTGAAGGCACACAGCATACACATTTGCAAGTGGGAAGGAAAGTGGGAAAGAAGAGAGTGGAGAAGTACAGAAGGAAAAGAACTGTATCATTAAGAAAGGGGGAATTTCTTGTAGTTTTGAACTTTTTCACCTCGGTATTTCCTCCCTCCTCCCCATTTTATTGAGGCATTTGAAGTGGTTTCTCCTTACCCTTAATTGCTTGGCTTCACTAATATCATGGAGCTGTTTGCATCATGCACAGTCTGCCTCCAAGTTTGAATTAAGACATTCATACAGAGGAGGGAAAAGTGACTGCAATAAATATGCATTCCACGATTTTGCATCCAAAGCCTTGCCTGGCAGAGAGGATCCATCCAGTACAAGGAGATTTATGATGAGCTCCTAAAAGAAGATCTACTACTAAATGTACCTCCAGGTTAATCAGGGCAGATCAAATGCATTTTGCTTCTTCAAACAAAAGACAAGATGTCACCTCTTCCCATTCTGAGGGTCAAAAGCCCCTCAAATCCCAGTTGAATTGTTCATGCTGGTAAAAGGATAGCATCTTCCACTGTTTCTGAGCGCAGCAGACTAGCTTGCAAGGTTGCAAAGCAGGCTGCACAAGCAAGACACAGGGTTTTGTCCTCCACAATCTTGCTATTTCCCTGTCTGAAATGTCTAATGGTAGAACTGCCCCCTTTAGAGCAAATGGAACCAAGGTCTGGAAAGTAGGAGAAACCAATAAGTACAGTATCTGCTCTTGCACAGAATCTGGAAAAAAATCATTTGTTCCGCTAACTGTTACAGTGTTTGAAAAGTAACCAGTCACTAGTTTTCATTACCTTGATGAAAACAAGCACAGTAACTTGTCACATTAGTTGTTACACTGCTGTTTACTTTCCCATCACTTTCTGTAACCTTTTTGAGGGAGGAAAAAATGTATTTACAGCATGAGAGAAAACTTGGAAAAATTCCTCTGAACAGATGCATAAGGAGCCCTTAAAAGCTTACTTTTGGAAGTAACTAGTAACCATTAATTGCTATAGCAATAAAGGATCTTCGTTCTTTTTTTAAAAGCATGGCTTCATAGTGTATGTTGGGTGCCTTCAAGTCATATTGGACTTATGGCAATGCTAAGGTGGACCTATCATAGGGTTTTCTTGCCAAGTTTCTTCAGAGAGGGTTTGCCATTGTCATCCTCTGAGGCTGAGAGAGTGTACCTTGCCCAAAGTCACTCAGTGGATTTTTGTGGGGATATGAACCCTGGTCTCCAGAGTCGTAGTCCAACACTCAAACCACTACACCATGCTGGCTCTTTACTCCCTTGTTAATACCCTTCCCCTAGACTTTTTTAAGTAGTTATAGGGGAGTTGCAGACTGCCAGAAATAGTGCACATTGAGTCCACTTTTAGGGTTAGGGTTAGTGCTAGGGAATCATGGGAACTGTTTTTTTCTGAGACATTGAGCCTTCTCTGTCTGAGAGCTCTGATGCCACAATAAAATACAGTTCCCATGATTCCCTAACCCTAACCCTAAAAGTGGACCCAATTTGCACTATTTCTGGCAGTCTGCAAAGGCCCATAGTTGTTTTGTTTGTAACTTGTTCCTACCAAGCTCAGTTCTTGTAGCCTGTTGTTAATTACATTTGCACCCTGTTCTTACTCCAAGAACATGTGGCCTTCCAAACGTTGTTGGACTGCAACTCCCATCACATTCCCCACCCTTGCCTTAACTCTTCCTGAATGAAGTCCAGCACTTCCCCCAAAATCCTGCCTCACACAGTGGTTTATGGAAGACTTATACAGAGCTTTTCCAGTGGATTTTAGATTGTTCTGTTTTGTTGCTGGGGAAGGTTCTAACATCTGCTGGTTCCACATCTGCCAAGGTGTCTGTTGCTGGACGATGATCATCAGAAGGTCCCCTTAAGTTGGAAGATCTATAAAACCAGAGCCAGTTGCTTGATCTTGCTCCCATTATGCATTGATTTCCTCCACCACTGGCAGAGAAGAATCTCCCCCCCCCCAAAAAAAAAATTATTATCAATTAAACATATCACTGTTTATTTATTGATTTCATTTGAGGAGCAATTTCTTTATTTCATTTCACGGTCCTTTGAGGAGCAGAAGACGTAGCAACGAAGGTTGAGTCTGCTGTGCAGAATTAATGCAGTTTGACTATGCTTTAACTCAGTGCTATGGAACTTTAGGATTTGTAGTTTTGGGAGATGTTTAGCCTTTGGAGCCAAAGAGCTCTACAAATGACAAATCCCAGGATTCCATAGGATGGAGCCATTACAGTTAAAGTGGTGTCAAGATGGATTAATTCTGCAGTGTCGCAGCAGCCAAGGCCTCTGTAAAGTTAAGGTGAGACAAATATTTGTCCTTTAATGGTCTCTTCAGGACAGGGATGGGCAAAATCTGGCCCTCTGGTGACACACTATCTCCACTTTTTCTCTCTACATAATAATTCTGGCATGTAGCTTGGATTGGTAGAAAGTGACTGGCCTGCCATTTGTGCATTGGACTACAACTTTGGAAACCAGGATTCAAATCCCTGCTTGTCCATGGAAACCCTCTGGGTGACCTTGGGCAAGTCACATTGTCTCAGCCTCGGACCAGAACAAATCTGGTGAAGAAAACCCCGATAGGTTCTACGTAAGGTCATCATAAGTCAGAAATGACTTGAAGGCACACAACAACAGCACTACTACTGGACAGCCAGTGTTGTGTAGTAGTTTGAGTGTTGAACCAGGACTCTGGGAGACCAGGGTTCAAATCCCCACTCCCTGGGCAAGTCACACTCTCTCAGTCTCAGGTGTAAGCTGTGGCAAACCTCCCTGAAGGTTTCTTGCCAAGAAAACCCTATGATAGGGCCACCTTAGCTGCTCTATCTCCCAAGCTTCTATTATCGTAGCAATAACCATAGCAATGCTTCAGCCTAACAGCCTAACAGCAAAGCATACCCTTAATGAATTTACTTCATTAAAATTCCTCAATCGTCTCTCCAACATGTTAAAAAATGTCAACTTTTTTTTTTTTTTTTAAACTAAAAGGCATAATTTATCTATCCCATTGAAAGTCACTTGGATTTAGTCTGGCAGGATTGTGACTGCTGTTTGTTTGTTTTTTTAATTGAGAAACAATTATTAGAAATACATTGATAAAATACAGATGTCTTTCAATCACTTTAAGGGGAAATCCTTGTCTTATGTTGGAAATACTTTGCAGAGGAGAAGTGGTTCGGAGTTGCAAGGAGAGCTAAGAAGTCATGTGTATTTGATACAAATCATAATCTGGTCTTAGAAGTCTAACCCAGGCAGGTGAAACAGAAGCCCTCCCACCCATTTAGCACCTTAGTCAATACACAATGCCACACATCCACTTTTCCTATTGTACTTAACACAATGGTGTGATTTCTCATTATAGTCACAGCCATCCGCTTTAAGTGGCACTTCCTTTTGAAATGACAAAGGACAATGCTCCCCATGCCACCCCAGGTTCAACCCAAAAGCCATTAGGTCAATATGGTTTGCTCTCTTTTTTTAACCAAGGTATGCCAAATACCCTAAAGACACCAGATCCTGTCTGATCTTGGATCTGGTGTAGGGTCAACCCTGGTTAGTATTTGGATGGGAAACAGCCAACAAATACCAAATGCTGTAGGTGAGATTTCAGAGGAAGGAACTAGCAAAACCATTCCTGGCTATTCCTTGCCCAAGAAAAAACCTATGAAATTCATGGGGACACCATAAGTCAGCAGGCAACATGAAGGTACACAGACATATGCCTAAGAGAGCCAGCATAGTGTAGTGGTTTACTGTTGGACTATGACTCTGAAGACCAGGGTTCGAATCTCCACTGGGCCATAGGTGACCTTGGACACTTTCCCAGCCCATTTTCCCAAGGCAAACATGATTTGAACAAATCTTGCCATACGTCAGAAATGACTTGAAGGCACACAACAACAATGCCTGATACGCAACTCCAGGTAGTCTTGAATGGGATGGATTTTCCAGGCCCATATCAACTTGAATTTTAGACCACTTGGGGAGAATAAGAAGTAGAGTCCTGAGTCTGGGTGAATTTTGGAAGGAAGGTCAGGGCAGCCCAGGGGTTTAGGTGAGTAGGATCTCAGTGGAGAACAGATATCCAGGTAAAGGCCAATCCAAACAAAAGGTCCAGAGAGATCCAGGATCTTATGTTTGAGGATGTATTAGAGGAAGGGATCGATCTTTAACAAGAAGAAAAACTGGCTCTGCACAAACTTTGGACCTATAAGCCTGAGCTCCCAGAATCTCAGCAGCTGCAGGCATTCAGACAAAAAGTCTGTTTTAAAATACACATGAAGCTACTCAGAGAGGTGGTCCAGAACTGGGAATCAGCAGTAAGTGGGTGACATTCAACTTTATTTCTCCTTTCCATCAAATTCCAAAGATGCTGTTTTGGTTTCTGTCATCAGTAATGGGTTGGATAAGGAGAAATTGAAGTTAACTCCAGACAAAACAAAAGCAGATCAGGGAATAGGAATTCGGATTGGGGTTACACTCTGCTAGTAACCTCCGGTTTATAATATGGGTATACTCTGGGATTCAACACTGAGACTGGAAGTCCAGGTTTCTGCAGTGGCCAGATGTGCATTCGCACATTTGAATCTAGCGCATCAGATGTATCCATTTGTGGAGATGTCAGCTCTGGGCATGCTACCATATGCCTTGAGTCCATCCTATTTGTATTGCTGTAATGCACTCTGTGTTGGGCTGCCTTTGCTAAGTGCTCAGACATTTCAGCTGACGCAAAGAACTGCATGCAGATTGCTAACTGGGCCTGGCTACCAGGAGCATACAATAATAATAATAATAATAATAATAATAATAATAATAATAATAATGGTTGCCCAATCCGGGCGGTTTACAGCATAAAATAAATTCCCTTGTTGCAGCCCCTCTGCTGCCTGCCAGTCTAGTTCCTGGCCTAATTCAAGATTTTATGACCTATAAAATCTTACAAGGCTTGGGTCCAGGCTAGCTGAAGGACCATACCTTCCTATATCAGCCTCCCTACTTTTTGTATATGACCGGCTCTAAGATCTTTGGGAGATGCCCTTTATTTGTCCCTCCGCTTTCCTGGGTACATTTGGGAGAAGGCCTTCTCAGTGATTGCTCTGGAGCTCCTTCCCTGGAGAGCTTTGGAAGAATCCCTGCTTGCTGTCCTTTCATTGGCAAATGAAAACGTTCCTCTTCCAACTAGTTTTTGGAACCTCTGGATGGGTAACAATGCCATGGACAGAATTTAGAGATACAGCTGTGTTAGTCTGGAATATCAATATGCAAAGAGATCTTGCAGCACCTATGAGACTAACTGTGCAAAAGAAGCTGTAGCATAGGCTTTTGTAGACTTGGGTTGCGTCTGCACTGCAGAAATAAAGCAGTTTGACACCACTTTAATTGCCTTGGATGAATGCTCTGAAATTCTGGGATTTGTAGTTTTATGAGATATTTAGCCTTCTTTGTCAGAAAGCTCCGGTGCCACAACAAAATGCAAATCCTAAATTCCATAACACTGACCCATGGCAGTTAAAGCAGTGTCAAACTGCATTATTCCTGTAGTGCAGACTTAGACCCAGGTGTTCAGAAATATCAGAGTTCATTCCAGGCAGATTAAAGTCTCCATAGGATCCCTAGGATGAAGGGGATGGATAGAAGCTAACTATAAAGCTTAGCAAGGGCTAAGAACCTCCATTATCAAAGGCAGTATACCTTTGCCAAGCAGTTGCTGAGAGCATGTTCCAAAAACAAAAACAAAAACCCTGCTGAAATCTCCATGGAGATTCATTCAGCAATTGGCACACTAGTTCACTATTGGAAATAGTTGCATTGATTTTATAAATCAGCAGAAAATGCAGATCTTGTATGGTATGTCTTTTCTTGCATTCCATCATTAATTACAACTAACATTTATCTTTCCTTTTCAGCCATCATTTTGCACAACTCTCCTCCCTTCCTGGAGTTAGACCGAAAGAGAGCAAAAATTATTTACCAGCCCTGATTTTAATTCCATTAATAATAATAATAATAATAATAATAATAATAATTTATATCCCGCCCCTCTGCAGAGCAGTCGGGGCGACTTGCAACATTAAAATTTACATTATGTAAAATTATGTAATTTATATTACATAAAGATAATTTGCTTAACGCTGAAAATCAGGATGATAATAAATAAAAACACTGAGCTAAATTTCTTTGACGGCCTTAACTAGAGTAGCTCCGCTCAACCAAAGGGACTTGTGTAAGTGTGAGCTTACCAAATCCCATTGAGTCAATGGGTGCCCCCTTGTTGGAACTAATACTTGGATTGAGTCTGTCATATATCATAACCATTCATAGCTTTACAGCTCATAAATGTGTCTAATCCCCTTTTCGGACTACCCATGTTGGTGGCCATCTCGACGTCTTGTGGGAGTGAAATCCGCAGTTTAATTACGACATGATTACTAGGTGCCATGCGAAGATGTAATTAAACTGAAATTACATCATGACCACAGGAACAAAATGGTGTTCCCTTCTGCTTGCGTTCCCTTGTGTTAAGAAAACATTTACATAGGAATGAGTCGGAAATAACCGGAAGGCACACAACAACAACAAGAAGCACTATCCAATATACATACATTTATTTATTTTTTATTTATTTTTAAAAAAGAAGCAAAATATAATTTATGTATATGAAAGAAAGCTCCATGATAGATAATAATCATCTTTGATTAGCAAAAAAGTGGGATGAGGATTCAAGGTGTAGATCGGTGATCCTTTAAGGTCATTTAAAGTCATATTTAGAGAGAAGAGGGAAATCCTTTGAACAGGAAAAGGGGGGAAGGTGGGGAGGAACAATTTTATAAATCAAAATTGTGCGAGGTTTGTATAGAGTGTTTAATACAATTTAATTATTATTATTATTTTTTATGCTTACAAACAAGTTTATTTCTTCAACACCACTTTTAACCGCATTTGAATCTGCGGTAATGAAAACTACGGGTGGTGCGCAATAACGTGCGAAACTTGCACTTTAGGTATGTTGCTGAATTTAGTCCAAATTCTTTGCACCATATATTTTAAAATTGTTTTTTTTTTTTAAAAAATGTTACATTTATACATTTGAATACTTTTGTATTGTTTTTAAATTGTGCTGTTTTAGCAATAGCAATCGCAGTTTCATTTTTATACCGCTTCATGCCATGCTATGCCGTCCCTGAGGTTTATTGGTGTTTGCCATCTTGAGTCCCTATATTGGAGAAAGGCAGAATATAAGATAATAATAATAATAATAATAATAATAATAATAATAATAATAATAATAATAATAATAATATACTCTTTTTATTTTTGTGTGTATATGCATCTATACATTATTTCCTGCTCCTCCTCATGTTCTTCTTCTTTTCTCTTCAAATGCAAAATAAAAATTATTGAATAAAAATTGGAGGAGAGAGAAAATGAGAATGTATAACTGGCCACTTCTGATCAGAGTTTGGGGGGAAAAAAGATCTTTTGGGGGTGACAACTCCCAGCATCCTTCAACATTGGCTTGGGTATTCAGTAGGGAAAGCCGACAGAAAGAAGATCAACGTATTTGAAATGTGGCGGTAGAGGAGAGTTGTCCAAAAGACAAACAAACTTATCTTGGAACAAATCAGACCTCAGAGCTCCCTAGGAGCCGAAATGATTAAACCGAGGTTGCTGTACTTTGTTTGAACATATCATGTTTGAATGTATCATGACTCAAAAGAAGATAGTGCTTCGTAAAGGGGAAGCAATTTTAAAAAGAGGAAGGGTTTCATTACAGGTGGATTGATTCAATCAAGGAAGCCACGGCGGCCCTACCTTTGCAAGACCTGAGCCAGACAGGTTGATATATCGCCAGGGGTCTGGGAGGTCTCTCATCCATAAGGTTGACATAAGCTGAAGCTGACCTGAGAGCAAGCAAGAAGGACAAAAAAGTTAACTTGTCCCAAATTCTGCTAAATTATATATATTTATTTATATACCACCCTTTGGTAACCCAATCAAGGCGGTTAACAACATTAAAACATCATATCAAGTAAAACAGTGTATTCCTCCCACCCCTTAAAAATTATTAAATCACATTACAGATTAAAACAACAATTGGACAATGAATAACAATAAAAACAGTAACAGTAAATCCACAGCGACATTCTGGCATGGCTGAGCAGGGCCTCTTCTTATAATATATAATACTCTTCTTATTTAGAGTATTATGTACATGTTATACTTCATTACACACACAACTACTCAATACAATATTATATATATCACGTTATCCTTCATTACACAATTACATATATATTACATGCTATCCTTCATTACACAATACTATCCTTCATTACACAATTATATATATATATATATATATATATATATATATATATATATATATTACATGCTATCCTTCATTACACAATTATCTCCATCCTTTTATATATATATATATATCACATCAGGCATCTGAGCAAGTCGACTGAAGTCTAGGAAGGCTCATGCTGCCAACTTCTTTATTTCAGTTTAGTCTCCAAGGTGCTACAAGATCTCTCTACATACAAATATATATAAATATATTTGTATGTAGAGAGATCTTGTCTGTCTCTCTCTATCTCTCACTCACACATATATCATGTAACATATATAATATTGTGTAATGAAGTATATATATATATATATATATATATATATATAATATTGTGTGATGAAGTAAACATGTTATATATACATATATACATATATAATATGTAATATATATAATATTGTGCAATGAAGTATAACGTTTTATATATATATATATATATATATATATAATATTGTGTGATGAAGTAAACATGTAATATATATATATATATATATATATAACATTTAATATATATATATATATAATATTGTGCAATAAAGTATAACAAGTAATACACATATAACGTTTTATATATATAAGTATATATATATATAATTGTATAATATACATGCACACAGGCACGCACAGAGTATACAGAGAGCGAGAGCGCTAGAGAGAGAGTGAGTGGTGTGTCTCCTCCTCTTCTTCCTCTTCCTCTTCCTCCCTTCTTCCTGCTGCCTGGGGAGGGGACTGCCAGCCCATCCCAGATCCCCCCCCCTCCCCTCGGTCCTGGGCTTGAAAAGGCCAAGCAGCTCCCTCCTCCTCCTCCTCCTCCTCGGTCTCTTCTTCCTCCTCGGTGCCTCCTGGCTCCCTCTTTGCCCAGCCATGGCTCCTTCCTCTTCCTCGGGGGCGAGCCTTGGCCGCCTCCCGCTCCTCCTGCTCCTGCTGCTGCTCGTGTTCCCGCTGGGCTGCCCGTCCTCCAGGGCCCGGAGGACCCTCTACACCAACCATTGGGCCGTGCGGGTGGCCGGGGGCCCCGGCGAAGCGGAGCGCTTGGCCTCGCATTACGGCTACCTCAACCTCGGACAGGTGAGCGCCCTGCCCGCCCCCTTCTTCCCGGAGCCTGCCTCGGCAGATGGGCTTTGTGGTCCTTTCCTGGAGTCTCTCTCTCTCGTCCCTTTGGCACTGGGAGAGGCAGGGTGGCATAGTGGTTGGAGCCTCGGGCTCAGATGCTAGCAGATTCCCCGCAGGCCCGGGAGGGGGGGGGGAAGAGTCACACTCTCTCAGCCTCCTCCTCCGAAAGGACTCTCGGGCAACGCTGAGAAAGTTGGCACAAACTCCTCCAGGGCTGGCTGGGCAAAGAGGTTTGAATATTCGGATTGATTTTCACTGGGTTGAAACCTCTGTGTGCGTGTGAGAGCCAGGGTTGGACTAAGACTCTGGAGACCAGGGTTCTAATCCTGGCCCGGCCAGGAGGAGCCGCTGGGCAAGTCACACTCTCTCAGCCTCAGGATGGCCAGGGCAAACCCTAGCCCCTCGGTACAAATCTGGCCAAGAAAAGCCCCAAAGAGGTTTGGCCTTGGAGTCGCCAGAAAGGACTTGAAGGCACACAACAACAACAAGAAGAAGACCTCCTTCTGGGTGGGTGAAAGCAAGACGGCATCGATGCCAAGGGAGTGCCCAGCCTCCCAGAGTCTCCACTTGGATGGTCGCCTTGGAGAGGCAATGAAAGAGAGAAGTGGGTGGCATCAGCTTTGCTAGACCTCAGGCACCTGAGGCAGTAGATAGACTCAGGTCTAGCAAAGCTCATGCTCCCAACTTAAAAAAGTCCTCTCCGACTTTCCTATCACGGGGTTTTCTTGGCAAGGTTTCTTCACAAGGGTGGTGTTTTGTTTTTTGGGGGTTTTTTTGGGGGGGGGTCATTGTGCCATCCTCTGAGGCCGAGAGAGTGTGACTTGCCCAAGGTGGGTTTCATAGGCTGAGCTGAGAATTGAACTCGGGTCTCCAGAGTCCTAGCCCACGACTCCAAGGGAAAAGCGATCACAGGGTTTGCTGGGCAAGTTTCTTCGGTTGGCTTCACCAAGATTTGTTCCTTGAGGCTGAGAGAGTGTGTCTTGCCATGGGGGGTGGGAGGGTGGGGGAATCTAATGCCTGGAAAAGTGACACACCAGATTTCTTTTCCTTTTCCCCCAAAATTCATTTCATTTCCAAAAAAAAAAAGGGGGGGGGAACTAGGTTTTCTAAAGGACTCCCCCCAAGCAATGTCAGACTGAATGAATACTTCTTTTTCTGGGGATGTCTTTTTGGGACAAGTGGGGGAAGCATTCGATGTCTTGAAAAGCCAAATTGCAAGCCTCCTCCTTTCCCCCCCCCCCCCAAAAAAAATTCCAAAATCCAGATCGCATCCTTTTCTTGCAAAAAAGGCACCAGCAGCAGCTACAGGTTGCAGAGAAGCGGAGCGCCTTTGAATGAATGAATGAATGAATGAAAGAAAGAAAGAAAGAAAGAATGAATGAATGAAAGAGCTGCCTTGTCTGCCCTGGCCTTGCCTTTCGGGTCTCCTGGCCCCTGGCATCCCCGGGGCACTGCCCTCCAAAGCCCTCGGCCCCAGGGATCGCTTGGGCCAGGGGAGACGGGCTCGCTTTGCAGCACGGCTTGCTTGGCCTTGGCGACTGCGGCCGCACGGCAGAAATCAACCCGCTTTGATCCCGCTTTAACTGCCCCGGGCTCCAGGCAATGGCATTCGGTGGGGCTTTGTACTTCGTTGGAGCTGAGGATCTGGATGATTTCCAGGGAGATCACAACTTGCAAGAGGGTCCTAAAAGAGAGCGGGGGGGGGGGGGGAGAGATTGTTTCATATAATAAATGCATATACAAAAATATATATTATATATAAAAATATAGATTATATATTATTATAATTTATTATTATTATAATATATATATATATATATATATATATATATATATATATAATATATATATATACATATACATATACAGATATATATATCTATTATTATTATTTATTATAATATATATATAATTTATAATCTATATATAAATGATATATATTATCTATTATTATAATTTATTATTATAATTATATATATAATTTATAATACATATATAAATTTATATCTATATCTATATATCTATATATATATAATTATATATATAATATTTTTATAGATGCATTTATATGGAACAATTTATAAATGTTAGTATATATATATAAAATAGATGCATTTGTATGGAACAATCACTCCTCTTTCTCTTTTATTATCGTCTTACATATATATATATATAATATATAAAAAACCTACACCTAAAAATGAGAAGACAAAACACACACTGCAGAAATCATCCAGTTTGAGACCACTTGAACTGCCCTAGCTCAGTGCTAGGGAATCCTGGGAACTGTTGTTTATTGCAACAAGTGGTTCCCCAACTTTGGTCCTCCAGGTAATTTTGGACTCCAACTCCCATAAGCCCTTGCCAGCTTTGCCAAGAGTCAGGAATGCTGGGAACTGAAGTCCAAAACATCTGGAAGAGAAAAGTTTGGGAAACACTGCGCCAGAGCTTTCTGACAGAGAAGGCTTCAATGTCTCAGAAAAATGACACTTCCCAGAATTCCCTAGCATTGAGGCAGGGCAGTTTGAGTGGTCTCAAACTGGATGATTTCTGCGGTTTTCGACCAGAGTGTTCAGAGATGAAAGAAGTAAAAAGGATCTGTCAGAAATGAGCTTTTGACCGTACTTTGAAACTGGCAAGTGAGACATGAGCTGCATCCGCACTGCAGAAATAATTGGGTTTGATACTGCTTTAACTGCCATGGCTCCATCCCACGGACTTACAGGACTTTTAGTTTTGTGAGATATTTAACCTTCTCTGCCCGAGAGCTCTGGGGCCACAACAAATTACAAATCCCAGGATTCCATCGCATGGAGCCGTGGCAGCTAAAGTGGTGTCATACTGGGTTATTTCTGCAGTGTGGCTGCAGTTCAAGTTGGAGAGGCATCAGGGGTGTGTGCTTGTTGTTTATGTCACAACTGTTGCCTTTGCATTCAGTGATATACGGGAATTGCGATTTAGGAGTAACATTACAGTCGTTCCTTCCAATTTAATAATAATAATAATATAATAATAATAATAAATTTGTTTCTACCCCGCTGCTCTGTTAAAACAAACGGGGCGGCTGACAACAGAAGATCTGTTCCAGACCCCCCGCGAATCGGGAAAATTGCCAATATTGGAGCCCCATTGATTACAATGGAGGTGCGCTCTTCTGTGCGGCATTGTGTGTGCGTCTCAAACACACGCACCATTATGTCCCTCCTGGCTTGCCGTCCACGAAGGATCAAGACCGCGGATGACAAGACCGCAAATTGGGAGGGACAACTGTAGTACAAAACACACGATTAAGGGTTCTATATGGTATGATATAGGAGGAGATCAATGGGAAGGGTGATACCAAACCTAGTGATGACACTGTCTAGACCAGGGTTCCTCAAACTACGGCCCGCGGGCCACATGCGGCCCTCCGAGGACATGTATCCAGTGTTTTTACGGCCGCTGCCTGTCATGCTTAGCAGCTGACTTGTCGCGGGCCCGCAGTGTGCATGTCCAGCCCTCCAATGGTCTGAGGGGCAGTGAACTGGCCCCCTGTTTAAAAAGTTTGAGGACCCCTGGTCTAGACCACAACTCCCAGATTTTTATTACAAAAATTACATATTTTGTTTTTTTTTACATTTATAATTTGTAATTTGTAAAAATCACAACTGGATGAGGATTTGGGGAGCTGTCTAAACAGTTACCGTTGCAAGCTCTCAACATCATTCCTGCTTCAAATCCCCCTTCTGCATTAATCTGTTGGCTCTCCCTGGTTTTTCTGCCACGTCACAACTTTTCTTTAATTTCAGGAACACTGATCCCAGTAGGGAAAGTTAGTTGTTGTTGTGTGCCTTCAAGTCCCATTGATGTCACCTCTTTCCCTTAATGCAAACCAGAATGTTTGTATAACATTGTTCCTCTTAGATAAATTCCAAAGTCCATACTGTGGCAATGGCATTATTGGGCTAGAACAAAGCAGCATTAAAAACTCTGTGCGAGCTTTGTAAACCATAGGTTTCCTCATCAGGTGGAAACAAAAAGAGTTAACATGAAACAAGAGGGAACAGTGGGGTGTGAATCCTGGGCCATATCCAGGTCAAGTTGGCCATACAGTAACATCCATAAATAAATCCATCAATACCTTCATTGGACCAAACAAAATGCACAAAACCTGGATCTCAAATTTTTGTGTTACTAATGTAGTTTAAAATTTTATTTCCTGGATTCTGAGACTCTTTGTCTCCCAGAGCCCACATGGTGAAAAGGAATGGCCTGCATGAATATCTCTCCATAACATCTTAACTGAGAACAACACCATCCTGACAAAATATAGCCCTGTGAACCTAACATTGTCATTCCCTCCCCCTGTATGATTTTTAATGCCGTTGCCTGATGAAGAAGCCAGTGGAGCTTCGAAAGCTTGCACCATGTATTTTGAGCAATTGCTTGTCCCAATGAAGGTATTCTTGTTTTGTGGATTTTGGATATTATTGTGCTAGTCTTGGGAAATGTCTACCTCTTGGACTGAGATGTTATGGGAGGAAAAATCTGCAGACTGTCGAGTTAATGTCTTCAGGTTATACCCTAACTGCACTCCAGGCTTTCTGGGAGCAGGAAAGATAAGAAAATAAAGGAAATTAAAAGATAGAATAATAATAATAATAATAATAATAATTTATATCCCACCCCTCTGCAGAGCAATCTAAAAGATGCTCTCTTTTAGCCCCCCCTCCCCAAAAATCCCTGAGATCTGTTTTTATCCAATACAAAGCTTATAGGTTACACAGGGAATCTGTATATTGTCAGGAAAAGCAAGACAAGGGGTTGAACAGGTAATATAGTCCAATTCACTGTCATGCAGGAATCCCTAAAGCACTACCAAAAGATGGCCATCTAACCTCTGTTTAAAGACCTCCAAAGAAGGGGACCCTACCACTCTATGTTCTGGCAGTCTGTTCTACTATTGAACAGCTCTTACAATCAAAAGGTCCTTCCTAATGTTTAGATGGAATCTCTTTTCTTGTAATGTGAATCCATTGGGTCATGTTCTGTTCTTTGGAACAGCAGAAAACCAGCCTGCTCTGTCTTCTGCATCAGTGCTTCTCAGGCTATCTGGCATAAGGGACCAGCAATTATTTTTCTCCACTATCCCAAAGACCAGCACCATATTTGTGCCCATTGGCTACCATTGTTTCTTTGTTCTTGGAAACTTGCCAGGGACTGGCAGCACTGGTCCAGGGTTGTACAGCACTGGTTGATCTACATGAGATCCCTTCAGGAAATTGAATATGACTTGACTGTCCTATCTCCCCTCAGTCTTCTCGCCCCCAAGCTAAACATGCCCAGCTCTCTAAGCCATGTTTTTTTGTGGGTTTTTTGGGCTGTGTGGCCATGTTCTAAAAGAGTTTCTTTCTGATGTTTCGTCAGCATATGTGGCTGGCATCTTCAGAGATGCCAGCCACAGATGTTGGCGAAACTTCAGAAAGAAACTCTTCTAGAACATGGCCACACAGCCTGAAAAACCCACAAAAAATTATGGTTGCCGGCCATGAAAGCCTACGACTTCACATCTCTCAGCCATTCCTCAAGGAGATTGGTTTCCAGACCTTTTACCACCTTAGCGCTAGTCTACACTTTGAAAATACTCCTCATTCCAGTCCACTTGTATGTAGGTTAGCCCTTGGTTGCCTCAGAACACGTACCAGGTTGTCAGTATCCAAGATCAAATGGGCAACTTGAAATTCAGCCCAAGGAAAAGAGGTTCCACCTAAACATTAGGAAGAATTTCCTGACCCTAAGAGCTGTTCAACAGTGGAACACGCTCACTCCGAGGGTGGTGGAATCTCCTTCTTTGGAGGTTTTTAAACAAAGGCTGGATGACCTTCCATGGGGATCTTGTATGGCCGGGGTTGGAGTGGATAGCCCTTGAGGTCTCTTCCAGCTCTATGATTCTGTGGAATTCATCTTCAGCTCTGACAGGGTAGAGATTGCTTATAGATCTCTGTCTGCTCTTTTCTATAATCTCTTGCTTTCTGGGTTCTCATCCCCCACTCCTCTCTGGATTTTGGGTCTGTTGACTTTGAGCTCCGGAGGTCAAGTCCTACCTACAGAATTGCTCCAAAAGGTCCATTCCCTCCCCAGCCTTCACCGAGTCATTCATTTTCAGCACCACCTCAACTTTTGCTTCATAGTCCCATCCGAACGGTTGAGTTGAGATGTGAAAACAGATGGATCCAAAAGATAATTAGCTAACTAAATCATGACAAGAAAAAGAATATCTCAGGCGGACTCTGGAGGGAACTGCCTGGTAGAAATGAATCAATATTTAATTTTTGCCCAGCAAAATGTGTCCTTATCAATTTCATACCAGTTGTAAAGCCGTTTATATATTTCTTCCCTGTCCTCAGTATCTAAAATGAATGGATTTTTCTGTGGGTGTTTTTTAGGGGAGGGATCAGGTATGAAGGGTGGAGAAACATTCAGGAGTGAGACAACCTTAGGTAACTCCATAGCTGGAACATGAGAGCTAAGGGATTTTTCATTTTTTATGGCTTGTAAATAGCTGTGTGTTTGTGGATTTTAATAACATCTCGGTTGCAGATTTAAAATTGGCATAGGTAGCAATAAAAATAGAATGGTCTTTACAAGAATGCAACTTGGAATAGGCTGCCTTTTGAAGTGGCTAACTGAGATTTGCAAGAGATATTTAAATGGAAGATGGATGGCCAGGATTCCTGGAGTTGTATCCTCACACTACGCAGAGCTAGTTGACTTCCAAGAACCCTTCCAGTTCTGTGATTCTGTTTTCTCTGTCTGGAACTAGTTAGGACAAGATACCACTTTGAGAAGGGATGGGAGAATGATGGGGCTAACATGGTTGAACACATTTCCATTTTCCATACAAGCTTCTCCTACTTCCCAAGAGAAAGCAAGCAAGCATGTCATTGAAGATGCTAGGCTAGAATCCTTCTCCCTGGCATTCTTACTTTCAGTCCACAGGGTTTTATTTTGCTTTTGTTTTGTTACATGCTACATGGAGTTGTAAATTGGTATGCTTCAGACACCAAGAAAGGAAGAATATAGTTTATGGAATATAGCAATTGTACTGCTGTCTTGGAGTTTCGTTTATACTTTATGGGCCAGCATGGTGTAATGGTTTCAGCATAGGACTGGGACACTGGGAGACCAGGGTTTGAATCCTGGCTTGGCCATGGAAACCCACTAGATGGCCTTGGGCATGTCACACTCTCAGCCTCAAAAGATGACAATGACAAACCCCCTCGGAAGAAACTTGCCAAGAAAACCCTATGATAGGTTCATCTTAAGTCAGAAATGACTTGAAGACATACAACAGCAAGTATAGACATATACTATAAGGATGGGAATCATGCAGCCCTTCAAATGATGTTGGACTGCAACACCCAGCATACTTCATCATTGCTTTTGCTGGCTAGGGCTTCTAGGACTTGCAGTTCAGCAACACTTGGATGGTGGCATGATTCCCACCCCTGGTAAAATGAAATTGTTGTTAAGTTTCTTTGCTTACTCTGCACATAGTCTGTGCTGCCCCATTTACTGCCTGCTACTATTGTCTCATGAAGGAGATTATCACATATGGCTTTTAAACCAAATGTATAGTTGTAAAATAGCACTTTTGGCGATACTTCTCATGTAAATAGCTTTCAACCCATAAGCTGCTGTGTCTCCCAATGTGGTTAGGGCATCCCTTTTCATTGATGGGGGTAACGCATCAATGAGTTGTTAGCCCAGGTGTGAAGAAGAAGAAAAACTCATTAAATCACATTAGCGTAACTCTGAAATTGCATTAAAAAGTACAAATAAAAATAAAATACCCCACCCAAAAGGCACTCATTGGGCAGGGAGACAGAGTTAAGGGGGAGTGTGGAAGAGTGTGCGTATGTTTCCATTTTCTTTAATTAGTGTGATTGCGGTGAGAATAGGATTTGTGCAATAATTCCCCTAGTGAACAGTATGGCTTTGCTGTCATCAGTCATATTAATTCCCTCCCCTATGGAACTTTGTCTTCAAATGAATCCAGGATAGCCTCCAGAATGAACACAACAGGGCTACAATTGTGAGTAGAAAGAGGGTGATTTAAAAAACTGAAATAAAAATAAAAGATCAATGTGTTCTATCAAAGGCATACATTATTATGGGCTGGTCATGCAAAATGGTCTCTCCATGTGCTTAAAAGAAGGTAGGTAGATGCAGGGGAAGCTGTGGTTAGCAAATGTATGCAAACTACAGACACAAGCAATCAAGTAGAATTTAAAGATAAGCTCTGTTTGTAATTCAGACCACAGTGTAGTGCTGTATAGTGTTTCCACATGTAGTGCTTTGTTTTAAAAAAATTATCCACGACAAGAACCAGTAAAGAGAAAGGTGTTTTTAATCTAAATGGAATTTTTCTTTGCATCACAAATCTTGTCTCATTGCAGTAATGAACAAAAGTTCTTGTGTTTTGCAGAAGATAAACTGATTCTTTGAACTTGTACATGCAACTTTTAATGTGAGGGGCTGTTGTTCATATCACTCCAAATCCCATGGAAGACAATCTCCTCTTGGCTTAAGACCCTTTTGCAGTGTTTCTTGGGGTTCTCTCTCTTTCTACTTCTGCAGAATTTTACTTCTGGCTTTTTTATCCCTGGATCTTTTCCCCCCTGAACTGTTCAGTTACAAAGAAGTTCTTGGCTTGGCTGTTATTACTTTCCTTGTGGGTTTGGCGAGACAGTATTTCTTGGTTTGTTACTATTCTGCCATAGTAATATGGCAATTTGTCTCAGTGCTAAAGGATCTGCGGTAAATTCTGACAACCTCAATTTCAATCTAGATTTTTGTGCAGTGGTTACATGTTTGAGTACAGAAGCTCATGGCAAGGAATGCACAAACTTTGAATTTTGTAAAACTGCCCTGGGAATGAAATGTTGAAGGGTGGTATATAAACATAGATTAAACTGATACATTTGGTGTTCACTCAGCAAACATTTGTGCCTTTTCCATAAAATGTGGAATGGACAGGTAGATTGAGAGTAAGTGTAAGATAGTGAGTTGAGTTTAGGCCGGCTGTGGGTTTCCATTCCCATTTGTCAACTCTATTCAGAGGGGTGACTTAGGCTGAGAGATATGAATGGCCTATGCCCACCCTGTATTGTTGTGCCTGGGTTTCATAATGATCTGGATGACAGCAAGTCAATGAAAACTGAATCCCAATAAGACAGAAGTGCTGTGAGCAAGTGGCTCCTAGATTTTGAGCAATCAGTGTTCAGTTCCATTCCCTCTGAAAAAGCAGATTCAGTTTGGTGCCATGTGTAAACTGATCTGAGTTTTTTCTGTTCTATGGGATATGTGTGTATGTGTGTGCCTGCACAAATGCACGCACACACACAATGATGGGAACGACATATCCTCCAACCGTCCTGATTTGGCAGGGGCAGTCCCGCTTAATCCTCTGCCATCCCACTTTTTCAGATGCTTTTAAAATGTCTCAGTTTCTCTCTCCTCCCACTTTCCCCTTTCTCATCAGCTTACTTCAGTTCCTGAAAACTAAGCTCAAAGTGTAAAAGTAGTAACTGCCCTCAATTAACTCAACAAGGGGAGAGGAGAGGATTGAGTCTTGCCCTTCCCAGTAAGTCTAGGCAAAACCAAATTGCTGCAGCATCTCCTAGCTTGTAGTCTTCCTCATCATTAACTTCTGCCATCTGTCTGTACTCTGATGTTTCTTGGCCACATCTGTCCTGGCTTTTATCCATGAAATGTTGGAAGGCATGGAATGACTGCAGCCAGTCAATCCAGGAGGAATCAAGTGATCTAAGGAGCATATAGGGACCCAGCTGGACTTACACAAGAACTCTGTCTGCTAAGGTTGGCTCTTCAGTTTGAGCACCTCTTCTGTGCGTGAAGATGCTGATGAATCTTCCTTTTTCCCTTTCTCTTTTTCTCTTTGCTCCAGAAACTGACCACCAAACTTATTTTATTTGGCCCTGAGTCTAGGAAGCCTTGTCTGCTTCTCCACCAGTATTTACCATTGAATCCAGTGGGTTCCAAGATCTAGCCTTGGATAGTTATATGGAACCTTCCTATTTAGAAGCAGCAATCCATAGAATAGCAGTTGTTGGGAGTTCAGTAACATGGTCTGGGTGTGGGCATCATGAAAGTTGTGGTTGGCTATTGTGGAAAAAGATGGTGGAACAGATCAACCTTGGACTGATCTGTTACACATCTCTTAATTTATTTCTAATATTTACTTGTCATGTTGTACCTCAAACTTGGCATGGCAGGATACAATTGAAAACACAAAGTCCTTACAGCTCAAATAAAAACAGAATAATTGAAGAATCTATTGAACAGTGGTAGAAGCAAGAGAGACTAAATCAAGCATCACAAGAAAGCAGAAAAGTGCCACAGAACTTCTTCAAAACGCAATACTACAGTAGAATAAAAAAGAACTTAAAAGACATGAGAGAAAAAGAAAGTTCTTTTTCTGGGGCCAGAAAAAGATAAGTAGGTGCCAGGCAACATGCCTTTGCACAGGGGGTTGAACAACCCACTTTTTGTATTCAAGAAACTTTTCTTTGGAAGGTAGACTGATGTTGATAACCGCAATATCAAGGAGATACAGAGGCTAAACAATCCACTTCTTGTATTCAATAAACTTTTCTTTAGAAGATAGACTGATGCTGTTAACCGCAATATCAAGGAGATACAGAGGTTGAACAATCCACTTCTTGTATTCAAGAAACTTTTCTTTTGAAGGTAGACTGATGTTGATAACCCTTATATCAAGGAAATGGAGATGTTGAACAACCCACTTCTTCTTTCAAGAAACGTTTCTTTGAAGATAGATTGATGATGATAAACCCAATACCAAGAAGATGCTCTTAGTCATTACCAATCACATGAAGTTTCTTCAGGGCACTTTCATATCTTAAGTTTTGTACGTCATTTACATTTGAGTGAGATTGCCCATCATCTGCATTTTAAAGTGTCATCATGGATGCTGACTCTGGATGGTGAGAGCACTATTGTCATGAATCTATAGATGAAAAGATTGATGAAGGCATGAGAGCCAGTGCGGTGTAATAGCTTGAGTGTTGGACTAGGACTGTTGGAGGTCAGGTTGAGATCCCCACTCAGCCATGCAAACCCACTGGGTGACCTCTCAGCCTCAGAGGAAGCCAATAGCAAACTCTCTGAACAAACCTGTTCAAGAAAACCCCATGATAGGATTGCCTTAGGGTCTGAAATTACTTAAAGACACACAGTAACAACAAATGAAGGCACAGGATCATAAATGTTAAAATGATAATAATAATAAATTATATAATAAATTTTTATTTATAGCCCGCCCCTCTCCAACAGTCCTAGTCCAACACATGATGACAAGCATACTGTGGTCTCTTTCTTTGGGTTACAACTGGATAGTGCTACTGAAACCGAATCACTATCTGGGTTGCTTCCGTTCCTAGATTTAGGAGCTGCTATGAGTTTGAATCGTAACAAATGACTGGCAGATGTGGGTGGCAAAGCTTCTTCCACAACAGGAAGTGCCTTCAGCAAGGTACTTCCTTTCTCTGCATCGCTGTCTTTTCTCACTGTCCATGATGGCAAGAAGATGTGGAAGAACTCCCAACTCCTAGACCATCCTTCTCCATTATGACTTCTCTTGAGCTCAGCCAGTCTGTGATGCATAACGTCCTTGGTCCAATTTCACTAAATAGTGATGAATGGCTCCTTCAGCTTTTGGCAGTTAACACTTAGGCGGATGGAACTGCCAGGCCCTTATTTCCATGGAAACAGAGTAATCCATATCCTCTATATACGAATGGGGGAACTGCAAGGCCAAGAACACTTTCTCATTGTTTGGGACTTGCTTGCAGCAGACATATAAACATGTTGAGCCAAGCAGCACCAACCTAGGTTTTGTGACATCAAAGCAGGAATGTGCAAATCCAGGCCCAAAAAAGGAGCAAACTTGTGCATAAAATCCTAATTGACACAAATTGAAAGCCTAATTGCTTCCGTTTTTGCCATAGTCTGACATTTGTTTGCTATGTTCAACAAATAACTGTGCTGCTGATTTGGGTGCTACTACTGTCCAGTCCTTGAGGAGAAGGAGAAGAAGAAGCAACTAAGTGGAAATTCAGAAAGGGGTACATTCCCCAGTCTATGAAAGAAGAATATGATGTCATCTAAAGCACTCTTCCAGATCCTGGGTCCCTCTGAATGTGCTGGACTACAACTTCCACAATCCTCTGGTAGCACAGCCATTGGATGGAGATGATGAGGTTGTAGACTAACACACCTAGCATCACAGAGTTGGAAGGGACAGCAAGGGCCATCTAGTACTGTGATTCCCATTGCTCCTCCAGATGTTTTGAACTTCAGCTCCCAGAATTCCTGACAGTTGGCCAAGCTGGCTGGGCCTTCTGGGAGCTGAAGTCCAAAACAATTGGAGGACCAAAGTTTGGGAGCCACTGATCTAGTCCAACCCATTCCAAAGAAGGAAAGTTCACCACCCTCCAAGGCAGTCTATTCCACTTTCAAACAGTTCTTACAATAAAGAAGTTCTTCCTAATGTTTGGGTAGAATCTCTATTTCGGGGGGAACTTGAATCCATTGGTTTATGGTCTTTTCTCTGAAACAGCAAAAAAGAAAAAAAAGCTTGCACCATCTTTTACATGACATCTCTTCAGTTATTTAAAGAGAGCTAACATGTCACTTCTCAGTCTTCCCTTCTCCATCTAAAGAATCAGCTCCCTCCTAGGGCTTGGTTTTCAGAACTTTGATCATCTTGGTTGACCTCCTCTGGATGCATTCCAGTTTGTCAATATCATTCTTGAACTGTGTAGCTCAGAACTACACATTGTATTCCAGCTGAGGTCTGACCAAAGCAGAACGGAGTGGCATTGCTACTTCCCTGGATCTGGACACTATGTTCCTGTTGATGCAACTTGGGATTGCATTAGTTTTTTTGGCTGCCACAGCATACTGTTGACTCACGTTAGCTTGTGCTCTAAAACCCCTAGACCCATATTGGCAAACCTATGGTGTGTGCCTGTTCCTCCTGCTCCGAACCAGAGAGGCAGCTGAAGGCCAGGGGAGGTGTGGGGGGGAAGAAGTCCCGCCCTGGAAGTCCCACCCTGGAAGTCCTGACTCCATAGGGCAGAAGTTCCACCCTGGAAGTCCCATTCCCCCTAGAAGTCCCACCTCCAGCATGGGGTAATACCCAGTGCTGGAAGGCCATTTAGTTTGGACACTTGGTGCCTAAAAGGTTCGCCATAACTGCCCTATAACTTTTTCAAATGCCCTAGATGTCTATCACTCGTTCCAGCCTAGATGTAGTACTTTATGTATATCCCTGTTGAAATTCCTACTTTTAATTTTGGTCCAACTCTCCAGTCTGTCAAGGTTATTTTGAATTCTGATCCTGTCCTCTGGGGTGTTCAATACCCCTCCCAATTTGGTGTTATTTGAACATTTGATAAGCTTACATTCTATTCCATCATCCAAGTGATTATGAAGGTGTTAAACAATGCTGCCCCCTTGGACAGAAACCCTGAGGCTTCCCTCTAGTCCAGGGGTAAAGGTTGCCTACCCCTGCTCTAGTCACTTCCCTCCAGGATGAAGCACACCCACAGGTGAACACTGTCTAGATTTAATTTGTCAACTGATTACAAATCTAACTAACATTCGCACAGTAGCCCACAGTTCACCAGCTTGTCTGCAAGAATATCAGGGGAGACCTTGTCAAAAAGGCTTACAGAAATCAAGGTATCCTACATCCACAGCACTCCTGTGACCTACCAAGCTTGTAACTCTTATATAAAAAAGATATAAGATTAGATTGGCAATGACTTGATTTTGAGAAACTCATGTTAGCTCTTAGTAATCATAGCATTCCTTTCAACTGTGCGCAGACTGTTTCACTCTAGAATCTTTCCTGGTATTGACATCAAGTTGACTGGTTGATAGTTGCTTGGGTTCCCTTTTAAAAACTTTGTTACTTGGAATTTGGGAAAGTTCTTGGAAACACATTAGGAATTCCTCAGCGAAAAGATGAGTAATGGAAAACAGAGTACCCACTACTTTCAGTTAGAGATGTAACGCTTTGTCTCATTCTCTTATGAAAACTAGATATCATTCTCTCTCTCTAGTCTCTCTCTCTGTTTCTCTTTCTCTTTCTCTCTCTTTCTTCACCTGTGAGATATGCTGTTGGTCTCAAGTGTTTTCATATTTGTGAGAATGACTCTTTGTATAAATTGTGCAGCTAAACTGGAATAGCTGATGCTTTGTTGCATAGACTTTTTAAAAAATTAGACACTGTCGAGTTGTTTGCCTCTGTCTGATGAATCAGCTGGTTTTTGTTTTGTTTTTTGTACTCCCTGTGTATGTGGAGTTTGCTTCACAAAGGGAAAAGACAGGAGTTTCTTTGGCAGCAACATTTACAAGGATTACAGATACCTTAACAAAGCAGAAGGCATCCATTGCACTGGAGGCAAGAAATCTTCCAGAAGGTTAACAAACTCTAGTCAACAGGCTATCTCTGTGTATTGAGACAGCCTGTTCTGACAAAAGTAAGTTGGTGAGGCTTCTTCACATTTCTATTGTTAGTTTCCTCTGCAATTGCAGGGGAGTGGTGATATATTCAAAGAACAAATCTCACTTTGTACAGGCCCAGTGATCTGGCTGGGCAATTGGGTGACCTTCCTTAAATGTCCCCTCAACTCTGAAATATTCTGCAGTGAGGTACTCTGATGCAGGAATGTTGAAATAGCAAAGCATGAGAGGAAAGGGAAATGATCCCTTCATTTCTCTTTACTTCCCCAAGGAACGTGCATGGTTCTCAGCCACTCCCAATTTCATAGCATCATAGAGTTGGAAGAGACCCCAAGGGCCATCCAATCTAACCCCATTCTGCCATTCAGAAATACATAATGAAAGCACTCCCAAAGGATGGCCACCCAGCCTCCGGTTAATAATTTCCAAAATTTTGAACTTCACAAAGTGAGATAGGCTATGCCAAGAGGGGAAGTTTTCTCAAAGGACATAATTTGGGGAGAAACAATGGCTCAGTGGTAAGATCTATGTTTTGCATGCTAAAGATCCCAAGCTGAACCCTTGGCATCTCCAGGTAGGGCTGAGCAAGACCCTGGAATGTTTCTGCCAGTCAGAATAGTCAGTACTGGTCTAGATGAACTAGTGGTGTAATCTTATATATATCAAGGTCTTCAACAGTGGCTGAACATGGAACAGATTGGGGAAACCCAGGCTCAAAATCCAAGATTATCCTCTATATCACACCAGCTGCTGGCTTGAACAATATAAGAGCACTTCACTTACCAAACCAGATGAGTACCTGGGCATTCCTTCTTTAACAGAACATTTGGTAATGGAGGCAGAAATAACATGGAAAGAACAGGGAGAGTTTCCTACATACACCAAGAGTACTTTAACATGTTTTAGCAACCGACAATATGTGCCTGTGAAATGAAACCGCTCGGTAGATAAGGGTTGCATGAATACACAAAAACATTTTGGACCTTGTAGAAACTTGGAGGCTTCTTTAAAAATGCATCCAGGGATGACATTTTCTTCCACCAGCCTCTGCTTTGGTGGCCAAACATATGGATCTATCTGTCCTTCACCAGCTATTTTATCTGCTTTCCCCCTTTCCTTCTGTTTTGCTATTCACACCTGAGGCTACATCCACACTAGAGAGATTCTGGATTAGTTAGACATGAGGGATTCTGGAGTTAGTTGCTGTTTACCTTGCCTGTCGTAGACAGGCACCCAAAACAGAGCAGCATCCTAGCTTTTTTTTCCAGCTCAAACATTTTGCCTTGTTTACTGGAGATGTGCTGCTGCAACCTGACACAGAATGTCTTCTGTTTCTCCAGCCCTCCTTCACCATCCTCCCAATGTAGATGCTGCTAAAAAACTTCTAGCTAAGCAGAGGAGGATGAAAAGGAAGCAGAGCAGGTGTTTTAAAAAAGACTTTTTAAAAAAGAGCTTCTTTGGCAGAGGCTTTGTTAACTGAGGTGTGCCTGTATTTAGAAGAATGTATGGTGGGTGGAAGGAGAAAGATGATTCCCAAAAAGTCTTTGGAATAATTTGTGGTGTTAAGCTGGAATAATTTCCCAGGTGTGTTTTCTTGGGCTGGCAGGAAATCGTCCTTGGAATATTTCCATGCCTGAAGGAAACCGTCTTTCCATTATTGAACTCTCTTTATGTTTTGGCTTGGAATCCCTTTGCCTTCTCTGCCCTAACAGCTGCTTGTTTTCCTATGCTGTTTTGTTAGTGGTGCGTTTCAAATCTTGCATTTAAATTTTACAAATGACAAACACAGGGGACCACGTATCTCTTCGTGGGTGGTGGAGAATCTGAGCACTTCCTTTTCCTGGCTTGTTTATGAATTTAATTTATACTAAAAATGAAGACCCCAGGGATTGCAGATTAGAACTAGATTTAGAGTTTAGAACTAAATGAACATAATAAAGACTGGAAAATGTAAACTCTTAACAGACTGAGCAAGGGTAATACTGCAGAAATAAATCACTAACTGACATGGGGATTGGAGCTGGCTGCTGAAAAGAGAGATGCATTTGAAATGCAAAGATCTGGGTTGCACTTCAGGTGTGTGTGTATGTGTACACAAATTGAAATATCTACATCTTGTATCATAAAAAGGAAGAAAGCACATAACTGCTGACAGGCAAAGACAAGCATAAATAGATACTTGACAAAATATTGGTAATTGAAATGCACAAATCTCCTATTACCTTATAAAGTATCATGTTAAATTGGCCTAAGGCAGAAACAAGTTATACCAATGACAGCCCAACAGAATTGGCTGTACTCTCTTGCTCAGCATTGGATGGGACAGCCAGGTGTCAGTGATACCAGTAAGCCTAGAAAATGCAAAAGAACAGCTGGAATCTTCTAGGAAGTCTAGGAGGAACTTTGAATTCATGCAACTGCCAAATTTAGAGGATGCTTTCAAGCAGCTTTTGCTGCAAATGATGATATTTCCCAGTAAAGATAGGAAGAAATGTCAGGAGTTGCTTTATGTCAAGTCAGACTCTTACCTGATGCCAAGGACTGAACCTGGGACCTTTTCCATGGGATTTGTAATTTGGTGAGGCATAAGATCAGAGAATTCTAAAAACCCCATAAAACTACAAATCCCAGGATTCCATAGGCTGGAGTGATGGCAGTCAAAGTGGAATCAATTGTGCTGCAATTGTGTAGCCTGAAAGAGACCCAAGTCAAAGGCTGCAGGACCAAGGAGAGCTCCTAGGGGCTTCTGGTAATATGCTGACCAAGAGCCAAAGCAGGTAATATGCTGACCAAGAGCCAAAGCATCTATTTAGCCATTTTATGAATGTCTTTTCAAAAAGGTTTTCCAACTTCTATGCTTTCTAGATTCAGTAGCCTTGAGGCCTCCTGGGTGGTGACCCTCTGGATTTTGGGGGGCCGGGTCAAGGTAACTTCAGAACAGGTTACTTGGTATCCTTGAATTTTGGTGGACTCTAAGTCCCATCAGAAGAGTTGAACCATAAGCTAAAGTTAGCATTTGGTTTTATTCTTAGTTCTAATGTTATTGTGCAGTTCAGCAGCAGGAGAGCTAGAAGCTTGATGTTTATGTGATGAAAGCTATTTCGAAGAATCTTAACAGGGGAAGTCAACAATTTTGACAGTGTAAGGATGGGAGTTCTCTCTCTCTCTCTCTCTCTCTCTTTCTTTCTTTCTTTCCAGATGTTGCTAAACTACAGCTCCCATTAATCAAAGCCAGTGGTGCGGGATGTTGAGAGTTGTGATGCAACAGTATCTGGAGAGTCACATGAGTCCTACTTCTGCTGTAGCATCACCCATTAGCATCTCCATCATCCCCTTGTTTTCCCAGTGTGGTATGATCGAACATGTTGGAAATCCCACTCATGTGGTTCAGTGAGTTTTGTTGCTGTAAATGCCCTTTGGGATTGGGTTTTGGGGTTCATCTCTCACTTTCTCCCATGCTGGGGTTAGCAAAATCCTGTATTGTTTAGCAGAAAGGTCACAGCGTTGCTAGTAAAAAGGATCTTGGTTGGTAGGGCTAACTGTAGACTATGTGGAGCTTGGAAGAACTGCTCCCTGTTAGTATTGACAAGGCTGGCTAGAGGAACGAATGGTTTGACCTGGCATAAGGCAACTGCATATGTTTTTCTTAACACATTTTTGGGATTTAGGTTTTTAGTGCTCCCTATCCTCCATCCTGCAGACTAAATATAGATGTTGTTTCTGAGCTTATTTATAGCCTTTACTTCCTGAGGAGGAGAAGCCAAGTCTATGCAAGAATCAAACATGCTTCTGACACTATATAGTGATGGTTCTTGGCATCTATGAATTGTGTTTTGTCTGCCCTGGTGACTGAAATATTTACATGAGTACTTGCAAGGAAAGCACAAAACCCGAAATGACTGTGCAGGATCTGGGTGCCTGCGGCTGCATCTGCACTAGAGAAATAATCCAATTTGACCCCACTTTAACTACCATGGCTCAGCGCTAAGGAATTCTGGGGTTAATAGTTTGTTGTGGTACCGAAGCTATCTGTCAGAGAAGGATCACAAAAAACTACAGATCCCCAGAATTCCATAGCACTGAGCCATGGCAGTTAAAGTGGGATCAAACTGGATTATTTCTCCATTGTGGATGGAGGCTGAAATTCAGAAGTTGGATCCTATTGGTGCAAGCAAGCAGCCTCTATGGTGGAAATGCATTAACTATTGGGCAGACGTTTCTTCTTTTCTGATTAAGAGGCACTGTAGAAAGATTAGCGATGCAGCATATAATTGGCTGGACTGATCAATTCAAAAACCATTTTTATAGACTAAAATTGTGGCAGACTTTGAAAATTAATGTTAGTTATTTTAATAGAAAGAGGGGAAAAAGAAACCTCCCCCCAAAGGTAGGAAAGACAAATTTCATTAGAATAATGGCAATGGTACTGGGTACTTCATTGAGGGATGCCAAAATAAATAGTTAACGTTATATTAAACATCACCAAAATATTTCTTCTAACAACGTAATTATACAAAGAAATGATGATTCATTCGAGAAAACATGTGGTAATAACCCAATAAATAATTTAAGTTTTTAAAATGATATCAGAACAAACTGAAATTCATGCAAATGCAAAAACAAAACTTTAAAAAGATTAACAATTGAGTCCGATATGTGTTTGCTCAGAAGTAAGCACCACTGAATTTATTGGCTCTTTTTCTGGAGTAAGTATGCTTTGGATCACATCCAAAAGAAATGTAAGAACTAACGCTAGGGCTGAATCAGCACTGAAGTAATGCAGTTTCACACTGCTTTAACTGCCATGGCTCCAACCTATGGAATCCTGGGATTTGTAGTTTGCTGTGGCACCAGAGCTCTCTGACAGAGAATATGTCACAAAACTACAAATCTCAGCATTCCATAGCATTGACCCTGGTGGTTAAAGCAGTGTCAAACTGCATTAATTCTACAGTGCAGATACAGCTACAAATGAAATGAGGTAGGATGCTTTAGGCTAAAACACTTGAAGCCAAACTATTACATGTGAGTTTGGAAAAGTTGGGTTTTTTGTTGGGCTACACCTTTCAGCCAGCTTGGCTAGTGGGGGATTCTGGGAGCTATAGTCCTCAAAGTATTTTTTCCAAGGCGTAATAATTTAACACACCAAACAAAATGTATAGAACAAGGTAAGCTATCTGTCCGAATGGCCCATATGTTATCGTTGCTAATGGCCATCAAGTCAACTTTGCCTTATGGCAACCCTATGAATGAGAGACTTCCAAGTCATCCGGTTATCATCATCCCTGCTCAGATCTTGCAAACTCAGAGCTATGGCGTCCTTTATTGACATTCATTCTAGTCTTCAGTCTCTTTTCATGGCCTTGTCCCGCTCCACTTTTCCTGCAGAAGCCCAAACAAGAGCAAGGTTAGAGAATTTTCTCTCCCAAAAGCAGCAATACCTTTCTTGGGCTAACTCCAAAGCATAAAATACTTTATGCAAGCTTTTGAAGCTTCATTATTATTATTATCATTCATGTATATAGTGCCATCAATTTACACAGTGCCTTACAGGTACGACAACAGAAAACGGCGGGTCATTTCAGAAGGGTATAATCTAAAGCAGGGGTAGGCAACCTAAGGCCCAGGGGCCGGATGCGGCCCCCCCGAAGCCTTTGGACCGGCCTCAGGCCAGCCCTGCCGCTGCCGCTGCCTGCCATGATGATATTGATCATTGTTGTTATTACTTGTTCTTGGGGTTTTCTTGGCAAAATCTCCACAGGGGTTTTGCCATGGCTTTTCTTGGGCTGAGAGAGTGTGCATGCATATTTTTTTAATTTTTTAATTTTTAAAAAATATTTATTTATTTATTTATTTATTTATTTTTGGTGCTTAGGCCCCCCAATTGTCTGAGGGACAGCAACCCGGCCCCCGGCTCAAAAAGGTTGCCTACCCCTGATCTAAAGTGTGTGCATACACATACACAAAGAGGGAAGGAAGGAATAATAAAATAAAAATAAAACAGAAGCTAGCTTAATTGGTTTCTTCATCAACCAAAGATGTTAAAAACCCATATAGGAGAAAAATAGTGATGATGTTAAGAGTCAAAGGCTTACATTCTGTCTGAGATATTGAAAGGGTCCTGAGGGATTTCAATGCAGGCAGAGGCCATTCCCCTTAATGGCCATGTGAGGACTAGACAAAGCAATAAAACACAAGTAATGAAATTTCATCTCCATTAGCAATGGAAAAGTAACTTCTCTTGAGATCCAGCTGTCCCTGTCCTGTGTAAAGCTAGCTACACCTTCCTTAGGCAGAGAACATTGAATTTCTTAAGGAAAACACTTTAATATAGGTAAAACTTGTCAAATTATAGCCCCAAATTGTAACCCAATTAAAGAGTTTTACCTTTGTTGGAGGTAGAAAACCTCAAACAGTTAGATCCCAGTCCTCTGGTTTCCTCTTTAGGATTACCCTGTTGGGGCATAAATTTGGTATCTTGAGATCCAGGAAAAAAATATTCAGGGCTAGCCATGTTGGTCATGCAGCAAAATGCAACAAAATCCCAAATCCACAAGCAGTGATAACTCCAAAGCATAAAATATATTTTCTCTGTCATTACTGAGCTTGCTCAGCTTCAGTGCAAGACACGTATGTGTATATCTGCCTTTTTTCCTTCAGCTGTGTTAGTCTGGAATATCAGCATGCAAAGGGATCTTGTAGCACCTTTGAGACTAACTGTGCAAAAGAAGTTGTAGCACAAGCTTTCATAGACTAGGTTAAAGTGGGTTTAAGGGATATTTGCAATCATGGCATTGGTGTTGTTGTTGCTGTTGTTGTTGCTGTTGTGTGCCTTCAAGTCATTTCTGATTTATGGAGACCCTATCATGGGGTTTTCCTGGCAAGATTTGTTCAGAGGAGGTTTGCCATTGCCTTCCCTTGAGGCTGAGAGCATGTGACTTGCCAAGGCCACCCAGTGGATTTCATGGCCAAGCTGGGAATCAAAGCCTGGTCTCCGGAGTCATAGTCCAACACTTAAACCACTACCCCATGCTGGTAGCTCCTCTGAAATCATTCAGTGGGAAAAGCTATACATGTTGCATGCGCATCGGCATTTTACGAATGAAAACCCAGATATGTGTGGCCGAGCAACATCAGTCTGTGGTCAAGATGACAAAAGCTACTAATGAAGAACAGCACACAAGCTAAGAGAGGTGTCAGCAGTTTGCTTTTGCAAACTAGGATGGGCAAGAGTTTGCATCCTTCCCTCCAAGTTAACTGACTGCAAAGTACAGTACTTTTACACTTTGAATTCAATTTGCAGCACTTGAAGTAATCTGAGAACAAAGAGGGAAGATGGGAAGAGGAGAATGAAACTGGGACATTTTGCATGCAACTAAAAAAAAAAGGGGGGGGAAGCAAAATATTATTCAAAACTGTCCCTGCCAAAGTGGGACAGTGGAAGAGTATGCTAAGAAAAAGTTAAGTCCATTGTCATTCCAATAAATCATTCTGATCTAACCCTTAAATAGTTCTTCATCTAAAACCGGTATAGGTTTGCAGCTTCTCAAAGTGCATGGTCTGAAAATAAACACATCGATACTATTCCTGTGGCGAAATAGGAATGGCTCTGGCAACGTAGCAATAGCTCTAAGTCTGTTTTTATATCTGTGCACCTGCGAAAGGCAGATGGTTTCCTGAGGGTTTTGCTTCCAAGACTCTGTCTCCTATGGAACTCTAGGGGCTGTTTTGGATTTAGCGTCTTCTCTTGCATCTGCCAGCAAAAGGGGGCTTTGGTAAGAAGGAAGGATACCGTAGGTCCATGCCATATCATATGCATTCCTAAAGTGCAATTTTTTATTTTATTTTATGTTGGCTCTGGCAGTTTACAGGGGATTAAAAACCCTTAGCACATTCATTCACGTACCGTATGCCCTCTTTAACCAGAAGAGCAAACAGGTGGGATGGATTTGTCTTTTCTGACCCACAATGACTCAAGCTTGCTTTCCTATAGCCTTGACTTGAATGTAGCTGCTGAAATTAACATTTTTATGATACAGCAAAGAGGAGGCGGACACATGTAGAGACATGTAGGGGAAGATTTTGGAAAAGGTGTCTTTAGAAAGGCTTGGTATTTTTAGGGATTTGAGTCGTTTTAGTCTAGAACAGTGCAACGCAAAGAGGTGGCCCTGGACTAGTGCAAGTCTCCGTGTCATTGGATGCCATTCCTTGGCAGCTACCAATGCTATGGAATTCCAGGAATGGTCGTTTTGTGTTTCTCTGACAAAGAGCTCTGGTGCCACAGCAAACTACAGTTCCCAGGATTCCATAGCACTGAGTCATGGCAGGTAAAGTGCTGTCAACCTGGATTATTTCTGCAGTGCGGATGCAGCCAGCAGTAGGGTCAGAACTCTGAAAGTAATTGTTCAGCAACTTGCATGCAGGAACCAAGTGAACCACTATAATAATCAATGCAGGGAAATAAAAGATGACAACAACCAAGGAAGAATAAGAGACGTCTTCCACAAGATCTGAGAAATCAAAGGAAATTTTAAACCAAGAGTGAAGACACTCTATGATTAGCAGGGGAACACATTCCATGACCAAGTACAAATGAAAAGCCTGTGGAAACAATACACCGAAGAACTATATAAAAGAGATGAAAGGATGACAGATCCATTTTGTGGTTGTGGCTTTTGTTTGAAATTGCTTCATTGAGAATGGGATCTGTCGCTGACTATTAGCCCAAATGACTGAAGGCCTAAGCAGACTGCCAGAAATAGTGCACATTAAGTTGAGGCACTGCCCTGGCTCAGTGCTAGGGAATCATGGGAACTGTAATTTATTGTGGCACCAGAGCTCTCTGACAGAGAAGGCTCAATGTCCCAGAAAAAAAATACAATTCCCATGATTCCCTAGCACTGAGCCAGGGCAGTGCCTCAATTTAATGTGCACTATTTCTGGCAGTCTGCTTAGGCCCTAAATGAATCCTTTCTTCCATTTTGCATTGCAACAACCATCCCCAGCATGGCATCTTTGAACTATAATATAGAATGTAGATTGATTAGAGAAGATAGAAATTGGTTCAAACACATCTGGAAGGCAGGACTTCCATAGATTTAATAGTTCCTCCTGAGAATGCTGATACAATATTTAGGTATCCTATCTGTGCACAACAGAGAGATTTCTGATGGAATAATAATAATAAATAATAAAAGAATTTCACTCTTTGTCTTCAAAATTTTGTTGATGTTGTTCTTGTGTGCCTTCCAGTTGTTACCAACTTATAGTGACCCTGGGATGAACCTATCATAGCAGTTTCTGGGGCTGAGAGTGTGTGACCTATACAAGGTCACCCAGTGGGTTTCCATGGCCAAGTGGAGAATTGAACCCTGATCTCTAGAGGCATACTTCAACACTCAAAGTACTACACCACAATGGTTCTCCTTTAACATTTTATAAATAATATTATAAATTATTATAAACTTCATAATAATAATAATAATAATAATAATAATACCCCAAAAATCAACCCTTTGAATTTCTTTGGCTATAGCATCTAAAGCCACTTTGTGTGTGCTTCAGTTTTTAAAATCTAACCAGTTATTACTTAGGGCTTGTAAGGCATCGCATTAACACGACATGCTATTTTTGTAATTTCTGTAAAATCTGTATCACTAGTTAATAATAATAATAATAAAGTTTATTTGTAGTGCACTACAGAAGAAGAAACAATTGTTCATTTTTGCCTCAACTGGCACCAGTCCCGACATTTTTCTGCATATTATTTGTTACAGATTGGCAACCTAGAAGATTACTACCACTTCCATCACAGCAAGACCATTAAAAGGTCAACATTCAGCAGCAGAGGACCGCACAGCTTCCTAAGAATGGATCCAAAGGTAAGTCCACAACTGGTATCATAGTTGCATTTCAGGTGGTCCAGGTTCCAGAATGAAGGGATGTTACCAAAGCAAGGAAAGATGAATCAGAGGTATACTACATGACTGACCACCAAGAAATACCAAGAATTCAAAGATATAGCTGTGTTAGTCTGTAGAATCAGAATGTAGAGAGATCTTGTAGCACCTTTGAGACTCACTGAAAGAAAGAACTTGGCAGCATGAGCTTCCATAGATGTTGACTACGAAAGCTCATGCTGCCAACTTCCAGCTCAAAAAGACACTGTATTGTTGGGCAGCCCTTCCCAAAATATTAAAGCCTGCCTGCAATCTATCATGAGCAATAACTTGGGAATAAGTTACACTGAACACATAGAGGACACATCATGCTTGTAAGAGTCTTCATCATGTTTAAGGATGTTTTGGTGATAATGGATGAGATTGGCCTCCTCCGGAAAGTTTATTTTTGTGGAACTTGAGCAACTGGGGGTAAACCATCATTTTTATTGAAATAGCTGGGATATATATATATATATATATATATATATATATATATATATATAATTTTAAAATGTTGGCATTAATTACAGAGTTATGACAGACTCTCTCATAAGCATACCAGACAGAAGAGCCCCTTGGAGCATCTTGAACATCACCTTGCTGTCACTCTCTTATCATTCTCTTTTATGTCCCTTAACAGTTAATTGAATAAGCTTCCTACCAGTGAACACAGGTTCTTAAATGCTGACTGCATTTAAAACAGCATTAAAGACATATCTCTTCCAGCAGGCCTATCCAGTCAATTTTAAATCATAGCTTTTTAATTTCTATATGAACTCATACGGGTGTATTGTAATGGTTTGACAGTATCGTATTTTAACTGTGGGTGTATGTGTTTTTAATTGTGTTTTGTATTTTAACATGCTGTTCCCCACCTTGAGCCTTGAGAAGAAGCAGGAAATGTATTATCATTATTATTATTATTATTATTATTCCATAAAGGTTGGATTCAAACTATGCTAGTTAAGCCAATTATATTTTAGGGAAAGGGATGTGCAGTGCCAGTCAAGTATTCTGTATTTAAGGTGATTTGTAAGCTATTTTTCCACTGGCCTAAGTTGCATTTCTGTATCTTGGTTACAGGGTTTTCAGGGGCCCTTCCACACTATGGAATTATAGTGCTATGATTTCACTTAACCTGCCATGGCAAAATCCTTTGGAGAGGCATTAGAATTCTTGTGGCAGACACTTCTCTGTAACCTGCATATTCCATTATTCCTTAGGACGGGACCATGGCAGTTAAAGTGGAATCATAGCAATAAAATTATGTAGTGTGAATGTGTCCCTGGTCTTGCAGGGGTTGAACTGGATGGCCCTTGTGGTCTCTTCCAAGTCTATGATTCTATGATTAATGTGGATGCAAATATCCACATATCTTTCTTCTCCGTCTGCATAGAAACTACTATCCTCCATGTTGCTGTGTTCTCTACTGAGAACTTGATGTGTTGTCCTTACTCCTGGCTAGGCAGGGTTGGGAGGAGCAAGTCCAGTTGCCATCTAGTTTAGGATGGTTACAAGCATCATTGCTTCATTTATATCATTGCTTCATTTGTGGTGGTTGCTATGAAAATTAGCAGCAGCTGCCCACTCATATCCTACTTTCCATACGCTAGTAAAACGTTGGCCATTCTGATGGATTAACTCATACCCTCCAACATTGCAGAGATGAAAAATGGGATGTGTGTGGCCCAGCAACATCCGAGTGAAGGCAAGACGGCAAAAGTTATTAATGAGGAAGAAGAGATAAGGCTGCAGCAGTTTTCTTTGCCTTGAACCTACTGGGAAGGGCAAGACTCTGCATTTGCCTTATGTTGAATTACAAACTACTTTTGCACTTTGAACCCCATTTGAAGCAATTGAGATAAACTGAGACTAAAGGGGGAAGCAGAAGGAGGAACGAGAAATGGAGACTTTTTTAAATCATCTGAAAAACGTGGATGACAGATGATGGGTCTGGCCTGTCCCTTTCAAATGGAGACAGTTGGAGGATTTGTTCACTCTGTAGAGAGGGAAAGAGGCAATCTTCCCCATCTCTGCTGTAAATGATAAATACGATAATAGAATGCTTGCAAATATATAAGCATCCTTCTCAGAAAAGGTCAGGTTTTGGATTCATAATTCCAGGACCTAGGTCCTTTACAGAATATTATTGCGGTGTAAGACATGAATGGCTGAGAACCTCACTTTTAAACTTTGGCTGAAACGGAGTTTCACACGTAAACCTAGATCCCTTTTTACCGTACTTTCAAACCATACTAAATACAAAATTAAGGCCCCAGTGCCAGTTTCTACCAATTTCCAGAAAATGATTGACTAACAATTCCTCAGTGTTGAGTTTCAGAGCCTTAGGGAAGCTGGATAAACACTTGGCACGGCTGGGAGGACAAATCCCTATCTGCAGGAGAAAGGCAGGTGCTTTAGTCTCCTTTGATTCAAGCCAAATAAATGTTCATTCATTCTCTTGGCATTTACCTAGCTGTGTGTGCTGTTTTAAGCACTGGCAAAAAATAGAACTTGGTGTTAACTTGGACTCGTAATCCTTAAGTACATATCTCCCTTGCCTTGGCTGATCACTTTGCTATTTCACAGGTGTATGTAATATCTATGCACGAATATGCAAAAAGGGATAAGAAAAGAAGGCTTTCTGTAAATAAGAGCCCCCCACTCTCTCTGTGTAAGAGGGATAGCTTTGAGCATTTCACTGATGCAAACCAGGACACATGTGGCCAAGTGACAATAGTTATGGCAAAAGTTATTACTGTTTTCTTAAAAATTGTATTCCCTTCTAGAGATTCCCCCAAACTGGGTGATCTCTTGCCAGTGTGGCTGATAAATCTACTATCTTTCCTCCCATGCTTTACAGATTGTACCTTTTCAATTTAACTGAACTTTCTTGATGGGGGAGGAAATAATTCTTTTTAATGAACCTGTGGGATATTAATTTCTAAAATGTTAGGAAAATGTTAGAGCCTTATGTTCCCATGCTGCACTTCTCAATTTGGGAAGAAGTAATAATTGAAATAGGTGATCTACCAGCAATTTGAATATGAGATTTCCCAGGGCAAATAGATTGTGCAGTTGACAGAATACGTGAACATGAGAAGAGCAGGGCTGGACTGAGCAAAAATCAATTTAGTCCTGTATCACATACTCTCCAAAATTTCACCAATGAAAACTGGGACATGTGTGCCAAGCAACACTAGAGTGTGGTTAGATGGCAAAAGATATTAATGAGGAAGAAGAAAGAAGCCAAGAAAGGCTGCAGGAGTTTGCTTTTGCCTGATCCTACTGGGAAGGGCAGGATCCCACCCTTTCCTCCCTCCCTCCCCCTTGCCGGGTTCACTGAATACAAGCTACATTTGCACTTTGAACTCATCTTGCACTGGTTGAAGTAGGCAGAAGACAAAAGGGGAAAGAGAGAGTAGAAAAGAGAAACAGGGACCTGAAATAGTGGAACGGCAGTGGATTAATTGGGACTGTCTCTGCCAAATTCAAACAGTTGGGAAGGGTATGGTATCCTGTTTCTCACAGTGGACAAACATGCTTTTGAGCATCCCACAAGCAGGATATGAGAGCAATACATGGCCTCGAGCAACCTTTATGGAGAAGCACACTGCTTCTGATACTAGAGATAACGGATGGTGCTTCAGAAATATCTTCCTATGGAAAGACTAGGAGTGACACAATCCTGCTTTCAATTTCCTTCCAATCCTCCCCAGGAAAGAAAACCCTGCACAAACAGCCTGCTTCCCTTTGTGTGTAGATGTAGTATAAGGGAATGAAGCTGATTAATGTTTGCCAGTGTGATGCATCCTCCATGTCTGCAGATCATAACATCTCAAAGGATGCTTCTCATTAACATTACATCATAAACGAGGACATTACATTTTAATGGCTAGAAAATGATGCTTTATTTACGTTTCCATATTTAGCTTGGCTTGGTGTTTTTGCTCTCTTGCCTCCAGTGAATTGAATCACTCTGCTGGCTGGTACATGTCTTGGCCAGTGGCATCAATAGGGAGGTGCGGGGGGTACAGGCAGCACCAGGTGACACCCTAAGGGAGGATGACACCACTGCTGCTCAAACACTTGTATTTGGGCAGAAACATTGTGGCATTTGCATGTATCTCTTTAAAATGCTTTAAGAGATAGTGGGAGTGAGATGAACCTCAGTGGGAAAAGAAAGGAGGGGCACAACTGTTAGCATTACATTCAGTGATATATGGGAATTGTGATTTATGAGTCCCATTACTAAGAATTGTCTGTGGTGTGAAATGGGGGCAGGGAGGTCAATGGGGGGGGGACACCATGAGTTACTGCACCGGGTGACACCAACCCTAGGGACGCCTCTGGTCTTGGCTTGTGTATTGTAACATTTAGGTGGTGTTAGACGTTGCCCCACAATCAGCAGGCAGATTAGTAGCATAGAAGTACACAAAGCTTCCATCCTCTTGCTATGATTTCAGGCTCCTTTTTGAAGCAAACAAATTCTTAAGAGACCAAAGTCTTATTTAGATGTGACTGACACAGTGACTTGCTCCATCTTTGCTTTCTTCATGTGGAAAGTGACAAGTCTGAAGATGAGAAGTGTTCACATCAAGGCTCTCCATGCAACCCAGAAAATGGGAAAACCAGAGTTCTGGCTTACATGTTGATTCTGCACATGAACAGGAACTTCTTCAGACTTGTTGCTTTCCGTGTGAAGAAAGTAAAGATGGGGGACAAACCTTAACACGTTTGCTGTTCTCTCCAAGAAATGCACCCCACCTCCTTTTTTCTGTTAAAACTTTGCTCTAGACTTGAGACTTGACTTGAAAGTACAGTTGCCCCTCCCAATTCATGGGGGATCCGTTCCAGCCCCCGCCCCAATATGCGAGCCCCATACAAACTAATGGCGCACGCACCCATGGTGTGTGTATGGGGCCACGCACGGCCATTTAGCCACATAGCCCTTGTCTTTCCCCACGAAGAGCAAGACTGCAAAGTCTGCAAACAGGGAGAGACAACTGTATCTTGCAAAGACCTGAGACTCAACTTGAGACTTGACTTGACTTGAAAGTATCTTGCAAAGACTTGAGACTTGACTTGAAAGTATTTTACAAAGACTTGAGACTCGAATTGAGACTTGATGCTAGGGACTTGAGACTTGGACTGAAAGATTTGAATACATCACTGCTACAATTGCACAGTGTGAAAGGACCTCAGAAAGGAACAACAGTGCTGCAGAATGTACCACTAGGTTGATTCTCTTTGACTCTTCCGGATCAGGCTTGTTTGTTAGGCCAGCATAGGGGGGTTGCAGACTGCCAGAAATAGTGCAAATTGAGTCCACTTTTAGGGTTAGGGTTAGTGCTAGGGAATCATGGGAATTATTTTTGTTCTGAGACATTGAGCCTTCTCTGTCAGAGAGCTCTGGGGCCACAATAAAATACAGTTCCCATGATTCCATAACCCTAACCCTAACCCTAAAAATGGACTCAATTTGCACTATTTCTGGCAGTCTGCAACCCCCCATAGTTAGGAAGCTGGGATGCTGATGCTGATGCATTTTTAGCATGCTATAAACTGTTGTTGCCTTCAGCTTCAGCTATCTCAGTTCCCACCTTGTCTTCTAGCCTGACAGGAGTTGTACCATGATAGGAAAAGATGCAGATGAGTGTGTCGGGAAGAAAAAACTATACTCCTCCTTTTCTAGGATCCTCACCATAAGCCACCTGTGAACACATCCCCTGGTTTTAAACACAACAATAAAACCATGGGTTTTCACAAAACATTCTTTAAGTTTTTGAGGCTTGAAGAAAAATCTGTGTGCTAGTCCTCTAATACAATAGCTCAAGAGTTGGATGAGCGCATTAAATCTCTGATGCATCTTGTTTCTCAGCAATCACGACATGCACATCTTTTGAAAAGGTCATATCTGGTCTTCTTCACCCTGGGACTGCTACTTATTATTACTGAAATGTTTGACTAATCCTCATATAGGAAACCTCCCTTGCTGAGTTTCCACTAAAGGCTCTTTGAATTCCCGCAGGGACCCTTCCCACCTTGGAGTTTAATCCCAGATTTTATGGTTGTTTTCCCCCCGAAGAAACTGTCTTTGTAGAAGCCCGGAAAGAGAAAACAAAAACAAAATTAATTTCCCTCCCCTACACTTGTGTGGTGAGGTTTGCATCTATTTCGTGGAATTGTTCTAATCCTGTTCTGTTTATAATGAATAAACATTTTTTTTTTAGCCTCATACTTTCAGTGTGCCACATGCTTATAATCTGATTTATCATTCATGCTTTGCAAAGGGGTCTGTACAGCTGTAGAACATCTGCTCTATCAAAGCTATGCAATGGCGAGGATGCATTCTAGAATTTTTATCTTGATTTTCATTATCAAAACTCACTGAAGCCTTTTGAACCAAAAACATTTTTTAAAAATCTTGTGGTGTTTGTCTGAAATAGATTTTTTTTTTTGCATTAAGGGAACTAATAATTAAGTTGCTTTTCCGTTGTTCTGAAGTTTGCTCAGATTTAAAAAGAGAGAGACATCTGAAAAGAAGAAAAAAAACAGGATAAGGCTGGCCATTACTTAGAAAAATAATATTCACAGAGTGAGGAGTTATTCATATTTCACTAAATAAGCAGTTGATGTCTGCAGCATTATTCTGGGCTGAATTTAGGCTCCTTAGGCTATAATACTAGACTTCACTTACCTGGGAACAATTCTCAATTAACTCAGTGGTATTTATTGCATAGAAATCATAAGATTACATGGCTGATAAAATGGAGAAGTATTTGCTCCTTAGGATAAAAACAGAGGTCATGAGGAAAAGGGACTTTACTGTGGTTGCCTTTAGCATTCCTTTCTTCAGGGGACATATCCGATTAGTAGAAAATATTTTTAGTATTACTAAGTCTGTAGGCTAACATTTTTTAAAAAGTGTACTACTAAAGGTTTTGTCTACTGTTTTTATAGATATAGTAGATTCATTTTGGGAGCCAGACTGGTATAGTGGTTTGAGCATTGGACTATGGGGGGAAGCAGACAAGGGCGTCCAGGACGCCCTGGGCCGGCGCGCCGCGGGGCCGCAGCCTCCGCACCTCGGCGCACCGGCAGCGTCCCTGGAAGGAGCGCTAAATCAGCGCTCCTTCCTCAAGACAGCGAAAGTGCGCCCTAAAAGCGGCGGGCGCACTTTCGCTGTCTTTTCCGCCGCGGCGCGCCCAGTCGCCGCGGCGTGAGGTCATCCCCGGAGCCCCGGCCGTGCGGAGGGCCGGCGACTCCGAGGGCGACCTCAGGGAGAGGAAGGGGGCGCCGCTCGTGCGGCTGCCCCTCCTCTTCCAAGCCTCCAAGACGACTCTATTAGTCGTCTGCCGAGGCCCTATGACTCTTAAATCCAGCTTGGCCATGTCAACCCACTGGGTGACCTTGGGCAAGTCACACTTTCTCAGCCTCAGAGGATGGCAATGACAACTGCCCCCTGAAGAAACTTGCCTAGAAAACCACATGATAAAACTGCCATAAGTGAGAAATGAAGGTGCACAACAACAAACAACAAGGTTTAAGTTGCTTGCTTAATATTTGTGTGTTTGTATTCTTTAGCTAATTGTTTTAATTCTAAGGATCTATTTTAGCAGACCTCTGGTAAGCCCAATGGGAAGATTTAAATGTACCAGCAAAGAAATCTTTCTTTTCTGTAGACACTAAGAAAACTAAACAATTCAAACATTGTTATTGTAATATTTTTTCCCCCTAGGTAAAATGGCTGCAGCAGCAAGAGGTTAAACGGAGAATCAAAAGACGCGTTCGACGAAACCACAACCTACTTTCCTTCAATGACCCACTCTGGCCTGAAATGTGGTACATGGTAACTATACACTTGTGTGTGTGCGAGTGTGTGCATGTGCGGACATGCATGGGCAGTGCACATATGCTATCAAACTAGCTGGGAAAATATTTAGCATCTTAACTCATGTGGTGGGCCAGCATGGTGTAGTGGTTTGAGCATTAGACTAGGACACTAGGAGATCAGGGTTTGAATCCCGGTTCAGCCACGGAAGCCACTTGGAGAAGCTTCACCTTGGAAGCTTCACCTTGGAGAAGGTGGAGAAGCCACGGAAGCTTCACCTTGGAGAAGTCACACTCCTTTGCCAAGAGAACCCTATGATAGTTTTGCCTTAGAGTCACTATAAGTCGGAAACGAATTGAAGGCACCCCAAAACAGCAAAGAACTCAGTTAGTGCTAGTCCAGCCTCATCTGGAGTACATTAGAGTGGGTTCCAGGCTTGTTCTCTACTGTCTAGAATTGCCCTCCTCTGCGGCTGAGAGAATGTGGCTTGCCCAAGGTCACCCAGCAGTATCTGAGCCCTGTTCTCCAGAGTTATAGTCCAGCATTAAAACTACTGCAACAGGAACTCACTTTTTAAAAAAACGTACCATTTCTGAGCTTAAACTAGCTCATGGGGCAAAATGTGAGAAGAGTACCCACAGATACCATGGAGGGCATTGGGGAGGCAATAAAATGGCCCCAGACCCCACAAAAATTGACTGTCCTTTGCTCACTCATACTCTGAGGAATGGGCAGAAGAGGCCACTGCTTCCTTTTCTTTTTCTTTCCTCTGGAATATTTCAAAATATTCCTCTGGAATATGCCTAAAGTAGTAAGTGACAACTCCAGTGATCATGCACAATTTGCTATTTGCAAAGCTTTTCTTGTTGCTGTTGTTTAATTAAAGAAGGCAGCATAAGCCTGAATAACTAGCTTGATCCTTTCTTGAGCTTCTTCAGGATGTTTTAGCAAGAAAGAACCAAAGCTACTGTAATAGCTCTAGCTCTCATATTGGCTGGGTTAATGCTGCATGGTGTGACATTTCATGATTGAAGGGAAAACAACTAGTCTGTTGCCATCTTTTCCTTTAGCACTGTGAAGACAATGACAGTGAGTGCAGGTCAGAAATGAACATCATGGCAGCATGGCAGCGAGGATATACCGGCAAAGGTGTCGTCGTAACCATTCTTGATGATGGGATAGAGAAGAATCACCCCGATCTTATCCAAAACTTTGTAAGTAAAGCATGAACATAGAGATTGTTTTAATATACAGGTATACCTGGACAGTGAAGAAAGAAGATAGGAGGAAAAACAATTCATTTGAGATGTGGTGCTGGAGAAAAGTACTCAGTGGACAGCCAAAAAGACAAACAGATGGGTCCTAGAGCAGATCAAGCCAGAAATCTCCCTGGAAGACAAGATGACCAAACTGAGCCTGTCGTACTTTGGACACATCATGAGAAGGCATGACTCATTGGAGAAAACATCAGTACTAGGAAAAGTGGAGGGAAGCAGAAAGAGAGGAAGACTGCATGCTAGATGGGTGGACTCTATTAGGGAGATCACAGGTATGAGTTTGCAGGACCTAAGCAGAGCAGTGGAGGACAGGGAGTCTTGGAGATGTCCCATCCACAGGGTTGCCATGGGTCGAAATCAACACAAGGACAGTTAACAACAAATAGCTCAGTCAATGAAGTCAATGTATGCCTAGCCATTACTTCTTTAACAGAACATTTGGTACTTGAGGCAATAATGGCATGGAAAGAATAGGGGACCAGGTTCCTACATCACACAAAAAAAGAACACCAGCAGAGTGCAAAGGGATCTTGTAGCACCTTTGAGACGTAGGGGGGATGCAGACGAGGGCGTCCAAGACGCCCTGGTCCGCAGCGCCGCGGGGCCAAGGCAGCCTCACCGCGGTGCTTCCCCGCCGAATCTAAAAGGAGCGCCAAATTGGCGCTCCTTTTAGATTTAAGGGAAAGTGCGCCCCAAAAGCGGCGGGCGCACTTTCCCTGACTCAAACGCTGCAGCGAGTGCGGTCGCCACGACGTGAGGTCAACCCGGAAGTGCGCTTCAGGAAGAGGAAGGGGCGCCGAACGTGCGGCTGCCCCTCCTCTTCCGGGCCCGGAAGACGACCCAATTAGTCGTCTGCCGAGGCTCTAACTGAAAGAAAGAAGCTGATAGATTGAGCTTTTGTAGACTTGTCTACATCCTCAGATACATGGGGAGTTTATCTGCACTATGCTGTAAGTATGTATGTTTTCGTTCCAGTAAACCAGGGGTAGGCAACCTTTCCCCTTTAAGGGCTGAGGGACTTCAGCTCCCAGAAGCCTCAGCCATGTTGGCCAATAGTCCCATGTTGGCCAATAGCTCCTGGGATTCTGGGAACTGAAGTCCCTCGGCCCTTAAAGGGGAAAGGTTGCCTACCCCTGCAGTAAACCATTTGTAAGCAATCTAAAGAGTTAAGTCTCCTGTCTAGTTAGTAGTCATGTATGTTCAAAAGCCTGTGTAAAAAGATTTGTTCTCAGTGGCCTTTTCTGCATGGGCCAAAATGCCTGTTTACCCGCCATACTGGAATCATCATATTTGGATGAAGTGTGACCTAAACCCTGGTTCTGATGTGGGCAGTCCAGACCATGTCCCACCTCTTCAGAACGGGCAGATAACATACAAAGAATGGAGTTTTAAAAAGCCCTACCTGTTGCACTTCTAGGAACATCTGGAGATCTTTGTTTCCATAACCCAATGGCTGCCTGCACAAGTGTTCTTCTGGGATGCTAACATGTTTGCTGCCACTGCTGGTCACCCATTCTGAGGCCAGAAAGAGGTGCCAAGCATTTTACTGTCACTGGGTACCTCATTCTGACCTCAGAAGTGAGTGGTCCGTGATGGCAGAGAACATGCAGGGTAGCCCAGTGGGATGCCCATACAAACAGCCACCATGCTGTAAATTGGAGACCAAGGTAACGGGGAAATGGGATAACAGCAGGGCCAGGATACCCCAGGTTGCTCCTGGAATATCTTGGTCAGAGTTATGCCTTAACTGAGGTATGCTTGTACTACTAAGGTTATAAATCCTACACACAATAGTACATCTAAAATTATAAATCTTACACATGATTGTACATCTATAAATCCCATGCATGATTGTACATCTAAGGTTATAAATCCTACACATGAGAGTTAACTCATTTAACCTTTGAGAGCAGGCGCCATCAAATAAATTCACAATAACAAAGAAGTTACATGGTTGGTTGTGCCAACCAAGAAATCTCAGACATGCAGAGTGAGGCAGGGGTGTCATGGTGTGTGTGTGTGTGCATGGGGTGCTTTATGAGCCATAGACCAACATGAATGCAACCACAGTGCAAACGTTTCAAGATGGACAGTGGGTTAAAACTGACCATCCTAAATTCAGGGCATCACTGGAGGGGGGGTGCTGGGCATGTGGGCCACACCAGGTGACACCCCTAAGGGTGCTCCCCAAACATTTGCCTTTTTGCAGAAATGGGCTGTGGAAGTCACCAGCATCCCTTTAAAATGCAGGCAAGGCTCAGTTGGAGGAGAAAGAAGAGGCCCCAGTTTTAATTTTTTTAATTAAAAAATATATTTAAAAACATCACATCTTTCCAAATTTTCACTTTAACTACATGGAAACATATACATGTTAATACATTTAGGCTAATATTGTAATTTAAAGGTATAATTTTAATTTTGCTATTTGTTTATGTTGCAACTACTGCCATTACATTTAGTAATATACGAGGATTACAATTATGGGTATTGATAGTAATGTTTGGCACCGCTTTAACTGCCATGGCTCAATGCTGTGGAAAACTGGGATTTGTAGAATCATAGAATCATAGAGTTGGAAGAGACCACAAGGGCTGTCCAGTCCAACCCCATCCGAGCTCTCTGACAGAGAAGGCTAAATATCTTACAAAACTACAAATCCCAGAATTCCATAGGATGGAGCGATGGCAATTAAGCCAGTGTCAAACTGACTTATTTCTGCAGCCCATGTCTTACTTGCCAGTTTCAAACATGTTTGAAAGCTCATTTCTGAAAGACAATTTTTTCTTCTGTCTTTCACCTCTGAATACTATTTTTTGTTTCTACTCATATGTTTTTAGATTTATAAATATGGAACAATCTCTTCTCTCTCTCTCTCTCTCTCTCTCTCTCTCTTAGGACCCTCTTGCAAGCTATGATGTCAATGGAAATGATCCAGATCCGACTCCCCGCTATGATGCCAGCAATGAAAACAAGTGTGTGATTTTCAATGCTAAATGAATGCTTGCCCTGTGGAGAATTTTACTATTCCAATCCTGTTTTTACAGAGCTTGACTAGTGCATCTCCCACTGAGCCATCTTGTCAAAATAGGAAAGTTTAGGAAAGTTATTTTCCTTGGACATTACTTCCTAGAATCCCTGAGTCATGTTGGTGGCAGGATTCTGGGAGGAGTAGTCTCAAAAGTAACTTGTCTAACCTGTGCAAAATAGCTAGCTAGTTCAGTAACTAAAGGGCTTGTCCAGCCTTTGGAAGGTAAAAGATTATGAAAAGTACTATTTCATGCTTAAAAAGAAAATTCAAATTGTCAAGAGCAAAAATGCAAGCAGGTTAATTTGCTTCTGTTTTGCATAAACTATATCAGTACTGCCTGTTGCAACTTCTAAACAGGGGCGTCACAAAGGGGTACAAGGATGCGAACCACACCAAGTGACACCCTAAATGGGGTGACAACAGTGCTCCCCAAATATCTTTGGGGAGAAATGGGTTGTTAACCCACATCTCTTTAAAATGCAGCAGCCCAGCAGCAGAGATGGTGTGAATGGGGCAAGGCTCAGTGGGAGTTCTAAATTTTTCTTTAAAATTTTCTTTAAAACAATTGCATCTTACCAAATTTTCACTTTAACCGTGTGAAATTGTGTAACTATATACTTGCCCCTCCCCATTCATGGACTTGGTGTCCACAGTCTTGGTCTTTCGTGGACGGCAAGCGGGGAGGGATAAAATGGGATTCATGCCCAAGGCGCGTGTGCCATGCCACACACAAAAGCATGCGCCCATTATAACCAATGGGCCTTGAATATTTGCAATTTTCCCAATTCACGGGGGGTCCTGAATGGATCCCCTGTGAATTGTGAGGGACTGTAAATACATTTAGGCTATGCATATGGTATTGTAATTTAAAAGTATAATTTTAATTTTGCTAGTTGTTTATGTCACAACTATTGCCATTATATGACCCAGTATGGTGTAGTGGTTTGAGCATTGGACTATAACTCTGGAGAGCAGGGTTCAAATTCCACTGGGTGACCTTGGGCAAGTCACATTCTCTCAGATTCAGAAGAGGGCAATGGCAAACCCCCTCTGAAGAAACTTGCCAAGAAAACCCCATGATAGGTTCACCCTAAGTTGGAAATGACTTGAAGGCCCACAACAACAACAGTTGCCATTGCATTCAGTGATGTACAGGAATTGCAATTTATGGATAACACTAGTATAAAAACATTACTAAGGATTCTATCTGGTGTAGTATGGGAGGAGGCCAATAGGTGTGTATGAGACACCATGAGTTACTGCACCAAGTGATGCCAACCCTAGTGATGCCATTGCTTCTAAAGTTGAGAGTTTGGTATGTTAACAATGGGTTATGAAGGAAAGGTTTTTAGCTTTATTGTTCTTTTACATTGTAAACTGCCTCGAATCACAGTTTGTGGGAGGATGATGATGGTGATGATGATGATGATGATGATGATGATGATGATGATGAATATTTTGGAGGAGAACCAAAACCAACAAGGTGAGCAAGATCAATTTTCTATTGCTGCATCTCCCTGCTGGGATTGTTCCTTCATTGATTTCTGAGTCCGCCTTCGGGTCACAATAAATTGGAAATGACTTGAAGGCACACAACAACATGTCTTTTTGTGATCATTGAAGAGGAGTTATTCAGTACTCCTTTATTCAATGATCCCCACATGGAGAACTCAATTCTTCCTGGGTCTGTGTGTGTGCTCCTTGATTTAGAGCCCAGAGGTAAAACAGAGGATGGCCAAGGAGTATTTGGTTATGTTCCTACATACGAATGGATGTACAACATCATCACCCTCCAGGATATCCATAGGATGCCTTTCTCTTTGTGTGTCTGGCTGTAGGAACATAGCTGGTTGGTTCTTGGTGGCTTTCTGTCTTTACCTGAACACTAAATATCTATGATGCGGGGTGCAAGAGGAATGTGAGTTCTCCCTGTAGGGTACGGCTGAACAACTGTGAGATATCTGGCAACCGTGCCCTGAAATACTCCAAGGACTTCATTGAACTCTGAAAAAAAGAAAAATAACCCAAAATGGCTGGAAGTCCACTTCTGATTCTTGAAAATAGTTCTTTTGATGTTGAGCAATACAGGGAGGCCTCTCAATCTATTTAGAAGGTACCTGGAGGCTTCCAGGATCAGCAATTCATTTATTTCTTCTGGCCATAAAAGAAAGTTGGTTTGAGGATTCTGGAGGTGTTGAGGGCCACAAAAACATCACTAGGGGCTGCACCTTGACAACCCCTGCTGCAAGAAGAGGCGACAAGGCTGAGTTCCCTCTGGTCGAACTTTACACAGTACCAGATTATTCAGGATCTCAGCATACTGTTCATGAGTTAAGATGTGTCATGGTATTGCTACTATAATGCATGTACAGGTTGAGTCTCCTTTATCCAAAAATCTTGGGACCAGAGGTGTTTTGGATTCCATCTATTTTCAGATTTTGGAATATTTGCATATACATAATGAGATATCTTGGAGATGGGACCCAAATCTAAACACGAAATTTACTTACATCGTACCTTATACACATACATAATATTTTTTAATAATTTTGTGCATGAATCAAAGTCTGTGTACACTGAATTTTCAGAAAGCAAGGGTGCCACTATCTTGGCCACCTATTTGAACAATTTTGTATTTCAGATTTCAGAATTCTGGATAAGGGATCCTCAACCTGTACAATTGTAAGATTAAGGGCAAACCAATGGCTTAGAGCTGGTTTTGTCTGTTCGCACTGTTTCTCCATTTAGTGCCCCAGGCTTTAAGAACAATATGCTCTAGTGCTGGAACAACTGCTGGAATCTGTTCATTGGGCCATTGGGCCAAAGCATGAACACTGTGATTATTGCATCAAAGTAGCATCAGCCCATACAGCCTGATGTGGAGACAATGCCTCTTGTGTATTTCAGGCCTGACAAACAAGGGGAATTGTGCAGCAAAATCTGCAGATAGGTGGCTGCATGCAAATATGGCCTCTAGACCTCCAGGGATACGCCAGGAATTCTTTTTAAAAATATATGTATATATATATTAAATGGAGTCCTTCTGTGAATTTTCCTCTTTTATGATACTAATCCTCTGAGCACTCTATTAATTTAATGGATTACTTGTCAAAGGTTTTACACACATTTGAAACTCATGAATGCATGAGCCTGAGCACAGAGATCAGAAGGGAAAAACCTTCATTATTTTGTCCCTGGGTTCTTCATCCTTGATTTGACGAATTTCCCCCCTGAAACCACAATAATTGCCAATGTATACATCCAGATGAATTCATTGGTAAATCTCTTCCCCGGATTGAGCCAGTTGAGATTGCAAATGGCATATCTGAATACTTAAATACTTAAAAACTAATGCTTCTACCACTTAAAAACATAGAGTATTTAGTACCACATAATTTGTGAAGTGCTCTTATGGAAAGGTGGGACCAACAAATGAAAAAATAAAATAAAAAGGGGTTTGTAAGACAGTGGGATACACAGATATCTCAACATGTAGGACAAAGCACATTTTACCAAAGGGACATATGGTCTATGCTTTGTCGTATAGGTTAGAGAAAACATATGAAAAACAACACTACTTTTGACATTAATGATCCCACTGTAAGCTTATTTTCTCTGAAGTAAGGTCTGTTCATGAGATCCAGTGTAGTGTACTGGTTTGAGAAGGATGGAGAAGGGTGTCTGCTTATTCTTTCTGTGTGTGACAGTCAGTAGAAACCAGAGTTACTTGGCAGTCGGTGTTGCTCTTCTGTCTCTGTCTCTCCCCTCTTTTGTTCTTCCCATCTGAAGTATTAACAGTGTTTGTGCTGTTTGCTACACCTTTCCATGAATTCTTTTTCCTAGGCATGGCACACGTTGTGCTGGAGAAGTGGCGGCAGCAGCCAACAACTCCAACTGCATAGTAGGGATTGCGTACAATGCAAGAATTGGAGGTAAGGAAGACATTTCTTTCATAATGTACAGCTGAAAGTGTATGTTTTGTGCCAATCAACTGGTTTCCTAGAGGACCATTTTGGAGATAAAGGCAGTGGTGTCATTCCTAACAAAAGCCCGCTACTACAAATGTTGCCAAGCCTTTACCATTTGCACTCCTACTGGTCAAGCCTTGCCCATAAATGTTCCATTTATTAACCTCCGCTACATCTTTTCTGAGGCTTATTGTAACCCCACCTGGAAACTTTGATATGGGACAGTTTATAAACTTTTAAAATACACTACAAAATAACATCCAGGGTTTTATTTATTTCCCCAGTTTTCTCCACCCAAGTTGTTATATAGCCTTATATAGCTCCTTATGCTTCTTCTGAAAATCCTTCTCATTTTCTCCTTGAGGGATTCCACTTCTGTGAGAAATGTCCACTGAATAGAATACATATGGCTTTAAAGCAGAGGTGAGCAAAATGCAGTCCAAGGGCCACATGCGGCCCCAGGACCACTTTTGTGGCCCCATAGAGTTTTTTTTTTAAATACAAAAAATTATTTTGCTTCAGAATGTCCAAAATGCTCTCTAGGGAGTGTGTGGGCCATTCCCACCAGATATGGACCCCCCTCAGACCTAAAATGCCCTTCAGGGACACAAGAAGGCCCAAATACATGTCCCAACATCCCCTAGATGCTGTTTGGGGACAAAAATCAGTGTGTGTGTGTGTTTCCAAGAGAGCTGGTGCTATGAGGCTATAACCATCCAAGTTCTCCTAGAGGACAAATGTCCCGGTCCCCCATCCCCCCCACCCAGCTTCTATATTTCCTCACCCAATTTAAGATCATCCAGTTACATGGGATTCCAGTTAAATCTGGATTCACATATACAGTTAACATCCTCAGAAACACTATTATGTTGCTACATGGAAGGTGTTTGGGGGTGTAAGCTGTTGCAATGTGTCCATCTTGCTATAGGTATGCATGTGTGTTTCTCCACTTAGGAGAAGAAGATGTACATTTGTATTGTACAAGTGGGTGACAAAGTTTCTTTGTCAGTTTCAGAAGTACCAGTTGTAGTACTCAGGGAGCAAAAATGCAAGCTATCTTGGTGCAGATGAATGGGCAATGTGTTCTTTTTCTTTGGATCTTTTCATAATTTGTTGTATACATGGTCTTGAAACTCTTCCTATGACCATTGCACACATCATGCGGCAGTAAGACCAGGCTTGTGACTGAGATTGTACTTTTGCAAAGCAGCTGCAGTCAGATCTGGCTCCCTGAATCTGCTCATATGGAACCTTTCTTTCTGAAGATGTGTTTATCTTTGAGCCAAATGAGACGTGAGTCTGGTAGATTTGTGTGCACTAAATGTGGATCTGGATTTCATATACAGACATTGAGCATGCTTGTGTTGTAGCAAGAAAAGAATCACGTGAGCAAAGAATGGAGAATGCATTTACCACTTTAGGGTTAGCACCAAAATTGAGAGGATCCCAGCTGTGGACTTATCTGGTGAGAGCAGCTGGATCTGGGAAGCGGATGGGCAATTTAACTTTATTGTCTGTTTTATTTTCTGTTTTGTTTATGCTCCATCCTGGGGCATTTTTAAGAGCTTGAGTCTGATGTGGGATTTTTTAAATGGCAGCAGGTCTCCCAGCTGTTACTGCTAGATAAGCCCACAGCTGGTGGGTTGTAGGGCAAAGGCCAATAGGACCAAGACAGGCACCATTGCTGGTGTGGAGATGCCAGATAACTTGGGCTCTAACATCTACAAAGGTCTAGGTGCTGACATTGCCTTTACATCCTTTATTATACACTCCCAGCTCTCTGTCTAGTCTCTGCTTTCTTCTTTAGCTGAACACAGTATCTGAAGTTACATTGTCATCATCGTTGTTATTATTGTTGCATGCCTTCAAATCATTTCTGACTTATGATGACCCTAAGGCAATCCTATCACAAACTTTTCTTGGCAAGTATGTAAAGAGATCTTGTAGCACCTTTGATACTAAATGATAGAAAGAAGTTGGCAGCTTGAGCTTTCATAGACTTAAGTCTACAAGAAAGCTCATGCTATCAACTTCTCTCTTCTCAAAGGCTCTACAAGATCTCTCTACATACTGATTCTACAGACTAGCATGGCTATATCTTTGAATTCTTTTCTTGGCAAGAATTGTTCAGAAGGGGTTTGCCTTTGCCTTCCTCAGAATGAGATAATATAACTTGCTGAAGGTCACCCAGTGGGCTTCCATGGCTGACCTCCATCCCAGTTTTATGCCTGACAGCATAAAATATTTTAATTTTCTGGTGGAAGGAGAGCAAGGACGGAGCTATGTTAGCCTCCCTAAAGATTTGAGTTCCATAGTCTGGGAGCAGCCACCGAGAAGGGTCTCAAATAAGCCTGAGAAAGTGATGAGACAGCCTTTTGGGGTGCAAAATTGGAAGTGGGTCACACTCCCCACTGCTGGTTTTAAGTGGCTTTAAATCTTTATAGGGTGTAAATCCATTTAAACATAACCTTGTGTGTGGTTTTGGCTTACATGGGGTTTTACTTATAAATCTTCCTATCTTACAAGCCACATTGAGCCCTGGCTTTGGGGAAAAGGTAGAGCTTAAATAAAGTGATATAGTACATAACAGTAAAATGCAGAACAATAGCTATTGTGTATGGTGTCCTTCAGTTCTTTCACAAAGGCCTAGGTGTTGACACAATACCCAGTTCCATAGCACCATAAAATTTGATAGACTTGCTATGGTTTTGGAAGGTTGTAGCCCAGAACCAACTTTTTCAGGATAGATGTGTGCTTTGTCCACCAAAGTTATGTCTGCCAGCCTGGTTGTGCAGTTGACTAACAAGGTGCCCCTTCCGAGAGTTGTTGCACATTTATACATGTCAAGGAGAACCAGGGTTTGTTGATGCCACCATAGGCAGAATCTGGGCAGCTTTTAAAAAATAATTCTTAATGAACTGAGAGCTCAGGGACTCTGGTAGGGTATAGGAAGAAATATCCTATGTCTCTTGTAGGCTCATCAGAAGTGAGTAAATAGATTGCTAAACATAGTTGGTGAGGTCGGTGGGGAGTCCTATCCGTCACACTCCAAAAGGTACAATCTAATTTATTTTTTAACATCCTGCTCTTTCATTGCCCTTGCATTTTCTCCCTCCCCCTTTTTTGGCCCAGGGCACAATACATTTACTGCTCAATAAACAAAAGGAGGATGCTGGCCCATCTTTCTTCCCTTCCACTTCTCTTTAACGTTGTGCACCTTCAGAAGCTTTTATTGCTTACACTGTAAGAAGTAGCTGATTTATTCCTTCTCTTCCCCATCTCCTCTCTTTAACCTCTCCTTCTCTCTGACAACCTATAGATTCCTTCCACAGTCGGGCTCCTTCTCAGCTTTGATAGTTGGCTCTGCTAATAGCACCCAATGCCATGGGCTTGAGAATTAAGGTCATGGGTTTCTCTCTTTTATGTGGGCCCCTGTTCGCTGATTGTCTGGCACTGAAGGGCTGTTTGGAAGAAAATGAAGTGTGCCTGGGAATGGGGGAAATGGCAGAGGATGCAGCAGGTGAGCCACAGACCAGTTTGGATCAGAAATATTTGGAGTGAAAATACTTTGGAGTGGAGCCAGATTTGGTCTCATGCTTTTGGGGATAATGACTATGCAGAGAGGGAGAGCCATAGCATAGTAGTTGAACGTTTGACTACGATTTTGGAGGTCAGGGAATCAATTCCCTGCTCAGCCATGGAAACCCACTGGCTGATCTTGGGTAAGTCACTCTCTCGGTCCCAGAAAACCCTATGATAGGGTCACCTTAGGGTCACCCTTAGTCAGAAATGACTTGAAGGCCCGCATCAAGAAGAGAGGGAAAGCACACCAACTTTGCTGCCTTTTGGTTAGAATCCTCATTACATGTTGAAGGCAGATTTCAGCATGAATCTTCATGATTCAAACCATGGAAAATCAAAATTTAGTATCACCAGAGCAAGCTCCATGGACAGAAAATGTTTCTCATTGCAGAAGTTTTCCAACCATCCATCTATATGTCCATCTATCTATCCATCCATCCTCCATCCCTTTCCTGCTCAATTACTGAGGTCTGTTATGGATGCCATGCACCAAATTACTTGCCAAGCAAGGGTCTTTGGCTCCTAGTGGATTTTACAGTAGCTTTGGAAGCCAAAATTGTTAGTGAATGCTGTTGTGGGACTGAACAAGTCAATGAGCTACAAGAACTCTATTAGAAATCTGTTGGAAGCCAAAGGGAGTGGAATTGTAATTGGGTTTTGTGTGCATGTTTTTCTTCTGAACATCATTTTGCATGATATAAAAGCACTTGAAGCCAAGTGGACATGGTAATTTTTGTGAGTGATTATTTCTTTCAAGGGATACTTTTCCATTTACAAGGGCCCTTGAAATGGTTTTGAAGTCAAACCACACTGAAACACTTTTAAAACAGCAGTTGGCATCAAGAACCAGCTATGAGAGCTAACTGAGGCCTAAGATCTTAGATAGACTCCAAATGTGGGCAAGTGATTCATGGGCTGGATGATCCAGCTTAGGCAGTACTTTCCCCAACCTTGGATGACAAAGTTATATATGGGGAAAGAGTCTCAGAGTTCATATGTAGAAAGTGTGCTGTGCTTACAGGCAGCAAGTGCCAGGAGAAGGAAGCTATAATAGGGAGAAGGAGTTTTGGGTGGGCTGAGACAGTCAAGTTCATACATATATAATCAAGAGAGTTTGTTGGGGTTGAAGGGATGCACAGTAGCAAACTATTCCAGAACCCTTCATGAGAAGCCAGCCATTATAATAACTGAGGCCGCAAGGGAAAGATAAAGGGGTGTATACCCTGAGCCAGTCTAGAGGTCAAGAATTTATATAAATCCACAAGTAGTAAACAACAAAACCCGCGAGACCAAACAGTTGCAAACAACAAAAAACACCCATCAGCTTTTGCAAGATTTATAGCTGCCTAACCTTGAGACACCAGGTGTTTGATTGCTTACTGTTTCTTATTTAAGAAATGTTGGCTCCTTATTACATTCCATAAATAATGGTGGTATCTTCTTGGTGTCCCTCAATTCCAGTTGTGGTGGAGACCTACTGTATTCATCTGCTGCACTGGCCACTAGCCTACTAGCCACTCAAATTCTCAAGGAAGGGGGAACCATCATATGGAGCCAGAGCCCTCTCTATATCTGACTCCTCCTTTGGCTCTATGAAGTGTGTTATGACAGAAAGAAGCATTCCAGAACCATTTTTCCTATGCATTTGGAAACTGCAAGTGCTTTGGGACAGACAAGAGCTTTAGGCAGAACTGAACATGGTATGATAGAGCTATTGCCTGCAATGTGTGCAGAGAAGGCTAAAGCCCTTACAAAACTACAGATCTTAGGATTCCATAGGATGGAGCTACAACTTAAACTGCATTATTTCTGCAGTGTGGATGCACCCTAGTTGAGAGTGGTATGTCGTTCAATGTAACATAGATCTTCATGTGGATATTGAAGCTACACTGAGGAGGTGTTGATTTGAGGCCACCATTTGTTACCGTGAGTTCTAGGAACTTGGGAGGTTTTTAAATGCAAAATGCTGCCACTTCAGAATGTTACCAAACTACATTCCTTAAAGATGTTTCCAATGGTTGCATAGATCACAGTTGTTGCTAGAATTTTTTTATGCTGAACAACCTTATTCCTGTTCACCCTATGCTGAAGGGCTTGCTTTGCTAGCAGAGGGCAACCTGCAAGCAGAAATCTATTTGAGTGCTTTCTGCAACCAAACTGCAACCTTAATTACATTTCCTCCTCAATTTTTGTTTTTCTTAAAGAATACACACACACACACACACACACACACACACACATATATATATATATATATATATGAAAAGAAGGTTTAAAAAGGCAAATAGATGCTTTTGTGCCTGGCTAAATTGAGCACTGAAATTATAGTCCACTGCCCTTCCTCTTCCAAATGCACTGCCACCCACAGGAGTCCTCTAAACTGCAAGAAATAAGCCTTACTTCTTTATGAAAATGATGAGTCAAGGCTCCAAAATGTTTGAGATTAGCTTGTATGAATGTGTGTGTGTGTGTGTGTTTTGTTCATTTATTCAAGGTTTGGTACTTTCTTTTTAATTATATATCTTCCTGTTTGCTCTGAGCTCGGCTGTACAGTATTTCTCTCACACACAAAAGCATAATAACTTTCAGATACAAGTGTAACTTTGATCACAATCCAATGTGAGCAGCTGTTGCAAGAACCAAATTTTGATCAACTTTGTGCAGCCTGCTTCCCCATGGATCATGTTCCTCATGGATCGTGTTGTGCAGCCTGCTTACCCATTTCATCCTGTTTCAGCAATGCTAGGTTGGTGGAGTGCTTGGTGAAGTTCAGAGTGAATGTAGGAAATAGACAGTCGGTGTGATTTGGTACCAAATGGTTTGCCTCGCTGCAAAATATTCCAGGCACCTTTGGGTTTCTCTTATGCAAGAAATGCCATTTCCTCCACTGGTTTCTTTCTAAAGATATAGCTTGATTCATGCCAGGATTATTCTTCCAAAATATCCCCTTTTCATAGGGATGGTTCTGTTTCACAATGGGGCCAGCTGCAGATGCAACCTAACCAGACTTTGGCTATCATTATTCAATGATTTCATAACCTCTGATTTGCACTACTATGCTGTTTGTCTGAGGCTGCTCCTGAAGATGGTTTGGAAACTACAGCTGGTTCAGATTTTGTGGGTTTTTCCTCTTGATTCAGATTTCTTCAACCGTAGCAGTTTTCTCATAAAATGGGCATCATCCGTTGACTCCCTTATTGTGGAACATGTTGACAACTCAACAGCATTTCTCCATTTTCCTCCCGTCTATTTTCAGACTTAACTTGTGGCCATTTTTATGACATTAAATTGTTTGTTTGTTTGAATGTGTAAACTGCTCCACATAGGAGATCTTGAGCCAATGTACCATAGTTTAAAAGGATACGGTAATTTAAAAAAATACTAGCAATTAGGATATACTTGTATGGAAAGAACGACACATGCTTAACCTCAGTTGGAAGAGCATCCCACAGACCACAAGGTGATATTCTATTCATTGTGGTCTTCTGGTGGATCTGAGAAACCATTGGAACCACCTCAGAGAATGGATAGCATAATAGGAGAGAATGGTATTGAAGGCCTTATCAGCATGGACTGGCAAGGCATGTGGGACAGGGGACTGTGATAAGATGTTGGAAAAAGTAGTCAGTGCTTTTGTTGGTTGTTGATACAGTTCTGTGTCCTATCTCCATGTGCCCCTGCATGTGGTTCCTATTTTGTTTTTTATTTTATTGCTTACTTCTGATGAAACACAAGTACAGTCAGTCCTCCGTATCCACAGATTCTTCCATCCATGGGTTGAAAATATATATATTTTTTTAAAAAATCCAAAAAGCAAACCTTGATTTACCATTTTATATAAGGGACACCATTTTACTATGCTATTATATATAATAGGATGTGACCATCCATGGATTTTGTTGTCTATGGGGGCGGGGAGGTTCCTGGAACTGAACTCCAGCAGATACCAAGGACCACTGTACAATTTAAAAAAGTATTTTAAAAAAGTTCCATTTTCCTGATTGCTAAAAATGACAGTCTGTTGAAGCTGGAATTTGGGAGTGGGAGATTCAGTGTGGCATAGCGGTTTGAGTGTTGGACTATGAGTCTGGGAATCAGGTTTCAAATCTCTGCTTGGCCATGGAAACGGTGACGTTGGGCAAGTCACAGGCTCTCAGGGAAAGATAATGGCAAACCTCCTGTTAACAAATCTGGACAAGAAAAACCCACAGTAAGGTTGCCTTAGGGTTCGCCATAAGTCGAAAATGACTTGAAGGCACACAGTGACAGCAAGATCTCCTCCCTTTTCACTACTGATACCTAGGAAATTTCATTTCTGACTTCCATCTACCAAAAGTGGGATTTTCCTAGCATCAGCTGCCTAGGCATAATGGTAACAATACCATCTTTCTTTTCCCAGTGGGTTGATCCAAATTGACGTTCTGTGATGAAGAACATGCCTCTCACCCACTTTATGTATTCCTTCCTTACAGTATTATTTGCCCACACACTTAGGAATGTAAGGAGAGCTGGTGAGTCAGATCAGAGACCTATCTAATGTTGTATTTTGGCTCCTCAGATGCCACAAGCAAGGGATGTACTGAGAGTTTTGACTCCCTTTTCAGACAGTTGTATCCTTGCAAGTATTCATTCTGGAGGCAATATGTAGTGTGGATGGACCATCATGGTCTGGGAAGGGATAGAAATGGCCCCCAAGAAGTTGTCCACTCTGGACTAAAAATCCACTTTTGATGAAAAGGAGCTACCAGTATTTAACCATGTAGAACTGGATTATTTAAATATATTTAGGCATTTCCTGCAGCATTGTCTTTTTAGGTCAGTAATATGCCACCCGTTTTGCTTTGCCTGCAGGCTTGTAATGGGGAGAATGGAGCACTTTATGAAATGCCATGTGGAACCACAGTGATAATAACTCTGTTTCCTGTTGTTTGTGAAAGAACATTATTTCAGCAGTGCTAAAATGTGATCAGACATCAGCTCAACCTTAAAAGCTTTTGATTGTAATGCTTGAGCGTTTTTGCAAGAAGTCTTTGTGCCTCAATTTATTTATTTGTTCCTCTTTTTAACACTGTGGGGATTGCTTTTAGGCATCCGCATGTTAGATGGCGATGTGACAGACGTCGTAGAAGCAAAGGCGCTTGGCATCAGACCGGATTACATCCATATCTACAGTGCGAGCTGGGGTCCGGATGATGACGGACGGACAGTGGACGGCCCTGGCGTTTTGGCCAAGCAGGCATTTGAGCAAGGCATTAAAAAGGTGTACGAAACCGGGACTTTGTGCACAACCTTTCTTCCTTTGAGACAGAGGGGTTGTCCCCCTTTTTGCTAGGAAATTTCAGGTTCGCCATTCCTGGTGATGTATTTTTAGTGTGCAGTTTTAGTTTTCCAGTTGGAAAAAAACTGTGTAGATCGAAAACTGATTGCTGTTGGGAAAATGGGAGGAAAACTACAGACCTTAAGTAGTTATTAAGCACTTAAATGATGGTGATTGTCAGGTAGTCTTGATGAAAAAACAAGAAAAACACAGTTTCACAGAAATACTAATATTGCCAGTAGAGACTGTAAGAGACTGGTGTAAAGATCACTTGGTTGAGATTTGTCTTGATACATAAACTGTTTGATTGTCTTGTTATTTAATGAACAAAGGCAAAATCATAAATGAATTGTTGCTGTGTAGGAGATGAGAGAGCCAGCATGGTGTAATGGTTTAAGTATTGGGCTACATTCCCTGCTTGGCCATGGAAACCTACTGGATGACCTTGGGTAAAACACACTCACTCAGCCTCAGAATTAAGACAAAAGTCAAACCCCCTTTGAACAAATCGGGCCAAGAAAACCCTGTGATGAGTTCATCATAGGTCCAAAATGACTTCAAGGCACACAACAACTGCAACAAGTAGAAGAAAGCTACTGAACCCTGTGAATTTAAAAGCAATAGCTACGTTACTTTCTTGCAGCATAAAAAAATGGTGTTTGCCATTGCCATCTTCTGTTGCTGAGTGCGTGTATGACTTGCCCGTGGGTTTTTATGCTCAAACTGGGATTTGAACGTTCGTCTCCAGAGTCCAGTGTCAACTCAGAAGTAAATCCCCCTGCATTGAATGGAGGGCATAATCCTAAGTAACGATTATAGCCTTAAATGTTAATATTTCACACAAAGCACAGACTGCATGGATATATTTGTCACTAGAGCCAATATGGTGTAGTGGTTTAAGCCCTGGGCTGAGACTTTTGAGACCAGAGTTCGAATCTCCATCCAACAGTAGAAAAAGTAGGGTGATCTTGGACAAGTTTCACTCTCTCAGCCTCAGTGGAAGGCAAAAGCAAACCTCCTGTGAACAAATCTTGCCAAGAAAACCCCATGATACCTTTCCTTTAGGGTTGCCATAAGTGAGAAACAACTTGAAAGCACACATCAACGCCACTATATAGGAATCCAGACAAATCTGACACTAGCCAAGGACAAGTCACATTTCATACTCACCCTCCCTTCCTTTGTCAACTTAGGGCCGTCATGGACTGGGCTCCATTTATGTCTGGGCCTCTGGGAATGGTGGCAGAGAAGGGGATCACTGCTCTTGTGATGGATACACCAACAGCATCTATACAATCTCTGTTAGCAGTACCACCGAGAATGGGAACAAACCATGGTACTTGGAGGAATGTGCCTCCACCATTACTACCACCTACAGCAGCGGTGCTTTCTACGAGCGACAGATTGTAAGTAAAACCAAAACTTAGGCTTCTGTCACACTAGCCTGTTATCTTGCAGCAATTGTGTTGTTTAAGCAAACTGAAACATATCAGTATGGAAACAAACACTATCACACCTTGGAATGATTCTGTGTACTTCTCTGATCCCTTCTAATGCCTGAACTTCAAGGATCTCAGCATCGGTTTGTGAAGTTCTTGGTTTGCATTCCAGCTTCTCTAAGGATCCTGTCCTAACAAGCTAAGTAAGAATATAATATAATATAATACAATATAATATAATATAAATTCTATTCTTGCTTAGCTTGTGTGTGGATACACGCACGCACGCATGCACACACGCATGAAAGCAAAAAGCCAAAATTTTGTGACTGGTTCATGATTGTGTGTGTGCATGTGTGTGTGCATCAATAGATATGGAGGGAACCTTGACAAGATGGGCAGAACACGCACAGTAAATACTAGAAAGGCTGGTGTGAGAGATTGTGGTTGAACAGGGCATTACTTCTTTCCATTTTCCCCACAGCTAATGTGTTTGATGCCTGCCCTGTCATCCTTTTATTGCCACCTCTATCTTTCCTATTCTCAGTTTTTCTCTCCTTTCCAAAATCCTTGCTCAATGAAAATTGGCTTGGCATACAGGCATATTTTTTTAAAAAAAACTCTAACTGTTGGCGGCAGAACAGAATCGACTGTGCAAATTGAGATAGTAGATGCAAATTTGCTTTATTTTGTATAACTATATTCTAGCTACAAGCTTTGGGTTCCTTCAGGAATGGATGTATGGATTTGAATCTTGCTTTCCTTGCCTCCTCCGCCACTTAATAGTTGTGCCAACTTTTTATTTAGGTTACCACGGACATGAGGAAACGTTGCACGGATGGCCACACTGGGACTTCGGTCTCTGCTCCCATGGTGGCTGGGATGATTGCTCTGGCTCTGGAGGCCAAGTAAGCCTTCTATTTACCTTCATTGTTAAAGTAAGCAGTTGGATTCTGTGTGGAGTTGTGAGTAGCAGTATGGGTAGAGTATCGGTAGGACCCACAAAGAAGGCAGTATGATAGCCCAGATTTTCAGATCTGCTGATTTCAGGGAACACTTTCCCCATTCTGCATTTCTCTAGTGGAATGCTGTACCCTCCAACATGAAAACCAGGACCTATGTGGCCAAGCAACTTTAGAGTAGTGTGGTCAAGATGGCAAAAAATATTAATGAGGAAGAAGACACAAGCCAAGTGAGGCTGCAGCAGTTTGCTTTTGCCTGAGCCTACTGGGAAGGGCAAGATTCTGAGTCATCCTCTCCTCCACTGTGGAGTTAATTGAGTACAACTTTTATACTTTGGACTCAGGTTTGCAGGAGTTGAAGTAAGCTGAGAACAATAGGAGAAAGGGAGGAGGAGAAGAGAGAAAGTGGGACATTTTAAAAGCAGCTGAAATGGATGGATGGATGGATGGACCGAGGGACTATCCCTGCCAAATTGGGTCAGTTAGAGGGTATGAGACTACTGTTGTGGATTTGGGGCAGAGGACATACTCAAGGTACATTCATTTGCCATGGGCACTATAGAGTTGAATTTCATGATCGATTCCAAATTTAGAAGTCATTTTAGAATGTGCCATAGAGAGAGGAGAGAAAACAATGAACAAGCAGCCCATTCTGCAACATATTAGAAATGAAATAAGGTCATGTGTCCTTTTAATATCCTTCTCTCTGTGTGCTTTTAATACCATTCTTCTTATATTAAGCATCATTGCTTGCACATTATTTCTTCCACACCCAACCCCTGTAAAAAAAACAAAACACTGTTCTGCCTGTTGTATTTGGTATTTACCCACTTTATGATGGTAAAAATTGTTAAAAAAAAAAAAGTCCTGTACTTGCTTATAAAAACAGCAATGTTAGTAAAGTGACCACAACAATTCTGTTTTTTTAAAAAAAAATCCAATTTTTTGATTAAATTTAATTTTGTTGTGCTCATTATGGGACAAGAGTAGCATTTACTGGCTGTACAGGTCAGTATGAAAAGTGATGCAGGAGGAACATTACTTAAAACACATGTATCCACGCGTAAGCCTTTATTGCTATTTGTACTGGTGTCGGGACTTGTCACCAGCATGAAGAAATCTCAACTTCTAGAGACCCAGAGACTTTTCTACAAAATGTCCAGATTTTTTCTTTAAAAAAAAGAAAAAGAAAAACAGGGACTAATTCTTAAGGGTAGCAAATGCAATAAACAAACAAACAAACAAATAAATAAATAAATAAATGATTTATTGTGGGGAAAACTTTCTTGGACTATATTCCATTTAATCGGATGCAGCCACATGAAGTAGACAACTAGACTCTTACAAGCCCCAGGAAAAATGCTAGTCTTTAAACTGTCTCATAAGAAGAGACAGACTGGATTAGGCCAAATCTCTATTAATACAGCATCCTCTTTTCCATAATAGCCCACTAAATGCCTTTGGGAAGCCCCATAAGAACATGAGTAAATTAGCACCATCCCATTTATGTTCTCTGTCCACTGGTATTGAGAGGTATGCTGCCTTTGATAAATGGAGGAAAGCAACATCATGATTAGAAGTCATTTACAAGCTCAATATCCCTTATACGGAATTCCAAAATACTCCAAAATCCAGAATTGTCCACATAGGTGGCTGAGATAGTGACACCTTTGCTTTCTGATGGTTCAGAGTACACAAACGTGGTTTCATGCACAAAATTATTTAAAAATATTATGTATAAAATTACCTTCAGGCTATGTGTATATAAGGTGTATAGACAGGAAACTTAAATGAATTTCATGTTTAGACTTGGGTCCCATCTCCAAGATTATCTCATGATGTATATGCAAGTATTCCAAAAATCCAAAAAAATCCTTCCAAAATCCAAAACTCATCAAAATGGCTGGGCATCTGAGAACTCCTGATGGTCTCTGTGTTAGAGTTTTGGCCCTGTTATGTCCCAAGGACAGCGTTTAAATGTCCACATTGTTGCTGAAATTCTCTGGTCTCCTTCACACGACACAATTACAGCACTTTGATCCCCCTTTAACTATTATGGCTCCGTTCTATAGAGACCTGGGATGTGTAGTTGTGTGTGGTATTCAGAATTCTCTGCTGGAAAACCCTAAAGCCTCAGCAAACTACAAATCACTGGATGCAACCGTGGCAGTTACAAAATGCTATAGCGGCATAGTGCAAAGAGACTCTTCTCTTTTCATGCCACGATAGCCTCAGACTTTCTTTTTCTTTTTCGTCTTTTTTATTTATAGAATTAGAAAGGGAGGGGGGAATGAAACCCTGAGCTCAGACTGTTGACTGCTTTTAAGGCTCCCATGCTGTGACTTTGGCTCTCATCACTAATATATTGTTGGCTGCTGTGAATGCAAAGTGGCAAAGACAGTTAGTTTGTTATGTCATTGTGACTGAAGATATGGAAATGTCTCGCCAGTGTGAAGAGAGTTAGCGGCTTCGGTCTCATCCCTACCCACCTACTCATGCCTCCCCCGCCACCATTGCATTTCAAGATAGATTGACTCCATTTTAAAACACATGTTGTTCTAGCACAGTTTGAAAAGAGTGGAGCGTTCATTACAAATAAATTGGAGAAGGTTAGGCCTGTAAATTTTGGAATTTTTAGCTCTTTGACATAAAATGCTCCATTAAGTATCCGGGACCAAGCACATTAAATGACGCAGCATGCGCTGATGTTTTGTTTTTTATTGCCAGAGAGGACATCAATTGACCTTTCTTTTGTTCTTTTTCGGTTGCTAAATGCTTGATATAATTATAAAAATCAACGCTTCAGATGCTTTGAAGAACACCTGCAGGGCAAAAACATCTCAGAGGCTGGCAAGGCTTCTTCCTGTCACTTTAGAACAGCCCTACCCAACTTGGCACCCTTCAGGTTTGTGGGAGGTATAGTCCTCTAGCAAGCCCAGCTCTTGGAAGTTATAGTCTAACACATTTTAAGGATGCTGGGCTGGAGAAGGATGATGAAGGATGTCTACTAAATAGCATTCTAGGCTCTAGAATGATTGACTGTAGGCTTCATGGGTCATAAAGGTGGGATTCAGGGACCACATATGCCCTTGTTTTAGACCTTTCTTTTGCTAGGTTGTTTGCTTTACCCTTTGGTTGGGCTTTTTCAAAGTCCCATCAATACTATTGCTAAGACTTCCTGTCTTCTTAGGTGATAGCTATTTATCCATAATTTGATTTGTCCTTCCTTTTCTCCTCTTTAGCCCTTTGCTGACCTGGCGAGACGTCCAGCACTTGCTTGTTAAAACATCTCGGCCCGTACACCTCATGGCACCTGACTGGAAAACCAATGGAGCTGGACACCGAGGTGAGGCAATGTGGATGTGTATTTGGTTTGGTGCATTTTTCCAATAAACTGGCAAGGGGATTTCTCTGGGGAAATTTTTGTCTAACAAAAAGAGAGGAAAAAGATGGGTGGTGGTAACTGCAGGATTACTGCTTCCTAGCAGTTCATGAGGATGCTTGGTACCATACTGAACCTTCTGGAAAATTCACTCTCGGCTTTTCCATTCGTGAACAAAAACTCCCTTTAGCATTTTAGATAATACTATCAATATTTGAAGGGCTTCAGGTGCATTCTTCCTGTATGTCTTGCAGGGCTAAGGTGACATGTGGATCTCCAAATGTTGTTGGACTGCATTTCCCACCAGCCTCAATCAGCATAGCTGGCGGTGAAGAATGATGTGAGATGCAGCACAACAGCATTGGGAGCACTATGTTTCCCAGTCTTATCTGTCTGCCTTTAGGATCATGTCTAGTTTTTTCATATTGCCTTTCCCATTCCTAGTCTTCTTCTAATTTCTTGATGCAAAGTAAATACAAAGTATTTGTATTTATAAATTATTTATTTACTGCATTTTCAGATAGGTATCTAGTTAATTGCTACTCAAAATGAGGCACCATGGACTGGCACCTGGTGCACAAACCATCAGCTGCTGGTCCCTGGAGAGTTTCCAGAAAAGAAAGAAACAGTTGTAGCAATGGATGCAAATATATTATTGGTCCTTGACACACCAGAAAAATAAGCACACCAGTCTTCCACTTTGTATAGTTTAAGAAGCATTGATCCAATCCCTTAGATATCAGGAGTGTGTGGGACTACATCTCTTTTCCTAGGTTCTAACATATGGCTTCTTGTGGCTGCTTGTGATGCATTGAGATACTCATTTGGGCCAGATACTGGGGCTAAATCACATGAGATGCAGAAAACTGCTGATCAGATCACCCCACCTCATTTAAAATCCCTTAAAATCAGTCAGATCCATAGAGAGCTGCAGGCCGTTTGTCTAGACATCTTTGTGTACTAGTGGTCAGCTTCAGGTACCAGAGTCTTGTCAAGTTACAAGTGAATGTGGAGTTCAACATTTATTTCTTTGTTCAAAACTGATAGCTCAGCACTGCTTTTTCATGGACAAGATCCTAGTTTCAATCCCTGACATGTCTAGGCAGAGCTAGGGACAGACTTTTCTTTGAAAACGGAAGACATACTCATTATAGGCATAGACAGTGTGGCACTCACACACGCGCATGGCCGCAATTTTGTTTTCCAAAATGGCGGCCATGACTCGTTTGCGCATGCGTGAACGAGCCGCGGCCGCCATTTTGGGAAACAAGCAAGTCGCGGCTGCCATTTTGTTTTGTTGGAAAACAAAATGGTGGCCATGGCAGCGCAGCGGCCGGCGGCGGCAGGTCCAGAGGCCTGGGGGGGGCAGACCTGGCCCGCGGGCCGTAGGTTGCCAACCCTGGTGGGGAATTAACTCTCTTCTCCCATCACTGCTGTTCTGAACTACTCACACCTCCGTGAGTCCTTCTAATTTTAAGCAGGGATGTCCGACCATAGATTGCGTGCCATATTTGGTCCCCACTTGCTGCCAGGGGAGCAAGATCTCTGTTCCTCCCTCCTAGCTATTTCAATGTGCTTTGCCACTTAGGCTGCTCCTCCCTTTCCTAGTCCTTCTGAAAGAGCTGAAAAAGCACTTTTTGTTGTTGAGACTCCCTATATCCAATAACACCAAAGCATGGCCAGATTATCCACAAAGAGTGCTTTGATTTCAGTGTATATTTGAACACATTCCTGGTCAGGTTTGTTCAATGGATGAAGTAGACCCTGCTATAGTAAGTATCACAGTTGGGGGTTTTATGGGGGTATTTCACTACTAGGTGAGAGATCTGTCTGAATCTTTGGAGGTTTCTTAGTATGAGAAGTCCATCTTCCCATATAGTGGTCATGGGATTTAAAAGCCCAAATCAATATCTACCAAAGTCTTCTGAGCTGGAAAGTTCATAAGCAGCTCTTTCTATTACTTGCCCTGCAGACCTGCTGGGAAAAAATTTTATTGGCTGTTCTGTGGTCTGATAATCCTCTTAGAAGCCATTTCTATCAGTGAGTATTTATGAGTTCCTGTCTGTTTCAGCAAGTAAAGCCCAAGTGGTGCGAATATCAGAAAAGTTACTTCTTTATTACAACTCTTCAGCAGCCAGTATAGTCAGTTGTAGCTCTGTGGGGGGGGGGGGGGGAACCACAAAAGAAAATAGTATTTTGAAGAAACTTATTATTTTTTTTACTAAAGTAGAATGCTCTCTTGATCCAAGAAATTTTGCCACCTCCTCTACTTCTTTTTGTTAGATGTGTCAAATAACATTGTCAGGATTCAGAACAAGCCCTCATTAGAATTAAATCCTGTCTCTGGTGTTTACTTTCAGAGTGACCTTATAGTAGTAATCCTTTCAGTAAAACCTTTGACTGCTTCTGAAAAAGAATATCCTGGATTTTCTAGATTTTTCTCCTAAAACTGATACTATTCTTTTCCTTTTTAAAAAATTGGAGATAAGGATATGGGTGTGTATGTGTACATTACAAATGTCAGCTTTGGGTGGTGATAATAACATGGCTTTCCAGTTTTATTGCAGATACAGGTGGCTTCTGTTTTAATATAAGAAACATTTCCAATATAAGGCAGAGGGCAAACTTCATCTGTACGCTGTGATATGGATATGGTCCAATTTCAGTTCTTGATATAAACTCAAATGAATATATAAGATGAATCATATCAACTGTTCTGTTCATGATGCTTGGCATTGCAGGCAGAAGTGCTTGACAAATATTAGACTGGCCCACCAGTATGCACTAGAATATAGAATTTACATATTCTCGTCTGTTATTTTGAATCAATATACATTTCAGTCACATATGAAACATCAATGAATCGGTGGTAGCCCACCTCCCTTCATGATTTCAGAAGATGTGTGGGTGACTGTAGCTGAAATTTTTGGGTATATGTGTCTACGTAACTCTTAAGAATTATGTACGTTTGAAAACAAGGAATGTTAAATCTAGAAAGCCTTTGTAGTTTTACAAAATCAGCGGCTGTGAAACATATGCCAAAAGCCCTGCACATGCAAAACACAGCGCTTTGCAGGTTTGCTTTGGTTCTAATTCCTGGAGCATGCCTGAATGTATACAGAAGACATATACTGAGTCAGACCAATAGTCTATGGAGCCCAGTTTTGTCTAATTTGATGGGCAACATAGTCAGAGGTCAAGGTCTTTCTGAGCTATGAGTCTTTCTGAGCTATGATATCCTTGAGGCTGGTGATGCTAAGGAATAAACTGATGACTTATTGCATTCATAGCACCATTGAGCCTCCCTTTAAAAACAAACACAAAGATACTTCCCCCAGCTCTGCTCCTGCAACAGAGAGATCAGAACACTTTCTGTCCTACAAGCACAACACCCTCCTGTCCACCAGCATGCCCTTGCCTCAAAGGTACCAAAAAAGAGGAACAGTTGCTGTAAAAAGGGTTTCACACAAGCATCAATGTTGTGAAATGTAGCCTAAGACAGCCAATTCCAATAGGGATGGTATTTGCTAGTCTTTTGGGGGGGGGGGGGTTGAACTGTTGAAAACCAAAAGGCAAAGCAACATACATTTTAAAAATCCTATTCTTTTTAACGTATCCTTTGATAATATATATTTCTCTTTGTGCAACAAAGAGGTACAGGGGAAATAGCTGGGGAAAAATCAATGGGAAATCCATGGGTAGGGAGGGGACAGAATAAGGACAAGATCTAGAATCTAGGGAATTTATGGATACAAATTCTGTTTATAGTTACAGTTGAAAAACCTATCTCCCTAGCTTGTGAGCAATAACAGTTCTTTAATAAACCAGTGAATCTCTGAGACACCTGTCTTTTCAGTTAGCCATTTGTATGGATTTGGCCTGGTGGATGCAGAAGCTCTTGTTGTTCAAGCAAAGAAATGGCAGATGGTGCCTGCCCAGCACATTTGTGTTGGAACTTCAAATAAAAAGCCATCATGGTGAGTATGAATTGGTATACCTCTCCTCTGCTACCTCTGTAGTGCTTTCATTGCAGAACTAAAAGTGCGTTGCATGTTTTTTCCACAAAGGGTTTCAGATATTTTGTTAAGTGAACCCACAGAAAAGAAGTGTAAAAATGAGAGAGGCATGGCTTGGCCCCCTTGTGAACAGCCCCCCCAAACATCACCTGATGTTTACACTGTCTCCACTTTGATAAACATTGGGGAGCAGAGGTATTTCTGCCTATGATCAGAAATATTATTCTCCATTCTTTTGGTCCCTGGTTTTTGTTGTTAACTGCCCTTGAGTAGACTTTGATTCATGGTGGCCCTGTGGATGAGACATCTCCAGACATCTGTGTGGCACCCAGCCTAAATACCTCAATGGCACCAGATTCTGATCTTGGCAGCTAAGCAGGGTCAGCCCTGGTTAGTACTTGGATGGGAGACTACCAGAGAATACCAAGTGCTGTAGGCTACATTTTCAGAAGAATGAACTGGGAAAACCACTTCTGAGTCTTCATTGCTTAAGACAACTCTGTGAAATTCATGGGGTCACCATAACTCGACAGGTGACTTGAAGACACATACATATGTGCATGCACACACTAACCATACACAACCAGAGTTAACACTGACCATAATCTGATACCTCAACCAAAGTCAAAGTAAGACTAATATCCCAAGTCCATATGATGTTTACAGTACCCAAGTCCATGTATTGGGGAGGAAAGGCATTTCCACCTATGGTCAGAAATGCTATTCTCCATTCTTTTAGTGCCTTCATGACCGGGTACTAACCATACACAACTAGGGTTGGCACTAACTATGGTCTGAAACCTTACCTTTGGTTGAAGTTTGACTAATGCCAGTTTAAGTTTGGTATTATTCACAAACTGTGGAACAGGTCTTCTTATGAGGAAGAGACAAGATATCTTGGCCTGACCTGAGATACTTTTGCTACAAGTGGAAGAACAAGAGAATAATAGAACTGGGGAGTTTGAAGGGATCCCCAAGTGCCATCTACTCCAACCCCCCCCCCCCCAACACCACATACATTAAAATCCACAGCTAAACCAAGCATGGAGGATTTCCACCTTGTCTGCTACCGAACATCTGCAGTTTTCCTAAAATGTGTGAGTAATTTAGGTTAGGCTTCATGTAGAAATTAAAGCAAATAAATAAACCTATCCAGATGGCCAGTGTGAAGGAAAGGGACAAAATATTTTTCTTTCTCTCCCTTTCTATTCTTTTGAAGCTGCCCCTCCTACCGTACTGTTATTTAAAAAATGTGTATCCCTCCCTTTTAAGGCTCCCAGAGCAGCTTACTCAGAAAAGTAGCATGACAGTCCCTGCCCTCAGGCTTACAATTTAAATTTTAAAAACAGCAACGCCTAAGGAGTAGGGGATAGAGAGAAAAGAGAAACAATATGGGATGGTTCCTCTTTGCTCCAATCTCCAGGACAAAGGGCGGCAACTCAATATGTGCGCATTTAATACCTGCAGCCTCCTGAATAGAGTCCCTCCATCTGGCATGTGTCCTTCCTCTCTTCCTACTTCCCTCTACCTTTCCCAGCATTATTGTCTTTTCCAATGAGTTCTTGCTTCTCATGATGTGTCCAAAGTACAACAGTCTAAGAGCCTCGGCAGACGGCTTATTGAGCCGTCTTGGAGGCCCGGAAGAGGAGGAGCAACCGCACGCGCGGTGCTCCTTCATCTTCCTGAGGTCGCCCTCGGAGCTGCCGGCCCACCGCACGGCCGGCGCTTCCGGGGAAACCTCCCGCCGCAGCGACCGGACACGCTGCAGCGGAAAAGGCAGGGAAAGTGTGCCCTACGCTTTTAGGGCGCACTTTCCCTGTCTTGTGGAAGGAGCGCTATTTTTGCGTTCCTTCCAGGGACGCTGCAGGAGCGCCGGGGTGCGGAGGCTGCGGTCCCGCGGCTCTCCGTCCGGCGGCGTCTCCAGCCCCTCCATCTGCTTCCCCCCTAAGTCTTGTCATCTTGGCTTCTAGGTGTATCTCTGGCTTGATTTGCTCTAGGACCCATTTGTTTGTCCTTTTGGTTGTCCATGGGATCCTCAGCACTCTTCTCCAGAACCACATTCTCTCAAATGCATTGATTTTCTTCCTATCCTCTTTCTTGACTGTCCAGCTCTCACATCCATCCATGGGAATAGGGAATACAATGGCTTCTATGATTCTTTGCATTTTAGGATCTTTTCTAGTTCTTTCATAGCCCCCCTCCCCATTCTTAGTCTTCTTCTGATTTCCCGACTTCAGTCCCCATTTCCATCAATGTTTGATCCCAGATATGGGAATTCTTTGACTATTTCTATTTCTTCACTGTCTAGGTAGAACTTGTGAAGGTCTTCGGTGGTCATTATTTTTGTTTTCTTTATGTTCAATATTAAGCCTGCCTTTGCATTTTCTTCTTTGATCTTCCTTAGGAGGTGTTCCAGGTCTGTGAGGTTCTCTGCTAATATTATGGTGTCATCTTCATATCTTAGATTGTTGGTATTCCTTCTTCCTATTTCCACTCCTCCTTCTTCTGTGTCCAAGCCTGCTTTCCTTATAATATGTTCTGTATACAAAGTTGTGTCAAACTGCATTATTTCTGCAGTGCAGATTCAGAGTATTCCAGCCTGCATGTGCTCAGAAGGTGTGAAGCACTAGCTAACTGCTGAAGAGAAGCATAGTAACAGAATAGCTGAGGTAACCAAAAAGCAGTGTCTGAACTCTTAAATGGGAAATGCCACACTTTTGCATTTTGTGCAGCTTCCTGCTGTTGAATAGAAGGGACCTCTGGAAAGTAGGCTGAATCTACACTGCAGAATTAACACAGTGTGACACTGCTTTAACTGCCATGGCTTAATTCTACGGAATTTTGGGATTTGTGGTTTTGTGAAATATTCAGCCTTCTATGTCAGAGGGCTCTGTGCCACACCAAGCAAAAATCCCAGAATTGCATGAGCTATAACACTTAAAAGCAGTGCCAAGCTGCATTAATTTTGCAGTGTGGCAGCAGCCTTAAAATGCAAGGCCACGTACAGTAGTTTTCAAAACCCTGACAAGAGATGAAAATCTACAGAACCCTCCGAGAGATTTAACCATCACTCATCAAGGAACTGATCCGAGTTTGTTAGGTTCCTTGGATGGGTTCAATCTTAAGAGAGGTGAAGAACGATTCCCCCCCCCGCCCCAAGCATTTTTCTTCTCTTTGTGCTGCCTTTTCATTCCCCTTCTCTAAGAGTTTGTTTTCTGCTGGTAGAACTTGCTGTGGCTTTTGCCTTGACTGATTCTAATTACTGAGCTGCATAAACTCTTTTTGAACCCTGAGGATGATTGAAAGTTGGTTCAGCTTTGCCTTGCTCTAGGTTCCCTACATGTGCAAGCAGCTTTCCTCTCTCCTCCATTCTCCTTCCTATTCTGAGGTGTGGATCAGCTACAGTAGAAAATATGATGTTACTCAGTGTAGCCAAACAGGGCCATGGCTCCTGCATAGGCATTGCTTGTGCTCACATTCACATGATAAATCACATAGCCCAGGGGTAGGCAACCTTTTTGCGACCTGGGCCATTCCCTCGAAGCTCAGGTCTCCGCTGGGCCAGGGGGGGGGATGGTGGCGTGCACGCTCACACGCACGTACGCACCTTCTGCCACACGCTGAGGCAGCTGCCACGGAAGAGAAAATGCGCCATGGCGGTGGCGGTGGCGGCGGCGGCAGGGATCGGCCTGGGCCGGTAAGTCCGGCGACCTGGGCCTTAACCGGCCCGGGGGCCGTAGGTTGCCGGTCCCTGCTCTATAGGTTACACCAGGTTATACTCTGTACTTCAGAGATTTATTCCCAGGTCTCAAAGTTGGCAACTGAATAAACCTGGGTTGTAATCTCATTAGCTAGGAGAACTTCAAAGAGTAGGAATAGCACCTCAGTGTAAGCTTGTCAGATCACTTGGAAGCTTGCAGAAATACAGTGGCTATAAATATGGGGGATAAGTAGCTTAGGTGCAGAAATACAGTGGGCATGGGAGATCTGATCTACACATTGAGAAAGCGCCATTCAAACTTCCTTTCAGCCAAAGGGGCAGGGTTGACTCTACCATTAAATAGGCAGAGTGAGGCATTTGCCTCAAGCAGCAGTTGCTGGGAGGCAGCAATGAGAGCTGGGAGGAGAGAACTGTACAGAATACCGATTTCTTTGCAGCTCCTAAGCTAGGCTGTTGCCTTTAGCTGCAGTAGAGATTTCTCTTCCACTGTCAGTATTGTCTTGTGCTTTATCTAGTTGGCAAAATGCCTTCTGACAGCCCTGAATGGAGACATCTCTCTTTGAGCATTTAACTGCAAAGTCCTCCACTGCCACAAAGGGGAAATCCATATGTGCTTTGCTTTGCAGCACACATGGGGTTCCAGATTTAGGAAGTATTGGATATTAATGACACTTCAGTCGGTAGGCTTCATGATAGCATGTTAACATCTTGCCTTTATGCAACATGCTCCAATTTTGGACCAGGATTCTAGAGCTGGCATTACTTAAACTACAAGCTTTGAACATTTGAGCAAAACAGAATTTTCAAATCAGTTCAAGCTGAATGTAAGTAATGTGTTGAAGTCCTGAGAACAATGTTGTTGTTGCTTGAACTCTTTCTCTCCCCGGTAAGTGACATCACCATTTATAGCTTTCATAAATTCTTGCTTAATGAGTAAGACAAAATAAAAGAGAGGCGATGTAATCCACATGAGAATCTTCCAGCATATGCTAGGAGCATCACCAGAGCAAGTCTGCAGACTGACAAGCAATCCTCCCAATAAATTGGCCATTAACAACATGTTCACAATTCTGTGCTGGAATTTGGCTCATTTCAGGTGGGTGGTGATTGTAAAGCAGCGGTGGACTCTGCTCTTTAAAAGCATAACATCTTCAGCTGAAAGAGATCCAAGAATGCTCAAGCAATCAGCTTCCCTCCTCTTCAAGAAGGATACTATGGAGAGAAGTCATAGGCTGAACCTGTCCTTGTGAAATGAAAAGGAAATTCCAAGGACAGCATCTCCTTCTGACCTGACCTGACCTGAGGCAGCCCCATTGATTCACATAGCACATAGATTAAAGTGTGGAATTCCCAATCACAAGATACAGTGATAGCTGATAACTTGGATGGCTTTCAAAGGGCATTGGGTAAATTCATAAAGGTTGGGGCTATTAGTGGCTATTAATTAGGATTACTTATGCATCACCTCCTGTATCGGAGGTAGTGCTCCTTGTATTTCAGTTGCTGGGGTTCAGGCGTAAGACAGAAGGTGCAATTGCACTCATGTCCTGGTTGTGTGCTTCCCAGAATGTATGAATGAAATGCTAGACTAGACAGACTGATCCACATGCCCCTTCTTACATTGTTTTGTTTAAAATCCATTCTGTAACCACATATCTGCATAATTGCTTGTGGAAACATATGTTCTTGTAAAACTAAGCATATTTAGGCCATTGCCTCGATGAGAGTCACTCCTGGAAACTCTATGTACTTGATAATTTGAGGGCTCCATAATGAAATAAAAGTGAGGTGTAAATGTACTTGTTAAAATAAAATAAACATGTACAGAGGAGGTAGGGCTTTCTGTGCCATGCCCTACAGATTTCCACATAGTGGAAACATAGAGATAGACTTTCTTTGTGGTAAGAAGCGTCTGTGGTCTGGAAAGGTCTCCCTTTGCAGTACATCATACCTCAGTGCTGATTTCTCTCCAGCATTTAATGAAAACGGGTGTTCTCACCTTGGCTTTCCCCCAGGCGTAAACTACATCAAACTCTTATATATTGTGTATTTTTGTTAGCTCATTCCATTATTTTATAATGGTGATGTAAACCAGTGCTTCTTAAGATATATGATATGAGCGGCTGACATTTTTTCGTTTTACAATGTGGCAGGGTACTATATTTGTGCCCACTGGCTACAACTGTTTCTTTCCTAGAAACTCTCCAGAGACTTCCAGCTGCTGGCTCAAGATGTGACACTGGTCCACAGACCCAACATTTTGAGAAGCACTGATCTAAACCAGGGGTAGGCAACCTAAGGCCTGGGGGCCGGATGCAGCCCCCCGAGGCCTTTGGACCGGCCCTAGACCGGTCCTGCCGCCGCCACCACCTGCCATAATGATATTGATTATTGTTGTTATTACTTGTTCTTGGGGTTTTCTTGGCAAAATCTCCACAGGGGGTTTGCCATGGCTTTTCTGGGGCTGAGAGAGTGTGCATGCATATTTTTTTTTATTTTTTTTAAAATATTTATTTATTTTTGGTGCTTCCCCCCCCCCCCCCCCCCAATTGTCTGAGGGACAGCAACCTGGCCCCCGGCTCAAAAAGGTTGCCTACCCCTGATCTAAACCATTTTGGATGGGTTAAAAATGAGAAAGCATTTTAAATGATTTTGGCTGGGTTATAGAAATATTGCTTATCACTAAATAGTACAAGCAATTATTAACTGGACATGGCAAAGTTCAGTTATCAACTGATGTCTCAAGCTTCCTCTGTTTTGACTTACTTCCTGTAAGGATTCTGGTTGCCTGACTGCTGTAGGCTTTCCTTTATTTCCCATTCTTCAGGTTCCTTTCTGCTTACAAGACGTTACGGACAGCAACTGTAACTAATGCCTGCGCTGACCAGCCTAACCATCATGTTGCTTATCTGGAGCATGTTATTGTCCGAGTTACTATTTCACACCCTCGACGGGGAGATCTCCAGATCAGTCTAACATCTCCTTCTGGAACTAAGTCCCAGCTCCTGGGAAGGAGGTGAGCTTTGCTAGTGAAGTACATTTTGTATTGGTCTTCTTGTGTGTTTTTCATCATTACACAGTGTTAACATATGTTTCAGCTTTTCTTTCTTTACATATCTGATATTTTGTAAATCTAAAAATCCAGTAGAAAACAATGTATTGTAGAGAATAGCATATGTAACTTCACTTTACTATGAATGTAAGCAGGAGATATTATTGCCTTTTGGGTTTTCTTTTTCTTTTTTAATGCTGATAACACACAAGTTACCAGTTCAGGGTCAGCTAATCTCAAAAGGCAGCCCATAGCATCTTGATTCAGGCTACTACATGGCAGTAGTGTTAAAGAAAATCAAAATTAAGCATTCTGCACTATATGCTGGTCAAAAACCATTGAGTACTGCTTAGAGTACACATCCTTGTGTTAAATGAATGGTCTCCTTTTAATCTCTCCTGTTCCAGGAACATCCTAATCCTAATTATAGATATTTTCCATTTTTTCACTTTGTGCTGAGGAAGTGAGAATGATGGAAAATCTGTAACATTCAATATCTACGTTTGATGTTAGATGGAACAGTTTTAAACCTGGATGGATTCAAATTCTAAAATCAAATGCCGATATCAAATTTGGATATCAAACTACAAATTTTATAATTTGAGAATTTGTTGAATTGTCATATTTCTTTGGGCTTGTTTACTCCAGTAGTTTGCGTATGCTGATTTTTAAACATAGTTCAGAACCAGAATATTGGAGAAGTCCCTGAAAGGTAATGCTTGGCATGTATATGGTTGCAAATGTTAAAAGCTCTAATAGGTATACAAATATTTACTGGACCAGTTGTGAAGGATGAAGCACATGCATTGATCCATTTGGAGTTTTCCCTCTCTTAGAACCTTATTGTACCATGGCATCATAGCATCATAGGGACTCTTTCATCCCACTATTGCCTCTTGCTTATTGCACAGTGCTGTTGCTCTTCCATTGTTCTCCTGTTTGAGATAATTTGAAAACCATTTCTTTTTATTAACACAAACAACTTGTTGATGACCTTTTTTCCGGCTTCTGTTGTCCTATGATTTCCTGTGTGAAAATTCAGTTGTGCTTTTATACTGATTTTGGATGGTTAGTGGGCATACTGTGGGTATGGCTTTAAGTGTCCTTTGGTTACCAGTGATGAGGGAGAAAGAGATGGGGTGAAAGCTGAGAAGGGGAAACTTTGCTCACTTTCCTTCCCAACCTGTCTCCCTTTCCAGCAGAGTAGCCCAGTTCCTGAGTCTCTCTCTCTCTCTCTGACACACACACACCTGGAAATGTAAGCAGAAAAAAGTCTTACAGTTAAAACAGCATTTATTTCACTGTTTTTTATTCTGCCCATTCTTGACTGAGCTGACTTGATTAATCGCTGGCAGATTAATCACTAGCAGATTAATTACTGGCAAATTAATCACTACTGTAGCTGATGGCTTTCATCTGCCAGCAATTAATCAAATCTATCCTAAATCAGGAAGTTCTTTTCCTCCACAGGGAAAACTGAGTAGGAAATTGGGCTACTTGGCTTAAACCTACCCACTCTTGCAAAATTTATGGGTCTACAAATCAACCTTCATATTGCCCTCCATTAACAGACAGTATGACGATTCCAATGAAGGCTTTAAACATTGGGAATTTATGACCGTCCACTGCTGGGGAGAAAAGGCAGCTGGAGAATGGACACTGGAAATCCAGGATAAACCTTATCATGTACGAAACCTAAACATACACGGTAAGCACCTCTGGATTGTGTTCTTTTCCCAGAACTTAGGAAAAGTTACTTTTTAAAATTGTAGCATCTCTTCAGAACTTGGAAATCTTGAGGAGTGTGGGAGTTGTATTCAAAAAAGTCATTTTCCCAAGGTTTGTGATCTCTTATAGCATGAGAGGTCTGTTGTATATGGAGATTCCTGCAGATGGTTTCAAAGGAATGGCACACCACAGCTGTAACATAATGAAAACTGCTTAGGGTCAAAATGAAGGACATTCTGAAATTCCTCCTGGACAGAAGGTTGAAATGTAGGACATACCCTGGAAAAGGAGAATATCTGGTTACCCTGTTGCTCCAAGATGGAGCTCGAAGTGGTTGAAATGATAGTGGCCAGCCATAAGAGGCTTGGAGAAAACACCGCCCTTTGGGGAGGTGTTGAGGTAATCTTTGCAAACCTCTGTGTGAACTTTGCTATCCATTTAGCATCCAGTTACAGTTTAAAGGGTGGGAATTGAGCAGAAAGTATCAATGCCTCAGTGGTCCATTTGGGGCTGTTAGAGGGAAGGATGCCAAAGTTGTACAAATGGAGGTGTGAAATAGGGACTCCTCATGTTTTTGCTTTTAAATGCATATAGATTTATATATAAATCCCACTAGGCATGATAGCATTTTTGGGAATCCATAGAATTAACATTGACTTGATGGATATACTGCTTTGGGGGTTGGATTGCAGTAAGAACACTCACATTTTTTACTCCATAAAAATGATGAAAACCAATATAATGTATACATATTTATGGTATGAAGACATTCCAAATGTGTATACCTTAAAACTCTGATGTTTAAATTTTATAGGTCTCGAATATAATTCCCCTTCCCTTCCAAGAAGAATCAGAGTAGCAGAAGGAAAGGTGTAGGTAACTGAATGGCAATAGGGATATGTGGCTAGAAGGCACAGTAGAGAAGGACCCTAATTTTGCATTATTACCAACCACAACAACTGTCTGTGCATGCTTTCTGAACTTACTTCTGTGAACATGAAGACTAGACACTTGCTTAGAATCATAGAATCATAGAGTTGGAAGAGACTTCAAGGGCGATCAAGTCTAACCCCTGCCATACAGAAAGACACCGTCAAAGCACTTCCAACTGATGACCATCCAGCATCTGTTGAAAAAACCTCCAAAGGAGACTCCACCACACTCTGAGGGAGCATATTCCACTCATGAATAGCCCTTACTGTCAGGAAGTTCTTCCTACCATTGAGGTAGAATCTCTTTTCCTGCAATTTGTATCTGTTGCTCCGGGTTCTATTCTCTGGAGCTCCATAAAACAAACTTGCTCCATCTTCAGTATGACATCCTTTCAGATATTTAAACAGGGCTATGATATCACCTCTGAACCTACTCTTCTCCAGGCAAAACATACCCAGCTCCCTAAGTCACTCCTCATAGGGCATGGTTTCCAGACCTTTCACCATTTTGGTCAACCTCCTCTGGACACGCTTCAGCTTGTTTGATGCAGTTTGAATCCATTGCTCCATATCCTGGTCTCTGGAGCTGCAGAAAACAAGCTTGCTCCATTCTCAATATGATGTCCCTTCAAACATTTAAACATGGCTAACATGTCTTTAAAAGGTAAAGGTATTTCCTGTTGACAAGGTTGTCAAGTTGTGTCCGACCGTAGGAGGCGGTGCTCATCTCCGTTCCTAAGCCAAAGAGCCAGTGTTGTCAGAGACTACTCTGTGATCATGTGGCCAGCATGATTGCACAGAATGTCATTTACCTTCCCACTGAAGTGGTACCTATTTATCTACTTGCATTTGCATGCTTTTGAACTGCTAGGTTGGCAGAAGCTGGGACTACTGACAGGAGCTCACCCCATCATACAGCACTTGGGCCTCGAACTGCCAACTTGTCGATCTTGCAGTCAACAGAGTCAGCATCTTAACCACTTGAGCCACTGCATCCCTAACATGTCTTTAATGTTCTGTAAATCTTTACACTTGATGACCTTATTTAGTCCGTTCATAGAATTAACAGAGGCAGAGGAGATCTTAGCACTGTGTAAGCCTAGGCTAGCATTCCCAGTGCAAGATGGTAGTCAATAAGCAACTATACACTTGACATGTAGATGCTGATCATAGATAGCTCTACTCACCTACCTAATCTTACCTAATTTTTATAGGTAAGAACTGGTTTTTCTTTCTCTCCTTGATCACTACACATGCAACCCAATTCATCAGCAGTTGTGCTCATGCTTACATTCTCTGTGTGTGTTCTGACCACTTCCAAAAATATATTTACCACAGAAAGCTGCTATAAATCCCTGCAAACACATACCTTTTCTGGAAGTCTTTAAAGCAAATTTGTTCTCCACTCAGGTGGATTACTTCTAAAGCTCCTTGGTATATATGTTTTTATTTTTTAAAAGCCCTCAAAACCAGACCCAGACCTGAGTTGCATGGGTGGCATCTTATTGGAAGGGCATCTTTTATGCTTTCTTGAAACCTTCAGACAGGTTGATTTATAACTATTGGGTTCTTTTTAAAATAGTGGTTGAGAAAAATAATCTTGAAGAAAAAGCCAAGGACTTATGCATGTTAGCAAATCTTAAAGCACATACCTTCCCAGGAATTAAGGGGATTTAGTGCTTTTGCTTCAAACAAAGAGTATTGGCAACATGATTAAGTAGCCTTTTGGAGCACTGTGGAGGGATGGAACTTGTAAATCCTTTCCAGAGCAAGAGAAGTTTTCACATAGCCACAACCAACAGTTTACACTTATCTAGTATTCTTCCAGTACAAAATTTGTGATGGTGGCCTAGTTTCTCCAAGTTGCACTGTGCCCACTGCAACTCTTCTTCCTCTACAATCTGCAATCACCCAAGAATGTTGTGCAAATCCATCTTGATTCTGGCCTTGCACAGAGGCATCTTAACAGGCACGGCAATTGCTCTCTAAAACATTTTCACCATAGAATCATAGAGTTGGAAGAGAACACAGGGGCCATTGAGTCCAACCCCCCTGCCATGCAGGAACTCGCAACCAAAGCACCCCCAACAGATGGCCATCCAGCTCTGTTTAAAAATCTCCAAAGAAGGAGAATCTACCAATCTCGGAGGCAGCATCTTCCACAGTGTTGAACAGCTCTGACCGTGAGGAAGTTCTTCCTGAGATTTAGGTGGAATCTCTTCTCTTGTAGTTTGAATCCATTGCTCCTTGTCCTAGCTTCTGGAACCAAGGAAAACAAGCATTATGACATCCCTTCAAATATTTAAACATGACTATCACGTCCCCTCTTAACCTTACTTTCATCAGGCGAAACATTCCCAGCTCCCTAAGCTGCTCTTCATAGGGCATGGCTTCCATCTTCTAAAACATACATCTCAGCATGTTTCAGAATTTGGCCCAGAATGAGTTTCTGAATGAAGAAAAAATGACAAATCAAGCACTGGGTTTTACTTGTAAGTTCCCCCTCCCCAGGAAGAATCCAGGAATTATCCACAACCTACAGTTTGATAGAGTCCCTTAAAACTTGAAATTGTATAACTACTCTTTGTTCAGGATCTCAACAAGTCAGCTGTATGTACATTTTTTGTAATATGTACACTTATTTCATTTGAATCAGTTCACTAATCTATTAAGGCAGAGGACTGCCCACCTAAAACTATTGTGAGTTTGACATTCTTGCTGAATTCACAATGTTTTGCAGGGAAGTTAAAAGAATGGAGCCTTATCTTGTATGGAACAGCTGAGCCACCACACTCTAATTTCAGCTCCCAGCACTCCAGGTCAAGGATGCTGGAGATGCCATCATCTGACATCGAACTCTCAAAAGTTGCTTTCTTCCACACACAGATGGAGATGCCAGAGGAGGAAGAGGAATACACAGGTAAAGTGCCCTTTTCCCTCCCTCCCTCCCTCCTTCCTTCCTTCCTTCCTTCCTTCCTTCCTTCCTTCCTTCCTTCCTTCCTATGTATCTGTCTGTCTGTCTGTGTATCTTTTTCTCAATATATATGTTTCCAGAGAGATTGCTGCGACCAGTCAAAAAACATTGTGCAGCTATTCAGTTTATTCCTCCTTACCAGATTTATTATTAAAGAAAAAGATGCACGATACAAGTAGGTAAATATGAAAAGGCTGAAGCCAGTCAATAAAATTAAGTGAAGGAGGCAGAGCAACTGCAAAATGAAAATCTCATCCAGAAACAGTCCTTTCCTTCCAACGTTACTTCCTTGCGTGAACAACCATAGCGGTTTCTTTTTCCACCTTGGAAAAACTAGAAGAGTGTTACTGGATTCGTATGTAATCCAATAACACCAAGACTATTTATCTTTCTATTGCCAAGTCCCACCACAAATATTAGGAATGGAGATGCCACTCCATTGAATTCCAAGAAATTGTCCCTGTTGAAAAACAGTTCATAATTTGATTGTTCTCACTTGGGAACAACAATAGAAATTAAGTTAAAATAAGAATCTTTTCGAATTCCTAAGAATCACATATTTAATTAAAACAGTGGGGAAAGGGAACGTTTCCAGCCCTCATGGGGCTGCACAGATGTGCTTGAAAGGGTGTGGAAATTGCCTGTTGAATTACAGAAGTGTCTGAATGAGAATCCCAGGGGCTGGGAGGCATGGTGGACCTAAGCCAACCAACACCACTCCTTCCATTTCCTCATCACTATCAAAACATTACAAAAACATAATGCAAAATGGTATACATGGCAGAATAAATTATGTAAAATGAGAACAATGCAAACGTAGTTGATTTGAATAATCTCTACAGAGTACAGAGTTAACACAATGTTTTTTTGGGGGGATGATGTGCAATTTTAAAGTTCCTTGGGCAAATTTGTATCCCCTCCCTCCCAGAATGGGGTGTTTTTATGCACACAAAAGACCCATGCTTCTATCAGTGCTGGGGCTATAACACAGTCTTGTAACAGTACTACCCCTTCATGGGTAAACAAATGGATAGGATGTCCAGACGTCAGTCTTAATTTGCATTGCATTTAGGGCTGCAAGAACGAATACTTGGCAGGGTTCCTGTAGCTTTAATCCAGTGATCCCCAAATTCTGGCCTTCCAGATGTTTTGGACTTCAGTTCTCCGAATACCAACCCATTGGCCAAGATGGCTGAGGCTTCTGGGCGCTGAAGTTCAAAACACCGAGAAGGCCAGAGTTTGGAAATCACTGCTTTAATCATTAATAGTTCCTGGATCAGGAAAAGAGATTATAAAGTTTTGTCAGCCAGAATTATAGCATGTCTCCTCCCTCACCCCTTCAAGCTCACCTTTTGACTGCTGCATACCTTATATGGCTATTTACTGAATGGAAGAAGTCGAGCGGGAGCATGCAGATCTGTTCTTCCAGGTTCTGTTTGCAACATGCATGACTGTTAATTTACATCCCCTCCCCGTGAGCTGACAATGAAGAGAATTCTGGAGGAGACAACTGAATTTTGGAATGAGGCCTGGGCCTCAACATTAAAAAGTGTTACACATGCAGCTTTGTCGTTCTTCGACGTTGCTCCCCAGTGTGATTAAATTATTCAAACAGCAATTTACTGTGGTGTTTGGTATTGTTTTCCAGGTGGTCTCATAAATGTTGGAGAAACTCAATAATTTAGATCCTTACACAATTGTGTTAGCTTTGAAAACTATCCCCAGAGTTGAGCTCTGTGTTTTACGCGTCCCACAGATTTGCTTGCTTGTGGATGTAAATCTGGGGATTTAACGTGAGATGCTTGGCTTTCTTTATCGTAAGCAAGATTCTGGTTCTCATGCTTGCCATAAAAATTATGTTAGAGACATGCAGACAATATGTAGGTGGCAGTATAGAATCCAGAAGTGGCCCTGGATGAGCTTGCAAAATTCAGGAGTTGCCATTGGTGATAGCATTGCCCAATTCTCTCTTGACCTGGAGGCATTTGGAAAACAACTATCTGGAAAACAACACTGAACACCTCAGTAAAGTGCAGTTTGAGTTTGTGCAGCTAACAAAACGAGGCTATGGTGCTCATACACTTGAGTGAAATCTGAATCTTGGTTTTAAGACTTTGTGGCAAAAGGTAAAAATGTCTGTTGCTCTGGTTAATAGGTAGACAAAATAAGTGCTCATTGTTTTAGTTAATAGGTGGGTGGAATACTTACACAATCTAGGGCAGGGTTGTCCCTGAAGTGGTGAACCTGAGTCAGGGCTGTACCGCTTGAGACCGTAGGTAGTGCTTTCCCAATAAAATGTATCACTGCACACAGAAACTTACGTTAGAGAGGATAGTTCCTACCTAGCCTAGCCTTCTTCCTGAAAAACTTGTGGTGTGCCTTCATGTTGTTTCTGACTTATGACAACCTACCATGGGGTTTTCTTGGCAAGATTTGTTCAGAGGTGGCTTGCCACAGCCTTCTTCTGAGGCTGAGAAAGGGTGACTTGCCTGAGGTCATTCAGTGGGATTCCATAGCCAAGCAGGAATTTGAACCCTGGTCTCCTAAATCATAGTCCAGCACTCAAACCACTACACCACACTGTGTCTCCTTACAAACTACTCTTCTGTATCAAGTGATTTCATTTATTCATTCATTTTAATGCAGGAGTGCCCCAGAGACACAGAGAGAACTAGGCTGTAGACCAGTTGGGAGAATTTAGTCAGTTCCAACTTCATTCTGACAGACCAAAACATTTCTAATTTTGTTTTTGTTGTTCCTATTCTGATGTGACACATTGATCAAAAGAGTACACTGGCTCCAATTTTGTAGGTTGAACTAGGAAGAGTTTTATATCTCTTCTTTCAGCAGAACTGTCTATCTCTCTAAGGTCCATGTCATACGGAATGTGGCGACCAAGGATGCGATGGTCCCAACGCTGACCAGTGCCTGAACTGTTTCCATTATAGCCTTGGAAGTATGAAAACTGGAAGGTAATTGATGGCCACATGGGAGGGGGGAGTGGGAGGCATTGGGAGGGTTAAATGTGGTATGTGTGTCATGTGCGTGTGGAGGGAGAGTTTATTTTCTCAAGAAGCAATGGTTGCGTAATTTACATAGAGACCCCCATTCATTGTTCAGTCCCAGATACATGATCTTGTCTCAAAGTCCTTGACTATGTGTGCATTGATTGGATCTAACTTTCAGTGTGTAGGATTGCAGCCTTATTTTCATTTTTCCATTTTATGATTTGCTTTTATTACCTGAAAACTATCTTTACTTCAGATAATCATAAGGTACTCATCAATGAGGAGGGTATAGTGTGCAAGCTACCTCACTACACTACTACACTACAAGCTACCTCACTCACTACATGGATGCTTATCCACATCATCCTCTGACACCAGCTATGAAGAAAATGAGTCTGCTGGTGAGATGAAGTTTACAGGATAGCAGGGAGGAAAGGGAAAGTTATGTCCCCAGTCCTTCTTCTCCCCACTCCTGCCTAATAAATAATCCTATAGCTGGGAAAGGTTCCTGGCTCATCATCCCATGTCAGTGTCCCAAGCAGTAACTATATTTGAGTCTCAAGTTCAAATAGAGCAAACCATCAGCAGATCAGGGAAGGGGGCAGAGGTAAGGGACAGGCATTAGGGTCAGATTGAGAGGAGAAAGAAAATAATGCATAAATAGCTGGTAATTATCAGTTTTGATGCAGATCAGTCAGCTTCCATAGGGCGGTGGAAGGGAAACAGTAGGTGCTTGGCCTGTACCCCACTATGCAAAGAGCATACATGTATTATTTGCATCCTGTCCAAGGTGCTCAAAGTTGCATAGATAGGCATTATCTCCTTCATTTTTTTTTCACTTGTCCTGTATGGAAGGTTAGAGAGCATGTGGCCCAAATGAAGATTTAGACAAGGGACTCCCTGGTTTACATCTATTTGTTGATGCCAGGTTAACCTTGGATTTAATTTGATGCAGGATTATGGGTTTTGTTTATCTGGTTTTTTGAAGCTAAGCATGCCATAGCCTTGGCTGTGTCATGCCTTTCTCATTTAACTCACTGTAAAACATGGATGGGCAAGTCATTGAATGCATACAACCTTTCAACTCCCTTTTTATGGGTCCTACTGCTGACAATTGTTCCCAGCTGCTACTGCTGAACTGACTGCTGAAATCATGGTGAAGACATGTCTCCAGAGTCCAGGAATGCTGTGAGATGGTCTGTACCAACATTCTGCAGGACGTTATGCTCCATGGCATCATAGAGAGCCATCTGCGATGCCATAGAGCATGGCAGATTTAGAGATTACTCTGTTGAATTGCAGCAGCAGCAGTAGCAGATTTGGATGACAATGCAATCCCCTCAGCCTTAGGTATTTGCCCCCCTGAGGATCCAACTAGTACATATTTTAAAGTAATAGTCCCTCAAGTGGTGAAAAAAGTCTGTCATAGCAGACAATAATGTCCCCACCTGTGTCATTTGCATTTACAGTTGGCCCTCTGTATCCATGGATTCTTGATCCATGGATTTAACCATCTATGGCTTGAAAATATTTTTGAAATATATACATTCCAAAAAGCTAACCTTGATTTTCCATTTTGTATAAGGTATGCCATTTTGCTATGTCATTGTATTTAATGGGACTTGACAATCCATGGATTTTGGTATCCACAGAGGGCCCTGGGAACAAACCTCAGCAGATACCAAGGGCTCACTGTAGTATGCTTTCTTTTGCCATTGGTCACTGGACAATAAAGAGCTAGTCTACACATAAGTGTATTAGGCACATTGCTGCGGATTTTCACAGATTCTATGATTAAGTGTCTTCACATTCATGTGCACACTTGCATCTATATGCACCTCTTTATCCTCCTTCTACCAAAAATGCACGGCCATCTGAATCCATGCAAAGTGTAATGATGGCCACATGTGCGATAACCTGCATTTCTGAGGATTTCCACAGATACTCCAGTAAAAACCATGAAGTCTTTTTCTGCAGAGTTGAAGGAGTCCCCTCCCCTGCAAAACCCCCAGACTGCTGCGAATCATGTGTGGCTGTATTGCATCCTATTCAACTGGAACTGGGAGTATTTTAATTGTGTAGACTAACCCAAAGACAGACTTAATGTGCAGGTATTCTTCCTGCGGTATGAGGGAGAAAAAAATGTTGCAAGAAAGAATGTTAATCCCAGGGCATATGACCTTGCATCAGTTGTTATTTGAAGGGGCAGGTTGATGATTGTTCATATAATAATAATAATAATAATAATAATAATAATAATAAGTTATTTATATCCCACCTTTAGCTGAAGCTATCAAAGTGGCTTACATCTAAAATCCATTACAAAACCCCAACAATACAACAAACATATTAAACCCCCTTAAAAATATATTAAGTACAAATCGACATTAAAATCTAAATTAAAACAATAAATAAAACAATAAACACATATCAAATTTTAGCGCTGTAGAGAACAGTAGGCACTCTGGGCAGGCAGAAATCAAGAAAATAACACTGTCTGACGCAGGGGACCAGGTCAAAAGTGATGTTATTCTGGATAAGCCTGCCAGAATAGATCCGTCTTGATGGCTTTTTTAAAGCCATCTAGGTTAGTTATCTGACGGATCTCCTCCAGCAAAGCATTCCAGAGTCTGGGAGCCGTGGCAGAGAATGTCCTCTGGGAGGTTGCCGCCAATCTAGTTTTTATTGTTTGGAGCAGCTTCATCCCAGAGGACCTAAGGAAACGGGGCGGATTATATGGAAGTAGGTGATCCTCTAGGTAAGTTGGACCCAAGCCATGCAAGGCTTTAAAGGTCTTCACCAATACCTTATATACTGTGCTCAGAAACTGATAGGCAGCCAGTGCAAGGATTTCAAAACAGGTGTAATATGATCACTCCTTGATGTTCCGGTGATCAACCTGGCTGCCGTATTTTGAACTAATTGTAGACACTGAGAGTACAAGAAAGGGAGCATCATCACTCATGATAGCACAGGAACACTATAACAGCAGCACCAGTTGTATTAGACTCTCCCTTTCTTACCTGCATTGGAAGTAAACTTGAATGTTGTTGGTCCCCATCCCCCCCTTCCAGGAAGTGTGTGAATTCCTGCCCTCCTGGGTACTTTGGGGACAGTCTTCAGCGGAGGTGCCGGAGATGTTCCAGGGGCTGCGAAGCCTGCTTGGGCAGGAGCCAGAATTCGTGCATGGCCTGCAAGCGTGGCTTCTATCATCACCTAGAAACAAATACGTGTGTGACGCTGTGTCCGGCTGGGTTTTACTCTGACGACGGTAAGGAAGAAAAAGGTTTATGAGCTAAGCTGTCACCCACTTGAAGGGCGAGGGTTAGTCAATGTCATTTTCTAGCTGTGAGTTGATTTCCAGGTTTGCCTCTTACAGCAGCCTCAGGGGGAAACCGGTTGGTTATTGTTCTTCACTCTCTGCTTTGCTTGTAGCTGAACTGTCATTTTCACTGCCCCATGGTCATTTCCACTTCATCATGGCTGGTCACAGGGATCATACTGTTAATGCTTCAACAGAATACTGGTTGCGGGTCTGTTTCCAAGCACAGTTCAAAGTGCTGGTTATTAAGCCCTATATAGACTAGGCTCAGGCTATCCGGCAGATTGTATTTCCAATCTGGGGTGGGGACTTTTTAAGATGAAATTGTGTTGGATTCATTGGGGATGAGGACGATATATAGAAATTATTCTTTTTTCCATCTTGGAGGCTGCGGAGGACTGCCTCCCAACTTGCAGTCCTACAAGTACCACCTGAGCGGCCTGAGCCGCCCCACCCCTGAGAGTTTGGGAAGGGTTTATAACCCTTCCCCAGTAATACCTTTAGTAACAATGCAATCAAGCATTTTTGTTGTTTTTGCATATTTATATTGTGTGTTGTATATTTTTAATAACTGTTTTGTAATTTGTTTTGCTGAGCTGTTTTGGGGGGGTGAGTGGGGGTGGGAATGAGGGAGGGGATCTGATTTTATGTGAACTGTTGATGTTTTGAATTCTGTACGCCGCCCGATTGCCTGGCAGAGGGGCGGGATATAAATAAAATGTATTATTATTATTATTATTATTATTATTATAACATGACCCTGCCTAGAGTCTGAAACCTGCAAGAGATGCCTTTACAGGTACAGTTGATGGGAATATAAGGTAGGGCCTTCTCAGTCGCTGCCCCTAGACCACTGATCTCCAACCAGTCTTCCAGATGTTTTGGACTTCAGCTCCCAGAATTCCTGGCTGTTGTCCAAGCTGGCTGAGGATTCTGGGAGATGAATTTCAAAACACTTGGAGGACCAAAGCTTGTGAACTACTGCCCTAGACTTTGGAACTCCTTCCATAGGAAGGGAATAGCCTTTTCCTTGCTGCCCTGCCATTGACATTAAAGACCTTTTTTATTAGATCTTTTGAAAAGGGCTATACAAGGGTGCTGTGTTGCTATTTTAAATTGTTTAACTGGTTTTTAATCTTTTTAAGTACATGTTTTAGATTGTTTCAACATGTTTGATGGTTCATGCTATTTTAAGGTCCACTTTTTGTATGTTTTTTAATTATAATTATATGTTTTTTAATTATATTATATTTATCTATTTAATGTTTTTATTTTATTTGATGTTTTGATTATCATGTTTTAATGTCATGATTGGTTTAACTCCTTTTTAAGGGGTGGGAGGGTTTGGGGGATTTTGGACTGTATTTTAATATGTTGTACTGAATTTTAACTACTGTAAGCTGCCCCGATTGTTCGACAGAGGGGTGGGGTACAAATAAATTATTATTATTATTATTATTATTATTATTTTGTAATCATTTTAATTTATAAGCCTCCTGGAGTCCAAGCTTAGGAAACAGTTGGGATATAAGCAAAGCTAATTATCTTTAGCATATATCATCATGGTCCATGATGCTTCTTGCTCCTTTTTGCATCCATACGGAAGCACTTTTGATGCCCTTGCTCTCTGTGCCTTGGGATGCCATCTCTGGAATGTGTAAAGGCTCTTGACATCGTGAAACCAATTTAAAAGTGGGTGAGGTTCTAAAACACACATTAAAATGTCATTTATATATTACCAGGTTTCTGAATTTTCAGGCATGCTGATGAAAATTGCTCTCTGAGGTTTCTCCAGAAGGATGGATGTGTTTATTTAAGGTGAAACTAAGAAGCAGGTTATTTTTGTCATCCAATCTGGTACAAAACAAACACTTAGAAAGTGGTCTTCTCACTCTGAGTTACATGGTTGCAACTTCCATTTAGACTGTAAAAGCCTGCAGTTCATTCTTTTCCTCTTTCTGATTCTTTCCCCCCATTCTGGCTTCATCCTCCCACAAGGTCAAAAACGTTGTCAGAAATGTCATCCGAACTGTAAGAAGTGCATTGGGGAGATGGATAGATGCACTGTCTGCAAAGATGGATTCAGGTAAGATGCTGATGGAAAAAATATTGCTAGTTTTTTCAGAATTCTGTAGCTGAAGCTTTCCAATTTAGTTTGGGGAAGAGGTTAACAGTTTCATGTGTAGCGGAGTTCTTTGCACAAAGAACAGGAATCACAAAGGCAGGATTGAAAAGCAATGGCTCTCTCTATTTGGTTTGTTTCTGTTGTCCTGCACACAAGGCCATGGTACCATTGAATAAAGAAATTCCATTTTGCACAAACTCTGTGTTTCTTTCCCCATTCTCTGCTGCAATTCAGTGCCCCATGCCCCAAACCTTACATTCCTACATAATTGTTTTTATTGTTATCTTTCAGGAGTTTAGTTATCAGGTCAAATAGTTTAGTCAGGGTCAGATTAAGTGCTATGTTTAGCCTGTCTTTTGTTGAGGTCCTCCCCCAAGTGGCAAACCTCAACCCAAGTGGCGAACGATGACTGCTAGTTTCTGTGTGACTTTCCTCACCTAAGTATCTTGCATTTAGTGTGGTTTATTTTGTGATAGGAAGGTAAACACGGGCTTAATTTACAAATATGATGGACAGCTGAAGCACATCTCTCTGAAGAAGTCCCTTTATGAGATGGAAAAGCTATAGTATGCATTTCCCTTGATATCTAGCTTGACTTTCAGGCATGACAAGGCTAGAAATGGTAGAATTAATGTACATAGTAGTAAAAAACAAAATGGATGTGAATTTAAATCTATGTGCATATTTAAAATGTCTAATTTTTGTCATCTTCTAATTAATAGCTGTGGGCTGAGAGATGTCAGGATGTATATATAAACTCACTTTGGCATGTTGCAGTCATACAGGCTAACCTTCCCTGTACCCTCAGCAGCCATATCCCTACATATCCTCCAAAGCTGTTATTAGACCTAGGATGGAAACTTCCATTTTCACAAATAGAAGCTCACCTCTCAGAGCTAATAGCAGCTTTGTTGTGGGGAAGATGAGAAATATGTCTTCTGAGGATTTTCACTGGGAGATTAGCAGAAGAGGAGTTGCAATTCTTATTTAAAATGCCCTTTGCCTCATTTAATATTGTATCTAATTTAGCCTGAATATATTGATCTACAAGATCTGCCAAGCACAAATATTGCAACTGTCATCCGCAATAGGGGAATGGTAATACGTACCTAGTTAATAGGGTAAGAATTATGGTAAGATTATGCAATATATCTGTATGAAGTAGTTCTATACAGGCTTTCTCAAACCTCCTAGTTGTTGTTGTTGTTGTGTGCCTTCAATTTGTTTCTGACATATGACGACTCTATTCAAGATCGTTCAGAAGGAAGTTTGCTTTTGCCTTCTTCTAAGGCTGAGAGAGTGTGGCTGGCCCAAGGTCGCCCAGTAGGTTTCCATGGCTGAACGGGGACTCGAACCCTGGTCTTCAGAGTCGTAGTCCAGTGCTTGAACCACTACAACATGCTGGCTCTCCAATCCTCCTAGGCAGTGTACAAAAAATAGACCGTAAATCAGTAATAATCACATCATAAAAGAATAAAACCCACAATAAATTTATAAAAATAATTCTAAAAGCCAATGTATTTAGTTGAAGAAGTGTATGTGAAACACTGATTAATCTTGTAGTCTCTGTCCATGCTATATACTGATTAATAATAAATCTTGGCTAACTGTTCCCATCTACCAATGGCTTGTTTTTAGTTGAAGGAGAGCTGTAGCATAGGGGATCAGCTTATTTTCAGACTCTCTCCATCCTATCGGAGGCTTCTTTTCTAAGCACATATCTTCTCTTCCCTGCATCTGAAACTCAAATGTCTTGCAGGAGATATATTTGGAAGGGAGAGGTACAAGCATTTTCTGGAGGCAGAGAGGGTAAGAGCAAATAAATATGTTTAGGGCGGATCCTGTAAAACACACCTTTTCCTGCCCAGCCTCAGATGTTTTCTTCAGTCCAGACTGTGCATTGTGTACTCTGCAAGTTACGATTCCAAACAAGCTGTGTTTACTTATTGAGAGAAGAGTTAATTGGGCTGGACCTGAATATTTCTAATTAGGGTATATCTAAGATGCAGACCTTTCGATGTGAGCATGCAGAAGCCTTCTGTTACTCTATCCCCCAATTTTGTTTGCCCAAGAAAATTGGATGCTTGCAAAAAAATTTGGAAATGATTTTAGAAGCTTTCTTAGGTTATCCTCCGCTAACAGGCGACTTAAGGGCACACAAACTTAATTAACTACTAGGCATATTCTGTCCATATCTGGCTCTGTATCTATATCTATAACGATATCGTCTATATCTATACCTACATATTGTGTGGTCTTGCAGTATATAAACAACATCCCAGAATAGTGTTTCTGTTGTAGACGAATGATGTAGAAGTATAACAGTCAAGAATTCTTGACAGAGAAAAACCCACAAAAAACTATAGTCAAGAATTCTATTTTTTAAATTTATTTTTCATTTGTTTATTTATCTTCTGACTTTAAATTCATCCTCAGTTTGGCTCATAATAAGTTGCAGTAAAGCATGGGCAAGGCTTGGAAAGAATTCATTAAAAGTAATTAAATCCGCCCAGATTCCTTGTGATTGGTGGGCTATAAATAAATAATTTATTATTATTATTATTATTATTATTATTATTATTATTATTTTGTCGCTTCTAAATCATTAAAAATCTCAGCAATGAAATGGCAATGACATTATCCTTTAAATAAGAATTTTCACTTCTTGTATTTTTAATCCATTTTTTGGAAATTTTAATTTTTTTTTTAATATATGGATCGAACAAGTTAATCGACACCTTAATTTTAGAATCGTCACCACCCAATGTGTTAGATTCAACATCAATATGTTTAACCTTTTGATACTCAGGAACTCACTTCAGATTCCTTTAAGCTAGCATTTGCTAGTCCCCTGGCTGATAGATGAACCCATTTTTCCAGTGACTAAGGGAGCTGATGTTCTTCTGGCAGAGTATAGGAAAAGCAACCTCCTAGCAGTTGCTGCTCCTTTGGTTGAAGAAAGGGCCAAACTGGTTGGTCTCATTTCCAATTTAGGAGCTTATCGCATACCCTAAAGAAGCGTTTTACCTCTTCCAGCTTCAAACGTTGATCGGGGATACAGCTGGATGTTATCAGATGTAATTTGCCACCTATTCTGCCATGATGCCACCAGCCAAATGCAGCCCAGGTCCAAGGACTGCTTTGCCGGCCAATTTTTCAAGTCAGAAAACTTCCATTTCCAAAAAAGTGCCGGCTGAGCATCATGGCTTCAACCAGGTCTGTATTTGGCCGGCGGCATCGCAGCAGAATCAGCGTCAAATGCCGTCTGATAACATCCAGATGTATCCTTGATCAAGGATTGAAGCCAGAAGATGTAAAACACCTCTTTAGGGTGTGTGATAAGCTCCTTACTCTGGAGTGTTTACCCTAATCTTCTGGCCACTTTAACATGTTTTGTTTCTTTTCAAATGTGTTTTGTGTCTTGAAATGTACGAATATTCACAGTAGCTCACCAAATGGTAGGCTATTAAAAAGAATCTCTTTTTAATTTCTTTCTTCAACATAAGCAAGAAAGAAATTTGGAGATTAAACTTTATGTGCTCCAAAGCATCTGCATCAGATGAAAAAACTAGCAAAAGAGGAACCATATCCTGAGGCCTAAAAATAACTGGATGTGTTTAAATATCATAACCTACGTTTTATATTAGCCATTATTTGTTGTTTAAGCTACAAATTTCAATGAGGAAGACTAGACATGGTTTCTTTGGTCAATTTCATGAAAATTGACTAGACCAGTGATTCCCAAACTTTGATTCTCAAGGCATTTTGGACTTCATCTTCCAGGGTTCCTGGACATTAGTTGTGGTTGGGGCTTCTGGGATTAGATGTCCAAAATGCTTGGAGAACCAAAGTTTAGGAATCTTTGGACTAGACAAACCATATATTGTGTTCCCTGTTTCTAGTTTTTTCCTCTCTTGCCACTTTTGTTAGGTTCCATTTCATGCAGGGCATCTGGGGAAACAAGTCAGGGACAATTCACAGGTGAGAGTTTGGACAGCACAACAAAGTATGATTTAAACAAGCCATAATTCATAAACTACCAATAGCTTGTGTGGTTTCTGATTAAGATTGTACATCCCGAGATGCCAAATTTCCAGAAATTTCTTGTTGTTAATTGCTATCAAGTTCGAACCTGTAAAGTTCTCAAAACTAAAACAAATGTTTTCATCTGATTTGTTTTATTCAGTAAACCTGCTATGGGCATTTCAACCTACTGAAAGTTCCCATGCTGTCTTCAAAGGCAGCCCCACATATAACACATTGCAGTAGTCTAGTCTAGCAAGGCATGAATGTATTTTAGAAAGCGTATCTCTGAAATGGCTTCTGGAGATGCAAAGAGCCTCCATTCCACTTAAAATGCCTCCATTCCAGAGAACTGTGTGAGTTCATGCACACATCAGATGACTGGTTTTAGTAGGTTCTTAATATATTAGTGGCCACTATAGGGAGGAAATGATGGAAGAGGCTGTTTGGCTGCCCTTAATGATGGAGGGAGTGCGATAGAAAGTGAGATGGACTAGTCCATTCGAGAGATGCGTGTGCAGTAGAGACAGGTATTGCAGATCTGGGGCTCTGCCAAGAGTTTCCAGATGCTTGGAACAGATCCTGTGAAATAGCAACACCATAAACTTTCCCGTTTACAAATCTGTTCTTCTTGGCTCATTAAACGCATTGGTTTATTAGTGGAAATCTCAAGCCCTGCCATTTTGTTTAGTCACTTCACACGAAATTTGTTAAAATGCCTCTATTCCAGAGAACTATGTGAATTCATGCCCACATCAGATTACCAATTTTAGTAGGTTATTAATATATTAGTCCATATATAGAACAGCAATCAATTTAAGCAGTATTTTTTTACAGAGGTAGTATATGCAAAACAAAAACCTTAGATCTCTACCCCATGGTGGTTACAGTTTAAAGTCTAACTGAGTTAATGCATCCTTATTTGATGGGAAAATGGCACTGTGAGTTGTTCTTACACTATTGTATTGTTTAAAGTCTAACCGAGTTAATGCATCCTTGTTTGATGGGAAAATGGCACTGTGAGTTGTTCTTACACTATTGTGTAAGATCCGCTATCTGTTTTTCTTTGTTTTTATCTTTTAAATACCCAATTTGTTTGAATTATGCCATTTCCCCCCACCAAGTGCTAACTAGGCTGCATGTCAGCTTCTTCTTAGCAAACTTAAGCATTCCAGGGATTTGTTTTAAACTTTTATCTTTGTGTGACTCCTTGCACTATATCTCATACGTTGCTGTTAATGTGTGGAAGAGTCCATTAGAATAGGTTTGGTTAGATTTAGAAGGCTTTTAGGTGGGAAGTTTTAAATTTCCTTATGGAGAGAATGCAGAGCAAGGATGCTTAATTATAACTGTTTTAAAGCATCATCTTTTCAGATCTTCACTGTAAGTTATTTATCAATTTTTAAAACATTTTAGAACACTTTTTAAAAGAAATTAGTCCCATTACTGATAACTGATGTATGAAGGACCCATCCTGCTCGTGTTTGTGCTTTTGCACTGTCTGTATCAGAAATTTTGGAATTCAAGGAGAGAACTAGAAATTATATCCTTTACTCTGAAGTTTTTTGTGGGTTTTTCGGGCTGTGTGGCCATGTTCTAGAAGACTTTCTTTCTGACGTTTCGCCAGCATCTGTGGCTGGCATCTTCAGAGAAAAAACTATGGATGCCGGCCATGAAAGCCTTTAATCTGAAGGTTTCTGCCTATGATTGACTCAGGGGTTGTCTACACAATTAAAATATTCCTTATTTCAGTTTAATAGAATGTGATGGTGACACACAATTCACAAGTATTCAGGCTTTTTTTTTTTTTTTTGCAGAGAGGGACTTCTTAAACTCCACAGAAAAAGGCTTTGCAGTTTCTAATGGAAAATGCACATTATTGCAAATGTGGCTGTCCATGTGCTTCACATGGATTCAGATGGCTGTGCATTTTCAGTGGAGGGAGAGTGAATAGATGCAAATAAATGCAAGTTTGCACAGAAAAATGAAGACAGTTCACCTTCGCATAATGCACTAACATGTAGACTCATTGCACTCAGACTGACCTTATGGGAATACAAAGAGAAAAGCAAGGCAAGATCAGCACGCTGAAGATCATATGCTAGAAATACGAGTTGCTTTTATATTTTAAAAGAAGAAAGAGACTTGTGGTATTGTAAGGACTAACAGGTTTTTATTTGGCGCAAGCTTTTGTGAACTACAGCCTGCTTCATCAGATGGGTTGCAGTCTGTGGCATTTTCTGCCAAATAAAAATGTGTTGCTTTTGAAGGGGACACTAGACTCTTTGCTGGTTCTTCCGCAACAGGCTAAAAAAAACCTGGAAGCTAATATTGTAGGGAATAATAAGTCTTTGGTGTCCATTTTCCTCCTAGTATTTGTTAGCAGGGGTCAACAGCTGGCACCCTCAAAGCTGCATCTGGCCATCTCCTTGGCCCAAGTGACCATTAAAAGGTCCTTTCTAATCCCCCTCCGGTTGCAATTCCCACCCTGGCAATAAAACTCCACTTGTTTCACCTGCCTTCAGAAGGAAGATGAGCATAACATCTCCAGATGGATTTAAGAAGATGAGTCCTACTGATAAGTTTTCCTCCGGGAAAGAAGGGGAACTAAAAATGTCAAACGCCAAGAGCTTTATCTGAACAATTTGTTCGGAGGGAATCTCAAGGCCATCTCAAGCAACTTTGTGTCTGTGTGTCACTCCACTGCAGAACTCAAGGCTTCCTTCCATGATTCATTTATAGGGCAGTAATTGGGGCTGAAGTGACTGCTTCGATAACAGCACTTTGACTAAAGTAGAAAATTGCAAGTTTCCAAAAGATTATCTACTTCGCAGAAATGGTAAAAATGGCTTTGGCTGCCAGGTACAATCTGTATGAAGTTTCCTTTTATTGTTCACCAGCCTTTTAAGCTTGGTCCCCAAATCATTCTTTGTCACCTTGAGGAGCTGTATCCAGCATCATTTCTGTCTCTGCTGTCACTTTTTTTTTTTAAAGGTGAAAGGCAGGCAATAGCATTATTCCAGTGTCACAGTTTCTAAGGCTGAATTGAAAGACATAACCACATTAGTCTGAAAAATCAGTATGCAAGGGGTCTTGGAGCATCTTTGAGAATAACTGAAAAAAAGAAGCTGGACTAGCATGAGCTTTTCTAGATGTGAACCTACTTCCTCAGATGCAGTTTTTAAGGCTGACAGAGATGGACTGTAATATCATCTAGTGCTAGTACAGATGTCCCCAACTTGGTACCCTGTTGTAATCCTGTGGCTTCCTATGGGACATAGTAGTTGAGGATGGCTGGGAGTTATAGTCCTACACATCTCAAGAGCAACAAGGAGAGGAAGGTGGTGGTTGATAGCTGAGGTGACATTTCCATTTGTGGCTTCCTGTCATGTGCTGGAACACTTCTATTCAAAAGTCCAGGCTTCGGTAGTGAAATCCAGAAAACCTTTATTCAGAAACTATAGAATTTCTCTACTGATGTATGTTGTCAGGACTGAGTTGTTCTTGTTGTGTGCCTTCAAGTTGTTTCCGACTTATGGAGACCCTGAGGTGACCCTGTCATGAGGTTTTCTTGGCATGATTTCTTCAAAGGTTTGTCATTGCCTTCCCCTGAGGCTGAGAGCATGTGACTTGCCAAATGGGACCAAGTGGGTTTCATGGCCGAGAGGAAGATGAACCCTGGTCTCCAGAATCATAGTCCAACTCCCAAATTACTATGTTATGCTGGCTCTCAGACATCAGCGCTAAAGCAGTACAATTGAAGCATACATTGATTCAAACTTTGAGTGGGCTGACACCTCATTTGCCCTTAAAATCAAGCAAACCCATTTCTCCCTCCTTCCATGATCACCCCTTACCATCTGTTCTCATGAGACAAACCTTGAAACTCATTAACCATCAATGGAACATGAGCAACAACCTTAACTATTAACTTATGACTATGTGTCCCATCATCCAGTATTAGTAACCTGCAAAGCATTGTGAACAAGCAAAGCCATGGCAGGCAAACCAGACTCTATTAACTCTATTAATCATGGCAGGCAAGCTGGAAAACTCAGACCCTGGGTTTGCCCCATTTGCATTCGTCCATGAAGCTGCAGTAAATAGCAAAGTGGGGAATGGGGAGGAAGATGGAGTGATTTTCAGCAAGATATTAGCATGGGAACCAGTGGGAAACACATCTTGGGCTAGAGCTCTCTGGCTATTTCTCTCGTTGTTGTTGTGTGCCTTTCCTTGTTTTTGTGTGTTGTGTGTAGCTTCTGACTTATGGCAACTCTAAGGTGAACCTCCTTGCTAAGATTTGTTCAGAGGAAGTTTGCCATTGCCTTCCATTCCCCTCATCAAAATAAAAGGTGGTCAACTGAAGCACACTTTAAAACAAAAGAAGGAAACAGTATGGTACCTTTGCTCCTAATCCTCTGACAAGGATCATGTACAGCTAATAATGAGAGAAATTCCCCACTGCATCAGGACTGCTCATGAATTCATCTATATAAAAATTAGCCCCTTTGAAGAAAAGTGGCCATGCCTCCTGCCAAGATCTTCATGCACCACTTGAACCAATCTGCACAATCTGTTCCCCAACTGGGGTGGATTCATCCTGCCAGGCATGGCTCAGCTCCTTTGCATTAATTTCTTGAGCAAATGCACAAACAATCCTCTAGTGTTTCTTGATCAATGCTCAATGGCTTTGCCAAAAGATAAGTTGACCTTATCTGGATGTGATTAGTGGAGCTAATGAATGGTTGGATTAAATTCTGTGGTCTGCTGGGTTAGATGGTTTTGGGAGGTTTAAAGGGACTTTTTTGGCTCCAGTCGTACCAAGGTACAGCGACCTCTTGTGAAAGCAGAATCAGCATTGGAGAAAACATGCAATGGCTTTTTGGGATTCAAAGAGTAGGAATCCCTAGTAAGAGTGGACATAGTCTTCACTTCTAGAAGCAGAGTCTCTGTGATCTCTTCCCTTTCCCCCTCTACCCTGCCATCCTCTTTGTTATTGCTAGGGTTTCTGAGAGTTTTTCATGATGCGAATCTTTGAGGAATCAGGCATGACTGCCTCCTTACGTATTTTAAGAAGAGCTTTGTCCCTTTCCTCTGGGTCTGAGAGTTTAACTTATTTTAAAATTGGCCCTTATTCCTTTGGTTGCCCAGAGCAAAAGATTAATTTCAGTTATGGTACTACCTCTGCTTCATTTGCCCCTAAAGATACTATCAGGAAAACTCTTCAGAGCAGACAGGAGGTATTTTCTCTATATGCACTTTCAATAAATAAATAAATCTTTATTGCTTTGGTTTTTATTGGTTTGTTTGAGCAGAACAAGAGCTATTGCAAGAGCAGGTAGAGAGATATCCAAAGACCAGAATCTTAATAGAGCAAATGTTGTATGAGTGCCAGTAAGAGACAATGCCTGAAGAAAAGAAGATGTGCCATTAATAGGAAAGATATGCAGTGGTACCAAAGTTATTCAGTAACTTAAGGAACAATTCTTTTCCCTCCCCCAGGAGTAATTCCTTGTCCCCCTTGGAGGACACCTGAGAGGCCAGAGGTTTGTGCTGGAAATTAGGGAGGGATTTTAAGTTTTGTTTTGTTTTGGCTAGAGAGACTCACAGCCCTGTTGCAAGGAGTATGGGCATGTTTGTAGGCTTTGGTGCAGATATTCTCTATCTCTTCTACTTGCTTTTCTTGACAGCCTTGTGAACAACAGCTGTGTTATGGGATGCAAACCAGGCATGTACTTGATCAAGGAACCAGTGCGATGTGAAGGATGCCGCTCAAACTGCCGGACATGTACAGGTATGTGAACAATCCGCAAGGGGACTCCAGGTATGCTATTATATGTAAAATGGATGTGGGGAAGGGATGGTAGATGGGAATGATGCACTTTTTAATTCAAATTGTGGCTTGGAATATGAGTGTCCGTGGCTGCAGATGAGGACAAAGAAGGTTTTGTCTGATGCACTGGTGCTACACTCTTTGGAGCCAGTCAAGACAGAGTTATCAGCGGTGCAATTGGAGCAAGTGCTTCAGGGCCTAGTGTTTATAGGTCCCATCCATACACTCACAAACATTTTCTGTTGTGATGTTGTCAAGAGAAAAAAAATGCTCCTGTAAGAGAAGGGCTATAGCTTTCTGAATGTGTTGGCCCCCTACTCTGATCCCATTTTTAGCTGCAGAGCAAGTGAAGGGGGGTATGCCCAGAGCTGCTGCCATCACACCTTGGGCCTGAAGAGCATCCAGAGCCGTTTCTCCCATTTCTGCCACAAGCTCATGTTGCAGTAGCCCCACTGCATTTTGCTTAATATAGGTAAAGGGTAAAAGTATTCCCCATTGGCAAGGTTGTCAAGTCGTGTCCGACCGTACAGGGTGGTGCTCATCTCCATTACTAAACCAAAGAGCCAGCATATGATCCTGTGGCCAGCATGATTGCACAGAATGCTGTTACTTTCCCACCAAAGTGGTACCTATTTATCTACTTGCCTTTGCATGCTTTTGAACTGCTAGGTTGGCAAAAGCTGAGACTAGTGACAGGAGCTCACCCCATTATGCAGCACTTGGGCCTCAAACTGCCAACTGGCCAGTCTTACAATCAACAGAGTCAGCATCTTAAGCACTTGAGCCATTGCATCCCTTACTTAATATAGATACCAGTTATTCCTACCTTAATCTGGTTGTGCGGGCAATCCTGTGTAATGTCAACAGATTTGTGTTTAATGAGCAGTGGTGCCCATTGGCACAGACTTTGGGGCAGAACCCATTGGCACAGAACCAGAACCCCACTGAGCAGAATGTGTAGCCTGATCTCCCAGATACAGCTCAAAACAACTTTCATGCTACACAGGGACATTGTGGGTAAGAGAATAAGATCAGTAGGTCTACAATCCAAATAAACTAATTGTGCCACTGTATACCTGAGCAAGCAAGACTTGAGCCCCTTATCTCTCTGACTCATTCGGGCCTTGATTTAGAGGGCCAGTATAAACCATAAGTATGAAAAGGGATGTAGGTAAATTTATGGTAGGCCTCAACCAAGAAATTGGGGATCAGAGAGAGACTGCATGAGAGCCAGGGCGAACTTATTTGTTCTTCCCTTGTCAAGACCATATCTTAGCAACTTAAATATGTATTGGCAGGTATTATTGGTTATTGTTAATCAACATACAAATCCTTGCCCTTCTAATACTTCCCAATAACTGGTAGAGGTATACTGCCTCTGAAAATGGAGGCTCCATTTATTTACAGTGGTAGATAGCAGTTAATAAATTTTTCTTCGATGAATTTGCCTCTCCTCTCCTTTGAAAATCATCTTATCATCATGCATCAGCTAATTCTGTAAATTGTGTATGGGGGTACTTTGTCGAGATGTGAAAATGGGAAAGTTAGGTGAGAAGAAGCAATTAAGATAATTGAAAAGAGAAGAAGAATTTAAATCACTAGGTTTGACTTCTGAGCAGATAAGCATAGGCTTGTATTTGTTAGATAACCTCCTGTCAGTGTTCATGGCAGATCCATTAACTGAATGGAAGTTAATTTTTCAACCTTTTGTGTTTTATTTTTATTGAATTTTTAAATGCAATACCAAAAGGAAGCAACAAGAAAAAGGAAGAGAAAGAAAAAGAAATGAGAGATAGGTGGAATATATAGGGTATGATTATGGGCTGGCATATATATTCACATATAACCTGCCTGAAGAAATCTGCATGGAGTTGGTCTTTGTAGAATGCACATTCATGTGTAGATAAAGCAGTAGTTTATTATACAGTATTTGAAGCTTAGAAATGTTAAAACAAAAGTGCACTATTTGTTTGCCATCTTTAACATGTAACTAATTACTTGCAAGTCCTGAACAAAGTAATTAATTACAAGCACATTAATCAATGTTTAAAATAATATTTTAAAAAATTATGAAAAATTGGTTAAATTCCCCAATCCACCTGTATTGCCCCAAGTAGCATTTTTACATAACAAGTAAAAGTGTGGTGAAGTCTCCTTCCTTGGAGATCTTTAAACAGAGGCTGGATGGCCATATGTCAGGGATGCTTTGATTGGGAGTTCCTGCATGGCAGGGGGGTTGGACTGGATGGCCCTTGTGGTCTCTTCCAACTCTATGATTCTATGATTCTATGATTCTAAACATTGTTCGTTATTCAAAATGCATAAATAAAATGCAGTTCTGATGATACTCATGTTGGAATCTTACAAGTAACACTGTCCTTTGTGACTCAAAAAAGGTTTAGAGTAGCATTGTTTCCAAGTTTCACTAAATGAAAGAAAGAAGCTGGTAACGTATGTTTTCTTAGGCATTCAGTTAGTCTCTGAAAGTAGTCAAAGATCCCTTTGCATACTGATTTTCCAGACTAACACAACCATACCTTTGAATTCTATTTTTTAAGTTTAGTCGACATCCAGATTTTATTTCAAAAAAATCATAGACCTTTTGAAGATGCCCTTTGTTTTGGTCTAGCAGCTGTACACAAAGGCCAACCAACATTTCATGGTCTAACCACAGTGGTCCCCCAATTTCTGTCCCCAGATGTCATATTTTCAGCCCCTAGAATCACTGACCATTGGCCACACTGTCTGGAGTTTCTAAGAGCTGAAGCCCAGCAGTATCTGTGGATCCAAGTCTGGGAACTGGGCTAGTTAATCTACAGTCCAACTGAATACCATTTGTTGTGCCATTTGTAAATCTGAAGTATAGTATTAGTTGAACAGACTGTTGTTGTTATTTGCCATCTTGTCAAATTTGATTTATGGTTACCTTGTGAATGAGAGACTTCCAAAATCCCCCGTCATCAACTGCCTTGCAAAAATCATTGTAATGAATGCCCATAATAGTTTCCCTTCTCTGCTCCATCACACATCCCTGATATATTGCAGGAAGACTTTCCTCCTTTATTAATGAAGTTGGAGTACTGTTCTTTATACGCCTTCTGCTTAAAAGTTAGCAGCCTTACCTTTTTTATGGGGCTCAAAGGGAACCATATAAAAGGCTGTGAGCAAAATAGTGCAAGAGAGCTTTTGGGTACATAAAAGTGTCAGCACTTCAAAAATTGTACTTTTGCATGGGATGCCTGCATACGGTTCCACTGAGAATCAACTTTGGTTTCCAGCTTGTTCTATCTATCCCATACCAGTAATGACTGAAAAGCAAAGCCGCCATTTAAAATACATCTACAAAACTCCGACGGAAAACAAAGTGCCATGCTCAAAGTCAGTCCTTTTGGAAGCTGGGCACCTCCTCTTCCCAAGAGAGATTGGCCACGATCCAAAGAGCTACATTATGTATGCTCAAGGGCTTTCATGAACTTCAAGAGATTTCTGTTCGTTTGTTTGTTTGTCTTTGAATGCTCCACTTCTAAGCCATATCACAAATGGCTTTTGAAACAGTTTCAACCTTGAATTTCATGGCACTGGGAGACCTCATCCCAGGAGCCCTGTTTCTTGGGCATCAGCGTGCCTTATTTCCCATGCAACCAGCCTTGAGAGAAGAGAGCTAGAAGTCATTCAAGGAGGACTTTTAAAATGTATTTCTTTAACGTTTGTATCAACTCTACATTCATTCCAGCTAGTGTCGCCAGTTTTTCCAAACAGCAATAAGGGGCAGCTGAAATTCATGACATGTAGCTTCAACAATCAGGAAGTATCTATTAACAAGTTTGTGTTCTGCCTAAATACCAACTGAAAGTGTTGATTTTAGTTCATTTCGCCATGTATTTCTCTGTAAAATTAACATACCCTTCACATTCATAAATTAGACAATATACACATTTTTTGTCTTTAGGGAGGGCTCACACCCCAAAATATGGGAGGATGATGATGATGATGTACATCATGTAAAATCTGTATATCAGGAAAAGCTTTCCAACCCTTAAAAAGGGGTTGTTGTTGTTGTTGTGTGCCTTCAAGTCATTTTGACTTATTGCAACCCTAAGGTGAACTGGGTTTTCTTGGCATGCTTCTTCAGAGAGGAGTTGCCATTGCCATCTGAGGCTGAGACAGTGTTCCTTGCCCAAGGTCATCCAGTGGACTTTTATGCTTGAGTGAGAAATTGAACCCTGATCTCAGTCGTAGTCCAATGCTCAAACCACTACACCACACTGGCTCTCTCAAAATAATAAAGTACACCTGTCAATTCTATAAGGAACAAGTTTCCTCACCTTCAATAAATGGCGTCTTTTATAATAAGTGACACATGGCAGCTCTAATTCCAGCAGGGAATTTAGGGCAATGTACAAACAATTTTAAAATGCTAAAAATGGATATAAACATTAAAAATGAGAGCTTTAGAACTATGTCAACCATTTTTTAAAATAATACAAATCTTAACTTGATTATGTGTTGCATCTATTGATTATGTGGGGGGCTTAGTAAGTTCTTCTTGGGGACCGATTCCTCTTCTCTGTCCAGTCTGTATCTGATATTTCTCTGACCAGCAGCTGTATTTTTCTCCTGCTCCTCAGGGCCAGGCCGAGAGGAATGTACACAGTGTGCTAGAAACTACCACTTGCATGAGTGGAAATGTGTTCCCGCATGTGGTGAGGGCTTTTACCCCGATGAGATGTTTGGACTCCCGCACAAAGTCTGCAAAAGGTAGGATCTCTTTGAAAAGCATAGTCCTAAAGCTCTTGTAAAACTAGCACAGCTTTTAAGTTCCTCCATACATTTGCCAACTTGCTATTGTCCCCTTTTAGCATCCCGAAATATCTGTTCTCAGTGCAGAAAAGGGACTGAATGGTGCCTGATCAAGCCTAGGGTTTGAAAATGAAAAAAGAGGACACATTTGCCAACTATTTCAAACCACCGATCATTATGACAACTCTCACTTCAAATACCCCCTACAGCATACATAAGCTGGGATCATTGCTACAAGAAATATTCCTAGTAGCAGGAGATGAAGCAGTAGAAGACATTTTAAAAATCCCCAGACATCTTAAAAATCCATTCAGACATAAATTGTAGTCCTGAAAAAGAGGACATACCTGGGAAAAGGAGCTCTCACGTGCTTTCACTCCTCCATGGTCCTAAAGGTTGCTGGTTCCCCATGTCTTTCTTGCATGCCAGGCCCCCTTGCAGCCCTCTTCCATCACTGACCCCCAGATCTTTCCACTACTTCCAGGGGAACAGTACTGTCTATTTTGGGAATCACTGGTCTATAGCATGGCTGCACCTTGTTCTGACCTCAGCAGTAGTTCTGGGTGATGAATGAGGACCTGAGAAGGCGGTCACCTGTGGAAGAGAGGTGAAAAGCCACAAGATAAGGGGTACATTCAGGGAAAATTAGGGAACAGAATACTCTGTGGGCAGCCGGAGTATTCCTGTAAGTATAGGTGAGACCCTAGTCCAGTGATTCTCAAACTTTGGTCCTCCTGGTGTTTTGGATGTCAGCTCCCAAAAGCCCTAGTGAGCTTGGTCAGCAGTCAGGAATTCTGGAAACAAGTCCAAAACATCTGGAGGACCAAAGTTTGTGAACCACTGTCCTAGTCTGACAGATGCTTCAGAATTTCAGACAGATGCTTTTCACAATTGATTTGGATTGGAAGGAAATTGTCCCAATCAGAGACAGCATTTGATGGAAGGAGAGAGTCTCTGATTTCTAGTTATTACAAATGCACGCAGGAATAGGAGCTTGGATTGTGGATATGTCCTCTAGTTGGGTATGTCTTTCCTCTCCCCTTCCTTCTGTACTAGAGATGGGGAGACTCTTAGTCCACAGCCTGAATGTGGTCCATAGGGATTCCCTATGTAGCCATAAGCTTCTTCCTCTGCTCTCTCCAATCAGTGATCCAAGATAAGAGGGCACCAACACTTTGAACACTTTAAAGCTCTCTGTGGAACTTAGATGTGCTTTGTAAGCATGAAAGCTGTTGCACCGGGCTTACACCTGCATGGGCATTGGACTGTGGCTTGCATATTTGGAGGGGGAATGTCCAAATTGATAATAAATACATCTATCTTTGTCCACTTTGCTTTGCCTGACCCCTTGTCCTTGGCTCTGCCAGCTATTGGAATGTGCTCCCTGAGACCTTTACCAAATTGAAATTGGGCCCCAGGATGAAAGAACTTCTACACTCCAGCTCTACACCTTAGAAAATGTTACTGTCATGGAGTTAGTTACAAGAAATATCTGCCTTCTCTTTGTTCCTCAGATGTGAAGACAACTGTTTGAGTTGCGATAGCTCTGGGAGGAACTGTCTCAGGTGTAAAGAAGGCTTTAACCTGCTCAGTGGCTCTTGTATTGCTAGTGACAGGTGCCACAATGGTAAGTATTTGCATGGAATTTTACTAAAGAAAGTTGGACCTATGTATGTTTTTATTTGCTAAGGAACTAGTTGTTTCTTTTGCATGCTTCTGTCTGCATTCTGAGGGGATGAAAGATGTGCCATCGCAGGGGCAAGGTGAAAGGTGGCCATGGTTGACAGTGTTTCAAACTTGTGGAAGGTACTGAGTGTGTGATAGTAGGAACAGTATTAGATTTTCAGTATTAGGTTGGAGACCAGACAAGAAATGTACAAGGAACTTTGGAAGTGAGATTTCAGTTGGTTCATTACTTCTCTGAATACCTGCATTCCCCAGAATCTCATCCTTGTCTTCATCCATCTGTTCCTCATTCATAATTCCCATTTAGCATCAGAAACTGAAGTTATTTTAATTGCTTTTGTGGTAGAGGTTTTCTATTTGTGGAATATATAATGAACCTTAGTGGAATTAAATAGGAGCTGGAAATGATGGTGGAAAAGAATTAGTGACCTGAAAATGTGCTAGTAAAATTATCACTATAATTTCTCCCAACACAGGATAGAGAACTAAGTTCTTGCAAGGGTTGACTTCTCTGCAGGATGAGAAGAATTTACATATTCAGATCTGCACAAGATGCTAAATGCCACTTTTATGGTTCATTCAGAGAGTCAGCCACTCATTGCAAACTTTATTGGCTGCTTCACTTTAACATGTCTAGAGACATATTTAAAAAGTGTTGACTTTCTTTGCTCTGCCTCCCTTATGTTGGAGGTTAGGAGGAGGGCATATAAGGGAAACTTCTGCTGTCCCTCCATGGCTTTGGAATGGCATAATCATCTCAACAAGTGAAGATGGGTAAAGCAAATGGCTTTGTCTGGCGGGGGTGTTAGGTTCAGCCTCTTACATCTCTGGATTGTACAGGGAAGATTCCTTCTCAATCCCTGAAGAAGCAAGGCGGACCCAAGTCATCTTGCTGCCTGACACACTTGGCAGGATGGCATCTTGCCTCATTCCCTGAACAAAAGCCAATCAGCCTCAGCGGCATCACTAGGGTTGGCGTCACCCAGTGCGGTAACTCATGGCATCACCCCCCCCCCCTGCATTGACCTCCCATACCACACCATACAGAATCCTTAGCAATGCTTTTTGTAGTAATGTTACTCCCGTACATCACTGACTATCATGGCAATAGCTGCGACATAAACAACTAGCAAAATTAAAATTATACCTTTAAATTACAAATCATATGTACAGCCTAAATGTAATAACATGTACATATTTTGTGTGATTAAAAGTGAAAATTTGGTAAGATGTGATTTTTTTTAAAGAAAATTTAAAGAGAATAAAAATATTATTTTTTTATAAAATTACATTTTAAATTTTTGATTTTTTTTTTTTTAAATTGAGGCCTCTCCTTTCTTCTCCCTCTAGGCCTTCTCCAACTCATCCCATCTCTTCCACTGAGCTCCAGTGTTTTAAAGGGATGCAGGAGAATGCCACAGCCCATTTCTGCCAAAAGGCAGATGTTTGGGGAACAGTAGTATCAACCCCTCTTAGGGGTTGTGGCCAGCATCCCCGCATCCTCCTAATGATGCTCCTGAGCACTCTGGCAGTTGACTCTTAATTCACAGATATAGCCATGCTAGTCTGTAGAATTTGTATGTAGAGAGATGTTGTAGCCCCTTTGAGACTAACTGAAAAAAAGAAGTTGGCAGCATGAGCTTTTGTAGACTTAAGGGCCAATGCACATGACCCATTTGGGGCGGCAGAGAGCTGCCCCAGAGGGCAGTGGATTGGGGCCGCAGCAACCCCACGCCGCGGCCCCAATCCTTCTTTTTGCCACCCCTTTTGCCATTCCTTTTAGGGGTGGCAAAAGGCCTCCCTAAGAACTGGCGCTGCAGCTCTTCTGTGCCCTTTCGGTGCAGCATGTTTGCATGCTGTTCCGGAAGGGCATCCTAATGCCGCATGCTGTGCGTAACGGTGCACAGCATCAGGACAGCGTTGGGGCGGCCAGCATGCGGCTGTCCAGCCCCAACTCTACCCCCAGGCTGGCCCTTTGGGCCAGTCTGCAATGGCCCTTAAGTCTACTTCCTCAGATGCAGTTGACTTTTAATTTATTCAGGACTCTATTAAGGAGGTCACGGGTATGACTCTGCAGGAACTAAGTAGAACAGTGGAGGACAGGGAGTCCTGGAGATGTCTCATCCACAGGGTCACCATGGTTCAAGACTGACTTGAGGGCAGTTAACAACAACAAACTGGCAACAGGACAACATTTGCCACTAAAACTGAGGATAGATAGCAAATTAGTTTAAGACAGTGGTTCCCAAACTTTGGTCCTTCATCTGTTTTGGACTTCATATCCCAGAAGCTCCAGCCAACGTGGTCAATACTCAGGAATTATGGGAGCTGAAGTCAAAAACATCTGGAGGACCCAAAGGTTTGGAACCACAATTTAACAGATATCAGGCAGGTTGCATTACACTTAGTTCCATCCTCCAGGACGGAGCACCATCACATGCTGTCTTTTGGCATCTGTGGTGGCTTCCTCATTCTGCTTCATGGAAGGGATGCCCCTGAGAATTACTGTAAATCTGCATAGATGAGGCTGAACCTGAGGGACTCACTTGATCTGAAGCATCTTTTCTAAGTAGTGGGGATGCAATGGACTATCAGAGAAAAGGGCTGCATCCAGGTTTTTTCAGGCTCTCAATGCCATAATGAGGAAGGACAGGCTCCAAATCACTGCCATTTTGTTGCCTTCTCCTGCTTTTTCATATCCACTCCTCTCTTCTTGCCAGAATGCCAAGTTAGGACTTGTTTGTGTGGGTACCTTTTTGCCCAGAGCTTATTACAGTCACTTTTGGAATGACGGCTCTCAGAATCCCTCCATTGTTGAATTCTAAGGACAGCAACCCAAAAAGTAACTTTCCCAAACTCTGTGTAGTATCTGTATAGATAATGTATGTCGAATACTACACCAGGACAAAGCAGTAAGACACTCTCCATCTTGCAGCCATTGTAACAAATTGTGTTGTTTTCAATTCTCTCTTATGTGTAGCAAACCAGCTTTTGCTGCAGTTCTACAAGGTCTAATTCAAATGAATTGTTCACCTATTTTCATCTTCTCTCCCCTCTCAGCTGATGAAATCTTTTGTGAGATGGTGAAATCGAATGAGCTGTGTGAACGCAAGCCATTTATACAGTTTTGCTGTCGGACATGTCTCTTGGCTGGCTAAGCTGAGCGCTGAAACCTTCTCTTTAGAGGCCTGGTTGTGGTCAGGACAGGACACAGTTGCTCCCTCTTTCCCCCCAACTTCGCCTGATATTGGCTGAAGCTTTGCAACTCTGATTGTTTTAATATCACCTTCCAGCTTCAGCTTGGTTTCTACAATATCACATCTGGTTAACTCTGAGTCGAGGTCACATCATTACCTGGCTCATTGAATTTCTAAAGGGAAAAAAAAGATAGAAATGCAAATTGCAACATGAATCCTTCTCAGAAATGGCTTGCAAAAGTAGTGTGAACATCCGATTTAATTCAGGGTCATCAACCGTTCCAAATTGTTTCCAGGCACAACCAGGCAGTTGACCATGCAGATATCAGTGCTTTCTGCACCTTCAAGAAGAAAAGAACATTCTTCCCATTGGAAAAAAATACTTTTCAAGACAGCTTATGCATTCTTTGGATTGGCTACACTAGAGTTGCATTCTCTTCCTGTACAGTATCGCTACTCAAGGCAGTTTCATTTCTGCAAAATCACAATGGAAGATGATTGCCTTTTAGTAGCAAGGTGGCCTTAAGCAAGCTTGGCAGAGACCAAAGAGGAGATCCTGGAGTCAGCTGGAAAAAGTCAGAGTGGTCTCCATTTATCCCAAAGTGTCCATCTAGCTTTGAGTTGTTTTGACCATTCCTAAGTGATCTGGTGTGACTCCTAGAGACACGGTAGCCAAGAAAACCCAGTGATAGGTCACCATAAGTTGGAAACGACTTGAAGGCACACAACGACAATGACAACTACAACTACAACGACAACAGGTTCTGACCACCCTGAATGACTGGATTTGAAGCCTTCAGTATGAAATTACTGGCAACAAATTCATCTCTTGATTCTGAATGCAGGCTAGAATAATTTTCTTCCTCCAACAAGATTAGTCCCTCCAGAATGTTTTCAGCTAATATTTTCAGCTTTGATAGATGGCTTCATTTTTCTGGCCTACCACAACCTGCTGACAAAACCTTTCTGTCGGATGATGGCGCAGTGACTTCAGTAAGCAATCCCATCCAAGACACATTCCATTTAGCCAACCAGGAAAGAAAGAAAACAGCCAATTCTAAGCATTATACAATGCATCTGAATGTATTCACTATACATACATTTTATAAATACGTATTATATATATATATATATATATATATATATATGCACACACATACATATAATATATACATATTTTATTGTTTGTCATGTGGTGTTCATATAATTGTGTTAAAATATATTTGGCAATGTTGTCTTACAGATTTTTTTAAAAAAAATAACTTATACAGTCATTGCCTTTCTTCATAGATGATTTTAAAAAAAAACAGGGCCAGAATTTTTTATATTTTAATGTGTCACCACCTCTTTTAGTGGCATCTTTGTACGCTTCTACAAAAATGCCTCCTTATTTCTCTGCAGACGTATGTAAACAACAGCTTTCCTTTTTAAAAAATATAATGTCTGTTCTGATTCGCACTGTTAGCTGTTTTAATAAGTTAAACCTTCAGCCCGTGAAATTGGCAGTAAAACATTAATTGACTCTGTAAAGTGGGTTTCTAACCTCTTTTTCCCTGGCTAAAATTAACTGACACTCTTATACTGCTTTTAGAGCCATGTTCTCTCAAACTGGGCTGGATGAATAGTGAAAGCTGACAGTCTTTCTGATCAGTGGCAAAGGAAATCAACAAGATGACCACAATATGAATAAAATGTTTATAATCCTGATGAGCTACTCTGTACTATTTTTTTTCCAAGCTACCAAAGTAAATTGTTTTATTTTGCTATGAAGAATAACCTACTTCTGTGTAGTTTTTTTTAAATGTGTGTGTGTATGTAAAAGAGAGAGAAGCAATTTATATTTATCATTGAGATTGCACATGCAGACAGATTTTCTTGAGATGAGGCTCACCTAACCTTATTAAGCATATTATTATTATTATTATTATTATTATTATTATTATTATTATTATTATTATTACGGTATTATTATTATTATTATTATTATTGGGATTCATATTCAAGGTGGCTTACAACTGAATAAAGAACAATACAGCTAAACACATACAAAAAGCAAACATTAAAATGGAATTCAGCTATTCGAAACATTAAATGATTTAAACCTTAAAAAGAGAAAAAAGCAATTAAAAATAGTTCAGTTTAAAACAATATAGCACCCGCAGCCAATTCTTTACAAATGTCCTGAGTAGCTCATTCCCACAGAAGAGACTGAGGGCCCACAACACAGTTCAAGTCAGCCCTACCTTTAAAATGTTCATTGTTTTTAATGGAAATCCTTGGGAGAACACGGATTTTAGTGGTGTTTCCCAACCAGCTTCCTTCCAGATGGACTACTACAATGTCTATTGTTCCTAGTCTTGTCATGATGGTTCAACACAGCAGGAGGCAACCAGCTTGTGGAAGATGGGTGTGAGCTTTGACGCAAGAGTCCTATTTGGCCATTCTCCACCACATAATTCCAATTACGTGGGTGAAGAGAGTGGACATACACTTTTGACCACTCAGTTGCATCTTCTCAATGTCTTCTATGTATTGGAGGGGAGGAGGAAGGTGCTTATAAGTTAGATTAGATGAGGTTCAAAACCATGTAGTAAGCATGGAGGACAATAGGACCAGGGACTGGAAGTGTGACGGACTGGGTTGGTGAGAGTCATTCCTCCTTATTGTATAAGTAATTGATCATCCTAATAGGGCCATAACTCATAGAATGCTAGAGTTGGAAGGAACCATCAAGGTCACTGAACCCAACTCTCTCCTCAATGTGAGTTCCATAATGCAATATATAGCTGTGGCATTTATGGTCAATGGTTGTCCAATCTGAGGGCTTGTCTACACAATTAAAATACTCCTTATTCTATTTAAATCGAATGTGATCCTTCCATGTTGTGATTCAGAGGAATTTGGGCTATTGGCAGGGGGTTGGGGGGACTCCTCCAACAAGAGAAAAAGGAAAAAAAGAACAGTTTTTACTGGAATATAGGGAGCCCTGGTGGCACAATGGTTAAATGCCAGAAGGTTGTGAGTTTGATCCCAGGACTCCAAGGTTGACTCAGCCTTTCATCCTTTTGTAGGTTGGTAAAATGAGTACCGAGCTTGTTGGGGGCAATTGGCTTACAGATTGTAAACTGCTTAGAGAGTACTGAGTTCACTGATAAGCAGTATAGAAATGTACATGCTGTTGCTATCCGCGAGTATCCATGAAGATGCACTTTATTGAATGTGTACTGTCCATCCACTTCACACAGATGTGCATGTCTGAGCATTTTCAGCAGAGGGAAAGTGAATAGATGACAATTTGCAC